>OZ005653.1:19318318-20518318 GCA_963930645.1 Salticus scenicus
AATTATTGGGGATGTATTAGCTCCGCTTTTACGTATTGTGAATGTTACAGGAAAAGACGGTGAAGTGATTTGCATGAAATATGACAGACCACATTATTTACCTGTCAGTCGAAAACTGATTGACACTTTAGAAATCGTTATAAGAACTCACATCGGCGAATTAACGCCATTTGAACGTGGACGATCGTACGTGAAACTTCATTTTCGACAAAAGTATCTGTCATAATGTTTGTTCCCTATCAGTGTTGTATTCAGTCATTTGAAGATTATTATAACCATCAGTCTGGAAGTGGGTTAAATTATTATCAAGGCACCACTTTTCAGAAAGGATATGGTTTTGGTGGACTTTTTCGATCGCTTTTCCGTGCTGCAGTTCCTCTTTTCAAATCGGGAGCGAAAGCTGTGGGAAAACAACTGTTCCATAGCGGTGTAGATATACTGAACGACCTGTCACGTGGTGATGACATTAAAGCGGCCTCTAAGCGACGACTTAAGGAAGCCGGACAAAACTTAACTGATAAGGCTGCGACTAAAGTGAAATCTATGATTGGTTCTGGCCAACGAAATAAAAAGCGAAAAAAGCCTCAAAAGCGTATCATTCGAACTAAGACCAAGAAAGTAAAAGGACACGATATTTTTGCTTAAAGATGTCAGGTCTCATTCATAAAGATTCTGTTGCTTGTGTCAAATCCGAATTAGATTTATTTTTGATTCCTCCTACACAAACGGCAATTGAAAAAGGATATTTCGTCGAATACCATCCACTAGCTAATATAACTGAAAACGGACCTGTGGAATATAACATATCTGGTAACGGTGAAGATTATATCGATTTATCCTCCTCTTACCTCTATGTGAAAGTGAAAATTACCAAGTCGGATGGCTCAGATTTACCTGACAACGAACCTATAGCCCCCGTTAATCTATTTCTACATGCCTTGTTTTCACAAGTAGATGTGAGCCTCAACGAAAGAGTCATATCCTCGTCTAGTAACACCTATCCCTACCGTGCTTACATTGAGACGCTATTGAACTATGGTGAAGACGCCAAAAAGAGTCTCTTAACGTGTGAATGTTTTTATAAAGATGACTTCTTAGCTGTTGCAGACCCATTACAAGGGCAAAATGGAAATCCTGGACTTAAAAAACGCTACGACTTAACTTCTAAAAGCAAAATTTTAGATATGATTGGACCTTTACATTGTGATATTTTTCAACAAAATCGCCTTTTACTGAATATGGTAGATCTGAAAATAAAAATGATTCGTAGCAAACCTAGTTTTTGTCTTATGGCTAGTCTACCAACAAAAGCAGATCAACCGATTAAAGAATACAAAGTGATACTGAAACATGCTTCTTTATTTATTCGCAAAGTGAAAGTCAGCGCCGGTGTTTCCTTGGGTCACGCTAAAGCCTTAGAAAAGAATACAGCTAAATATCCTATAGATCGAGTATTGTGCAAAACTTATTCCATTTCATCAGGAAGTTGGTCATTTATGCAAGATAATGTGTTTCTAGGTCCTATGCCGAAACGTGTTGTCGTAGGTTTATTAGAAAATGCCGCTATGAACGGTCAGTATAATTTAAACCCTTTTTTATTTAATCATCACAATGTAAACTTTCTAAGCCTATACGTTGACGGACAACCTGTACCAAGCAAGCCTCTCGAGCTGAATTTCTCAGAAAAAAATTATATAACAGCCTATCATCGATTGTTTTCGGGATTTAACAGAGACGCCGGAATTTATTTAACTCGTGAAGATTTTGCGAATGGACATACATTATATGCTTTTGACTTAAGTCCTGATTTGTGCGACGGGCCTCATCTGAATTTACAGCACCAAGGTAATTTAAGAATTGAAATTAAATTTTCTACTCCTTTGACAAGCACTCTTTCCGTATTCATCTATGCAGAATTTGAAAACATCATAGAAATTACCAAATCAAGGCATGTTTTATGTGACTTTCCTAACTAATTGAAAATGAACACGAATCAGATAAAAAATATTTTATCACATGACATATTTACGAAAAAATATTTTCTGGACGTGTTTCCGTGTGATCATTTACCTGAGAGGGTCGCACGTTATCCTGCCTGCTTCGTATGCAATGTGGATGCGTCTACAGAACCGGGAAGCCATTGGGTGGCATTTTTTCTGTCATCACCTGACAAAGTGGAGTTCTTTGATTCATATGGAAACGAACCAGCGTTTTTTAAAGGGCCTATTTCAGACTTCGCTTCCAGATATTCAGAAATATTCTACAATCCTTTAAGCCTTCAAAGTAATGTAACGGCTGTGTGTGGACAATATTGTATTTTTTATTTGTATTCCAAATGTAGAGGTAAAACTCTTCAATGCATTTTATCTTCGTTTGTAACAAAAAATGTGTGTAATGACCAACGTGTCTATAATTTTGTAGCCAAGCGATTTCGTGTATATGCCAACTTTTATCAATAAATAATTTTAATCCTGTACATACTGTGTCTGCGTTCATTTATAATGGAGTATCCTCGATTGCAACACCCATTTACAATGGTGATTGCTGGACCAACTAAATCGGGAAAGACATTTTTTCTATGTGATTTACTGTACTATAGAAAGCAAATGTTTGATCCCAAAATTGATAAAGTTGTGTGGTTTTACGGCATTCATCAACCTTTGTTTAATGAAATACCGCATGTAACATTTGTAGAAGGTTTCCCTTCAAATTACCAAGAGCATATAACAGAAAATACATTGTTTATAATAGATGATCTTATGGCTGAATGTGCTAATGACAAGCAATTAACCAATCTGTTTACTAAAGGTAGTCATCACTTAAACCTTAGCGTTATTTTTATCACACAGAATTTATTTTACAAGGGTAATCAAATGCGTGATGTTTCTTTAAATGCTCAATACTTAGTATTATTTAAGAACCGTCGAGATTTAAGTCAAGCTATGCATTTAGGTAGGCAGTTATACCCCCGAAAAAACAAGTTTTTTCAAGAAGTCTATGAGGATGCCACGCGTAAACCGCATTCATATTTATTAATTGATTTACGAAATGAAACCCCAGAAGACTTGCGTTTGAGAACGCAGATATTACCAAATCAAACGCAATACGTGTATAAATTAAAAAAGCTATAAATAAAGAAATCACACATATGCATGAATCAGTTGATAACATGACTTTATCCAAGAAACAACTTCGAGATTTAGAGCTGATAAAGACTTGTCCAAAACCATTACGCAAACATTTATTAAAAAAATTATCAACCAGTTGCGTAAAAGCAATCTGCGAGTGTACCTTAAACGTTTTAAAGGGCAACGTTCCTTTAACGAAACATCAAAAAAATATTTTAGGAAAATATAAATCCACTTTACGAAAAATAGGCACTCGAAAAGGCAGTTTATTTACTAAGAAGAAAATCATCGTACAGCACGGAGGTTTTTTAAATATACTAATTCCCGCTGCGCTTACAGCTCTGACAAGTTTAATTAATGGAGTACGCTAAGAAGTATGCATTAGTTCCTGAACAAACTTTTTCTAAACATGTGCCTGATGAAAAGCAGATGACGGATTTCGATATAGCCATGTCGAAAATTTTAAAAAGTACTCTGCCTGATCATGAAAAAGTTCAACAATATTACGAATTATTAAAAAGAAAAATTAATTTAAAGGAATTCAACTTACCATGGCTGGCTGCGTCATCTACAGAAGAAGAAAAGCAAGAACCTAAAAATATACCTAAACAAGAATCTCTTAAAAATGAAGAAATATCTGGTGAACAGTTCGAAGGAGATTACAGTCAGACTATTTTAAATGCTGTACCGAAACAAATGATGAGACAGGCTAATAGTTTACTGCAAATTTTAAAGTCTCACCCAAACACAATTCGTTGGAATGACAGAGGCGAAATATTTTATAAGGATCAGAAATACCCGAATTCGAATTTAGCTGATTTGTTTAACTTCATTTTCTCAAGTCATAAATCTAAGACTGTCAATGCAAAAAATGAGTTTTTACAAGCTCTTCAAGATCTGAATATTCCAAAGCATTATATAAAAAATAAACATATGCTGAGTACATCAATCAAACGTGAAATTGTATCTCCAACTGTTATTAAAAAAAAGAAAAAGAAAATCAAATGTAAAATGGGAGCCTTTGTGAATAAATAAATCATTACTTTAAATAAACTATGTCGTGTCTTTCTTTTTCTTTTTACAATAGACATATAAGATATTTTCCAACATAGTTTTCTTTTCTATTTTTTTTTTTTCTAGTACAATGAATAATATCATGTAATAAAGAAAGAAGAAGAAAAAATATTTTTTTTTTTCCAAACAAAAATTTAAAATTAAAAAAAAAAAGTTACTAAAATATTAAAAATTTCAAAAATAATAAACAATTTCCTTCTTCTTTCTTTCATTATTATTTTTTTTTATGCATATATATGTATCTATAAATAGATACAGGAAATGAGAAAATATTAATTTCATAAAACAATTTGAGATTATATGATATTATTTAAAATAGTATAAAGAAATTACACTTACGTATAAATAAATACAAAGGTTAAAGATTAAACAAAGGATTTATTAAATTAAAAAAAAAATCTACTTACAGACTTTTCAAACGAATTAAAAAAGAGAAAAAAAATCATTATAACACATCTATGAAAGTGATTGAATTTTATGATGGCCCCAAGCCAAAGTAGTTATGCCGTCAGCACAAATAAATCTCTTTTCATCGTGTGGTGAAAGAGCCAGTTTGTTCAGTTTTGAACTGAAAATATTGTGCTTGTTACTTCGTATGGTCTGCATTGTAGTAAATTTTTCGACGCGATTGAACAAACATTCTTTATAATCTTGGAAAGTTATTCTTCGTAGAGCATGTTTCTTCACACCCTTCAATTTTTTTGTTTCATCTTTATCTTCAATTACATAACTATAAACCTTGCTTCTTAAAGAGGCGAATTCTGTCATGATGGATCCGTTGCACTCGTCTTTCATCAATCCTAATTTCTTTTTGTTCACTTGAGGCATTCCATATACGTTGTCAATTGGATAATCAGATGTATCGAATCTAGAGATTTCTTGTTTCATATCTTCATATAAATCACGGGTCTTTATATGAAAAATGAAAGAGTCCGTATCGGTATATAAAAGTTTGAAATTCTGATGATAAGTCGACTTCATATAATCATAGTAAAAATCATACATCAAAATTTTTGAAACATCTAGTATTGTCATACCTACGGTCCCCGTGGCAGAAACACGGCGACACGGCGACAATGTCGCAGAAACAGAAATGTTCTTGCAGAAAGATTTTACTTAAGTCAAATAAATTTTGCCATTGTGTTAAAAAAAAAAAGAGAGAGAGAGAGAGAGCGAAAGAAACTCAAAGAATGGTTTATAAACTGTTCTGCAGAACAAATTTTCGTTTCTAAAGATACGATCGCATCAATCCTGAAGAAGGAGAGGAGATAAAGTGGGTGCAACTCACTAATCACTTGGGTTAGCTTTGATACGGCATGCATTAGCGATTCGTGATGCGGTGATATGATTCGGTGTATCATCCTTTTCGCTGGTAACATCTTCACATCGAACTTCATTTTCGTGTCTCCAAACTTTGTTTTCGCGCCGCGCCTGCCGCTCGTGTCGTGTGTATTTATTGTATTGCAAAAAGATATTTTTTCGAAAGAATATGGCTTTGCGACTATTTTCCGAATTTCATATTTCATGCATTTTCAGATTCATGCATAACAAAATAGCTCCATCCAGTGATTTTTTTTTTTTTTTTTTTTTTTTTTACAATAAGTGCGTGATTGTTACTGTACCGATTTTCATACATTTTCTGATTTACGCACGACAAATTAGTTGCATCTAGTCATTTTTTTTCTTTAATGTATGCGAAGCGTGCATACGTGCGTGGTAGCAAATACACGTAAATTTTTAAAAGCTGCGTTAATTTTAATGTTTGGTTCAAACTATGCAATGCATTTCACAAATATATACAGAAATAAGACTAAGGAGAAATTTGTAACGTCTGTACTTATACGCAAAATAAAAAATGAAGCTTCAAACCTTGCTTCAAAAATTAGAAAATTAAGAAATTAATCTTAAAAATACTTTATTGATATTTAGCATTTTATATGTAGTAAAAGATCTTAGCAATAAATATTAATGGGTATCTTAACCCTTTATCTACTGCATTATGATACAGACAAAAATTGTGTTTAAAACATATATTTTTAGTTAGTAAAGTACATTATTTAAAGATATATATGTTAAAAATTATGCATATCGCCTCATCATAATAATTAATGAGAATTTTGTGAGGTCGTACTTTAGTGTACCACTGGTACATAGACGTCGTAAAAATTATTTCGACATGAAAAAAGTGTAGAGAAATATTTATTCTTTATGTTCCTCATATTTTTTCTAAAATTAGTGGGATATTCTTGAAATAATATAGGAATTAATTATTACACACATGAAGATCGTGAAAAATATCAAGCAAAAACGGCAAGTGCACTCTATAAAATCCCTTATGGAACAAAAATGGCTATATGTATCGTCTAATGCTTTGTACTGAGATTAAAGGGAGGTACATCTGTTCCTTTCTTATAAATATCTTTGACATTTCTTCTATAAATTCGATTTTATACTCTTTTTAAAGTAATGGTACTTTAAAGTACCGTCAGTAGATAAAGGGTTAAGTTATAAAATTGGTAACTTTTCTATTTTTTCTCTTTACTAATCATTAATTATTTTAATTGTGATTAAAATTCTTAGCTTTAAATTTTGTTGTTTAAGCATATGAAGTCATTAAAAAATTATTAATTTATTTTACAAAAATACTCTTATTATTAGTTTCTACAGCTTGTTCATTTCTTTTTTTCAACATTTGAATTTTTAAAAAAAAATTTATTTTTTTTAATTGAAATATTGAAAACTAATAGTTATTTTAAATAAAAAACAAACCAAAGGTTTTTGTATTTTTTTTTTTTTTTGTAAGCAAAAGAAATTTTATCTACTAGTTTTGAATAAATACTAATTAAACAACAATTGCTTTTTTTTTTTTTTTTATTTATTCGCATAGATATCAATATCAAATATTACTTTATAATCCTTACTATATAATCCTTATTTTCTATAATAGATTTTATCCATGAAATCTGTTACATTTCCCATTTCAACATTTCCTTAAAAATTAAATATTTCACTTGCCTCAATCTTTATGAAAATATTTCGACTATGCTTTGTCTGTAATTGTGTTACTTAGATCTTGTATTCTGTTTTACTTTATCTTTTTAAATGATGGTTGTATAATTATACATTCTGAATTCTTTAATGTCAAATAACATTTTTTTAATTTCAAATACACATCTTTACGCTATTTGTATATAATATAAAAAATGAATCTTGCGTATTAGAATATTATCTTGCATCTTTCTAATAATCTCAAAAACTATAAATGTTGTAAATTATTTATATTTCATTATAATATTCAGTATTCTATGTTAATTTTTACTTTTAATTTGTTGTACTTTAATTTTGAGTTCTGTATTATATTTTATGTTGTTTGGTTTGCACATTATGAAATAAGTGCATTTGTGTATTTAAATATATGTATATAATATAAAACAAGTAATGAAATTTTAAAAGTATTTGTAACATTTGTTTAATTTAGACATTTCATGATTAAAATGCCTTAAAAAAATGTGCAGATTATTTTTTATGTGTTACTGCCTTTTATGGTTTGAATTCATTGAATATTTTATAAACAATATTGTATATTAATGTCAACAAGAAATCTGAAGCAATTAAGATCAATAGATTTATTTTCACCTTTCTTAAAAAAAAAAAAAAAAAAAAAAAAAAAAAGGGTATTTTCCTGCAATAGTGCAGATATATGCGTTTGTGTGCCTAGTTAAAATTTAAATACATTGGTGTTATACTGAATATTATTTACTTTTTAAAAATAATTTATTATGAATTCGTAAATGTTAACTTCACAAACTATTCCTGCAGAAAGATTTTGGTGTTGATGAAGCTTGTCGCAGAAAGCATAATAAATTTCTGCCACAGGGCCTACGGTAATGGGTTTCCTAAAATTAATTTCGGTTTTCTGTAGATGTACAGCGGCAAGATTCGACGAAAAAATTGTTCGTCCTTTAAAATTTGGTTTTGCAATGAGTTTCTCTGCTTGTGTGGCACTGCAACATAACCTAATATCTTTTCTTCTGCGCACATCTTCCATGCATTTACCAAATACACTATTGTTCATTAGTTTGTAAAAGTTTTTTTCAAAGGTATTAGTGGCGGCTGTTCTAAAATTAGTATTGTGATCGATATACGCCTTGAGAAAAGGTTTTTGTACAAATTGCAGTATCTTATGAATTTTTTGGATTTTCAAACCATACTTCAAATACAACTTTAAATTTCTGTAGTGAACTATATAGTTTTTCCTATTTTCCAAACTCAGCAGAAGTCTCTTCTCTTTACATGCAGGGGGAACTTCATTCGATGGAGCCAAAGGGTATTCATTCTGTTCGTCGTGCAGAGCTTCAGGGTACTCTAAATCTACTTCCAGAATGTAACCCACTTCAGCTTCATCAGAAATGTGTGTGACATCTAATTCGGTGTTGCACCATTGAAATTCTTTAAGGGGGAGGGGTTGGCACATGGCCCAGCCATACAGGTTATTTATATCCAAATACATTAAATAAGATTCTTCTTCATGAGGTTGAAAAGATTTCATGAATTTATTATTTGCAGCGGCATACCGATGACTGCATTGGGAGATGCCTCCCCGAATGCCCTTCTCAACAAATAACAGTTTCTCGAAGTCAGTTAAGAGTTCTATTTGAACTTTAGTGTGCTTAAGCATAGCATCCCACGATAATCCAGGAGCTGTGAAATACCATGCCATGTCTAATCCGTATGTTTCAAAACACTTTTTCCGAAATGTTTGGAGCACATCTGCTAACAAAAGTACGTCAGTTTTCACGTACAAGTCTGCATATTCGCCCAAATTTTTTATGTCAAATTCTTTCCACACAGTCAAGGCATGTGAATAATCATCGTCAGATATTTCGGTTTCGTTTAAAATGCTATAAAATTCGTTTTTACTTGGCAAGGTCGTTTCTTCAAATTTTTGAAAATCATCCATATAATCATACGGGAAAATTCCTTTTCTTAGTAGAAGATTCACTTTAGATGATGGGAAAAATGAATTCATGAATTGAAAATCTTCTTTATTTAGGTTTGACACCAAAGATTCTAAACTGGATGCCATGAAGCGGAAACTGTCTAAAAACCTCAGTTGTAACTTGCCCACTGTTTTACTGAAAGAAATATATTTTTCTTCATTTTCTGCTATTACAGATATTTTCTTTTCATCAAAACCCAACTCCTTAACAATGAAATGTGCATCGTATCCTGAAAGGTTGTGTAAAAACACCGGAATAAAATTAGGCAATTTGAACTGTAAATTGCAATTATTGCAAGCAGCTCCTCTGTATTTACCTGTAAGGTGACAGTGTTCGACGACTTTCCAATTACTATCTGTAAATTTATTCTTACACAAATAACAAATTGTAGCTTCCGTGTGATCTTTCCTTTGTTCTTCTGAAAGATATTCGACGGGTTTCACTGATCGATATATTGTTTCGATTTCCTTGGCTTCCTCTGTCAACATTTGCATAAATTTTTCAGCCGCATTTTTTCCACGGAATACTACGGGGGGTTTATAAAGTCCATGCTGATATATAATATAATACGAAAAGCAGACCGCTTCATGTTTTTGGTAAGGCATGCTGAAAGGATGTATTCTGTTAGGTTCACAGTTGTCAATTTTTTTCGTTAGTGCCTCAAAGTCGGCCACAATGATGAAAGGGATAATTTGTTGATGCTTGATATTAGAAAACTTTAACATTTTTTCCTTCTCTGAAGGCATTTTTACTCTAGCTGCGTCATGCTCAGAACATAGCATTTCATGTTTATTTAACAACTCAGACGATCCAAAAGCTGATAAACAACGTCTGCAGATAAATTTTCTCTCTTTTTTCTTTGATATTTGAGAACTAATCAGCCTGGATATATTTTTTATCCATGCATAGTGACTTGTAGTTTCATTTTTGAAATATAAAAGATCAATGATTTTTTCGCATTGCTTTTCGCTAATTCTTAGAGGGTAAATCTGAGCTTTACCGTTTAAGCAGAACACATTTATTCCAATATTATTAAGTTTTTCAAATTTGCATACATCTACTATGCTTACAGGAAACGCTATACCTTGAAAATTTAAGACATTTTCATAAGGAATATAATTCGAAATTCTATCTGCGTGATCTTTTGCTGGATACAAAGCCGATAAAACAGCCCACTTAAAGCACATTTCGTCCCTGTTTTGAACATTTATAATTGCGTGCTTTTGTCGTATTGTTGGTGGGAGAGAAATGTAGGAAGAGGCTCTCAAAGGATTATATCGATTAAACCTTAACTCTAAATATCGAACCTCGACCAACCTCCAGCCTGATTCTTTCTGTTCAAATTCCGTCGCTTCTTTTTGTAATTTTTCTGAAACTTCAGAATAAAATTTGACGAAATCTATCGATGACAAAACAGTTTTGTTACGCGTTTTGAAGTATTTAATTTCTTGAATGACACCGCCATCTACATCTTTTTCATACAAACAAAATAAACGAAAATTTACTTTAAATTCATGTTCTTTTAACAAAACTTGAAGCGCATCAATTACTTTCTCTTGCAAATCTTCCAGGAAAGACTTAATGTCTAAAAAACCATCATCATTAGGCATAACAAAAGTTTGCATCACACCGTTGAATGCTTGCTCGCTTCGTGCTAAATTAACAATTTCAGCTTGAGGCTTCAATTTCTTTCTATGCGTTTCATGCGAAGTTTCATTAGGACGTTTGATAGGTAACCTTTCATGAACTTTGTTATGTCGCAACAAAATATCTTTTCTTGAGAAATTTTTCTCGCAGATGCTGCACTTAAATCTTTTATCTTCGTGTCTTGATTTTATATGACGCTTCAGATCATAACTCCGCGAAAAAACTAAGTTACAAATTTCACATTTATTCGTAGCATTCAGTCCTGCACCAACCATATCACCAAATGCTGAAGTAGAACCTCCAACCTCAGGATCAACAGTGATAGACGGGAGGGTCGAATAGTTTTTAGGAAATGCTGGAATAGTAAATTCAACTTGAGGTATCGTTATGGATATATTAGTATTATACAATTCTTCTGCGGTATAATCACCAAAAATTACTGGATTCAACTCTTTTACGTCATCCAGAAATCTTATGTCTTGCGATGACACATTTTCGATGTTTAAGGGTTCAGAAGGAGAAATTGCAGGAGATAATTCAAAGTTTACGACTGATTCGGCAGCTTCTTTATTATCAATTAATATTATATCAGCATCCGTGAAACCCGACGGTATTTTCAAACTTTCTACTGCAGGTGTGGGAATTGACTCATTAGTGTCATATAGCTGTTCTGCCGTATAATCACCAAAAATTATCGGATTCAAGTCTTTCACGTCATCCAGAAATCTTATGTCTTGCGATGACACATTTTCAAAATTCAAGGATTCAGAAGGAGAAATTATAGAGTTCACATTAGAATCAAAAGATTCTTTACGATCGATTAACATTATATCAGCATCCATGAAATCCAATGGTATTTGCGCACTTTCAACTATAGGTGTGGGAATTGACTCATTAGTATTATATAACTGTTCCGCCGTATAATCACCAAAAATTCTCGGATTCAAGTCTTTCACGTTATCCAGAAATCTTATGTCTTGCGACGATACATTATCGATGTTTAAGGGTTCAGAAGGAGAAATTATAGAGTTCACATTCGAATCGAAAGATTCTCTATCGTTTATTAACATTGTATCAATCTCCATGGGAGGGGTTGGATTCGTTTTATTCCCATCAAACTGCTCCGCTGAATATCTACAGAATTCAGGAGACTTTATCAGACTGTCTAAACATATTATATCCTGACTGGGCAGTCCATCCATACTTTGAAGCAAATAAATGCAACGATCGATATTTAAACTTATTTACTACTCATAAACTGTTTAAAATAAACACAAAACTAGTAAAATTTAATAAAATCTCTGCGAAAACTCGAGTAAGAATAATAAGTTTTTAAAATATTACTCTCTGAACAAGTCTTAACAGTAGAAAATATCCTTATCACTCTGCTAGCACATACTTTAGTTACATGTTTCAAATCATGTCAAAACCATTCAAAGCAAAATAATACCTTTGTATACTGTACTTGTAAGTTATTTTCTTAAACATTTATTCTTAAACATGGGATTTCTCAAGTAATCATTGTTTCGAATAACAGACTGTCTCAGTTCATATAGTTTCAACAGATATGTGAAAGTGTCATATTCAGTATGCCTCAAAAATAGTTAATCCGATAAATCTATTTCCCAAGTCCAACGAATTTTATACTGTAAATATGAAAGGTGGCCACTTAATCCTCAACCATGAAATGTCAAACTAAACAAAGGCATACCCCCTATTGAACATGCTTGGTTTTGTTAAAAGAATATGTTTCTGATAATAGTTAGACGTGTGCAGGTGAAATTTCTAAGGATAGGAAGGAATTAGAAGGGGAGATAAGGAAAAAACGGAACTAACAACTTCTACCGTTTATTCCATTGTCTGAAGGGATTTTGAAAATCTCATTCACTGAAAAAGGCATAGAGTGAAATCTGTCTTGATAGGTATTATGTAGTCTTTTAAAATAAGATATCTTTACATGTCAATAACATAATTTTTTTTTCAAAGATAATTCTTAATGAAGCCTGATACTGAGGAACGGCATATGGGCAGATACTTAAAAAAGTAATTTGAAAAAAAAAAAAATAATAATAATAACTTGAAAACAAAATCGATATTTATTCCATCTTAATTAATAAATAATACTGAATTACTTGTGAATACTTATTCCAACACGAAATAGTGCGTCATAAACACCAGTCATTAAAAAGGAAGAAAGTCGGAAAAAAAGAGATTAAAAAAGAGATTTAATATTAGTTCCGTCTTAATTAAATATTAATTAAATGTCTTCCTCAATGAGCTTTTAATTTGCAAACGGTATCCTCATCATGTTTCACGCCAAAAAATTTTCAAAGTGTCCATTCCAAAACTAAAGTCGTTGCCATTCTCTAAAACAGCAATTTAGTGTTGCCATTCCTTAAAATATAAGACGGTGTTGCCATTGTCTAAAATAAAACACTGTTAAACTTTTACAAAAATTCAAAATCGAAACCAGCAGAATACTACAACTCAACTTACAGCTGAAAAATTAAAAATTAATTACATCTCAATTAAGTATTATTTGTAATCTTCACTAACGAGCTTTTCATTTAGAAATGATACATGTTCTAACATGAACGAGTCTTGTTCCAACACGAAGGAGTGCGTCATAAACACCTGTCATTAATGTCGGAAAAAAATAAAGAGATTAAAAAAACATATTTAATATTAATTCCGTCTAATTAAGTATTAATTAAAAATCTTCCTTAATGAACTTTTAATTTGCAAGCGGTACCCTCATCATGTTTCACGCCGAAAAATTTTCAAAGTGCCCATTCCGAAACTAAAATCGTTGCCATTCTCTAAAAAGTAATTCGGTGTTGCCATTCTCAAAAATAAAACCCTCGTCATCTTTCACGAAATAAAACGAAACCGAAACCTGCAGCACCCAACAACTCAACATTCAGCTCAAAACAACTCAACTCAATTCGATGACGTCATAACCACGCCCCTTCCGGTCACGCCCACTTCCGGTCACGTGGTTGCCGCCAACGCCGCAGGTCGAGAACCCGCCTTTTCCCTCTAGTTACCATTATTCCTAGTCAAATCTTCAAATGTTAAGTCAAAAAATTCTGAAGAAAATTTAAGTCATGTTGCAACATCTAGTCATAAAACCTTTCCTGATTTTCTACTCAAATTCTCTTCTTTTTCAAAACTTTGCAGAGTCCTTACATTGTGTTTGAGATTCATTTATAACATTCGTAGTTGTAATCGTAATTCTAGACGTATTGGACTTGTCAGTACGCCTGAAGTTTCAAGTGCTATTACACATATTCTTAAATTGATTCAGGAACAAGAGTTTTCGGTAGAACTGAATTTGCTCAGGAAAAATCAACCTTTACCAACCAACAACAAATATTTATCCTTAAATATATTTCTAGATGACCAAGGTTTAATCAGAGTTGACGGATGGTTGTCCAGACATCAGTCACTTAATCAAGATCAGAAATATAAGTTAATCCGATAAATCTATAGAGGGAAAAGGCGGGTTCTCGACCTGCGGCGTTGGCGGCAACCACGTGACCGGAAGTGGGCGTGACCGGAAGGGGCGTGGTTATGACGTCATCGAGTTGAGTTGAGTTGTTTTGAGCTGAATGTTGAGTTGTTGGGTGCTGCAGGTTTCGGTTTCGTTTTATTTCGTGAAAGATGACGAGGGTTTTATTTTTGAGAATGGCAACACCGAATTACTTTTTAGAGAATGGCAATGATTTTAGTTTCGGAATCGGGACTTAGAAAATTTTTTGCTGTAAAATATGACGAGGGTCCTTGAGTTTTTAGTTTGGAGAAACGGTAGTTACTTTTTATCGAATGGCAACGACTTTAGTTTCGGAATGGGCACTTTGAAAATTTTTCGGCGTGAAACATGATGAGGGTACCGCTTGCAAATTAAAAGTTCATTAAGGAAGATTTTTAATTAATACTTAATTAAGACGGAATTAATATTAAATATGTTTTTTTAATCTCTTTATTTTTTTCCGACATTAATGACAGGTGTTTATGACGCACTCCTTCGTGTTGGAACAAGACTCGTTCATGTTAGAACATGTATCATTTCTAAATGAAAAGCTCGTTAGTGAAGATTACAAATAATACTTAATTGAGATGTAATTAATTTTTAATTTTTCAGCTGTAAGTTGAGTTGTAGTATTCTGCTGGTTTCGATTTTGAATTTTTGTAAAAGTTTAACAGTGTTTTATTTTAGACAATGGCAACACCGTTTTATATTTTAAGGAATGGCAACACTAAATTGCTGTTTTAGAGAATGGCAACACCGAGTGTTGTTTCTCTTGGAAGCAAAGGTTTTCGTCAGTTGCTGCTTTTCTCTTGTGCGTGTTGCACCACGTTAAACTTTCTTAAAAAATGTCGATGAAACGTAATGCCGACACTAGCGTTGTTAGTTCAACTAAGAAGGTATGTTTTAGTGAAGACACCATGAAGGATTCTTCTTTTAATCCAGATTATATTCCAGAAAATTTATTTCATTTGGGTGAAAACAACTATGTCAGTGTTTCAGATTTCTGTGATGTGATTAGAATTCATATTAGACTTTATAAACCTGATCTATCTGGGTGTTTTAGGCCAACAAAACGTGGAATTAGCTTGACGACATCCCTATGGCTAGCACTTTCTAGTGCAATGGATTTTATTTCTCCATCGGATTTACGAGATGTGATTATAATTGAAAACTCCTTATTGTTATCTACAGAAAATATTAATGACGCTAGATGTATCTCTCTACAACGATTCTTTCAGAAAAGTGACTTTTCGAGAAAATTTGTGCCTTCTATCTGCATGATAAGTGAATCAGAATGGAATGAACTCAAAAAAATTCGCAAAGAAATCACTTCTTTTGCTGTGAGAGTCATGTTTGATCGCCTTTTCCGAAGAATGTTGTTGAGAGAAGTAAGAAATCGAATTCCGCCGGGTTACGTCTGTGAAAATAATGCCGATGTTGATATTATTTTAACAACTTCAATGTCTGAGCTCTTAAGTGATTATCTCAATAGAAACATTGAAAGTATTTTTGTGTGTAATGGCTGCGACCAGGAGTTAGGAAATCAACTTGGACATGAGTGTGTAACTCAAAACAATGAAATTAGAGCTCAAATTTATGGTGAAAGAGCACTTTTAAAAGTGGATTTATGCAATTTAGTTAAAGACTATGTTGAAAAGAACATTCAAATTTGTAATTATATTAATGAAAGTTTTGTGAATTCTTTGAACATGTGTAACATATATAAATCTGCTATTGGTTTGTATGTGGCGTCAGATTCTGACCCCATGAGATTAGTTTAATATTAAAAATTAAGTTTTCATATAATTGTCTGTTTTCTTTTGTTACAATGTTTTTTTTTATTATTTTAGTTTTATTTACTTATTTATTTTAATTTCTACTTTTACTTTATTAACAAGAAAGGTTGTTGGAGTTTCAAAAAAATGATCATTAAATTTCTTCTTAGGCAAAACAATTTATTTTTTGTATTGAGGGTAGTTCAGAAATTTTAAGAAGTTTAAAATTTATTTCATATTTAATTGCTGTCATCTGTTGTAAAGTGAAGAAACTTTAGTTTCGAGATTTAAAATGAGTTAGTATTAATTATTTTGTGCGGTGAGTGGGATCGAACCTGAGTAAAATAGTATCATGGCTTAGTGATTCATAGAAATTTAACCACTAAGCCATGACGCTATGACTTTTTCTCAGATTTTAGGGTATAAATAAACGAACACTACATAAAAAGTGTTTATTCTAGAGGATGCCTTCTAGAGAGGAAGTTGTTAATGTGATTAGCTTATACATTGTACTATGCGTTTTGTTTAGCATAATTTATATTTTTACTGGCAGTGACAAATTATCGATTGATTTTATTTTAAAATTAAATGAAACAGGAAATTTTACATTCTCATTATGAGCGAAAAAAATGTCATTTCGAATTAATGTGACGAATAATAAAATTTTATGTTGTAATGAAGTCTACATATCAAACGCCGAGTCACGCAGCAAGTTTTGGAGGTTTAAATGCTTTATACCGTGTCGCAAAAGGCAGACTTTCGAAGAAAGAAATTCAGAAATGGTTGTCGGGAATAGATTCATATACACTGCACAAGCCTGCCAGGAAGAAATTTCCAACGAATCGAGTAATGGTGGGTTCGATCGATCAACAATGGCAAGCCGACCTAGCCGATTTAAGTTCTCTGAAAAAGTACAATAAAAATTTCCGTTACATTCTAACTTGCATAGACATTCTGTCTAAATATGCGTGGGCGATTCCTTTAAAATCAAAAAGAGGTGACGATATAGTGGATGCGTTTAAAACTATTTTTTCGACGAGGAAGCCAAAGATTCTGCAAACTGACCAGGGGTCAGAATTTAAAAATCATAAATTTCAAAACTTTTTAAAGCAGCAAGGTGTTCGATTTTTCACGACTTTTAATCACACTAAAGCTTCAGTGGTGGAACGCTTTAATCGTACATTGAAAACAAAAATGTGGAAATATTTTACTCATAATCATACGTATCACTACCTTAATGTGTTAGACCAGTTATTGCATAGTTATAATAATACTTACCATTCGAGCATAAAAAGAGCCCCTTCAGAAGTGACGCCGGAAAATGAAAGAGACGTATGGCTTACCTTATACGGAAATATTAAAAACGAGAAAAGAAAATCATTTAATCTTCAAGTGGGGGATACCGTACGCGTATCCAAACAGAAATTAACATTTGAAAAAGGATACGAAACGAATTGGACCGAAGAACTGTTTGTAATAACAGAGTGTATTCCTAGAAATCCACCTGTATACCGAATCAAAGACTTATTGGACGAACCTATTCAAGGCACATTTTACGAGCAAGAACTTCAAAAGGTGCGACCTAAACAGGACTATACCATTGAAAAAATTTTACGAAAGCGCACAAAAAAGAACCGTGTGGAATATAAAGTCAAATTTAAAGGTTATCCATCTAAATTTGATCAGTGGATACCATCGTCCAATTTATTTTCCTTATAAGTAAAAGCGAAACGAGTTTTAATGTTATTTATCAACATGTCTTTCTACGTGACGTTACCCTCAGACAGTTCAACGAATTATTTTCCCGAAAATAAAATTTCTCATTTTGTTACAAGATTACCTTCTCCCATCGAACTGAGAGGAGAATGGGAAGTGGGATTAGTCGAATTTATTTATCCCCATACCTGGTATAACGTGAATCACACCAATAATTTAATTGGTTTTGATTTAAATGATGGAATAAATTTAGGAAGACGAATTCCTTCCGGATTTTATGAGTCAGTACCTGATATTTTGAAAGCGATTGAAATTGAAGATCATCTAAATAAAATTTATTTTACCTACAACACAGTCACAAAAAGGGTGCAAATTAACGTGAAAAATAATGCTAAAGTGATATTGCATGACGGTTTAGCTCAGATGCTAGGATTTGATCCATGTGAAATTAAATCTCCCAATGCCAACAGAGAACTAACAATCGAAAGTCCGTACGTGGCAGATCCATGCGCTCACTATAGAGTACTGATGGTTTATTCTGATATAGTTCAACCGCAAATTATTGGGGATGTATTAGCTCCGCTTTTACGTATTGTGAATGTTACAGGAAAAGACGGTGAAGTGATTTGCATGAAATATGACAGACCACATTATTTACCTGTCAGTCGAAAACTGATTGACACTTTAGAAATCGTTATAAGAACTCACATCGGCGAATTAACGCCATTTGAACGTGGACGATCGTACGTGAAACTTCATTTTCGACAAAAGTATCTGTCATAATGTTTGTTCCCTATCAGTGTTGTATTCAGTCATTTGAAGATTATTATAACCATCAGTCTGGAAGTGGGTTAAATTATTATCAAGGCACCACTTTTCAGAAAGGATATGGTTTTGGTGGACTTTTTCGATCGCTTTTCCGTGCTGCAGTTCCTCTTTTCAAATCGGGAGCGAAAGCTGTGGGAAAACAACTGTTCCATAGCGGTGTAGATATACTGAACGACCTGTCACGTGGTGATGACATTAAAGCGGCCTCTAAGCGACGACTTAAGGAAGCCGGACAAAACTTAACTGATAAGGCTGCGACTAAAGTGAAATCTATGATTGGTTCTGGCCAACGAAATAAAAAGCGAAAAAAGCCTCAAAAGCGTATCATTCGAACTAAGACCAAGAAAGTAAAAGGACACGATATTTTTGCTTAAAGATGTCAGGTCTCATTCATAAAGATTCTGTTGCTTGTGTCAAATCCGAATTAGATTTATTTTTGATTCCTCCTACACAAACGGCAATTGAAAAAGGATATTTCGTCGAATACCATCCACTAGCTAATATAACTGAAAACGGACCTGTGGAATATAACATATCTGGTAACGGTGAAGATTATATCGATTTATCCTCCTCTTACCTCTATGTGAAAGTGAAAATTACCAAGTCGGATGGCTCAGATTTACCTGACAACGAACCTATAGCCCCCGTTAATCTATTTCTACATGCCTTGTTTTCACAAGTAGATGTGAGCCTCAACGAAAGAGTCATATCCTCGTCTAGTAACACCTATCCCTACCGTGCTTACATTCAGACGCTATTGAACTATGGTGAAGACGTCAAAAAGAGTCTCTTAACGTGTGAATGTTTTTATAAAGATGACTTCTTAGCTGTTGCAGACCCATTACAAGGGCAAAATGGAAATCCTGGACTTAAAAAACGCTACGACTTAACTTCTAAAAGCAAAATTTTAGATATGATTGGACCTTTACATTGTGATATTTTTCAACAAAATCGCCTTTTACTGAATATGGTAGATCTGAAAATAAAAATGATTCGTAGCAAACCTAGTTTTGTCTTATGGCTAGTCTACCAACAAAAGCAGATCAACCGATTAAAGAATACAAAGTGATACTGAAACATGCTTCTTTATTTATTCGCAAAGTGAAAGTCAGCGCCGGTGTTTCCTTGGGTCACGCTAAAGCCTTAGAAAAGAATACAGCTAAATATCCTATAGATCGAGTATTGTGCAAAACTTATTCCATTTCATCAGGAAGTTGGTCATTTATGCAAGATAATGTGTTTCTAGGTCCTATGCCGAAACGTGTTGTCGTAGGTTTATTAGAAAATGCCGCTATGAACGGTCAGTATAATTTAAACCCTTTTTTATTTAATCATCACAATGTAAACTTTCTAAGCCTATACGTTGACGGACAACCTGTACCAAGCAAGCCTCTCGAGCTGAATTTCTCAGAAAAAAATTATATAACAGCCTATCATCGATTGTTTTCGGGATTTAACAGAGACGCCGGAATTTATTTAACTCGTGAAGATTTTGCGAATGGACATACATTATATGCTTTTGACTTAAGTCCTGATTTGTGCGACGGGCCTCATCTGAATTTACAGCACCAAGGTAATTTAAGAATTGAAATTAAATTTTCTACTCCTTTGACAAGCACTCTTTCCGTATTCATCTATGCAGAATTTGAAAACATCATAGAAATTACCAAATCAAGGCATGTTTTATGTGACTTTCCTAACTAATTGAAAATGAACACGAATCAGATAAAAAATATTTTATCACATGACATATTTACGAAAAAATATTTTCTGGACGTGTTTCCGTGTGATCATTTACCTGAGAGGGTCGCACGTTATCCTGCCTGCTTCGTATGCAATGTGGATGCGTCTACAGAACCGGGAAGCCATTGGGTGGCATTTTTTCTGTCATCACCTGACAAAGTGGAGTTCTTTGATTCATATGGAAACGAACCAGCGTTTTTTAAAGGGCCTATTTCAGACTTCGCTTCCAGATATTCAGAAATATTCTACAATCCTTTAAGCCTTCAAAGTAATGTAACGGCTGTGTGTGGACAATATTGTATTTTTTATTTGTATTCCAAATGTAGAGGTAAAACTCTTCAATGCATTTTATCTTCGTTTGTAACAAAAAATGTGTGTAATGACCAACGTGTCTATAATTTTGTAGCCAAGCGATTTCGTGTATATGCCAACTTTTATCAATAAATAATTTTAATCCTGTACATACTGTGTCTGCGTTCATTTATAATGGAGTATCCTCGATTGCAACACCCATTTACAATGGTGATTGCTGGACCAACTAAATCGGGAAAGACATTTTTTCTATGTGATTTACTGTACTATAGAAAGCAAATGTTTGATCCCAAAATTGATAAAGTTGTGTGGTTTTACGGCATTCATCAACCTTTGTTTAATGAAATACCGCATGTAACATTTGTAGAAGGTTTCCCTTCAAATTACCAAGAGCATATAACAGAAAATACATTGTTTATAATAGATGATCTTATGGCTGAATGTGCTAATGACAAGCAATTAACCAATCTGTTTACTAAAGGTAGTCATCACTTAAACCTTAGCGTTATTTTTATCACACAGAATTTATTTTACAAGGGTAATCAAATGCGTGATGTTTCTTTAAATGCTCAATACTTAGTATTATTTAAGAACCGTCGAGATTTAAGTCAAGCTATGCATTTAGGTAGGCAGTTATACCCCCGAAAAAACAAGTTTTTTCAAGAAGTCTATGAGGATGCCACGCGTAAACCGCATTCATATTTATTAATTGATTTACGAAATGAAACCCCAGAAGACTTGCGTTTGAGAACGCAGATATTACCAAATCAAACGCAATACGTGTATAAATTAAAAAAGCTATAAATAAAGAAATCACACATATGCATGAATCAGTTGATAACATGACTTTATCCAAGAAACAACTTCGAGATTTAGAGCTGATAAAGACTTGTCCAAAACCATTACGCAAACATTTATTAAAAAAATTATCAACCAGTTGCGTAAAAGCAATCTGCGAGTGTACCTTAAACGTTTTAAAGGGCAACGTTCCTTTAACGAAACATCAAAAAAATATTTTAGGAAAATATAAATCCACTTTACGAAAAATAGGCACTCGAAAAGGCAGTTTATTTACTAAGAAGAAAATCATCGTACAGCACGGAGGTTTTTTAAATATACTAATTCCCGCTGCGCTTACAGCTCTGACAAGTTTAATTAATGGAGTACGCTAAGAAGTATGCATTAGTTCCTGAACAAACTTTTTCTAAACATGTGCCTGATGAAAAGCAGATGACGGATTTCGATATAGCCATGTCGAAAATTTTAAAAAGTACTCTGCCTGATCATGAAAAAGTTCAACAATATTACGAATTATTAAAAAGAAAAATTAATTTAAAGGAATTCAACTTACCATGGCTGGCTGCGTCATCTACAGAAGAAGAAAAACAAGAACCTAAAAATATACCTAAACAAGAATCTCTTAAAAATGAAGAACCTGCGGCGTTGGCGGCAACCACGTGACCGGAAGTGGGCGTGACCGGAAGGGGCGTGGTTATGACGTCATCGAGTTGAGTTGAGTTGTTTTGAGCTGAATGTTGAGTTGTTGGGTGCTGCAGGTTTCGGTTTCGTTTTATTTCGTGAAAGATGACGAGGGTTTTATTTTTGAGAATGGCAACACCGAATTACTTTTTAGAGAATGGCAACGATTTTAGTTTCGGAATCGGGACTTAGAAAATTTTTTGCTGTAAAATATGACGAGGGTCCTTGAGTTTTTAGTTTGGAGAAATGGTAGTTACTTTTTATCGAATGGCAACGACTTTAGTTTCGGAATGGGCACTTTGAAAATTTTTCGGCGTGAAACATGATGAGGGTACCGCTTGCAAATTAAAAGTTCATTAAGGAAGATTTTTAATTAATACTTAATTAAGACGGAATTAATATTAAATATGTTTTTTTAATCTCTTTATTTTTTTCCGACATTAATGACAGGTGTTTATGACGCACTCCTTCGTGTTGGAACAAGACTCGTTCATGTTAGAACATGTATCATTTCTAAATGAAAAGCTCGTTAGTGAAGATTACAAATAATACTTAATTGAGATGTAATTAATTTTTAATTTTTCAGCTGTAAGTTGAGTTGTAGTATTCTGCTGGTTTCGATTTTGAATTTTTGTAAAAGTTTAACAGTGTTTTATTTTAGACAATGGCAACACCGTCTTATATTTTAAGGAATGGCAACACTAAATTGCTGTTTTAGAGAATGGCAACGACTTTAGTTTTGGAATGGACACTTTGAAAATTTTTTGGCGTGAAACATGATGAGGATACCGTTTGCAAATTAAAAGCTCATTGAGGAAGACATTTAATTAATATTTAATTAAGACGGAACTAATATTAAATCTCTTTTTTAATCTCTTTTTTTCCGACATTAATGACTGGTGTTTATGACGCACTATTTCGTGTTGGAATAAGTATTCACAAGTAATTCAGTATTATTTATTAATTAAGATGGAATAAATATCGATTTTGTTTTCAAGTTATTATTATTATTTTTTTTTTCAAATTACTTTTTTAAGTATCTGCCCATATGCCGTTCCTCAGTATCAGGCTTCATTAAGAATTATCTTTGAAAAAAAAAATTATGTTATTGACATGTAAAGATATCTTATTTTAAAAGACTACATAATACCTATCAAGACAGATTTCACTCTATGCCTTTTTCAGTGAATGAGATTTTCAAAATCCCTTCAGACAATGGAATAAACGGTAGAAGTTGTTAGTTCCGTTTTTTCCTTATCTCCCCTTCTAATTCCTTCCTATCCTTAGAAATTTCACCTGCACACGTCTAACTATTATCAGAAACATATTCTTTTAACAAAACCAAGCATGTTCAATAGGGGGTATGCCTTTGTTTAGTTTGACATTTCATGGTTGAGGATTAAGTGACCACCTTTCATATTTACAGTATAAAATTCGTTGGACTTGGGAAATAGATTTATCGGATTAACTATTTTTGAGGCATACTGAATATGACACTTTCACATATCTGTTGAAACTATATGAACTGAGACAGTCTGTTATTCGAAACAATGATTACTTGAGAAATCCCATGTTTAAGAATAAATGTTTAAGAAAATAACTTACAAGTACAGTATACAAAGGTATTATTTTGCTTTGAATGGTTTTGACATGATTTGAAACATGTAACTAAAGTATGTGCTAGCAGAGTGATAAGGATATTTTCTACTGTTAAGACTTGTTCAGAGAGTAATATTTTAAAAACTTATTATTCTTACTCGAGTTTTCGCAGAGATTTTATTAAATTTTACTAGTTTTGTGTTTATTTTAAACAGTTTATGAGTAGTAAATAAGTTTAAATATCGATCGTTGCATTTATTTGCTTCAAAGTATGGATGGACTGCCCAGTCAGGATATAATATGTTTAGACAGTCTGATAAAGTCTCCTGAATTCTGTAGATATTCAGCGGAGCAGTTTGATGGGAATAAAACGAATCCAACCCCTCCCATGGAGATTGATACAATGTTAATAAACGATAGAGAATCTTTCGATTCGAATGTGAACTCTATAATTTCTCCTTCTGAACCCTTAAACATCGATAATGTATCGTCGCAAGACATAAGATTTCTGGATAACGTGAAAGACTTGAATCCGAGAATTTTTGGTGATTATACGGCGGAACAGTTATATAATACTAATGAGTCAATTCCCACACCTATAGTTGAAAGTGCGCAAATACCATTGGATTTCATGGATGCTGATATAATGTTAATCGATCGTAAAGAATCTTTTGATTCTAATGTGAACTCTATAATTTCTCCTTCTGAATCCTTGAATTTTGAAAATGTGTCATCGCAAGACATAAGATTTCTGGATGACGTGAAAGACTTGAATCCGATAATTTTTGGTGATTATACGGCAGAACAGCTATATGACACTAATGAGTCAATTCCCACACCTGCAGTAGAAAGTTTGAAAATACCGTCGGGTTTCACGGATGCTGATATAATATTAATTGATAATAAAGAAGCTGCCGAATCAGTCGTAAACTTTGAATTATCTCCTGCAATTTCTCCTTCTGAACCCTTAAACATCGAAAATGTGTCATCGCAAGACATAAGATTTCTGGATGACGTAAAAGAGTTGAATCCAGTAATTTTTGGTGATTATACCGCAGAAGAATTGTATAATACTAATATATCCATAACGATACCTCAAGTTGAATTTACTATTCCAGCATTTCCTAAAAACTATTCGACCCTCCCGTCTATCACTGTTGATCCTGAGGTTGGAGGTTCTACTTCAGCATTTGGTGATATGGTTGGTGCAGGACTGAATGCTACGAATAAATGTGAAATTTGTAACTTAGTTTTTTCGCGGAGTTATGATCTGAAGCGTCATATAAAATCAAGACACGAAGATAAAAGATTTAAGTGCAGCATCTGCGAGAAAAATTTCTCAAGAAAAGATATTTTGTTGCGACATAACAAAGTTCATGAAAGGTTACCTATCAAACGTCCTAATGAAACTTCGCATGAAACGCCTAGAAAGAAATTGAAGCCTCAAGCTGAAATTGTTAATTTAGCACGAAGCGAGCAAGCATTCAACGGTGTGATGCAAACTTTTGTTATGCCTAATGATGATGGTTTTTTAGACATTAAGTCTTTCCTGGAAGATTTGCAAGAGAAAGTAATTGATGCGCTTCAAGTTTTGTTAAAAGAACATGAATTTAAAGTAAATTTTCGTTTATTTTGTTTGTATGAAAAAGATGTAGATGGCGGTGTCATTCAAGAAATTAAATACTTCAAAACGCGTAACAAAACTGTTTTGTCATCGATAGATTTCGTCAAATTTTATTCTGAAGTTTCAGAAAAATTACAAAAAGAAGCGACGGAATTTGAACAGAAAGAATCAGGCTGGAGGTTGGTCGAGGTTCGATATTTAGAGTTAAGGTTTAATCGATATAATCCTTTGAGAGCCTCTTCCTACATTTCTCTCCCACCAACAATACGACAAAAGCACGCAATTATAAATGTTCAAAACAGGGACGAAATGTGCTTTAAGTGGGCTGTTTTATCGGCTTTGTATCCAGCAAAAGATCACGCAGATAGAATTTCGAATTATATTCCTTATGAAAATGTCTTAAATTTTCAAGGTATAGCGTTTCCTGTAAGCATAGCAGATGTATGCAAATTTGAAAAACTTAATAATATTGGAATAAATGTGTTCTGCTTAAACGGTAAAGCTCAGATTTACCCTCTAAGAATTAGCGAAAAGCAATGCGAAAAAATCATTGATCTTTTATATTTCAAAAATGAAACTACAAGTCACTATGCATGGATAAAAAATATATCCAGGCTGATTAGTTCTCAAATATCAAAGAAAAAAGAGAGAAAATTTATCTGCAGACGTTGTTTATCAGCTTTTGGATCGTCTGAGTTGTTAAATAAACATGAAATGCTATGTTCTGAGCATGACGCAGCTAGAGTAAAAATGCCTTCAGAGAAGGAAAAAATGTTAAAGTTTTCTAATATCAAGCATCAACAAATTATCCCTTTCATCATTGTGGCCGACTTTGAGGCACTAACGAAAAAAATTGACAACTGTGAACCTAACAGAATACATCCTTTCAGCATGCCTTACCAAAAACATGAAGCGGTCTGCTTTTCGTATTATATTATATATCAGCATGGACTTTATAAACCCCCCGTAGTATTCCGTGGAAAAAATGCGGCTGAAAAATTTATGCAAATGTTGACAGAGGAAGCCAAGGAAATCGAAACAATATATCGATCAGTGAAACCCGTCGAATATCTTTCAGAAGAACAAAGGAAAGATCACACGGAAGCTACAATTTGTTATTTGTGTAAGAATAAATTTACAGATAGTAATTGGAAAGTCGTCGAACACTGTCACCTTACAGGTAAATACAGAGGAGCTGCTTGCAATAATTGCAATTTACAGTTCAAATTGCCTAATTTTATTCCGGTGTTTTTACACAACCTTTCAGGATACGATGCACATTTCATTGTTAAGGAGTTGGGTTTTGATGAAAAGAAAATATCTGTAATAGCAGAAAATGAAGAAAAATATATTTCTTTCAGTAAAACAGTGGGCAAGTTACAACTGAGGTTTTTAGACAGTTTCCGCTTCATGGCATCCAGTTTAGAATCTTTGGTGTCAAACCTAAATAAAGAAGATTTTCAATTCATGAATTCATTTTTCCCATCATCTAAAGTGAATCTTCTACTAAGAAAAGGAATTTTCCCGTATGATTATATGGATGATTTTCAAAATTTTGAAGAAACGACCTTGCCAAGTAAAAACGAATTTTATAGCATTTTAAACGAAACCGAAATATCTGACGATGATTATTCACATGCCTTGACTGTGTGGAAAGAATTTGACATAAAAAATTTGGGCGAATATGCAGACTTGTACGTGAAAACTGACGTACTTTTGTTAGCAGATGTGCTCCAAACATTTCGGAAAAAGTGTTTTGAAACATACGGATTAGACATGGCATGGTATTTCACAGCTCCTGGATTATCGTGGGATGCTATGCTTAAGCACACTAAAGTTCAAATAGAACTCTTAACTGACTTCGAGAAACTGTTATTTGTTGAGAAGGGCATTCGGGGAGGCATCTCCCAATGCAGTCATCGGTATGCCGCTGCAAATAATAAATTCATGAAATCTTTTCAACCTCATGAAGAAGAATCTTATTTAATGTATTTGGATATAAATAACCTGTATGGCTGGGCCATGTGCCAACCCCTCCCCCTTAAAGAATTTCAATGGTGCAACACCGAATTAGATGTCACACACATTTCTGATGAAGCTGAAGTGGGTTACATTCTGGAAGTAGATTTAGAGTACCCTGAAGCTCTGCACGACGAACAGAATGAATACCCTTTGGCTCCATCGAATGAAGTTCCCCCTGCATGTAAAGAGAAGAGACTTCTGCTGAGTTTGGAAAATAGGAAAAACTATATAGTTCACTACAGAAATTTAAAGTTGTATTTGAAGTATGGTTTGAAAATCCAAAAAATTCATAAGATACTGCAATTTGTACAAAAACCTTTTCTCAAGGCGTATATCGATCACAATACTAATTTTAGAACAGCCGCCACTAATACCTTTGAAAAAAACTTTTACAAACTAATGAACAATAGTGTATTTGGTAAATGCATGGAAGATGTGCGCAGAAGAAAAGATATTAGGTTATGTTGCAGTGCCACACAAGCAGAGAAACTCATTGCAAAACCAAATTTTAAAGGACGAACAATTTTTTCGTCGAATCTTGCCGCTGTACATCTACAGAAAACCGAAATTAATTTTAGGAAACCCATTACCGTAGGTATGACAATACTAGATGTTTCAAAAATTTTGATGTATGATTTTTACTATGATTATATGAAGTCGACTTATCATCAGAATTTCAAACTTTTATATACCGATACGGACTCTTTCATTTTTCATATAAAGACCCGTGATTTATATGAAGATATGAAACAAGAAATCTCTAGATTCGATACATCTGATTATCCAATTGACAACGTATATGGAATGCCTCAAGTGAACAAAAAGAAATTAGGATTGATGAAAGACGAGTGCAACGGATCCATCATGACAGAATTCGCCTCTTTAAGAAGCAAGGTTTATAGTTATGTAATTGAAGATAAAGATGAAACAAAAAAATTGAAGGGTGTGAAGAAACATGCTCTACGAAGAATAACTTTCCAAGATTATAAAGAATGTTTGTTCAATCGCGTCGAAAAATTTACTACAATGCAGACCATACGAAGTAACAAGCACAATATTTTCAGTTCAAAACTGAACAAACTGGCTCTTTCACCACACGATGAAAAGAGATTTATTTGTGCTGACGGCATAACTACTTTGGCTTGGGGCCATCATAAAATTCAATCACTTTCATAGATGTGTTATAATGATTTTTTTTCTCTTTTTTAATTCGTTTGAAAAGTCTGTAAGTAGATTTTTTTTTTAATTTAATAAATCCTTTGTTTAATCTTTAACCTTTGTATTTATTTATACGTAAGTGTAATTTCTTTATACTATTTTAAATAATATCATATAATCTCAAATTGTTTTATGAAATTAATATTTTCTCATTTCCTGTATCTATTTATAGATACATATATATGCATAAAAAAAAATAATAATGAAAGAAAGAAGAAGGAAATTGTTTATTATTTTTGAAATTTTTAATATTTTAGTAACTTTTTTTTTTTAATTTTAAATTTTTGTTTGGAAAAAAAAAATATATTTTTTCTTCTTCTTTCTTTATTACATGATATTATTCATTGTACTAGAAAAAAAAAAATAGAAAAGAAAACTATGTTGGAAAATATCTTATATGTCTATTGTAAAAAGAAAAAGAAAGACACGACATAGTTTATTTAAAGTAATGATTTATTTATTCACAAAGGCTCCCATTTTACATTTGATTTTCTTTTTCTTTTTTTTAATAACAGTTGGAGATACAATTTCACGTTTGATTGATGTACTCAGCATATGTTTATTTTTTATATAATGCTTTGGAATATTCAGATCTTGAAGAGCTTGTAAAAACTCATTTTTTGTATTGACAGTCTTAGATTTATGACTTGAGAAAATGAAGTTAAACAAATCAGCTAAATTCGAATTCGGGTATTTCTGATCCTTATAAAATATTTCGCCTCTGTCATTCCAACGAATTGTGTTTGGGTGAGACTTTAAAATTTGCAGTAAACTATTAGCCTGTCTCATCATTTGTTTCGGTACAGCATTTAAAATAGTCTGACTGTAATCTCCTTCGAACTGTTCACCAGATATTTCTTCATTTTTAAGAGATTCTTGTTTAGGTATATTTTTAGGTTCTTGTTTTTCTTCTTCTGTAGATGACGCAGCCAGCCATGGTAAGTTGAATTCCTTTAAATTAATTTTTCTTTTTAATAATTCGTAATATTGTTGAACTTTTTCATGATCAGGCAGAGTACTTTTTAAAATTTTCGACATGGCTATATCGAAATCCGTCATCTGCTTTTCATCAGGCACATGTTTAGAAAAAGTTTGTTCAGGAACTAATGCATACTTCTTAGCGTACTCCATTAATTAAACTTGTCAGAGCTGTAAGCGCAGCGGGAATTAGTATATTTAAAAAACCTCCGTGCTGTACGATGATTTTCTTCTTAGTAAATAAACTGCCTTTTCGAGTGCCTATTTTTCGTAAAGTGGATTTATATTTTCCTAAAATATTTTTTTGATGTTTCGTTAAAGGAACGTTGCCCTTTAAAACGTTTAAGGTACACTCGCAGATTGCTTTTACGCAACTGGTTGATAATTTTTTTAATAAATGTTTGCGTAATGGTTTTGGACAAGTCTTTATCAGCTCTAAATCTCGAAGTTGTTTCTTGGATAAAGTCATGTTATCAACTGATTCATGCATATGTGTGATTTCTTTATTTATAGCTTTTTTAATTTATACACGTATTGCGTTTGATTTGGTAATATCTGCGTTCTCAAACGCAAGTCTTCTGGGGTTTCATTTCGTAAATCAATTAATAAATATGAATGCGGTTTACGCGTGGCATCCTCATAGACTTCTTGAAAAAACTTGTTTTTTCGGGGGTATAACTGCCTACCTAAATGCATAGCTTGACTTAAATCTCGACGGTTCTTAAATAATACTAAGTATTGAGCATTTAAAGAAACATCACGCATTTGATTACCCTTGTAAAATAAATTCTGTGTGATAAAAATAACGCTAAGGTTTAAGTGATGACTACCTTTAGTAAACAGATTGGTTAATTGCTTGTCATTAGCACATTCAGCCATAAGATCATCTATTATAAACAATGTATTTTCTGTTATATGCTCTTGGTAATTTGAAGGAAAACCTTCTACAAATGTTACATGCGGTATTTCATTAAACAAAGGTTGATGAATGCCGTAAAACCACACAACTTTATCAATTTTGGGATCAAACATTTGCTTTCTATAGTACAGTAAATCACATAGAAAAAATGTCTTTCCCGATTTAGTTGGTCCAGCAATCACCATTGTAAATGGGTGTTGCAATCGAGGATACTCCATTATAAATGAACGCAGACACAGTATGTACAGGATTAAAATTATTTATTGATAAAAGTTGGCATATACACGAAATCGCTTGGCTACAAAATTATAGACACGTTGGTCATTACACACATTTTTTGTTACAAACGAAGATAAAATGCATTGAAGAGTTTTACCTCTACATTTGGAATACAAATAAAAAATACAATATTGTCCACACACAGCCGTTACATTACTTTGAAGGCTTAAAGGATTGTAGAATATTTCTGAATATCTGGAAGCGAAGTCTGAAATAGGCCCTTTAAAAAACGCTGGTTCGTTTCCATATGAATCAAAGAACTCCACTTTGTCAGGTGATGACAGAAAAAATGCCACCCAATGGCTTCCCGGTTCTGTAGACGCATCCACATTGCATACGAAGCAGGCAGGATAACGTGCGACCCTCTCAGGTAAATGATCACACGGAAACACGTCCAGAAAATATTTTTTCGTAAATATGTCATGTGATAAAATATTTTTTATCTGATTCGTGTTCATTTTCAATTAGTTAGGAAAGTCACATAAAACATGCCTTGATTTGGTAATTTCTATGATGTTTTCAAATTCTGCATAGATGAATACGGAAAGAGTGCTTGTCAAAGGAGTAGAAAATTTAATTTCAATTCTTAAATTACCTTGGTGCTGTAAATTCAGATGAGGCCCGTCGCACAAATCAGGACTTAAGTCAAAAGCATATAATGTATGTCCATTCGCAAAATCTTCACGAGTTAAATAAATTCCGGCGTCTCTGTTAAATCCCGAAAACAATCGATGATAGGCTGTTATATAATTTTTTTCTGAGAAATTCAGCTCGAGAGGCTTGCTTGGTACAGGTTGTCCGTCAACGTATAGGCTTAGAAAGTTTACATTGTGATGATTAAATAAAAAAGGGTTTAAATTATACTGACCGTTCATAGCGGCATTTTCTAATAAACCTACGACAACACGTTTCGGCATAGGACCTAGAAACACATTATCTTGCATAAATGACCAACTTCCTGATGAAATGGAATAAGTTTTGCACAATACTCGATCTATAGGATATTTAGCTGTATTCTTTTCTAAGGCTTTAGCGTGACCCAAGGAAACACCGGCGCTGACTTTCACTTTGCGAATAAATAAAGAAGCATGTTTCAGTATCACTTTGTATTCTTTAATCGGTTGATCTGCTTTTGTTGGTAGACTAGCCATAAGACAAAAACTAGGTTTGCTACGAATCATTTTTATTTTCAGGTCTACCATATTCAGTAAAAGGCGATTTTGTTGAAAAATATCACAATGTAAAGGTCCAATCATATCTAAAATTTTGCTTTTAGAAGTTAAGTCGTAGCGTTTTTTAAGTCCAGGATTTCCATTTTGCCCTTGTAATGGGTCTGCAACAGCTAAGAAGTCATCTTTATAAAAACATTCACACGTTAAGAGACTCTTTTTGGCGTCTTCACCATAGTTCAATAGCGTCTCAATGTAAGCACGGTAGAGATAGGTGTTACTAGACGAGGATATGACTCTTTCGTTGAGGCTCACATCTACTTGTGAAAACAAGGCATGTAGAAATAGATTAACGGGGGCTATAGGTTCGTTGTCAGGTAAATCTGAGCCATCCGACTTGGTAATTTTCACTTTCACATAGAGGTAAGAGGAGGATAAATCGATATAATCTTCACCGTTACCAGATATGTTATATTCCACAGGTCCGTTTTCAGTTATATTAGCTAGTGGATGGTATTCGACGAAATATCCTTTTTCAATTGCCGTTTGTGTAGGAGGAATCAAAAATAAATCTAATTCGGATTTGACACAAGCAACAGAATCTTTATGAATGAGACCTGACATCTTTAAGCAAAAATATCGTGTCCTTTTACTTTCTTGGTCTTAGTTCGAATGATACGCTTTTGAGGCTTTTTTCGCTTTTTATTTCGTTGGCCAGAACCAATCATAGATTTCACTTTAGTCGCAGCCTTATCAGTTAAGTTTTGTCCGGCTTCCTTAAGTCGTCGCTTAGAGGCCGCTTTAATGTCATCACCACGTGACAGGTCGTTCAGTATATCTACACCGCTATGGAACAGTTGTTTTCCCACAGCTTTCGCTCCCGATTTGAAAAGAGGAACTGCAGCACGGAAAAGCGATCGAAAAAGTCCACCAAAACCATATCCTTTCTGAAAAGTGGTGCCTTGATAATAATTTAACCCACTTCCAGACTGATGGTTATAATAATCTTCAAATGACTGAATACAACACTGATAGGGAACAAACATTATGACAGATACTTCTGTCGAAAATGAAGTTTCACGTACGATCGTCCACGTTCAAATGGCGTTAATTCGCCGATGTGAGTTCTTATAACGATTTCTAAAGTGTCAATCAGTTTTCGACTGACAGGTAAATAATGTGGTCTGTCATATTTCATGCAAATCACTTCACCGTCTTTTCCTGTAACATTCACAATACGTAAAAGCGGAGCTAATACATCCCCAATAATTTGCGGTTGAACTATATCAGAATAAACCATCAGTACTCTATAGTGAGCGCATGGATCTGCCACGTACGGACTTTCGATTGTTAGTTCTCTGTTGGCATTGGGAGATTTAATTTCACATGGATCAAATCCTAGCATCTGAGCTAAACCGTCATGCAATATCACTTTAGCATTATTTTTCACGTTAATTTGCACCCTTTTTGTGACTGTGTTGTAGGTAAAATAAATTTTATTTAGATGATCTTCAATTTCAATCGCTTTCAAAATATCAGGTACTGACTCATAAAATCCGGAAGGAATTCGTCTTCCTAAATTTATTCCATCATTTAAATCAAAACAAATTAAATTATTGGTGTGATTCACGTTATACCAGGTATGGGGATAAATAAATTCGACTAATCCCACTTCCCATTCTCCTCTCAGTTCGATGGGAGAAGGTAATCTTGTAACAAAATGAGAAATTTTATTTTCGGGAAAATAATTCGTTGAACTGTCTGAGGGTAACGTCACGTAGAAAGACATGTTGATAAATAACATTAAAACTCGTTTCGCTTTTACTTATAAGGAAAATAAATTGGACGATGGTATCCACTGATCAAATTTAGATGGATAACCTTTAAATTTGACTTTATATTCCACACGGTTCTTTTTTGTGCGCTTTCGTAAAATTTTTTCAATGGTATAGTCCTGTTTAGGTCGCACCTTTTGAAGTTCTTGCTCGTAAAATGTGCCTTGAATAGGTTCGTCCAATAAGTCTTTGATTCGGTATACAGGTGGATTTCTAGGAATACACTCTGTTATTACAAACAGTTCTTCGGTCCAATTCGTTTCGTATCCTTTTTCAAATGTTAATTTCTGTTTGGATACGCGTACGGTATCCCCCACTTGAAGATTAAATGATTTTCTTTTCTCGTTTTTAATATTTCCGTATAAGGTAAGCCATACGTCTCTTTCATTTTCCGGCGTTACTTCTGAAGGGGCTCTTTTTATGCTCGAATGGTAAGTATTATTATAACTATGCAATAACTGGTCTAACACATTAAGGTAGTGATACGTATGATTATGAGTAAAATATTTCCACATTTTTGTTTTCAATGTACGATTAAAGCGTTCCACCACTGAAGCTTTAGTGTTATTAAAAGTCGTGAAAAATCGAACACCTTGCTGCTTTAAAAAGTTTTGAAATTTATGATTTTTAAATTCTGACCCCTGGTCAGTTTGCAGAATCTTTGGCTTCCTCGTCGAAAAAATAGTTTTAAACGCATCCACTATATCGTCACCTCTTTTTGATTTTAAAGGAATCGCCCACGCATATTTAGACAGAATGTCTATGCAAGTTAGAATGTAACGGAAATTTTTATTGTACTTTTTCAGAGAACTTAAATCGGCTAGGTCGGCTTGCCATTGTTGATCGATCGAACCCACCATTACTCGATTCGTTGGAAATTTCTTCCTGGCAGGCTTGTGCAGTGTATATGAATCTATTCCCGACAACCATTTCTGAATTTCTTTCTTCGAAAGTCTGCCTTTTGCGACACGGTATAAAGCATTTAAACCTCCAAAACTTGCTGCGTGACTCGGCGTTTGATATGTAGACTTCATTACAACATAAAATTTTATTATTCGTCACATTAATTCGAAATGACATTTTTTTCGCTCATAATGAGAATGTAAAATTTCCTGTTTCATTTAATTTTAAAATAAAATCAATCGATAATTTGTCACTGCCAGTAAAAATATAAATTATGCTAAACAAAACGCATAGTACAATGTATAAGCTAATCACATTAACAACTTCCTCTCTAGAAGGCATCCTCTAGAATAAACACTTTTTATGTAGTGTTCGTTTATTTATACCCTAAAATCTGAGAAAAAGTCATAGCGTCATGGCTTAGTGGTTAAATTTCTATGAATCACTAAGCCATGATACTATTTTACTCAGGTTCGATCCCACTCACCGCACAAAATAATTAATACTAACTCATTTTAAATCTCGAAACTAAAGTTTCTTCACTTTACAACAGATGACAGCAATTAAATATGAAATAAATTTTAAACTTCTTAAAATTTCTGAACTACCCTCAATACAAAAAATAAATTGTTTTGCCTAAGAAGAAATTTAATGATCATTTTTTTGAAACTCCAACAACCTTTCTTGTTAATAAAGTAAAAGTAGAAATTAAAATAAATAAGTAAATAAAACTAAAATAATAAAAAAAAACATTGTAACAAAAGAAAACAGACAATTATATGAAAACTTAATTTTTAATATTAAACTAATCTCATGGGGTCAGAATCTGACGCCACATACAAACCAATAGCAGATTTATATATGTTACACATGTTCAAAGAATTCACAAAACTTTCATTAATATAATTACAAATTTGAATGTTCTTTTCAACATAGTCTTTAACTAAATTGCATAAATCCACTTTTAAAAGTGCTCTTTCACCATAAATTTGAGCTCTAATTTCATTGTTTTGAGTTACACACTCATGTCCAAGTTGATTTCCTAACTCCTGGTCGCAGCCATTACACACAAAAATACTTTCAATGTTTCTATTGAGATAATCACTTAAGAGCTCAGACATTGAAGTTGTTAAAATAATATCAACATCGGCATTATTTTCACAGACGTAACCCGGCGGAATTCGATTTCTTACTTCTCTCAACAACATTCTTCGGAAAAGGCGATCAAACATGACTCTCACAGCAAAAGAAGTGATTTCTTTGCGAATTTTTTTGAGTTCATTCCATTCTGATTCACTTATCATGCAGATAGAAGGCACAAATTTTCTCGAAAAGTCACTTTTCTGAAAGAATCGTTGTAGAGAGATACATCTAGCGTCATTAATATTTTCTGTAGATAACAATAAGGAGTTTTCAATTATAATCACATCTCGTAAATCCGATGGAGAAATAAAATCCATTGCACTAGAAAGTGCTAGCCATAGGGATGTCGTCAAGCTAATTCCACGTTTTGTTGGCCTAAAACACCCAGATAGATCAGGTTTATAAAGTCTAATATGAATTCTAATCACATCACAGAAATCTGAAACACTGACATAGTTGTTTTCACCCAAATGAAATAAATTTTCTGGAATATAATCTGGATTAAAAGAAGAATCCTTCATGGTGTCTTCACTAAAACATACCTTCTTAGTTGAACTAACAACGCTAGTGTCGGCATTACGTTTCATCGACATTTTTTAAGAAAGTTTAACGTGGTGCAACACGCACAAGAGAAAAGCAGCAACTGACGAAAACCTTTGCTTCCAAGAGAAACAACACTCGGTGTTGCCATTCTCTAAAACAGCAATTTAGTGTTGCCATTCCTTAAAATATAAAACGGTGTTGCCATTGTCTAAAATAAAACACTGTTAAACTTTTACAAAAATTCAAAATCGAAACCAGCAGAATACTACAACTCAACTTACAGCTGAAAAATTAAAAATTAATTACATCTCAATTAAGTATTATTTGTAATCTTCACTAACGAGCTTTTCATTTAGAAATGATACATGTTCTAACATGAACGAGTCTTGTTCCAACACGAAGGAGTGCGTCATAAACACCTGTCATTAATGTCGGAAAAAAATAAAGAGATTAAAAAAACATATTTAATATTAATTCCGTCTTAATTAAGTATTAATTAAAAATCTTCCTTAATGAACTTTTAATTTGCAAGCGGTACCCTCATCATGTTTCACGCCGAAAAATTTTCAAAGTGCCCATTCCGAAACTAAAGTCGTTGCCATTCGATAAAAAGTAACTACCGTTTCTCCAAACTAAAAACTCAAGGACCCTCGTCATATTTTACAGCAAAAAATTTTCTAAGTCCCGATTCCGAAACTAAAATCGTTGCCATTCTCTAAAAAGTAATTCGGTGTTGCCATTCTCAAAAATAAAACCCTCGTCATCTTTCACGAAATAAAACGAAACCGAAACCTGCAGCACCCAACAACTCAACATTCAGCTCAAAACAACTCAACTCAACTCGATGACGTCATAACCACGCCCCTTCCGGTCACGCCCACTTCCGGTCACGTGGTTGCCGCCAACGCCGCAGGTCGAGAACCCGCCTTTTCCCAAGCCCTTTTCCCCGCCTGCGGGTTCTCGACCTGCGGCGTTGGCGGCAACCACGTGACCGGAAGTGGGCGTGACCGGAAGGGGCGTGGTTATGACGTCATCGAGTTGAGTTGAGTTGTTTTGAGCTGAATGTTGAGTTGTTGGGTGCTGCAAGTTTCGGTTTCGTTTTATTTCGTGAAAGATGACGAGGGTTTTATTTTTGAGAATGGCAACACCGAATTACTTTTTAGAGAATGGCAACGATTTTAGTTTCGGAATCGGGACTTAGAAAATTTTTTGCTGTAAAATATGACGAGGGTCCTTGAGTTTTTAGTTTGGAGAAATGGTAGTTACTTTTTATCGAATGGCAACGACTTTAGTTTCGGAATGGGCACTTTGAAAATTTTTCGGCGTGAAACATGATGAGGGTACCGCTTGCAAATTAGAAGTTCATTAAGGAAGATTTTTAATTAATACTTAATTAAGACGGAATTAATATTAAATATGTTTTTTTAATCTCTTTATTTTTTTCCGACATTAATGACAGGTGTTTATGACGCACTCCTTCGTGTTGGAACAAGACTCGTTCATGTTAGAACATGTATCATTTCTAAATGAAAAGCTCGTTAGTGAAGATTACAAATAATACTTAATTGAGATGTAATTAATTTTTAATTTTTCAGCTGTAAGTTGAGTTGTAGTATTCTGCTGGTTTCGATTTTGAATTTTTGTAAAAGTTTAACAGTGTTTTATTTTAGACAATGGCAACACCGTCTTATATTTTAAGGAATGGCAACACTAAATTGCTGTTTTAGAGAATGGCAACGACTTTAGTTTTGGAATGGACACTTTGAAAATTTTTTGGCGTGAAACATGATGAGGATACCGTTTGCAAATTAAAAGCTCATTGAGGAAGACATTTAATTAATATTTAATTAAGACGGAACTAATATTAAATCTCTTTTTTAATCTCTTTTTTTCCGACATTAATGACTGGTGTTTATGACGCACTATTTCGTGTTGGAATAAGTATTCACAAGTAATTCAGTATTATTTATTAATTAAGATGGAATAAATATCGATTTTGTTTTCAAGTTATTATTATTATTTTTTTTTTTTTCAAATTACTTTTTTAAGTATCTGCCCATATGCCGTTCCTCAGTATCAGGCTTCATTAAGAATTATCTTTGAAAAAAAAAATTATGTTATTGACATGTAAAGATATCTTATTTTAAAAGACTACATAATACCTATCAAGACAGATTTCACTCTATGCCTTTTTCAGTGAATGAGATTTTCAAAATCCCTTCAGACAATGGAATAAACGGTAGAAGTTGTTAGTTCCGTTTTTTCCTTATCTCCCCTTCTAATTCCTTCCTATCCTTAGAAATTTCACCTGCACACGTCTAACTATTATCAGAAACATATTCTTTTAACAAAACCAAGCATGTTCAATAGGGGGTATGCCTTTGTTTAGTTTGACATTTCATGGTTGAGGATTAAGTGACCACCTTTCATATTTACAGTATAAAATTCGTTGGACTTGGGAAATAGATTTATCGGATTAACTATTTTTGAGGCATACTGAATATGACACTTTCACATATCTGTTGAAACTATATGAACTGAGACAGTCTGTTATTCGAAACAATGATTACTTGAGAAATCCCATGTTTAAGAATAAATGTTTAAGAAAATAACTTACAAGTACAGTATACAAAGGTATTATTTTGCTTTGAATGGTTTTGACATGATTTGAAACATGTAACTAAAGTATGTGCTAGCAGAGTGATAAGGATATTTTCTACTGTTAAGACTTGTTCAGAGAGTAATATTTTAAAAACTTATTATTCTTACTCGAGTTTTCGCAGAGATTTTATTAAATTTTACTAGTTTTGTGTTTATTTTAAACAGTTTATGAGTAGTAAATAAGTTTAAATATCGATCGTTGCATTTATTTGCTTCAAAGTATGGATGGACTGCCCAGTCAGGATATAATATGTTTAGACAGTCTGATAAAGTCTCCTGAATTCTGTAGATATTCAGCGGAGCAGTTTGATGGGAATAAAACGAATCCAACCCCTCCCATGGAGATTGATACAATGTTAATAAACGATAGAGAATCTTTCGATTCGAATGTGAACTCTATAATTTCTCCTTCTGAACCCTTAAACATCGATAATGTATCGTCGCAAGACATAAGATTTCTGGATAACGTGAAAGACTTGAATCCGAGAATTTTTGGTGATTATACGGCGGAACAGTTATATAATACTAATGAGTCAATTCCCACACCTATAGTTGAAAGTGCGCAAATACCATTGGATTTCATGGATGCTGATATAATGTTAATCGATCGTAAAGAATCTTTTGATTCTAATGTGAACTCTATAATTTCTCCTTCTGAATCCTTGAATTTTGAAAATGTGTCATCGCAAGACATAAGATTTCTGGATGACGTGAAAGACTTGAATCCGATAATTTTTGGTGATTATACGGCAGAACAGCTATATGACACTAATGAGTCAATTCCCACACCTGCAGTAGAAAGTTTGAAAATACCGTCGGGTTTCACGGATGCTGATATAATATTAATTGATAATAAAGAAGCTGCCGAATCAGTCGTAAACTTTGAATTATCTCCTGCAATTTCTCCTTCTGAACCCTTAAACATCGAAAATGTGTCATCGCAAGACATAAGATTTCTGGATGACGTAAAAGAGTTGAATCCAGTAATTTTTGGTGATTATACCGCAGAAGAATTGTATAATACTAATATATCCATAACGATACCTCAAGTTGAATTTACTATTCCAGCATTTCCTAAAAACTATTCGATCCTCCCGTCTATCACTGTTGATCCTGAGGTTGGAGGTTCTACTTCAGCATTTGGTGATATGGTTGGTGCAGGACTGAATGCTACGAATAAATGTGAAATTTGTAACTTAGTTTTTTCGCGGAGTTATGATCTGAAGCGTCATATAAAATCAAGACACGAAGATAAAAGATTTAAGTGCAGCATCTGCGAGAAAAATTTCTCAAGAAAAGATATTTTGTTGCGACATAACAAAGTTCATGAAAGGTTACCTATCAAACGTCCTAATGAAACTTCGCATGAAACGCCTAGAAAGAAATTGAAGCCTCAAGCTGAAATTGTTAATTTAGCACGAAGCGAGCAAGCATTCAACGGTGTGATGCAAACTTTTGTTATGCCTAATGATGATGGTTTTTTAGACATTAAGTCTTTCCTGGAAGATTTGCAAGAGAAAGTAATTGATGCGCTTCAAGTTTTGTTAAAAGAACATGAATTTAAAGTAAATTTTCGTTTATTTTGTTTGTATGAAAAAGATGTAGATGGCGGTGTCATTCAAGAAATTAAATACTTCAAAACGCGTAACAAAACTGTTTTGTCATCGATAGATTTCGTCAAATTTTATTCTGAAGTTTCAGAAAAATTACAAAAAGAAGCGACGGAATTTGAACAGAAAGAATCAGGCTGGAGGTTGGTCGAGGTTCGATATTTAGAGTTAAGGTTTAATCGATATAATCCTTTGAGAGCCTCTTCCTACATTTCTCTCCCACCAACAATACGACAAAAGCACGCAATTATAAATGTTCAAAACAGGGACGAAATGTGCTTTAAGTGGGCTGTTTTATCGGCTTTGTATCCAGCAAAAGATCACGCAGATAGAATTTCGAATTATATTCCTTATGAAAATGTCTTAAATTTTCAAGGTATAGCGTTTCCTGTAAGCATAGCAGATGTATGCAAATTTGAAAAACTTAATAATATTGGAATAAATGTGTTCTGCTTAAACGGTAAAGCTCAGATTTACCCTCTAAGAATTAGCGAAAAGCAATGCGAAAAAATCATTGATCTTTTATATTTCAAAAATGAAACTACAAGTCACTATGCATGGATAAAAAATATATCCAGGCTGATTAGTTCTCAAATATCAAAGAAAAAAGAGAGAAAATTTATCTGCAGACGTTGTTTATCAGCTTTTGGATCGTCTGAGTTGTTAAATAAACATGAAATGCTATGTTCTGAGCATGACGCAGCTAGAGTAAAAATGCCTTCAGAGAAGGAAAAAATGTTAAAGTTTTCTAATATCAAGCATCAACAAATTATCCCTTTCATCATTGTGGCCGACTTTGAGGCACTAACGAAAAAAATTGACAACTGTGAACCTAACAGAATACATCCTTTCAGCATGCCTTACCAAAAACATGAAGCGGTCTGCTTTTCGTATTATATTATATATCAGCATGGACTTTATAAACCCCCCGTAGTATTCCGTGGAAAAAATGCGGCTGAAAAATTTATGCAAATGTTGACAGAGGAAGCCAAGGAAATCGAAACAATATATCGATCAGTGAAACCCGTCGAATATCTTTCAGAAGAACAAAGGAAAGATCACACGGAAGCTACAATTTGTTATTTGTGTAAGAATAAATTTACAGATAGTAATTGGAAAGTCGTCGAACACTGTCACCTTACAGGTAAATACAGAGGAGCTGCTTGCAATAATTGCAATTTACAGTTCAAATTGCCTAATTTTATTCCGGTGTTTTTACACAACCTTTCAGGATACGATGCACATTTCATTGTTAAGGAGTTGGGTTTTGATGAAAAGAAAATATCTGTAATAGCAGAAAATGAAGAAAAATATATTTCTTTCAGTAAAACAGTGGGCAAGTTACAACTGAGGTTTTTAGACAGTTTCCGCTTCATGGCATCCAGTTTAGAATCTTTGGTGTCAAACCTAAATAAAGAAGATTTTCAATTCATGAATTCATTTTTCCCATCATCTAAAGTGAATCTTCTACTAAGAAAAGGAATTTTCCCGTATGATTATATGGATGATTTTCAAAAATTTGAAGAAACGACCTTGCCAAGTAAAAACGAATTTTATAGCATTTTAAACGAAACCGAAATATCTGACGATGATTATTCACATGCCTTGACTGTGTGGAAAGAATTTGACATAAAAAATTTGGGCGAATATGCAGACTTGTACGTGAAAACTGACGTACTTTTGTTAGCAGATGTGCTCCAAACATTTCGGAAAAAGTGTTTTGAAACATACGGATTAGACATGGCATGGTATTTCACAGCTCCTGGATTATCGTGGGATGCTATGCTTAAGCACACTAAAGTTCAAATAGAACTCTTAACTGACTTCGAGAAACTGTTATTTGTTGAGAAGGGCATTCGGGGAGGCATCTCCCAATGCAGTCATCGGTATGCCGCTGCAAATAATAAATTCATGAAATCTTTTCAACCTCATGAAGAAGAATCTTATTTAATGTATTTGGATATAAATAACCTGTATGGCTGGGCCATGTGCCAACCCCTCCCCCTTAAAGAATTTCAATGGTGCAACACCGAATTAGATGTCACACACATTTCTGATGAAGCTGAAGTGGGTTACATTCTGGAAGTAGATTTAGAGTACCCTGAAGCTCTGCACGACGAACAGAATGAATACCCTTTGGCTCCATCGAATGAAGTTCCCCCTGCATGTAAAGAGAAGAGACTTCTGCTGAGTTTGGAAAATAGGAAAAACTATATAGTTCACTACAGAAATTTAAAGTTGTATTTGAAGTATGGTTTGAAAATCCAAAAAATTCATAAGATACTGCAATTTGTACAAAAACCTTTTCTCAAGGCGTATATCGATCACAATACTAATTTTAGAACAGCCGCCACTAATACCTTTGAAAAAAACTTTTACAAACTAATGAACAATAGTGTATTTGGTAAATGCATGGAAGATGTGCGCAGAAGAAAAGATATTAGGTTATGTTGCAGTGCCACACAAGCAGAGAAACTCATTGCAAAACCAAATTTTAAAGGACGAACAATTTTTTCGTCGAATCTTGCCGCTGTACATCTACAGAAAACCGAAATTAATTTTAGGAAACCCATTACCGTAGGTATGACAATACTAGATGTTTCAAAAATTTTGATGTATGATTTTTACTATGATTATATGAAGTCGACTTATCATCAGAATTTCAAACTTTTATATACCGATACGGACTCTTTCATTTTTCATATAAAGACCCGTGATTTATATGAAGATATGAAACAAGAAATCTCTAGATTCGATACATCTGATTATCCAATTGACAACGTATATGGAATGCCTCAAGTGAACAAAAAGAAATTAGGATTGATGAAAGACGAGTGCAACGGATCCATCATGACAGAATTCGCCTCTTTAAGAAGCAAGGTTTATAGTTATGTAATTGAAGATAAAGATGAAACAAAAAAATTGAAGGGTGTGAAGAAACATGCTCTACGAAGAATAACTTTCCAAGATTATAAAGAATGTTTGTTCAATCGCGTCGAAAAATTTACTACAATGCAGACCATACGAAGTAACAAGCACAATATTTTCAGTTCAAAACTGAACAAACTGGCTCTTTCACCACACGATGAAAAGAGATTTATTTGTGCTGACGGCATAACTACTTTGGCTTGGGGCCATCATAAAATTCAATCACTTTCATAGATGTGTTATAATGATTTTTTTTCTCTTTTTTAATTCGTTTGAAAAGTCTGTAAGTAGATTTTTTTTTTTAATTTAATAAATCCTTTGTTTAATCTTTAACCTTTGTATTTATTTATACGTAAGTGTAATTTCTTTATACTATTTTAAATAATATCATATAATCTCAAATTGTTTTATGAAATTAATATTTTCTCATTTCCTGTATCTATTTATAGATACATATATATGCATAAAAAAAAATAATAATGAAAGAAAGAAGAAGGAAATTGTTTATTATTTTTGAAATTTTTAATATTTTAGTAACTTTTTTTTTTTAATTTTAAATTTTTGTTTGGAAAAAAAAATATATTTTTTCTTCTTCTTTCTTTATTACATGATATTATTCATTGTACTAGAAAAAAAAAAATAGAAAAGAAAACTATGTTGGAAAATATCTTATATGTCTATTGTAAAAAGAAAAAGAAAGACACGACATAGTTTATTTAAAGTAATGATTTATTTATTCACAAAGGCTCCCATTTTACATTTGATTTTCTTTTTCTTTTTTTTAATAACAGTTGGAGATACAATTTCACGTTTGATTGATGTACTCAGCATATGTTTATTTTTTAACCGACTTCAAAAAAGAAGGAAGGTTCTCAATTCAAACCGTATGTTTTTTTTATGTTTGTTAGCTCATAACTTCTAAACGGATGCTCAGATTTTGATACTTTTTGTTTTGTTGAAAAGGTCTTGGTCTGAAATAGGTCCCATTGTAATATCTTTACGATCTAAAGAAAATACAGGGTGCCCAAAAAAATCAGTCCTAACTCTTTTAACTGCTAAACGGCTGCAATGTAGTGATAAAAATGGTATGTAAGTATAGCAAAGTGGCCATGCAGTACAAGGTTAAACCGCTTGCAGCACCACCTGGTGGAAAATAGCGGAGTTAGTGTTCCTATCTCGAAAACGGTTTAGAGAAAAAAGTGAATTACAAAGTTGAAGAGTAGCACCGATTTAGTACAAAAAGATAGTTTAGACATTCATGTTAGCGTTCCTATCTCGGAAACGGTTCAAGACAGGGGGGGGGGGGAAGTGAATTATAAAATTGCAGAGCATCATCGATTTAGTAAGAAAAGATAGTTTAGACATTGATGCTAAAAATACATATTATACTTATAGTCGCAATTTACAGTTTCATTTCATGCCAATTTTTTTTTCTTAGTTGTTTGAATAGTAGTTGCTTTTTGGAGTCGGTTCTATTTTTTTACAAAAAGATTTTATTATATAATGCTTTGGAATATTCAGATCTTGAAGAGCTTGTAAAAACTCATTTTTTGCATTGACAGTCTTAGATTTATGACTTGAGAAAATGAAGTTAAACAAATCAGCTAAATTCGAATTCGGGTATTTCTGATCCTTATAAAATATTTCGCCTCTGTCATTCCAACGAATTGTGTTTGGGTGAGACTTTAAAATTTGCAGTAAACTATTAGCCTGTCTCATCATTTGTTTCGGTACAGCATTTAAAATAGTCTGACTGTAATCTCCTTCGAACTGTTCACCAGATATTTCTTCATTTTTAAGAGATTCTTGTTTAGGTATATTTTTAGGTTCTTGTTTTTCTTCTTCTGTAGATGACGCAGCCAGCCATGGTAAGTTGAATTCCTTTAAATTAATTTTTCTTTTTAATAATTCGTAATATTGTTGAACTTTTTCATGATCAGGCAGAGTACTTTTTAAAATTTTCGACATGGCTATATCGAAATCCGTCATCTGCTTTTCATCAGGCACATGTTTAGAAAAAGTTTGTTCAGGAACTAATGCATACTTCTTAGCGTACTCCATTAATTAAACTTGTCAGAGCTGTAAGCGCAGCGGGAATTAGTATATTTAAAAAACCTCCGTGCTGTACGATGATTTTCTTCTTAGTAAATAAACTGCCTTTTCGAGTGCCTATTTTTCGTAAAGTGGATTTATATTTTCCTAAAATATTTTTTTGATGTTTCGTTAAAGGAACGTTGCCCTTTAAAACGTTTAAGGTACACTCGCAGATTGCTTTTACGCAACTGGTTGATAATTTTTTTAATAAATGTTTGCGTAATGGTTTTGGACAAGTCTTTATCAGCTCTAAATCTCGAAGTTGTTTCTTGGATAAAGTCATGTTATCAACTGATTCATGCATATGTGTGATTTCTTTATTTATAGCTTTTTTAATTTATACACGTATTGCGTTTGATTTGGTAATATCTGCGTTCTCAAACGCAAGTCTTCTGGGGTTTCATTTCGTAAATCAATTAATAAATATGAATGCGGTTTACGCGTGGCATCCTCATAGACTTCTTGAAAAAACTTGTTTTTTCGGGGGTATAACTGCCTACCTAAATGCATAGCTTGACTTAAATCTCGACGGTTCTTAAATAATACTAAGTATTGAGCATTTAAAGAAACATCACGCATTTGATTACCCTTGTAAAATAAATTCTGTGTGATAAAAATAACGCTAAGGTTTAAGTGATGACTACCTTTAGTAAACAGATTGGTTAATTGCTTGTCATTAGCACATTCAGCCATAAGATCATCTATTATAAACAATGTATTTTCTGTTATATGCTCTTGGTAATTTGAAGGGAAACCTTCTACAAATGTTACATGCGGTATTTCATTAAACAAAGGTTGATGAATGCCGTAAAACCACACAACTTTATCAATTTTGGGATCAAACATTTGCTTTCTATAGTACAGTAAATCACATAGAAAAAATGTCTTTCCCGATTTAGTTGGTCCAGCAATCACCATTGTAAATGGGTGTTGCAATCGAGGATACTCCATTATAAATGAACGCAGACACAGTATGTACAGGATTAAAATTATTTATTGATAAAAGTTGGCATATACACGAAATCGCTTGGCTACAAAATTATAGACACGTTGGTCATTACACACATTTTTTGTTACAAACGAAGATAAAATGCATTGAAGAGTTTTACCTCTACATTTGGAATACAAATAAAAAATACAATATTGTCCACACACAGCCGTTACATTACTTTGAAGGCTTAAAGGATTGTAGAATATTTCTGAATATCTGGAAGCGAAGTCTGAAATAGGCCCTTTAAAAAACGCTGGTTCGTTTCCATATGAATCAAAGAACTCCACTTTGTCAGGTGATGACAGAAAAAATGCCACCCAATGGCTTCCCGGTTCTGTAGACGCATCCACATTGCATACGAAGCAGGCAGGATAACGTGCGACCCTCTCAGGTAAATGATCACACGGAAACACGTCCAGAAAATATTTTTTCGTAAATATGTCATGTGATAAAATATTTTTTATCTGATTCGTGTTCATTTTCAATTAGTTAGGAAAGTCACATAAAACATGCCTTGATTTGGTAATTTCTATGATGTTTTCAAATTCTGCATAGATGAATACGGAAAGAGTGCTTGTCAAAGGAGTAGAAAATTTAATTTCAATTCTTAAATTACCTTGGTGCTGTAAATTCAGATGAGGCCCGTCGCACAAATCAGGACTTAAGTCAAAAGCATATAATGTATGTCCATTCGCAAAATCTTCACGAGTTAAATAAATTCCGGCGTCTCTGTTAAATCCCGAAAACAATCGATGATAGGCTGTTATATAATTTTTTTCTGAGAAATTCAGCTCGAGAGGCTTGCTTGGTACAGGTTGTCCGTCAACGTATAGGCTTAGAAAGTTTACATTGTGATGATTAAATAAAAAAGGGTTTAAATTATACTGACCGTTCATAGCGGCATTTTCTAATAAACCTACGACAACACGTTTCGGCATAGGACCTAGAAACACATTATCTTGCATAAATGACCAACTTCCTGATGAAATGGAATAAGTTTTGCACAATACTCGATCTATAGGATATTTAGCTGTATTCTTTTCTAAGGCTTTAGCGTGACCCAAGGAAACACCGGCGCTGACTTTCACTTTGCGAATAAATAAAGAAGCATGTTTCAGTATCACTTTGTATTCTTTAATCGGTTGATCTGCTTTTGTTGGTAGACTAGCCATAAGACAAAAACTAGGTTTGCTACGAATCATTTTTATTTTCAGATCTACCATATTCAGTAAAAGGCGATTTTGTTGAAAAATATCACAATGTAAAGGTCCAATCATATCTAAAATTTTGCTTTTAGAAGTTAAGTCGTAGCGTTTTTTAAGTCCAGGATTTCCATTTTGCCCTTGTAATGGGTCTGCAACAGCTAAGAAGTCATCTTTATAAAAACATTCACACGTTAAGAGACTCTTTTTGGCGTCTTCACCATAGTTCAATAGCGTCTCAATGTAAGCACGGTAGGGATAGGTGTTACTAGACGAGGATATGACTCTTTCGTTGAGGCTCACATCTACTTGTGAAAACAAGGCATGTAGAAATAGATTAACGGGGGCTATAGGTTCGTTGTCAGGTAAATCTGAGCCATCCGACTTGGTAATTTTCACTTTCACATAGAGGTAAGAGGAGGATAAATCGATATAATCTTCACCGTTACCAGATATGTTATATTCCACAGGTCCGTTTTCAGTTATATTAGCTAGTGGATGGTATTCGACGAAATATCCTTTTTCAATTGCCGTTTGTGTAGGAGGAATCAAAAATAAATCTAATTCGGATTTGACACAAGCAACAGAATCTTTATGAATGAGACCTGACATCTTTAAGCAAAAATATCGTGTCCTTTTACTTTCTTGGTCTTAGTTCGAATGATACGCTTTTGAGGCTTTTTTCGCTTTTTAATTCGTTGGCCAGAACCAATCATAGATTTCACTTTAGTCGCAGCCTTATCAGTTAAGTTTTGTCCGGCTTCCTTAAGTCGTCGCTTAGAGGCCGCTTTAATGTCATCACCACGTGACAGGTCGTTCAGTATATCTACACCGCTATGGAACAGTTGTTTTCCCACAGCTTTCGCTCCCGATTTGAAAAGAGGAACTGCAGCACGGAAAAGCGATCGAAAAAGTCCACCAAAACCATATCCTTTCTGAAAAGTGGTGCCTTGATAATAATTTAACCCACTTCCAGACTGATGGTTATAATAATCTTCAAATGACTGAATACAACACTGATAGGGAACAAACATTATGACAGATACTTTTGTCGAAAATGAAGTTTCACGTACGATCGTCCACGTTCAAATGGCGTTAATTCGCCGATGTGAGTTCTTATAACGATTTCTAAAGTGTCAATCAGTTTTCGACTGACAGGTAAATAATGTGGTCTGTCATATTTCATGCAAATCACTTCACCGTCTTTTCCTGTAACATTCACAATACGTAAAAGCGGAGCTAATACATCCCCAATAATTTGCGGTTGAACTATATCAGAATAAACCATCAGTACTCTATAGTGAGCGCATGGATCTGCCACGTACGGACTTTCGATTGTTAGTTCTCTGTTGGCATTGGGAGATTTAATTTCACATGGATCAAATCCTAGCATCTGAGCTAAACCGTCATGCAATATCACTTTAGCATTATTTTTCACGTTAATTTGCACCCTTTTTGTGACTGTGTTGTAGGTAAAATAAATTTTATTTAGATGATCTTCAATTTCAATCGCTTTCAAAATATCAGGTACTGACTCATAAAATCCGGAAGGAATTCGTCTTCCTAAATTTATTCCATCATTTAAATCAAAACCAATTAAATTATTGGTGTGATTCACGTTATACCAGGTATGGGGATAAATAAATTCGACTAATCCCACTTCCCATTCTCCTCTCAGTTCGATGGGAGAAGGTAATCTTGTAACAAAATGAGAAATTTTATTTTCGGGAAAATAATTCGTTGAACTGTCTGAGGGTAACGTCACGTAGAAAGACATGTTGATAAATAACATTAAAACTCGTTTCGCTTTTACTTATAAGGAAAATAAATTGGACGATGGTATCCACTGATCAAATTTAGATGGATAACCTTTAAATTTGACTTTATATTCCACACGGTTCTTTTTTGTGCGCTTTCGTAAAATTTTTTCAATGGTATAGTCCTGTTTAGGTCGCACCTTTTGAAGTTCTTGCTCGTAAAATGTGCCTTGAATAGGTTCGTCCAATAAGTCTTTGATTCGGTATACAGGTGGATTTCTAGGAATACACTCTGTTATTACAAACAGTTCTTCGGTCCAATTCGTTTCGTATCCTTTTTCAAATGTTAATTTCTGTTTGGATACGCGTACGGTATCCCCCACTTGAAGATTAAATGATTTTCTTTTCTCGTTTTTAATATTTCCGTATAAGGTAAGCCATACGTCTCTTTCATTTTCCGGCGTCACTTCTGAAGGGGCTCTTTTTATGCTCGAATGGTAAGTATTATTATAACTATGCAATAACTGGTCTAACACATTAAGGTAGTGATACGTATGATTATGAGTAAAATATTTCCACATTTTTGTTTTCAATGTACGATTAAAGCGTTCCACCACTGAAGCTTTAGTGTTATTAAAAGTCGTGAAAAATCGAACACCTTGCTGCTTTAAAAAGTTTTGAAATTTATGATTTTTAAATTCTGACCCCTGGTCAGTTTGCAGAATCTTTGGCTTCCTCGTCGAAAAAATAGTTTTAAACGCATCCACTATATCGTCACCTCTTTTTGATTTTAAAGGAATCGCCCACGCATATTTAGACAGAATGTCTATGCAAGTTAGAATGTAACGGAAATTTTTATTGTACTTTTTCAGAGAACTTAAATCGGCTAGGTCGGCTTGCCATTGTTGATCGATCGAACCCACCATTACTCGATTCGTTGGAAATTTCTTCCTGGCAGGCTTGTGCAGTGTATATGAATCTATTCCCGACAACCATTTCTGAATTTCTTTCTTCGAAAGTCTGCCTTTTGCGACACGGTATAAAGCATTTAAACCTCCAAAACTTGCTGCGTGACTCGGCGTTTGATATGTAGACTTCATTACAACATAAAATTTTATTATTCGTCACATTAATTCGAAATGACATTTTTTTCGCTCATAATGAGAATGTAAAATTTCCTGTTTCATTTAATTTTAAAATAAAATCAATCGATAATTTGTCACTGCCAGTAAAAATATAAATTATGCTAAACAAAACGCATAGTACAATGTATAAGCTAATCACATTAACAACTTCCTCTCTAGAAGGCATCCTCTAGAATAAACACTTTTTATGTAGTGTTCGTTTATTTATACCCTAAAATCTGAGAAAAAGTCATAGCGTCATGGCTTAGTGGTTAAATTTCTATGAATCACTAAGCCATGATACTATTTTACTCAGGTTCGATCCCACTCACCGCACAAAATAATTAATACTAACTCATTTTAAATCTCGAAACTAAAGTTTCTTCACTTTACAACAGATGACAGCAATTAAATATGAAATAAATTTTAAACTTCTTAAAATTTCTGAACTACCCTCAATACAAAAAATAAATTGTTTTGCCTAAGAAGAAATTTAATGATCATTTTTTTGAAACTCCAACAACCTTTCTTGTTAATAAAGTAAAAGTAGAAATTAAAATAAATAAGTAAATAAAACTAAAATAATAAAAAAAAACATTGTAACAAAAGAAAACAGACAATTATATGAAAACTTAATTTTTAATATTAAACTAATCTCATGGGGTCAGAATCTGACGCCACATACAAACCAATAGCAGATTTATATATGTTACACATGTTCAAAGAATTCACAAAACTTTCATTAATATAATTACAAATTTGAATGTTCTTTTCAACATAGTCTTTAACTAAATTGCATAAATCCACTTTTAAAAGTGCTCTTTCACCATAAATTTGAGCTCTAATTTCATTGTTTTGAGTTACACACTCATGTCCAAGTTGATTTCCTAACTCCTGGTCGCAGCCATTACACACAAAAATACTTTCAATGTTTCTATTGAGATAATCACTTAAGAGCTCAGACATTGAAGTTGTTAAAATAATATCAACATCGGCATTATTTTCACAGACGTAACCCGGCGGAATTCGATTTCTTACTTCTCTCAACAACATTCTTCGGAAAAGGCGATCAAACATGACTCTCACAGCAAAAGAAGTGATTTCTTTGCGAATTTTTTTGAGTTCATTCCATTCTGATTCACTTATCATGCAGATAGAAGGCACAAATTTTCTCGAAAAGTCACTTTTCTGAAAGAATCGTTGTAGAGAGATACATCTAGCGTCATTAATATTTTCTGTAGATAACAATAAGGAGTTTTCAATTATAATCACATCTCGTAAATCCGATGGAGAAATAAAATCCATTGCACTAGAAAGTGCTAGCCATAGGGATGTCGTCAAGCTAATTCCACGTTTTGTTGGCCTAAAACACCCAGATAGATCAGGTTTATAAAGTCTAATATGAATTCTAATCACATCACAGAAATCTGAAACACTGACATAGTTGTTTTCACCCAAATGAAATAAATTTTCTGGAATATAATCTGGATTAAAAGAAGAATCCTTCATGGTGTCTTCACTAAAACATACCTTCTTAGTTGAACTAACAACGCTAGTGTCGGCATTACGTTTCATCGACATTTTTTAAGAAAGTTTAACGTGGTGCAACACGCACAAGAGAAAAGCAGCAACTGACGAAAACCTTTGCTTCCAAGAGAAACAACACTCGGTGTTGCCATTCTCTAAAACAGCAATTTAGTGTTGCCATTCCTTAAAATATAAAACGGTGTTGCCATTGTCTAAAATAAAACACTGTTAAACTTTTACAAAAATTCAAAATCGAAACCAGCAGAATACTACAACTCAACTTACAGCTGAAAAATTAAAAATTAATTACATCTCAATTAAGTATTATTTGTAATCTTCACTAACGAGCTTTTCATTTAGAAATGATACATGTTCTAACATGAACGAGTCTTGTTCCAACACGAAGGAGTGCGTCATAAACACCTGTCATTAATGTCGGAAAAAAATAAAGAGATTAAAAAAACATATTTAATATTAATTCCGTCTTAATTAAGTATTAATTAAAAATCTTCCTTAATGAACTTTTAATTTGCAAGCGGTACCCTCATCATGTTTCACGCCGAAAAATTTTCAAAGTGCCCATTCCGAAACTAAAGTCGTTGCCATTCGATAAAAAGTAACTACCGTTTCTCCAAACTAAAAACTCAAGGACCCTCGTCATATTTTACAGCAAAAAATTTTCTAAGTCCCGATTCCGAAACTAAAATCATTGCCATTCTCTAAAAAGTAATTCGGTGTTGCCATTCTCAAAAATAAAACCCTCGTCATCTTTCACGAAATAAAACGAAACCGAAACCTGCAGCACCCAACAACTCAACATTCAGCTCAAAACAACTCAACTCAACTCGATGACGTCATAACCACGCCCCTTCCGGTCACGCCCACTTCCGGTCACGTGGTTGCCGCCAACGCCGCAGGTCGAGAACCCGCCTTTTCCCTCTACTGGTATTTTCGTTAAAAGAAATAGTTTGTTCGTTCGGTGCAACTTGCACATTAGTCCCGTCAGGTACAACTTGCATATTAGTCCCGTCAGGTGCAACTTGCATATTAGTCCCCTTTAAATATAGTGTCCAGCGATGCAGGCAAATCATTCGTTGATTCACTACCTTAATTGATTTCACATTCCGTCATTTTGACGGGGTTATATACTAGTATATATATATTAATGTTAAAAATATATATATATGTGTGTGTGTGTCTTAATTTCAATACTTCTTTTTTTTTTTACTTTGTATAGTACAGAAATGCCATTTATTCAGATTCTGAAAGATGGCCTTAAACAGTGATACCGTATGAGCTCGATAGATCAGCATGTAAGCAAAAATAAGGCTTTATTTCTTCAATTGTTATTATCTTTCATTTTTTTTCAATCATTACCATTTATTATTATTTTTAGTTGATCCCCGACAACATTTAAAAGAAGCTATGCAACATATTGAAGAAAGATCTTGTATCCGTTTTATCCGAAGAACCAATGAAAAGTATTACCCTTTGATACACCACGGAAGCGGGTGACATTTTCTTTTCTTTACATTTGTAAATTTTAAGTGTGTGTGTATTTCTAAATATGTGTGTCATTGAGTGTATATACGTGCAGGCTTTATAGTAAAACGATCTATCTGACGTAGAGCTGCTAAATTCCTTTCTTTCTTTCTTTCTTTTTATTTTTCTTTCTTTATTTTTTTTTAAGATTCTCTTTTTTATAGGTAGATTTGCAAATTTTGAATTACACAATTTCTTATGATATTTAATTTCATTAAATCGGCCAAATTTCAATTTTTTCACACTATATACTGAGTGTTTTTAATCTCTTAAAATATTTATTTGTTGTTCATAAATGTTTCCTATATTTTGCATACGACAGTGTACTAATAATTTAAGGGGATGCTTCATCTAACGGTTATATTTTTGGAAGTTTTATTTATCTTCTGATATTTAGAATTTTTGTTTACATGCAAAAATGCGCTTTTAAAAAGGCAGTGGATGGAAGGATACGTTTCTGCTCTTTCCGAAGAGAGTTTTTAGTGAAATCTTTATGAAAAGCGTTTATCAGGAGAAAAAGGGAAAAATGTCGCAACAATAGATGAATCTTGGGTCTATTTAAGTGGTTGCAATAAAAAAAAGATCAATTTATTATCACAAAAGAGGAGATTTTTTTTTTTTTTTTTTTTTTTTTTTTTGCTACATGGTTCAAAGAATCAAAAGAAAGTTTTTCTAAAGGATTTATGATTGTCACTGGTTTTTCGTACAAGCGCAAGATAAAAGAAAAAAAAAAAAAAAAAAAAAAAGTGACAAAAATGTCAAAATCAGCTCTAAATACTTCAAGAACATATTTTAATTCCAATTTTTAAAAATGAAAATCCAGATCTTTATCTACAATGCTATCAATCCGTTGAACTCTATCAAGACAAAACAAGCAGCCACACATCACAATCCGCAATTGTTTTTCTAGAAAAAAAATGGAACAAAAAACGGGAATTAAAACCATATCCTTCACTGATATTCCTGCTAAATCTCCTGATGTATCACCGTTGGATTTTTGTGTTTTTCGACTCTTAAAATCAGCGTTATCCAAACACCGACCTACAACGCTTTGTGGACTTTGGAAAGCCGTTCAAGAGGAGTAGAAAAATATACCTCTTCCGATATTATAAAAAGCATTATTATCATAGAAATTACGATGCAGAATGATAGTTTAGAACAAGGGCTATAAAACTGAACAAATAAAACACGAAATATGAGTGAAATTGTTTCAGTACACTCCATCAAAATCGTCTAAAAAATGTGCGAACAGTCTCTGTATATATATATATATATATATATATATATATATATATATATATATAATGAATGCAGGCGTAAACTTAAAAATTAAACGAGATAGAAAATTATTATAATTAACACAAAAAACTTTGAGGCCATCGTAAAGGGATCCCTTAATAGCAGAGTAGAAATAAGAAGTTTCAAACACTACCAGTAAAGACAAAAAAGTAGCTTAGGCCCATACATTTTACTAGAAGAGAAAATAATCCAGCCATAGAAGTTCAGAATACAGAAATAAAAATGAAATTTATATAAAAGAAAAATTTGTAAAGTGTACTATATTTTTATTCAAATGTGTAAACTTATAAAAAGAGGAAAAGAACAAACTTATTCAAAAATTGATCTCATAAAATGACTCCTATACGTTATAAAGAAGAAACATCAAGCACCAAAAAAAAAACAAATAAGCAAACAATTTAACAGTTTCTCATAGCAGTGGATATGTATGAAAAATAACCGTTTACTTTTGCAGTATCAAACAAATTACGAAATACTGCAAAAAAATCATCTGAATTATTCCAAATTCTAACCATATAGTGATTTGTGAAAATAAAATATTTTCCAAAACTTTAATACTTATATAGGATAACCATATTTAGTTAAACTTAGTTAACCTTAAAATCAAAATATAATCTTTTATCATAAACACATATATTAATTCATTAATTAACTAGTTTTAAAAGCCATTAAAATATATTAAACCTTCATTACTAGTGTGCTTTAGAATAAAATCTTTAGGATAAATATATCATTAGTAATTTCTAAACACCACACGATTATAGATAAATCTAATGTTAATAATAATATTAATAATAATTTCAGAATGAACTAATTTTTCCTCTTAAAAATATAAAAATATATTAGAAAAAGCGTTTAACAAAAGGTATTTCAATGGGATCTTGGTTTTCGAGCAATTTTATTAATTAATTTATATATTTTTTTGGAAAAAATTGTTAATTGTGACATAAAATGCTTGATGATCTTGTTGTGCTTAATTATAATATTATTTTAGAACTTTCTAACGATATTCGTACTTCGGATTTAATGTTAAAGCACACCATTAATGAAGGTTTAATACCTTTTTTAGATTTAAAAAAATATGTTAGATTTCGATTTTAAATTTATAAGTTTAACTAATTGATTATCCTGTATAAGCATTGAAGTTTTGATAAATATTTTATTTTTGCAAATTTCTAGAATTAGAAGAATTTGCAGTAGTTGCAATAGATTTGATGATTCTCAATTTGTTTGATACTGCAAAAGTAAACGGCTATCCTGCATATATTTTTACTACTGTCCGTTACTGTTAAGTATTTTATTTCTTGTTGCTTAGTGTGTCTTCCTTTTGACATTTTTCGTACGAGGAATTTATGATTTCAGTTTTTGGACAGGTTTGTTGTTTCAATCTTTTTACAGGTTTATACATTCGTATGTATTTTACACGTTTTCTTTTGTATTTACTTCATTTTTCCTTTTTCTTCTGAATTAAAGTGGTTAAGTTCTTTTCTCTTAGTAAGATGTAAAAGGCTGAACGCTTTTTTTTTTTTCGCTAGTAGCTCTCGAAACACCTCACTGTTTCTTTCGGGCATTGAAGGGTGCCCTGACAATGGTCTCATTGTTTTTGGGCTACTTAATTTTCAATCTAGATTTTAGCCCACTTTAACTTGTAATTTTTTTTTTTTTTTTTTTTTTTTTTATGCAATTTAAAAAAAATATGTATATGCAGGAGAATCGCTTCCCTGGCTTGGAAGTGAGTGAACATATTAATTTGTTTTCAGTGAGGTCTTTATTGAACGTATTTCAGCTGGAACCACGGATCAATTTATTTGAATCTGTAATTTTCCAAATTTGCCTGAAAAAAATTGTTTTCGTCAAAGGAAGTTCTATGTACAGTCGGTAACAAAAGTGTCCGAACACTAGCAAAAATTCCTACATAAAAAAGGTACTCTTAATACACGTTTGCTAAATAAATCCTTGTTGAATTCTATTCTTTGACTGACTAAGAACAGGATTCGACAAGGATTTATTTAAAAAAAAAAAAACAGTATTAAGTGTATTTTTTTTATATAGGAATTTTTGCTAGTGTTCGGACACTTTTGTTACCGACTGTAGCTATGTGAAAGACCTTGTGTATGTGCTTCCTTTGCGAAAACAATTCTAGAACTCAAAATGCGCACTTCTAATGCTCTTGTGTTGGTGATTACAGGTATGCTTTATAGAACGTATGACGTGAAATGGATCACCACTTAAATGTTGTCCGTATTACCATTGGAAGTCACATAGAATATTTATCAAGCATGTAAACAACATTTTGAACTCATTTTTATATTCTGTGCAATTCTTATCGATAAATTCTTTTCATTTAAATAGTTATAGCCGTTTGTAATCACTATATTCATTTGAATCACCCTGAAAAGTAAAGCGCTTTTATCAATTACCAACCACTAGAAAAGAATGTATTCGAGCAAATTTTAGTAGTCCTGTATTTTGTCTATAAATCTATATAGTGTACTTAAATTTAGTACAGTAATGAAGATAATGATGCTTAGCACAATTAGAAATGTACTTTGAAGAATATCAAACCATATAGTTTCTGATTTATCCAAATTATTTTGTGAACGAGTAATGAGTGCTTTTTAGGCTGCATTCTATAGAAAACAACACTTTTACGCATATAAAGAATCTACGCTAATTTAATTAGTTTAGTATAGTCTAAAGATATTAAAATGTACTAACGAGAAATTAAGAGCAATGATGTAATGTAATTGAATTTTTGCTCTATGTCCTTGTACACGGACTATTTGTCTTACCTCAGTAAAAAGTTCTAAGTAATCATCATATGACAGAGATTTAGAACACCAAATTTATAAAATACTGCTAATATCTTTTTTTTATGATAACAGACACACAGAAGCAGCGATGAAACTCTAAAAATCTGATTGTCTGATTCATGGAACTTCAAAACGAGTAATTATAGTAAAGCGATCAGGGTAGATTTTTTTAATCCAACAAATTTAAAAAATTTCAATTTCTATTTTCTTTCTTTCTTTCTTTTATTGGTTTTAATATCACTTTTTGTGCTAAAAAATATTTAACCAGGAAATCAAATGAAGAATATGAAAAAGAGATTAACATCTGATTTTTCTCTAGGGAAAGAAAAGCGTTAAGCTTGATAAGATGTGACAATCAGAACAGTCAGATTGTTTTAAAAATCTACTGTCAAATGGTGATCTGACAGTAGACATTTGACCCCATCAACATGTTGTATTTATTTCTTCTTATGTTTTTATCCCCCGTATGTAAGTAAATAATTTTGCTTTTTTTTTTTTTCTTTCCTTTCAAACAATTTTAAATAGGATCACCCACGAATTTATAAAATCAACGAAAAATATCAAACAACATATGTAATTTCAAATAGGTATACTTCAAATTTGGTTAAAAGTTTTTTAATATTTCAAAGAAATTAGAAGAATTTAAAAAGTACATTGTTACTTATCAACGTTCAAAGAATACGCAATCGTACTAATTAAAACTATGTTTATTTACAGATGATACGAAATATTAATACTCAAAAAAAAAAAAAAATCTTAATTAATAGTAACGTACTTAAACCAGAACAAAAACTTAAACTAAGGAACTGGATTGTTGCCAGATTCTCAAACCAAAATTACAATTTTAAGTATAATAATAAAATACAGAACGTGGGTTCATAACATTCTCCCACCTTTTGTCTTGAAAGATATATATTTGAAAGACAATACCTATTAACATAACAACAAAGTTTACTTTAAGGGAGAAACAACATGTTTTGAAAATATATCAAACTTAAGTTTTGACAAAGGAAATGAAAAATAATTATTTTACATGTCCGGTTTTTTAGTTTTGATAATAGCAGGGGTCGTACTCTTCGCCCTTTTTTCAGGACACTCTCAAAGATAAGAAATTTCCGCCTTTCTTCCCACCACTAATTCCATGCAGAAATACTTCTGGTATAGTTATAGTAACGTGTCATGATTAAACAGGGTAGAGATTGTTTTATAAAAATAGTGGTAGCAATAAATTTGAAAATTTCTCATCCATGAGAGTCATGAAAAAAAGGGCGGAGAGTACGACCCCTGTAATAGGTCTACCTTTTCTAGAGAATTTTATTTTGTCTGCATTTTTGTCTCTTTCAGTAGCACAATTCGGTTGTTCAGCAACTTCAGGCAAGGACTCTTCACTTTTTGTGGGCATGATAATATCCTCTGAAGAATTTTCCAAGGGACATAATCTCTGAAGTGGTCGTATGATTTCACCCTTTGCTACTTTTAATCGAGCTACTCGTTTGTTTTCCATTCTTTCTTACAAACAGTTCTATGACCTTTCATAAGGGCCAGTTTATTCTTTTGAGATTTCCTGATCCCACAAGTACTATATTTCCAACTTCAATTTTATCTTTACATCCTTTGACATCAGGATTTCTTACTAATTTTGAAATATACTCCCTATGGAATCGTCTCCTGGAATGCTCTCTTACCCTTTGAACATAATGTAACATTTTTCTTAGATGATTTCCATCCGTTATATCCAAATCAATTTTATTGAGCTCTTAAGGATTTCGTACATCATGTAAGAAATGAACAGGGGTCAATAGCAATGACTCATTTGGATCTTCACATACATATGTTAGTGGACGTTTGTTGATAGTGTCTTCACAATCGCATACAACTGTTTGCATTTCTTCGAAACTTAAGAGTCTTTGCCAAGATTTCTTTTTAATAGATCTTTGATTCATCGCTCCCCCTATCCGCCGTACCATGGCGCATTTGGTGGGCTGAAGTTCCATTTGATTTTTCTCATTCCACATTCAGCTTCAATTGCTTCCCAGTCTAAATTCTCAAATCATCTGGAAGCTCCAACAAAATTAGTTCCATTGTCGCTATACATAATGGAAATCCTACCTCTGCGAGCAAAGAATCGACGTAAGGCTTGCACAAATGCTTCAGTTGATAAGGAACTTATTAGTTCTAAATGTACAGCACGAAATACAGCACACGTAAATAAAATTATCCATGCTTTAATACCTTCTCTAAGAAAAATAGGACTAACCAAATCTGTACCGGTTAATTGAAAGACTGCTATTCTGTTTATTCTATTCGGTGGAAATGGAGCTGGTTCTGTGGCTATGACTTTGACTGAATGTCTTTTACAAGGTATACACCGAGGAATAACTTCTCTAATTACTCTTCGATCACGAGGAATCCAAAATGTTTCCCTTATATGAGATAAAACAGTTTGGACCCCACCTTTTGTGTATGTATTCGATGTAACGCCTGACTAACAAGTGATCTGGTAAAACAATCGGATACTTAAAATCCTCATTGTCTTCTCCAAGGATGAGTCGAGTCTACACTTTCAATAAGTCATTTTCTTCATAAAACATCATTGTTCCTTCATATTTTTTTTTTCTGTTCTCAGTACACCATTCACGTTGAATTATTTTCGTAAGGATAACTTCAGCTTCATTAATTTCTTCGGTATTTAAACTGATCGAAATATTCATTTCTTTATTCTTAGAAAGCCGGCAAAATCTTATTATGCACGCCATCATACGTAGCAGCTTAGGATATTCAGAAAAATACAAAAGTCTTTGGCTAAATTTGTCATTATCTTGAATATTCGCTGCACTTATAACAGTTTTCCTTCTTTCAGTTAGTATTTCTTCTGAACAAGTTATGCATTCATCTGGCCATAATTCGGTGGAATTCTTCAGCCACGAGGGTCCTTCCTACCATTTCTTTTTCTCAAGTTCCTTACAAGTGCATGATCGAGATCGGAGGTCGGCAGGGTTCTGCTCTCCAGGAACATATCTCCAACTTTCCATGTCGGTCAGTTCTCAAATTTCCCTTACTCTGTTGAACCATCCCTTCCGTGGAGAATCAAAATTGCGATGGCATGTCTCCAGACTACCTCTGGGGGGTGAGTCCCAGACCGTCGCCAATTGCCCATCTGCGCAGCACTAGTGCGACGTAAAACCCAACCAACCAGCCAACCAACCAACCCTTACTCTGTTTCCAAAAAATGTATTCCAGAGTTCTTTTTTTTAAATCCAGGCTGATACTACCATAGAATCTGTCCAAAAGAAAGTTTTAAGAGGAAAATTCATTGCAGATTTTATAGTTTTGGCAAAACGAGCAGCCAGTAAAGCCCCCAACGACTCGAATCGGGGAATAGTTGGCCGATTAATTGGTGCGAATCTTGACTTAACAGCAACTTAATTGACAAATAGTTTTGAATTATATTTACAACGAAGATGCGTACAACAAGCATAAGCATTACATGATGCATCTGAAAACAAGTGTAGAGTGGCATCTTGTTTAAATCTATAAAGCATTCTTTTTGGAATAGAACATTGTTGTATACAATGAAAATGTTTCACCCAGTTTTTATATTGTAACTAGAGATCATTAGGAAGCAGGTCATCCACACATATTTTCTTCTCCAAGCTTCTTGCAAGAGTAACTTAGGGAACAGCATGGCAGGTAATGTAAAACCAGTTGGGCCATAAACACTGTTAACTATTAAAAGTAATTTCCTTTTAGTACCTATATCTTCTAAATTTTCTCTTGCTTTGGAAGAATTACACATTAAGCTCATCAGGCTCTGTATTTCACTTTAAGCCAAGAACTGAATGATCATTCTGATTTTAATCTCCTGTACATGACCAGCAGAGTAAATCAATACCACCAATTTTCATAACTTCTTTAGATTGAACTTGCAATTTCATATACTCCTCTTCATTTTGGACACTGGTGATTAAATTGTCGACATAAAATCCTTTCTTAAGTACTTCCATTATTGATTGTAATTCTATGGTTTGGAATTGTCGATGTTGCAAATGATAACCAATTGTAGCATTTAATAAAACTTGAAGTAACTCCAAATACAAAACGTGTATGCCGGTATTCTTTGATTGTTGATCGATCTTTATCTTTTCACTAGAGAAATCTTAACACATTTCTGCCTTCTGGACGAACACTAATTTGCAGAAATGCTTGTTTGATATTTGCTGTGACTTCTAAAGCATCTATTCTGAACTGGTTAAGAAGTTGAGGAATTTGTTAAATTAGACTTGGTCCAGTACTTAGACTATTATTTAATGATGCACTACCAGAAGCCTGTGATGAAGCGTCAAACACAGGATGAATTTTTGTTGTAGCATTTGATAATTTAATCACTGCTCTATGCGGTAAGTAATATAAAGCTTCAGTAGTTTGAGCTAGTTCCATTTCTTCTATTATGCCGTCACTCTCCCAACGAAGAAAAATGTCATTGTACTCCTCAAAGTAATTTTCTTTAAACAAACGTTTAGTTGTTTGCATGAGACTTAATGCAGCTTTATCATAGTTATTGAATAACTGAGGATGTCCTGCCAACCAGGGTAGTGAAATTTCATGTCTATTTTCATTATTGATCTTAACAGTCTTTGTAAAATGAGGAAGTGTTTCGTCGTCTAAAATTTTTCTAGCTATTTCTTGAATGGAATCATTTATGCCCAATGTTTCTAAATCCCATAATATTTCTAATTCGGCATTTTGTAAACATAAAGATACTGTATTCAATACTTCACGTTTTCGACCAAGTCCTAGTATAGTCCAACTTAGTTTAGTTTAATTTCTCTTAAAAACGCATTAAAAAGCTCCAATAAGGCAGGTAATGGATTTGGCGCCAAATATGTCAACTTTGGCGACTTTTTGCGAAATAATCCTTATTATCGATATACCAAAGGTGGACGCTGTACCGTGATTGGTTCACCAGTTACGTGAAATTTCTAGATTCTTCTGGTTTCGATAAAGGGGTATAAAAGGTGGCCGAATGCGCCAAGTTAGTCATAGTTGAGTTTCGCCAAACGCGTGCATTGCTATTGAAGGAGTTCTGAGCCTTTTTGAAAGAGCCTTGCTTTATGTTAATGCTTTGCTACTGTTTGCACTGTGAATTGGTTGTTGAAAGCTGTTATTTAAGCTGTGTTTACTGATGAAAATGAAGCTGATACCCGGTTTATAGACCTGTATTCTTCTGGAATTTTGTGTAAATAAACTACTGAACTTTTGCAATTTTCGCCTTTCATTCTCGGAAAACTTACGAAACCGCAAGTACGCAACAATACTTGTAAAATAACTCCACTGTCCAACTTTGGTTCAAATAAACTCAGTATTTCAAAAGTTATTGCTATAACAAAGTCTCAAGTGGCAGCATTCAAGTGGACGCAACTTAGAAATAAACTTGACCACCGAAATCATAGTTGTTTGAGTGATAAATCCATTTTTCAACTTTAGTTTGAATTGATTAAGTATTTCAAAAGTTACCGTGATAACAAATTTTCAAGTGGCCACCACCTGGTCACAATTGAGTGGAGCAAGTTGCCGAGCAAATTAAAAATATCTGTCCTATCGTTATAAATTTGGTGCCAAATGACATATTTTTTCTGAATCCAAACGTGCAAAAAGTTTTTCAACGCGACAATTACATTTTTTAAAATTAATGAAAGTATGAAATTTAGGTGGCAACACTTCATTTTAACCCCTTAACGCGCGGTGGACGCAAAATTTAAGATCCAGCTGCAAAAATTCATCCCGGAAAATTTTTAGCAAAAATTTGCGTTTATAACATAGCAGAAACGGCCGGTTTTTTTAACCTTAAAATTTAAAATTTCTTTTAGTTTAATTTAGTTCATGAATTCCGGTGGCAGTATAATTTAAATGGTCTGAATTGTCTTGCGCCGCAAAGGGTTAATTCCTCTGAGTCATTTTAAAATGGTTTTAGGTCAAAAAATGAGAAAAAAAAAAAAATTTTACAGATTGAATTAGTATTCCTCCGTACTAAACTAAATTCTGTCTTTGACAGAACTTTTTTTTTTTTTTTTTAAATAAAAATCACTCATACATACTACAAGTCTACAAAAAAAAAAAAAAAAAAAAAAATCGTATGTTGTGGCCCCCACAAGACTTTCTTCTGTATTTTCTTATACAAATTCATTAAGGGCAGGCATAATAATTTCATTAAAACTGTTATTTATTAAAATGATCTAACCTGATGAATGCAAATGATTTTCATCTTAAAGAAAGCTAACACTAAAAATCCAAAGGAAGACAGTTTTATTTTCTATAAATAACATTTTAAAAAATGCGTTTCTATAATGGTTTTTCTCACATATCAAGTTTCGCAAAGTTATATGCCATAGAAGTTCAGATATAGCCTACCCGTTACCGAGTAAATTTCTAGCAAAACAGAGCCATCTATTGGCGTATAATCATAAAATTTGAATCAGCATAATGACTAATAATGACCTTCTCACATATCACGTTTTGTTTGATTATACGCAATAGAACCTGAGATGTAGCCTTTCCTTAAACTGCAGAAATCGCTGTTTAGCAACACCACCTGTTCAACGGTTGTCATTAAAAGTGATAAGTTTTAATTTAAGTCAAGTTTCATCTACATATAAACTTATATGCAATTCTGTGCTATAGTTCCTCCGATACAGTCTTCCCTTAAATTATGGAAATCGCTGTATTGCAGCGCCACCTGTTGGCCTATAAATATTCAAATTGAATCAGCATAATGTCTCATGATGACCTTCTTAGATATCAAGTTTTGTTTGATTATACGTAACACAACCTGAGATAATGCCTCCCCTTAAATTTAGGAAATCGTTGAATAGCAGTGCCACCTTTTGAGCGACACACGCTAAAAGTTGATTGGCACTTATTTAGGTCAGTTTACATCTATATATAAATTTATATACAATTCTGAGCACTAGTTCCGGAGATACAGTTGCCACAAAATTTTTGTCTCACACATACACACACAGACATTTTCTAAAAATGGTAAAATCGTGTTTTAGACCTCTCAAAACATGTGAATCCGTCGAAAACCGGAAGTCGAAAATTTTTACGAGTTCAATACTTTTTTCTATTGAATATAGAAGAAAGTTAAAAAGGGTCAAAATTTGATTTGATGATTTTAGTTAATACGGAAGTTTTCTGGTGTGCTGAAACCAAAAATGCAGCCAGTTTTTCTCTATCACGCTTAGATTTTTCTCAATATCGGGTGTCTACTGACACAGATTCTTCATCTTCTATAGTTTCTAGTATATTCCATAATTAAACATGGGAAAATTCTTTAAAAGTTACCATAAAATTATATTGGTAGAAGAGTCACGGAAGAAATTGCGTCGGTAAACATCCTGTATTGATAAAAATCTGTAATGTAATGTGTGATATTTTATCGATATGTGTATATTAATAAAATCTATAATAAATATGTGATAGAGAAACTGACTTCGTTTTTTGCTTCAGTTACCAAAAAAAAAAAAAAAAAAAAGGTCAGTCAAAACTATGAAATTTCTAGATTCTTCTGGTTTCGATAAAGGGGTATAAAAGGTGGCCGAATGCGCCAAGTCAGTTAGTCACAGATGAGTTTCGCCAAAGGCTTGCATTGCTATTGAAGGAGTTCTGAGCCTTTTTGAATGAGCCTTGCTTTATGTTAACGCTTTGCTACTGTTTGCACTGTGAATTGGTTGTTGACAGCCGTTATTTAAGCTGTGTTTTCTGGTGAAAATGAAGTTGATACCCGGTTTATAGACCTGTATTCTTCTGGAATTTTCTGTAAATAAACTACTGAACTTTTGCAATTTTCGCCTATCATTCTCGGAAAACTTACGAATCCGCAAGTATGCAACAATATTTGTAAAATAAGTCCACAGTCCAATTTTGGTTCAAATAAACTCAGTATTTCAAAAGTTATTGCTATAACAAAGTCTGAAGTGGCAGCATTCAAGTGGACGCAACTTGGAAATAAACTTGCCCACAGAAATCATAGTTGTTTGAGTGATAAATCCATTTTTCAACTTTGGTTTGAATTGATTAAGTATTTCAAAAATTACCGTGATAACAAATTTTCAAGTGGCCACCACCTGGAAACAATTGAGTGGAGCAAGTTGCCCAGCAAATTAAAAATATCTGTCCTATCGTTACAAATTTGGTGCCAAATAAAAGACGCATTTTTTCTGAATCCAGAGGCGCAAATGTTTTTCAACGCGACAATTACATTTTTTAAAATTAACGAAAGTATAAAATTTAGGTAGCAACACTTCATTTTAATTCCTGTGAGTCATTTTAAAATGTACGTGGTCCAGTTTTAGGTCAAAAAATGAGATAAAAATAAAAATTTTCCAGATTGAATTAATAGTCCTCCATACTAAACTAAATTCTGTCTTTGACAGAACTTTTTTTTTTTTTTTAATTAAAATCACTCATAGATACTGCAAGTCTGCAAAAAAAAAAAAAAAAAAAAAACCTATTATGTTGTGGCCCCACAAGACTTTCTTCTGCATTTCCTTATACAAATTCATTAAGGGCAGGCATAATAATTTCATTAAAACTGTTATTTATTAAAATGATCTAACATGATGAATGCAAATGATTTTCATCTTAAAGAAAGCTAACACTAAAAATCCGAAGAAAGACAGTTTTATTTTCTATAAATAACATCTTAAAAAATGCGTTTCGATAATGGTTTTCACACACACTCTCTCATGGTTGTCACACACACACACACACACACAGACAGACATTTTTTAAAAATGGTAAAATCGTGTTTTAGACCTCTCAAAACATGTGAATCCGTCGAAAACCGGAAGTCAAAAATTTTTACGAATCCAATACTTTCTTCTATTGAATATAGAAGAAAGTAAAAAAGGGTCAAAATTTGATTTGATGATTTTAGTTAATACGGAAGTTTTCTGGTGTGCTGAAACCGAAAATGCAGCCAGTTTTTCTCTACGCTTAGATTTTTCTCAATATGGGGTATCTACCGATACAAATTCTTCATTTTCTATAGTTTTTTGCATGTTTCATAATTAAACATGGGAAAGTTCTTTAAAAGTTACCATAAAATTATATTGGTAGAAGAGTCACGGAAGAAATTGCGTCGGTAAACATCCTGTATTGATAAAAATCTGTAATGTAATGTGTGATATTTTATCTATATGTGTATATTAATAAAATCTATAACCAATATGTGATAGAAAAAAACTGACTTCATTTTTTGCTTTAGTTACCAAGAAACAAAAAGATCAGTCAAAACTATGAATGCAGAATTTTAATGTAGACCTGTGCAATTGGACCAAAATATAGAAATTGTGATCGTGTAGTTCTAGAAATAGTGACATTTTTCTCATTCATTGCTAAACCATCGCTGTTTTCTCCCTCTTACTGTCTGTGTGTCACATTTATAGATTTATTTAAGAAAAATGACATATTTTACATATTTTTCCTTACCGGTATGAAAACAGGAAAAGGAAGATGAGTAGTGCCAATAAATTGTGTAAAAAACATTTATTTTTACATATAGAGTAATCACATATCAACATATAGAGTAACCACGTTTCCAACACCTAGCATTGAGGATAATTCCTAAGTGATACGTAATAGAATAAGAGAATAAAGAAAAAAGAACACAAAGCATAAAAATACTCAATTATGAAACTTTTCGTTTAAGTTGGTTGTAGCATAACGGTTCCGTGATCTCTAAATATCTTATGTCCTCGTTCCCCATGATGTAAGAATTGGGACAAGAGTAAATTTTTGTTATAATTGGAACAGTATATGCGAAAGTTATGACTCGGCTACTGTAGTTTGTAAATTCACCATCTATATTAATAAAATCAGACTTTTGTCTGTAAATTTGTCAGAATCGAAAAATTTTGCGATATCTTCCCATTTCACACACCATGAAAGCCAAAAATGGCTTCAGAAAATTTTTCCTGGTTTTTTTTTTCTTTTTTATTTTGTGTGTGTGTGTGTGTGTGTCATCGTGTCTGTATGTCGCTTTTTTGTCCGGGCATCGCTTGAGAACGGCTGGACGGAATTCAACGGCGCTTGAAAGGAATTTAGGTCTTTACTCAACATAAAATTATATCTATCAACTTTTCAGAAATTCCCCTCCCCCGTTCCCCCCTGGGGGCAAAACACAAAAACACGTTTGTAAGCATAACTCAGCTCCTAATTACTTCACAATCAAGAAATTTCACATGGGGAGATTAGACATGAGTACAAATAAAACATTATCTGCGATTTAGGAATTTTCGATTTTTAAAGGAAGGAATGGAGAAAATCGATTTTTGGCGGGAAATTTTGAAAATTCCTGATTTGAGTCGAACTCTACCAAAAATGGAATAAAGGTGTTGAAAACAGGCTATGCGACTTTCTTAGGATATTTCCTAAAACACATTTTTGATTTTTTGTGATCTGCCATTTCTGTTTTCTTTTTTTTTGGGGGGGGGAGGGTTGTCCTGGAAAATTTATGAGAGCTGCGGTCACGAAGTTTGGTGCTTGGACTTTTTATATGCAACCGGCACCTAAAGAAACGGGATTTATCGAAATATCTCCTTCCCCCCAGCGGGACAGGAAGCAAAAAAACGTTTGTAAGCATAACTCAGCCCCAAATTACATCACGGTGAAGAAATTGCACATGATGAGACTAGACTTGAGTATAAATAAAACATTATGTACGATTTTAGAATCCTTGATTCTTAAAGGAGAGCGGAGAGGGGAAATTAAAAAAATTTCGGTTTTTTAGTAGAGCTCTACTAAAGATATTACAAAGGTATTGAAAATAGCCAGTGTTGTGCACGAACGCGTTCATTTGAACGCGTTTATGAGCGTAGCTCAAAAATTTTGAGTTTTGAGTTGAACTTCGCTCGTTTTTTAAATTATGAACTTGAGTTGAACGAAACTCTTTTTTTTCACGAACTTGAGCGTGAAAAAGCAATTCAAACTCAAACTCATATTAAATATTTCTGTCTGAAATATAAAAAGGAAAATAGAAGAAGAAAAGGACAGAAAAGAGAATAATTGTGCAAAATGGATCTCGGAAAAAAGGGCACTTGGAAAAAAAGGCACTCATAAAAAGGGCACCCGGGAAAAAGGGCCCAGGAAAAAAGGGCATTTTTGCAATTTGCAAATCGTAAAAATAATAAACATCAAAGAATAAATTTAAAGAATTATTTCATAATACATTTTTAGTAATTTCAATCAATGAAATTGTTACCATTTTCACTTATTATATACCTGGGGGAGGGGGGAGTCAAGGAGCACATTGAAAGATAATAATTTTCTTTATATTACCTTTTCTTTGATTTTAATGAAAAAATGCATCTACATATAAATTTATATGCAAATTCGTGCAGTAGTTCCTGAGATATAGCCTTCCCTGAAATTGTAGAAATCGCGGTATAGCAGCGCTACCTGTTGAGTAATGATCACCAAAAGTTGATAAGGCACTAATCTGGATCAAAGCGCGTCCGCATATAAATTTATATGCAATTTCGTGCAGCAGTTCCTGAGATACAACCTTCCATGAAACTGTGGAAATCGCGGCCTAGCAGCGCCACCTGTTGAGAAATTGATATTAAAATTCCGTAGGCGCTAATTTTAGTCAAGGTACATCTGCATATAAATTTACATGTAATTCTGTGCTGTAGTTCCTGAGATACAGTCCCCAAACATTTTTGACGCACACACACAGACAGACATTTTCTAAAAATCGTCCAATCGTGTTCTGGACCTTTTAAAAACGTGGAAATTCATCGAAAACCGGAAGCCGAAAATTATTTACGGATCCAATACTTTCTTTTATTGAATATAGAATAAAGGAAAAAAAGAGGAGGGGGAAAGAAATGCAAAATTAGAATCTGTAAATACATTATAGTTTTTGACTGAAAAGTGTTTAAGAATTTTGCCAACTAAGTTTGAAATTTACCAAACGTGCCAGTTTGTTTTAACATAGTGTGTGTAGGACTTGGGGGAGGGATGAGTGTTTCCTCTTACCTCCCGTTTGCAAGCGTTCATAGAAAACGATGCGTTCGCCTTTATCTGCATTTTCCAAAAATTCAAAGAAATCGCCTTATAAAGTTTCGTCTACAAAATACTACATATTAAAAACAGTATTAGTTTCTCTCTCTCACTTTTTTAATAGTTTTTAAGATTTATTCAATTTCTTCAGAAATATTAGCGAGAAAAATGTGTAGTTTTGTAAACTTCTCAACTCTTCGTGAAATATCTTGAAGTGTGTACATACGTCTCACTCATGAACTTAATCTCTGCTATTGTAAATAGCATGTACACGAAAATTTTACTATAGCTTCAAAAATATTTTAGATGATTATTTTAATTTGTTTCAAAATTATATAAACAAAACTTCTTAGTTCAAACCGTTTTTAATTTTAGAATGTATATTCAAGAAATATCAATTGAAAATGATCTGGAAGTGTTGTAACTTGAACCTCAAATTAACAGCAATTTTACAATTAATTTTGAACAATAAAAAAATACAATCAAAATTTTAGGTTTTTTTTTTTTTTTTTTTTTTCCCTCAACCCAAATATTAAAATATAGGGATGTGACTGACAAGCAAACAAACAGATAAATAAATGTATGTTGAAACTTTATGTGGGAAAAAAAAAAAAAAAAGTAATAAAATAAAATACCAGAATTTGGATGGCAAAAGTATCATTATTACAGAAATTATTTTATCTTTAAGAAATTTTATCTTTCACTTAACCAATTAAGAAAAAAAAATCACTAACTTGACCATTTACAACCTTTAATTATGTAAAGAAAATTTACATAATAAAATTCAGTCTTTGATTTATAAAGCTTTATTAAATGTAGGGGAGCACGGGGCACAGTGGACCACCCCTATTTAAATCTATTAATATTCAACTCTTTTAGTTCATATGGATACTCATGTATGGCAGCATGGTACTAGTTGTATCTATGCAGCCAAAAAAAACCACATAGGAAATAGTAAAATAACCATTTTGAGCAGTTTTTTTTTTTTTTTTTTAACTGCTCAAAGTAATTTTTACACATTGAAGAATTTTAAAATTTTATAAAGATTGAACTAGCGACTATAAATACTATATAGCTGTTAAAGGAAGGCAAGATATTGCTGTTTTTAAATTTCTAAAAATTATTAGCATATTTGTAGTCTGTATATTATTTTATTATTATTATCTGTTTTACTCTGGCACGGGACACAGTGGACCACCTTCCAATGTGCCTAAAAATATAAATTAGTTTAATACTTATATTAGTTTTAGTTAAATTTATAGATGCAAATATAATGTAAAGTATTAATATCTCAAAGTAATAAATATCTTAATACTATGATAAAATAAATAAAAATAATTATAAATTTCTGAAAAGAATAAATATTTGAATAGTAATATAATAATTATTGATATCTAAATTTAATAACTATTTGAATTATATAGCATTAATAAAAGGAAAAATATCTAATTTAATAAGTAGTAGAAAAATTTATTATTATTGTTGGTTTTAGAGATCACATGTGAAAAGCAAAAGAAAGTAGCTTCATACATTTTAGTTAAATTTATCCTACAAATATAATGTAAATTAATTATACCTCAAAATAATAGAAAAAAATATTAAATATTTGAATAGTAGTATAATATTTATTAATATCTGAATTTTAAAAAAAATATCTGATTTATAAAATATTAATAAAAGAATAAAATCAATTATCTATTTCAACTTAATAAATTTTCTTAGTGGAATTTGATTTCTTATTCATTTATTTTAATTTTGTTTATTTTATTTCAGGAAAATGCTTGAATTATACTTGTTAGACTAGAATAGCATAAGAAATTAATTTTAGAGAAAAAAGAAAGTAATTTCTAATAATTTAATATAAACAAAAGAGGCTGGCCCACTGTACCTCGGTCATGGGGCATAGTGGTCCACTTTGTGAGTGCTCACTTTTTTTTTTTTTTCATTCATAATGTATTGGAAATATTATTATAAAAAAATTAAGACATGTCAAGAAGGGCTTAGAGTTTGTTTGCTATATACACACACACACACATATATATATATATATTTTTTAAGTACATTGCTTTTTTGTTTTTTGCGAAAATAATAATAATAATAATAATAATAATAATAAGAGTGTAAAAGTGGTTCACTGTGTCCCGGTCTCCCCTATATTACAGAACTAAAAATAAATCTTAATAAAAGCTTAAATCAGTTAAAAAATAAATAAATAAAAACTCATCATTTTACGTAGTAATATATATTGATAAAGAGACATGTTTATAAAATTTCTTGGAAACATTGTGAACAAATACATTTTTTTTAAATAACAGTTCAGTGGTAAGTTTCCTTTTCATGAAATCTGTTGACCATTTTTGAAGAGAGGGATTTCTTTCATGTTTTCGACACAATTCGAACATATGGGTTAAAAATAATTAGTAAGGAGAGCGCAAATATTCTTTGAGAGTACCTAGTCGGTCGTCTCCGGCAAAACATGCACACGGCGACATTGTATTGGATTCAAAAGAAAAAAGCGTGAGAATCTACTATAAAATACTAAACATTACATTGCTTTGTGTGGGTGCAAGACCACCCAGAGACGAGGGAGATGTACTACCAGAGAAATTAGATATCTATCTACTTTCTTTGGTACTACACCTCACAGCCCTGAGGCAGTGTGACAAATTGTAGCCCTCTCATAAAAGTACCGGACATTTCATTTTCTGATAAAGACGATGCTAATCTAGAGAAAGAATCTGCTTTCACAGAACTAGATATCTTGCGAGTCACATGTCCATATATTCTCTTTTTTTCTTTAAAAATAATGAGATTCCTGTTATTTGCGAAAGTAATTCTTTAATTCATGAAAATAATCTTTATTTTATAACTTTTGCATTGAAAGATAGCATCTTTAAAAATTAAAGCATTTAGACAAGGATTACTGGTTTAACACATATTACACATAGAGTAAATAGAATAATATTAAAGTTTTTTATTTATATTTTTAATACTAAAAATAAAAATGCATTCAGATTATTGAAATAATTTCATGTCAGAGATGTAGATTTTATATCAATGATTATTTTATTTTCAACACTTTCTGGAAAATGCAAATAATAATAATTAAAAATAAATAAATGAAATAAAAAATAAGAAAATAAAAATAAAAATAGAATATTAATCCTCCTTATTACAACAAGCTATTTATAATCTAATTTAAATTGTCTTAATCTTTCTTTTTTATTTTTTTCTAAAATGAATATATACATCCACAAAAATTCAAATATAGTACGTGTACTAAGCTAAAGATTATTTTTCTTTTTATAAATGTACAGCTAGTTTTAAAATATCATTTATGATAACGGCAAACAGGATTTAATTATTGGGATTTAATATTATACTTTTAAATTTTTATATTTTTATTTATAATGAAAGGCTTTCTTAAAACTTTTCTTAAATCACTCTTAGAACTTCCATAACTTTTCATAATACGAGGTATTTCGCATAAATTTCTGATATTGAAATAGCATGGATTTGATTGCATGAAAACTGAAATACGAAATTGACAACAGTATAATATCGTGGAAAACTGGGGCACACACACACACACACAAAAAAAAAAAAAAAAAAAAAAGAGAGGAAAAAAAAAATACTGTAGCAAGGAAAACGGTAGCCTACTGGATAGGGCATTTAAGTCTTCAATCGTACCAGGTGACCAGCGGAATTTATATTTCTTCTTATGAAAGGATTAGCTTAGAGTCCTGCGTTGTTCGGGTAAACTTGAATCGCAGCCGACCCGACCTGCAAAATGACTTTTGACCTTCAACACGAAATGAATCTGCAGCTTCTGACCCGCCATATTGTTAAAATTGTGTTAGATAATAAGATGAATAGAAGTCCTTTTACACAAACTACAATTATATTATTGAAGAAATCTTTCAGAAATTAAATATATTACAACAATGTGTTTATCTAATTATAAACAAACATTTAGCTGTATTAAAACTTATATTTAAAAAATCCATTGTTCCAAGTATTTTGACAGTAAAATAAAGAATAAAATATAGGTTGAAAAAAAAAATTGTTTTCCATATAAAGCTTTAAACGTTAAGTATTAATATTTAAGTAAATGTAATTAAATTCATGTTATCAGTCATGTCTTTAAATTACTAGGAAGGAAGACAATGTCATCCAATTTCTTCATTTAAAAGTTTCGATTCATAAGTAAAGCATAAAACAATCTTCGGAGAAAACATTTTGTGAATAAAAATTAATGCAACTTTTAAATTTTAATTGCACCCGACCCCGACCAGCAAAGCAGGTAATAAGCGATTACCCGACCCGATGCGTTTCTCTCTTGTGAGAAATGCGTCCTCTCTTGCGATTAAAAGGGTAGAAAGTATTGCTACCAAGAATATAAAATTTTTTCCCAAAGGAATAAAATCCATATGAGTTTGAGTTACTTTTCCCGCTCAAATTCATGAGAAAACGAACTTTGCTCAGCTGAAGTTCACAATTTAAAAAACGAGCGAAATTCAGCTCAAAACTGAAAAAGTTTTAATTAAACTCATGAACGCGGTCCTGCGCAACACTGATTTAAAATAACGAAACCTCTAAATGATAGAATTTGTCTCCTATTAATAAGTTCTCATGCGCATAAACAAACGTAATGAAAATTTGAGAATAAAAAACCATGCAAAAACAGTGGGTACACTATTCAGAAGTGTTTGCTAAATAATTTTTTACTACAATTAAATTAATAAGTTATAATTAAGAATTATAAGTTAATAAGTTTAATTAAGCGTAAAATTAAAAATAATTTTCATGGTAATTGGTAATTTTAGAAAAAAAAGGAAAATTACCTATGAAAGTGTTCACAGAGGATAAGCTCTATTTAAAAAAAAAAAAAAAAAAAAAAAAATGTACGTAAAAATGAACTTTTAGTGAGCTTCGCTCGTTTTTTAAAATGAACTTGAACTGAACGCGTTCATTTCTTTCAGACATGAGTTTGAGCGCGAACTAGCTCGTTTTTTACACGATGAACTTGAGTTTGAACTAGTTCGGTTTTTTTTGTGAACTTGCACAACACTGAAAATAGCCACGTGTCTTCTTTAGAATATTTTCAAAAATACATTTTCGTTCTTTTGTGATTTTCGATTTTTTTTTTTTTTTTGGGGGGGGGGAGTTGCAAATTCAAGACCCCCCCTCCCCTTTAGCGCTAAATTTGTCTTGGGAAAGCTATCGTATCTGCGGTCACGAAATTTGGTGCGCAAATTGTTTATATGTATCTGACACTTATTGTAACGAGATTTTACGAAATTCACCCACTTACTCCCTTGGGGTCGGGGGGGGGGGGCAATAACACGCGTAAAAACACGTTATTTTGTTTGAATTCGCTTTACATTATCTTAGAATGATGCGTTTTGGTGTGTGGATGTTGATTAGGTGTACGCATTATGTACTTTGGTGAGATTTCGCAAAACTTCTAACTTAGCCGCTGGGGAAGGGGAAGTAAGAAGTGAGTAAGTTGTTGCCGAAGGCAGTGTGGACCCGGAATCCTCAAGTTGCGAGCGGGAAAAACCTCTACGGAATTCAGAGGAAACTTTAACTTAGATTATTAATAATGTAATGGAATTTTGACAACTCATTTAAGCATAGTGCTCAGCGAAGCGAGCAAAGCCTGCTAGTACTTAATATATGAGAATGCCTTTATGAAAAACCATGCTGATTTAATTTTGAGTGAGACTGGCGACTCTTCTTTTACTGTGTGAGACTTTTCAGATGATATATTTTAGCATCTGTTGTACAGAATTTCACCATACTGCATGTGCAACATCTTTATTATGAAAAGTTGTGTCGATTAAATTTTTATGCACGGTAACCGATAAATTGCTCTGTATGGAATGATACAGAAAAAAGTTTTGTGAAAGCAACAGCATACTCGTTTTTTAGAGTTTTGGAAAAATACTATCAATACACGGATAAATTAACTTATAACTGCCAATTTATAACTGGTTGTAAAATATTTTCATACCAAAATTTAGAAATAGTTATCTTCGTTTTATTTAATTGCAGATAAACATTATAAAAGAATGCTATTAAAAATTATTAGTTAAAAATTACGGATAATTCATAACAACTTGACACCTACATTACCTATTTACATTAGTTTATAGAAAAACAGCAATTAATATTTTTTATATCTTAAAGATTTAAAAGTATTAAATTTAGATTATGATAATAACTTAACATCTTATTATAGCTAACATTTATATTTTATTTGTGTATAACAGGGGGTCGACATATCCGCAACCCAATGGAGAATCCTGACTTATTCCAAGGTGACATTGTAGGAATTGAAAGTGCAAAAGTATGTTAAAAATTTTTTGATGCATACAGACTAGAGATGCAAGGATTTCAAAACACCCAGTTTTTTCCCGGAAAAAACCCGGTATTTTTTCCTGGGAAGTTAAGACAAAATTGGAAATTTTGAAAATCCCCCAAAACTGGGAATTTTGAAATTATGAATATTTTTATTATTTTTGTATTTGTTAAATATTTTTTTGTGTATAAACAGCCTCCGATCCTTAAATTAATTTCGACTTTAACTTCTGCGTAGATTTCATTTCCCTTTCCTTTTCCCGTTAATTCTAGCATCTTCGATGTTCATGTTCATTCCGTAAACGAAGAAAATATTTAATTATAATTAATTTGTCGCTAACACTAACGGTAAGTTTCTGTCACTATATTCATTATTATTAGCATTTTTACCAACATTTTAATACTTAGTAGTTTTACTAACGGAATCACAAGTGGAAAGTCTATAATTTTATTTTTTTATATAATACTTTATATTAATAACAATTCTAATTTAATAACAATTCTAATTTAATAACAATATTAATAACAATTCTAAGCATTAAAATTTGTAATGCTTAAAGGAAAAGAACAATCGTTTATACTGAGTACAAAAGTAGCTAATACATGTTATTTTATCTAGAATAATGTAGTGAAATTAATTGAATTTTAGGCTTATTAAATAATGTTATCTTGTGGAATTAAAAACTATATGTAAGAGGTGTCTGTTGAGAAAAATGCTTATAACAATCCTAAGTCTAATTTTTGCCAATCAAAAACCCTAAGAAAAGTAACATGTTATGATTCAAAGAATTATTATTTTTTTTAATCATACCATTATCTTTTAAGCTTATATATTTTGTAATTATATTTAGTTATATAAATATCACCATATATCTAGTAAAAAAGGGTTTTATATTGGAATATTTTTTTAGATGTATAAAGTATGATTTGTTTATATATGAAACGCTAATGATTTGGCTGAAGTTCTAATAAATTGAAAATGATAAATTAAAAGAATGTTATAAGCATATCAGTATATCAAAGTCTTTAAAATTGCCTTTTATATTAAGTTAACAGCATATTATTTGCTTTAGATATTTCTAATTTGTTTCTTCCCGCAAAATTCCCAAATTTCCCAGTTTTTTCCCCAAAACTCCCGGGTTTTTTCCTTGGTTTTAAATTTCCGAGTTTTTTGCATCTCTAATGCAGACCTATAGTATGTAATTAGCAAAATGAAACTACATGCAAAATATAAAATTACCTACACTGACGATGCGGTTTTGACGCTATTTAAAAAGTTAAATTTATTTTGAACTTTGAAGTAAAATAAGAAAGATATAGTGGTTAATAAAGTTTACTATTCCATCAATTTTCGCAACTTTTTTTTTTTTTTTTTTTTTTTTTTTTTTAATACACTCACTTTATACATTTCGATACATTTCTGAAAATAGTATAAAAATATTTGTGAGCGGTTTAGCAGTTTTTTTAATTGCATGATAAGTAGAAATTTAATAAACTCATATTAATTTAGATGATGTCATCAAAATCAACAGTCGCCAACATTAAATATTTCTCCGACTACTATAGGTCGCGGTCTAGCAAGTTTTTATGTGCAAAAAATGATCGTAGAGAGGTATTTGAAACTAAACTAACCTGGATTACTAAATTCATATACTTTAAAATCCGCGTATTCGGAAAAAATAAATTGATTTGTTTACTTTTAAATATTTTTTAATTTGATCTATCTCTGTTGATTTACTAAATTAGATACAAAATTATTATTAATTTTTTGTAGTACATATACAACAGTTTTTTTTTTTTTTTTTTTTTTTAATATATATATATATATACTGAATGTACTATTTTTTCAGAATAATCATCGATAATTATTTAAAAGGATGTACCTTTTAGCAATAAAGAAAAACTGCATGAAAATTATTCATAATGAAAATTATTCAAAAGATGATTTATTACTCATCATTTATCTTTCTGCTAAGAATTGCCTTACTTTTGCAGCGAACACATTTCCGGTAAAAACAACTCAGTTTGAGATTTTGATATCATGGTTACAATAATGTATTGAGATAAAAATAATAAAATTTCATCCATGATTTCAAACGAATAAAATAATTTTTAAAAGAATAGCTTAACAAAAAAAAATATGACTCCATAGCTGCAACATTGTATTAAAAACAACAATAATGGTTTACCTATGGCTTGAAAAGAATGAAAACGAAAAAAAAAAAATAATAATAATAATAATAATAAATAATAATAATAATTCAAAAGAAAAACATAAAATTATATTCTAATCTAAACATATCATTTTTCTTAGCAGATATAATTTGAAATACAACATAAGAAACAAAACAATTCTTATTTTACATATTTGTGAAATTTATAATTTTGTTAGCATTTTAATAATTTCGTTTGTTTTTTATTTTTTGTATATTTACAGCGTGCAGGTGCAATTTGTTACATAAACATAGCGCTAGCGGAACAAATTGCAGGTTTGTCCAGAACTGGATTTGGCGATTTTTGTTTGGTGATTACGGCGAAATGCCATTTTAGAAAGTGGTTGTCATGGGTTCCAGCGTAAACAAAGGGAAAACGCGTTTTTCAAAATGGCGTCTTTTGTAATGGAAAAATTTAGCTAAGCCTATTTTTAATATTTATTAAACAAATGTTTTAAATTAACTTACCCCACTATGCAGATATAACATCCTAATCGATTTTTCTGCGAAACACCTTTTATACGTATCATCCACTATGCAAATCCGTCCGTCACATACTTTTTCTTTCTCAAAAAATACCATTTCCACACTTTTCACAAATCCTAATACTTTTCAATAATCCACATTTTTTCAAAAATTCCTAAACATTTCTCTCTCTCTAAATAATTCGCTCAAGAAAATCCTACTACATTCACCTTCTTTTCCAAAAATAGTCCTATCTGCTCGATATGGTCACAACCATTCTAACATTACCTCTCAACAAATCTTTATAATCTTCAACAATTTTTTCACTGATTCACTACTACTATAAGCCATACTTAAACAAAATTAAATAAACAAAATTAATTAACAATCTATATAATATTTCTCTAACGTGGACCAGTTACAATTATTTTTTGTCGAAACGATACGATAGTGGTGAAATTAATAAAATACGTGAGGATAAAAAATAATATTTAAACATGATCAATATTTAAGCACGTGCACTCAGTTCAATGAACTAATAAGAAAAAATGACGACATTTGTATTGGGTTGGCAACTAAGTTCCTGCCGTTTTTAATAATGATTGTTAAAAGGTTATTTTTCAATAAACATATATAATACAAGTAGTTAATCAAGAATGTATTCTCCTTTGTTATTTGCATGCGAAAGGTGGTTCAATCGCTCTTCATCGAACTCAACTGGACGGGCAGAACGAGGTGCGTCTTTGAGGTCAAAATTTCCTTTTTTGAACTTTGCATACCAATCAAGGGCGGTGCTTTCAGCTATAGCACCCACTTCATACACAACACAAATGTTGCGAGCAGTTTCTGCGGCCTTAGAACCTTGATTAAAGGCAAAAAGAAGGAGGTGTCGAAAATGCTCATTCTTCTCAACTTGACAATCCATGTTAATGATCTGTAAATAACAAGAAAATGTATCTTAGTAACAACGAAACATATATTTAGGTAGAACAATATATTCTCTTTCGAATGATGTGCAACTTCGTGCCAAAAGTATTTAATGTTACACAGATTTTTCCAATTTAAAAAAATGGCGGGAACGTAGTTGCCAACCCAATGTGATGACATTATTTTATGGAAAAATGTATTTTTAAAAGTTTCTTCTTCAGAACCTATGCAAGCGTCATTTTAAACAATATTTTAAAGATATATATATAGAATATGAATTATTATCATAAATTGACTAAAAAAGCAATAGGATTAAAAAAAAAAAAAAAAAAAAAAAAAGCCAAAATAAATAAAATGTCATCGCACTCTTGGTGATAAAATTTTAAAAGGCGTCATAAGGGTTCTTTACTAAAACTGTACTGCCTGCAGAACTTATGAAAACTGGGTCGTCAACCATGAATTTTGTTTTCAAACTTTTCTTTGAATGATTCTGGTTTCACTATTGCACATTATTTATTTGATTATAAAATTAATTTGGTTTCTTGTAAATTAAAATTTTAATTAGGTGGTGAAACTGGTATAATATTAATGAGTTTCAAATTTTAAAGGTAAATAAGAAAAGAAATAAAGTGCGAAAATTTCGCACGGGTTTGATAGTCTATATAATATTTCTTTAACGTGGACCAATTACGATTATATTTTGTAGAAACGATATGATAGTCACAATAAAATATGCGAGGATAAAAAATAATATATAAGCAATATTTAAGCACGCGGGCTTGTTCAGTGATATAATAAAATAAAATAAAATAAAATAAATGGCGACATTTGTCTGATTAGAACATTTTATACAAAAATTTATTTTTAAAAGTTGCATCTTTACGATCCTTGCAAGCATCATTTTAAACCTAGCAATACTTTAAAAAGATATAAACGAAATATAAACCTTTTTCCTAAATTAACTGAAAAACGCAATAATCAAAAGTATAATCAAAATCGGTACTACATAAGTGTTTTTAACAAAAAAATTTGCCAAAATGAATAAATAATAATAAAAAAAAAATAAAAGGGATCTTGCCAACATGGTGGCAAAAATTTAAAAGTCGCCATAGGGTCCTTCATTAAAGCTGTCTTGCCTGGGGAAATATCAAAACTGTGTCGACAAACATGAATTTTATTTTGAAACTTTTCGTTGAATGATTTGGTTTAACTATCATAAGCGTTTCATTATACAAAATGTAATAATAATTTGGCTTCTGGTGAATTAAAATTTTAATTGGATGGTGAAATTGGTATAGGACTTATAAGTTTCAAATTTTAAAGATAAAAAAAACAGGCATGGGTTTGCTAGTAAAGAGTAAAATAAAATTGTTTTATAAAATTAAGATTCACCGCTAAAGTAGAATATAATAATGTATAATTAAAATTGTCTTTATAATTAATTGCAATGCTGGTTGCCATGGTAATAAAAAATAAACAGAACACTAGTTGCTATATCGCATTGCAAAGAATCCAGAATGACATCGTTATCGTTTAAAACGGCGCCAAAGAGAAATCGTCAAACCCAGTTGTGGACCAACCTGCAACTTGTACCGCGATAGCAGTATCAAAACACATTTAACAGATTAAGAATTAATGTATAGTTGAATGAAAGTATTATGTTTTAAATTGTTTGGAGCCTTATGGATTTTTAAAACACTATGATGTTTAAACACCTTTAAATATCCTCAGGCAAGTGAAAGCTTACTACTGTATTCATTATTATGAATTCATTATATTTAATTTGTGAAACAACATAAATTTTATCTTTCTTTACGAATGATTTAATCAATAATAACACTGCTCCGCAAAAAAAAAAAAAAAAAAAAAAAAAAAAAAAAAAGAGAGAGATCTGATATCATTTTTGCTCATTCTTATGTAAAATAACCTCCTGAATCTGAATATGACTCCCATTTTGCCCAGTCACCCACCGTTTCTAGATACACCACCCCCTCTCTCTCAATTTCTTTCTCTGTTCGATAATTTTTTGAACATGAATTTATGATTAACCCTTTGGCCGGAACATGTTTTCACCATGCTTATCGAAAACATCGGTCTCACAAACTGCTTTTTGAAACTAGTTGGCATAGGTGGACTCTGCTCAGTTCCCCATCATATGTATGTTCTTGTACAGGACATATAATATACGTGTTAAGAGAAATGAATTTGACCAAACGCTTGACACAGTGACAGAACTAAATCCTCGCCTAATAGGCTACCCACCATTCAGTTCGATATCTTATTCTAATTTACAAATTTATTTTATTGGGATCAATTTCGTATTTCGAATAACTTACGAAATTTCCCTATTAGAATATTTGTAGTCAATCATGTTCATAAAAGTATCATAAATGTTATTTTGAAATTGTATGATATATTTATGATCCTCAAAATGGACGTTTATGCTCGATTATGCCTTATTCTGCCATTTTAAGTAAATCGTAAATTCCAAATAACTTACGAATTTTTTAAATTGGAAAATTCATACTCTATGGTATGAATTCAGTGTCCTAATATGAATGACTCCTAGGTCATGTCAGGAATGAATCCATGACTCCTAGGTCATGTCAGTATCCTAAATAATATTTCAAAAGTGGTCTGACATCTTTATGATGAAAATATCCCTCAAGATTGACGTTTGTGTAAAATTTTGCCCTATTCTGTTATGATAAGAAATTCGTAAAATTCTAATAACTTACGAAATTTTTATATTGGAAAATTCATAGTGAATAATATTCATGCCAGTATTCTAAATAATATTTCTAAAGTAGTCTGACTTCTTTACGATGAAAATATCCCTCAAAATTGACGTTTATGTGAAATTTTGCCCTATTCTGCCATGTTAAGAAATGCGTAAATATCCAATAACTTGCGAAATTTTTAAAGTAGCATGTTTATAGCAACTGATGTTCATTCCGGCATCAAAACTGATATTTTAAAACTGGTCTGACATTTTTACAGTAAAAATTTTTCATTTAATGCAAGTTTAAGTGAAATTTTGCCCTATTCCCCATGTTAAGAAAATCGTAAATTTCAAATAACTTACGAAGTTTTTTAATTTGAATGTTGCAACTAAATAGGGTTCTTACCAGTGTCGAAAGTATTATTTTAAAACTGGTCTGACCTCTCTACGATCATTTGTTCGTGAGGTATCGTGTAAACAGACTAACAAACTAACGAACTAACACACTAACATACTAACGGACTAACACACTAACAGACACCTTACAGATTTCGTCACTTTCGAATTCCTCACACCTGAAAACGTGTAAAAAAGTAAAAAAACCGAGGTCAAAAATTTTCACGATTACCTAACCCAAACTTATTGTATGAGGAGGAACTAAAAAAGGTACTGAATGTATATGGCAAAATTTTGTGGCGAGAAATTATGAATTCTTGCAGCCATAAATTTACTTTCTTAATCATAACGCATAGGGGTGACAGGATATATGGTTGATTGGATTTAATGTCGCATTAGTGCTGCGTAATCCAATGGATAAAAATGATAGCTACTGATAAAATATACCTTTCAAAGGGTAGATAACCCCTCAAGGAAACTCCATTCAATGACTCGCTTGTGAATGCATTGGCTCTGGAAAACTTCCTACAAATAACTCTTCTTTGCTTTGAATGACTTACTACTTGATATCTGACGACTAGAAAAAACTTTGCATAAATCATCGCAACAAAACTTTACCTAGAATACTTTCCAATCCAATTCGAACACCAAAAATTCGCCGAAAACCATAATTCCGTTAAAAACTCACACCTTCCCCAAAACTCGTAACTCCATCCGCAACTTTCTTCACAGCACTCTAATTCCACCAAATACCAACAAAACCAATCGAACTTAAACTTTCAGAAAGAATTCTCAATTACTGACATTTCTACGTAATGTGTCTGTTAGCGCTCAAAAATTGAGATTCCTAATATTCTAATAACATTTTACAGGTTTCTATTCAACACTAGGGGACTCCGCCCCCTGCTCACTGCTAACCCTCAAGGGTAGCATCCCGTGTTTGAGCGGGTGTTACGTTGCATTAGTGCCACGCTGTGGACAATTGGCGATGGTTCGGGACTCATCCCTAAGGGCTGTTCTGAGACATGCCATCATGCACATGTTGAGTGCATTTTACGTCGCACTAGTGCTTCAGTTAGACACCCTTGGACATTTATCGCCAAACGTGTCGGTACTCTGTTCTAGGAATATGTATCCGCAAGTCTCTACATTAAGCCTAACCTTTAGCGGTCTCAGAGACCGATGTTCCAGTATAAAGGTTAATTTAACACCTAAAAACAAAAAAATATAAAGTTTAAAAAATAACATAAATAACAGATAAAAAAAATATAAGATAATGTAATGCATAATTTCAGTGGCAAATCCCCAACAAAATTTTTCCCTTGTCGCAAATGTCCATGTTTAAGAATTTTCCAACTCTGTTGCCCCTCCGAAGATAGTTAATGGTTAAAATAATCCTCCCCCTCCTAAAAATCAATTTTATAGCCTTAAAAATCACCGAAAAACGATAAAAATAGGGGGCCATTCCTAAAAAACGGTGGGTATAGGGCAAAATGGGCGTCCTATTCAGATTCAGGAGGTCATTTTACATAAGAATATGCTGAAATGGCGTCAGAGGCAATTTTCATGCCGAGCAGTGTAATTATAAGATAAAAAAAAAAAAAAAAAAAAAAAAAAAAACTTTAAATTTTTTAAAGTGATAATGACGTCACTTTTGGTCTTAAAAATAAAATATTAATCCTTTTAGAACAACATATTTTAGCATCATGAACTACATTAGCATTTTATCTAGAATGTTTTTTAAATTATAATGACATCAATTTTTGTGAGATGTCAAATGTAACTTTTTATAATTTTTTAATGTTCACGTTTAAGTAAACGTATTTATTTTTATGTCGAAATAAAAAGAACTTTTTTTTTTTGGCAACAATTAAATTATAGCCAATATTTAAATGGTTAAGTTTAAAGCTATTAGGAGGTTATTATTTTCCTATTTTAATTAATTAAAAGAAAATTAATCAAAAATTCGAAAATCAGGCTTCGAGGTATTGTTTTGTCATTGAGTTCTGAGCTATTCTAAAAGCTTCAAATGTCTAGCTAGTTAAGAATGTCTAGTTAGTTAAAAATCGATTGCAAGATTTGTATTTGAGTAACAAACAAACAAGAAATCAAGTTAATAAAAACATGGTAAAAACTGTTGTGCAAGTATGAGTGAAACAGAAAATTACTCTGAAGTTTAAATGAAGAAAAGCAAACAGTGTGATTTCTTTTAAAAACATAACAAAATATAATTATTATAAAGATTTTTCTGTGAACCTTCGGTTGCCGAAGTCTAATCTCATTTGTTTAGAATAAGAAAACTATTTCCTAAAAGAAGTTTTGTTATAGAAAGTAAAAATAAAAATTATATAACGCAGAATGTGGAAAACTTTTGTTATCGGATTACAATGAGTTTTCATATTAGTTTGTTTTCTATTAGAATTTTAGAAGTTATCATTGTGCCCTAGTTATAAATGTTTTCAGATGGAACCATGAATCTCAAGTGTATTTAAACCGAGCATTGTTAGTTATATCGTAAAAAGAAAGAAAGAAAAAAAAAAAAAATTGCGTTTAAATTTTGTTTATTTGCGTGCCTAAATTATAAAACTTAAACAGTATAGAAAAATCGTTACTGTTTATTTTTGTTAGCAACTTCAGTTTTACTACATTATTTAAAGTATTAAGTACTTTTTTTTAGGACAGAAATGCTATTAAAACGAATTATGGAAGGTGGCCAGGTGGTATTATACCTTACACACTGGATAAAAGTGTAGGTAAGTGCTAATTATTATAAATCTTGCTTAAATATTATCTATATATATAAAATCGTTCTTCCTGACTGACTGAGTGAGTGAGGGGGTGATTCATCATCGCCCAGACCAAACCCCTAGACCTAGAAGCGTGAAATTTTGTGACAATGTTCATTCTATGACGTAGGCATCCATTAAGAAGCGATTTTACAAAATTCGTCCCCCAAGGGGGGAAGGGGGGCAAAACGTGATTTCACAAAATCTTTCATATTTCAAACCAAAAAACAGATATCCGTAAAATTTTTGCTTTAAAATGTAGCTAATACAAACGTCTAAAAACTAATTTCTGGAATTTTCGAAATTCGGTCCCCAAAGGGGGCTGGGGGGGGGGGGGCAAAACGTGATTTCACATGCGTAAAACGTGATTTTGCATAATCCTATATATCTCAAACAAAAAAAAATAGATATACGTGAAATTTTTGCTCTAAAATATAGCTAATACAAATATCTAAAATTAAATTTCTGGAATTTTAGAAATTTAGCCCCCAAGTGGGGCAGTAAGGGGGGGCTACGGGGCAAAGACAAATAGAAATACAGTTAGGGCGTTCAAAATTGGTACAGATAGGTTTTAGAGGACTGCAAGTCGAAGGAGGATATTTTCGTACGTGTAAAGTTATTAGGAGGGGTAGGGGGTAGGGGGTAGGGGGGGGGCAAAAAAATAAAAATAGAGTTAGATCGTTTAAAATTGGTATATAGAGGTTTTCGATACTTACAAATCGATTGCGGATATTTTCGAATTTGTAAAATTATTAGGAGGGGCGGAAAGGGGAGCTATGGGCAAAAACAAATAGAAATACAGTTAGGCCGTTCAAAATTGGTACAGATAGGTTTTAGAGACCTGCAACTCGAATGGGGATATTTTCGAAAGTGTAAAGTTATTAGGAGGGCTGGGAAGGGGCTCGGAGGGGCAACATAAATAAGATAGAGTTAGATCATTTAAAATTGCGGTACATAGAGGTTTTCGATACCTACAAATCGATTGCGGATATTTTCGAATTTTTAAAATTATTGGGAGGGGTGGGAAGAGGGGGGAGCGGAGGGGCAAAAAATTAAAAATAGAGATAGATCGTTCAAAACTGGTGCATAGATGTTTTTGATACTTACAAATCGATTGCGGATATTTTCGAATTTGTAAAATTATTAGGATAGACGGGAGGGGGGGGGCGAAGGGGGAAAATAATAGAAATAAGAGTTAGAGCATTTTGGGAATTTTTTTCCGAAGGCAGTGAGGTCCCGGTGCGACATTTTTCCTAATCAGATTTTGTTTCTCTTTTTTTTTTTATCACGTGATAAAAATTAATGCAATTTTGAGAATTCAGTAATTATAGTGGTTAATAACAGGATAATAACAGGAGACTTGGCGTTGGAATATTAAAACCCGAATAAACTACTACGTCAGAAACGCCAAAGAAAAATATTGCAAATGCATACAGCTGTTCCGGTAGCCTAAAGCGTACCGTCTTCAGTGCAAAAATTATGTCATTTTTGCACTGAAGACGGTACGCTTTAGGCTACCGAAACAGCTGTATGCATTTGCAATATTTTTCTTTGGCGTTTCTGACGTAGTAGTTTATTCGAGTCTTAATTAAAGTGATTCATTTAAAAATAGGGACCAGCGAAGCGGGCGTTGCCTGCTAGTATACGATATTTTCTCTGTTCATTTTTGTAATCTTGCATAAAAGTGTATTCGAGCTTCCAAATTTATTATAAATTCTAAACTATTGATCAAAACAGTGTTGCCACATCAAGAAAACATTCAGAACCCATCCCTTCTCCCAGGAATAAATAATCTGGTGTGTCACTCACACGACTTTCTCTTACTTTGCATTTCGATACTATAAAGAAAGATTGAAGATTAAGTTGTTAAATCAATGAAGTAAGGAGACTTTCTTGATAGAAGGATTACTATGGTTGTAAATTTGTAATGGAAGCGAATAAAATTGTTTATAGGTCAAAGCTTCTCAATCCTTCTAAATCCTAACTCCATTAATGTCAAAAGATAATGTTATAATCTATATAAATGAAGCAAAGAGTTTGTCGGGAACACATCTAGGTGGACCACTCCTATTTTTGAATGGTCTAGACTCTAGACTTAACTATTTTGGTAATGAAAGTTGGCCAATTTTTTTTTTAGAAAAGACTGATGAATTTTTTTAAAAGATACTGCATAGATGTTAGACTTTTTAAAAGAGCTCTAAAAAACTGATAATGTTTTGTGTAGACATTATATATATCAAGTTATTAAAGATATTACGTTGCAAAGTTTTCTTTTAATTAATTAAAATATATGAAAATAAATATCAGTTATAATTTAATAGTTGCGAAAAAAAAGAGTTAATTTTCTTTCTACATTAAAATAAATACATTTAATTAAACGTGAACATCAAAAAATTGTAAAAAATTAAATTATGCATCTCACAAAAATTGACGTCATTATCACTTTAAAATTTTTGACACATTGATAAAGTGCTAATGTAGTTCTATATGCGAAGTGATGACGTCACTGGCCGTCCGTGGATGCAAGAAAAAGATTTCCTATGTTAATCGCCCATTGGATGTTTTGTAAAAAATTATTAAATATCGAGGAAAATTATTTCCCGATTTTAATTCCTATATTTGGGTTTATATAATACTATTACATATCTATATAACTATTACAAATCTATATCCAAACGCCCGAGCTACTACAGTGACAAATTTCAAATTCCGCCAAGAGGTCCACGCTGTTTCAATGTTTTTGCACAATTTTTCTCAATTTTATTGTAAATATTTTTGTAATGCGAGTGGAGAAAAAGGAAAAGCTTTTTTTTTTTTTTTTTTTTTTTTAAATTGGTCTAATTATACAAAATATCACCATATTATGCGTTTTCCGTTCTGCTTATTATAAAAATTTCAATGTATTTTCTTTTTCGTTTTAATTTGTAGAACGGTATAAAAAATATTGATTTTTTAATTCATTTACCAGCGAAGCGGGCAAAGCCTGCTAGTGATGTAATAAATTGTAATATAACGTTATAAAAATTAAAAAAATTAATAAATAAACAAAGAGCCTATGGCGTTGATTTTCGTCACCGCAATAACTCAAATCCATAGCTGTACGGGCCGTGTAAAAGTACACAAAAAAACTGTAAAGAGCAATTTTCCTTTGCAGAAGAAGTAATCAGACAGAATAAGATTAACTTGCATTTATTGAAAAAAATCACAAAAAGAATCCTCTTCAAGCATGAAGTACAACTTTTTTGAAGCACAGATGAATATATCAATCTCCCACGGAAATTGAGACGGGGGAGAGGAGGACACAACAGAAAAACGGCTTACTCTATCGACGTCAAAATCGTAAAGCTTAACTAAATCTCGCAGCTTCCTAGAAGTTAAATTGCAACCCCAAAGATTGGCATCGTTGAAATGCAGCCAAAAGAATGCCAAACTGTTTCTTTGTTCTTCTAACATATTCATACTAAATTTTTGAATATAAAAATTCGTTACAAATATTAAATCGATTTGACATTGAGAAGCCATGCCAAATGACCTTCAACTCTCAACGAACAAAGACGGCGACGCTTGGACTATCAAAACAACACTATAAATCTATTTTTAGAATTATAATGACCCTCTTGAAATAATAATAGGTTTTTAACGTAAACATACAAGGGTAATAAACATGAAATCAAATGATTATTTTATTTTATTAATAGCTGTATATGCTAGAAATATGCTGAAAACGAATTTTAAATTACCCTCTGAAAATAAATAATTATGGCTAAATTGATTTAATCCATTCGGGGAAAATGTATAAACATACTATTTTTCAATGAAAACTTTTAAAACAAGCTTAAAAACGATTCCGTAAAAATTTAAAGAAATATTTTTTTCTTTAAACAATAGATTAAGACTGAAATTATGAAAGCTATGAAACACATCGAAGAAAAAACATGCATCAAGTTCGTTCCTAGAGAGAATTATGAAAGAGGTTACATCAGGATTTTCTCTGGAGATGGGTAAGACACTTTTTATGCACAAATTTATTGAATAAATTAAGGTAAATCATTTGGATTAAGTCTTCGAATATGAATGTATGTGGAGCCATTTGAATAATCCAAACGGATGAACACAGACAAACATTTATTCTGCAAGTACACCAGATAACACAAACAAAACAGAATTTAGACCAGAATATGAACAACCAAGCCGGTACACCCAGAACGAATCAGAATGAATGAGTTCGATGAAAGTCATGAATGAGTCTCATACACTACACCCTTCCCTCCTCAAGATGCAGCGTTATTGCAAACATGTTGCGTAATAGCACAATCTAATTCTAGATCAAAAACTGTCAGACTCTTATAGGATTCCGGAAGTGAAAAAAGTTTTATTACTAAAGAATTGGCTCACGAATTAAAATTAACCCGTGTAAGAAAAGAAAAGCTAACTGTTTTTGCCTTCGGCATAAATAAAGGTAAAGAAGAGGAATTCGAAGTTTTTAATATTGAACTGTGTAGCAAAATAAATACTCGTCGGCTCATTCATGTTGTAGTATTAGCTACAGACTTAAAAACCGCGACTCCCTTGAAAAGCCCAAGGGGCGAACCAGAAATTGAAAGTTGTATTAAAAATAAAAACTGGAAATTGGCAGACAATTCATTAAGTGATTCCAAGGTTAATCTATTGCTAGGAGCGGATTATTTTTGGAAAATACAGAGAGGTATCATTGAAAAAATTAGTGATAATTTATATGTTGCTAATACTATTTTCGGATATACTGTAGTGGGGAAATTAAATAATACTAGTACAGAGGTAATTAATTCGCATTTTGTATCTGTCAATAAATTTGACAGTTTTGATTTGCAGCGTTTTAGGGATTTAGAATCACTTGGAATATGTGACAGTAAGAATGATTCTCTGTCACAGAGAGATACAGAAATTATTAATTCTTTCAATGAAAACTTAAATTTTGTTAAGGGAAGATATGAAATTTAATTTTTGTGGAAGGAAAATAAAAATGAATTAAAATCCAATATAGAAATAGCCAAAAATAGACTTTGGGGTTTGAGAACAAAACTGACTAAAAATGAATGGCTTAAAAACGAATATGAAAAAATTCTTGAGGAACAGAAGAAAACGGGAATAATAGAGGAGTGTGAATTAAACAAAAATTAAACTGATGTATATTATATGCCCCACAGACCGGTGATAAGAACAGATAAGTCCACCACAAAGGTCAGAATAGTGTTTGATGCTTCTTCCAAAGAAAAAGAAGCAAAATCTTTAAATGAATGTTTATATTCTGGCCCCAATTTAAATCCTAATACTTTGGATATTATCTTGAAATTCAGCCTTCATAAAATTGCCTTTGTTTGTGACATCGAAAAAGCTTTTCTGCAAATACAGGTTGCAGAAAATGATAGAAACTTTTTGAGATTTCTATGGTTGGATGATATAAATACTAAAAATCCTCTATTAAAGGTTTTCCGCATGACCCGTGTAACTTTTGGTGTTACAACATCACCCTTTTTGCTCTCAGCTACCATTAAACATCATATAAAGGGATATAAAGACTTGTTTGAGAAAGTTGTTAATATGCTTGATACTTCCTTATATGTTGATGATCTCTTTCATGGTGCTAATTCTGTAAATGAAGCATTTATTTTATCGTCTGGTGCTGTGAAAATACTTAAAGATGCCAATATGACATTAAGAAAGTTTAAAAGTAATTCTTACGAATTAAGCGAATTGTGGGAAAAACATGGAATAAACGTTGATGAAGAAATAAATGAGGGAAATATCTCTAAGGTATTGGGAATAATGTGGTCAACTAATAATGACACGTTAAAAATAGACTTTCAATCTCTGTTAGAAGGGTTTGATAATGAAATTATTACTAAGAGAATTGTTTTACAAACTGTAGCAAAGGTGTATGACCCTGTAGGGTTTATTTCCCCTTTTATAATAAGAGTTAAATTTCTAATGCAAGAATTATGGGAGCAGGGTGTTGATTGGGATTCTGCTTTACCTGATGCTTTAGCACAAAAATTTTAAGAAATGGCATAGTGAAATACAGGATTTAGAAAATTTTGAAGTGCCTAGAAAATATTTTACGAATTTTGAAAAATTAACTCCTGAAACTATTCAAATTTGTGTTTTCTGCGATGCCAGTTTGAAGGGATATGGTACAGTAGCTTATTTTCGTGATCCTTGTTCCCGTGAAACTTCATTTATTATGTCAAAGACAAGAGTAGCTCCTCTCAAAAAACTTACTTTGCCTCGACTTGAATTGATGGGAGCCTTAACAGCTGCTCGATTAGCTCATTCTCTTGTGCGGCTATTTTCAATTCCCATCAAAAACATACTATGCTTCTGTGATTCCCAAATTACCCTTTATTGGATCAAAGGAAGTGCTAGTAACTGGAAGCCATTTGTAGAGAACAGAGTGCGTGAAATTCAACGATTAGTAGCCCCGTCTCAGTGGAGATTTTGTCCAGGGGTAAGAATCCAGCTGATGTGCTATCTCGTGGTTGCACAGCAACTGAATTGTTGAAGAATGAAGAATGGTTAAAGGGACCAATCTGGTTGAAAGAAGAGCACTTACCGACACCACTACCGGAAAATGAAGTCGAAATACCTGAAGAAGAGATTTTGAGAGAACAACGGAAAACTACTGTTTGCTCTTTAACTCATGGCAATAATGAATTTGAATTATTATATAAGTTTTCATCTTGGTCTAAATTAAGACGTGTTACAGCTTGGTGTCTTAGATTTATAAAAAATACTAAATGTCGATCTGTGCGAAATACTGGCTTTTTAACTATACAAGAACTTGATGAGGCAACTAAAATTATTGTGAAGTTGGTTCAAAGACCTGAATTTGGAGAGGAAATAAAGACTTTAAAATCTGGAAGAAACCTGAATTCTAGTAACAAACTCCTTTCTTTAAATCCTTTTCTAGACAAAAATGAAATTCTTCGTGTTGGTGGAAGATTAAGACACGCAAACCTACCTGAGAGTCAAAAACACCAAATGATACTTCCCAAAACGCATCACATTACAGATTTAATTATAAAGTACTTTCATGAAAAACATCTTTACAGTGGAACTCAGTTAACAATTTCAATCCTGCGACAACAATATTGGATAATTAATGCAAGAGACGCTGTGAAAAGGAATCTGCGGAACTGTATGAAGTGTTTTAGAACCACATCGAATTTAGCCTCTCAACTAATGGGTGATCTTCCAGCTGCTCGTGTACTGCCATCGCGAGTGTTTTCGAAAGTCGGGGTTGATCTTGCAGGCCCCTTTCTCATCAAACGTCGTAAGGGTCGAGGTGTTAAATCTTATAAAAGTTATATTTGTTTATATATTTGTTTTTCCACGAAGGCAATTCATTGGAAATACTCAGTGATCTCACCTCTGAAACATTCCTCGCATCTTTGAAGAGGTTTGTTGCTCGACGAGGAAAACCTGAAGAATTGTTTTCAGACAGAGGAACGAACTTTGTAGGTGCCGACAATGAAATGAAAAAAATTATGTCCTTGATCTCTTCTGAGGAAAAATTCCACAGATATTTGTCCGAAGAAACAATCAAATGGAATTTCAATCCCCCATCGGCCCCCCATTTTGGAGGCCTTTGGGAGGCTGGAATAAAACAGATGAAAGGTCATTTAGAAAGAACTATTGGCGAACAAATATTAACTTATGAACAGTTCCTTACTTTAATTACTCAAATCGAATCGTGCTTGAACTCAAGACCTCTTGTTGCGCTCTCGAGTGATCCCAGTGACTTAAATGCTCTAACTCCAGGACATTTTATCATAGGCACTGCCTTGACTTCAATACCAGAACCTAACTATTCTTCAGTTAACCTAACCCCGCTAGAAAGATGGAAACTTCTACAAAAAAATTTTCAAAGTTTCTGGAAGAGATGGTACTCAGATTACCTATCAGACTTGCAAAGGCGATCAAAATGGCTAATAAATAAACCAAATTTCAAGAAAGACGATTTGGTTTTAATAAAAGACGATAATCAGCCCCCTTTGAAGTGGAAACTGGGTCGCATAATCAAATTATTTCCTGGAGCAGATGGCAAGATTCGTGTAGTTCTACTGAAAACTATTTATGGGGAGTTGAAGCGTCCGATCGCCAAACTATCTCCTCGTTCATTTTAAAAAATTTGAACTAAAAAAACCTGGAACTGTTGAACATTGGCTTATTTTTATTTTATTTTATTTTATTTATTTATTTATTTATTTTTTTGTTCCTGTATTTTATCCACTTATGTTAATCATCTAGTTACAATGTTTCATTATGTATATTAATCTCTTTTTTTCTTATCTATTTGCAGTTTGAAGACAGAAAATGGAAAACCTGTAACAACACTAATGTTGTTATTGTACTTTTTAGGATATTTTTATGAACCTTCGTTCATGGGGGCGGAGCATGTTTGAACGTAGCTTCTGGTTTCGATTCACGCTTTCCCATGACTCGTAGTTTTGGCTCTTTGCCAAATGGGAGGTGATTTTTTCTCTTTTTGAGAATGTTACTTTTTTAGTTTGTTTTTCGGTCTGTCTTAAACAGGAAGTACATTTCTCTTGAACATGGAAAAGTTATGATTTACATATCTTGGTCTTGGCTCCTTTATGGAGAAACAATATTTTTCCTAAATAACTCCTGAATTTAATTATAAATTGTGAAAAATTCTGCAAATAGTAATTTTATTTATGTGTAATTTTTGAAATAAATTAGTGAAGCTCTCCCAACCTGACTAGACTCTATGACTGAACTGAACACAAGAATTATAGATTTATAGATTATGAAGTGTTTTGTGATTACATAATTCTGCATTTTTTCATGGTGCAAATTTTTTCACTAATGTTTTAGAAAATATAAATCTAATTGTTAAAAATCTAATATGTCTAATTGTTTAAATGTTAGAATTTCTTTGGATATGCATGAAGAAGATTTATTTATTAATCTCATCAGAACATTTCGCAATTCGCATTGCCGAACAGAAAAAAGGAAAAATCTGTTAGATGTATAAATATCATAAATTGGTTCTAAAATATATATTTTCTACAATAAGATATAGAAATAGTGAAAGAAATGATAGCATTATTAAAAACCATTTACGGAACGATCATTTAGCGACTTATGGGACAGTACATCATATTTTCATTTTATGCTACAATTATATCTGTGAATACAAAGAATTACAGAACTAAATAAATAAATAAAAAGATTTTGAAAGCAGTATTATTTAAACGAAAAGAGTATAGATGCAAAAAATATTTGCCAACGAAGGAGAAAATTACTTCTGTATGTTACAGTGCGATTGTGAGTGAGTTGCTCCCATATGCTTTTATTTCATCAAATTTAGTCTATGGTAATTAAATATCTATTTATTCACAATTAAAATTATTAACTTTTAATAATCCCCTTTACATATGTCAGATTTATTTCAAATTTATTAAATTCTTTGTTGGAAATTAAAATACATAATCTTTTGTAATTTTAAGAATGAATTCAATAATAAATCCATTGATCTCCTTTTTAGCAGAATGCAATGTATATATTGGGGATCTTATACACAATTTAATTTTATTCTCCCTGAAAATAATTATTTTTTTTATTTCCATTTCACTGCGTTTCACAATAAATCTATTTATATTTATAGCTGTAAAAGTTCCATTATGCAATTTCCGTTATTTTTTTTTTTTTATTTTTTTTTTAACCCCATATACATATAATGTATTTAATTGCGGTTTGAAATAAACTAATGACTCATAATTTAGACATCAAGTCGCTAGAATTTCATGATTATTTGCACCTGTTCGTAACCGTTTTTTGGCGCAGTGATGTATGCCAGGTTAGGGTTGCTCTTTTTCCAACCGTCTTTTCTAGATTCAAATATTCCCATTGAGTTAAAATTAAGACAAAGAAAACTTATTTGGCGCTCTGCGCTGATATTTTATAGGGCTGAGAGATTTGGCTATTAAAGAGATGAAATGAATCTTGGTCTTATGGCCTCTCTTACTCAAATTGTTCGACTAGTTAAGACGTAATCCGCTTTGCTCTCTCTCCCGCAACTTTTAACGGTTTCCATTAAAGTATTGAACCTGAGTTGTTTTCATAGTTATTGTCTTTAATTTTTAATAATAATATGAGAATGTATTTTTTTAAATAAATTTCAATAAATATTCTACAGATTAAGAAACATTCGTCTCTGTTTTATTTTCGCAATGTGCAACTATTTCTGAAATATATCTTTAAAAATTTATTATTTTTTCTACATGGATTTTCCACTACTACAGCGATAACTATAAATCTGTAACCCTAATAATTCTTTAGCCCTTAGAGCAGTCCTAGAGGTTCAGTTTATTGTTATGGGATTTGGTCGCAATCGGCACATCGGAATTGTCACGACACCTCCATGGCATCCTTTGACTTTTGCAGTTTTGTTATGGTCGCTTTCCTGGCATGGTCTCGTGGCGTTATCTTGGGCTGTGGTTTAAATAATAACAATATCGAGTGCACACCTGTTAGGGGTACTGGCAAGGAATGTCGTTTTTACTTCCTTATACAAAGTATAAGGAAGTATTGTAATCCTGATTTGCGAAAATAATTTTATATCTCGCATACCTCAAGAACGAATCACCGTAGAATGTTGCAAATTTATATGTGTAACTGTCGTGATGTCTAGTTGTACACCTGCAAGTTTCATCTTAATACGAGCTCTCGTTTTAGAGATATCAGCGACTTTACACGATTTTTTGTGACGTCTGTCTGTGTATATATGTGTAATGTATATCGCATAACTCAAAAACGGTTAGACGTAGAACGTTGCAAATAGGTTATAACTGTTTTTAATAACCTCTAGTTGTGCACCTCCTATTTTGGTCTTATTGTGACTTTCCGTTTTAGAAATATTTACGAAAACTATATTCATAATGACGAAATATACATAGGTTTTGACCATTATATATGACTTACCATCATAGAGATTTCAAAATAAGCTAATGATAGAGCCCGTGATGATATTATTATGAAAGCTGTCGACATTTTTGCGTATAGAAAGTAATTTGTAAAGAAATAAACAGGTTCTAGTCGACGAATGCATTTTAATGAATATTCAGCACGTAATGATATTGTTATGAAAGTTGTCGACATTTTTGAGTGTGAAAGTAATTTTTAATATATAAGTAGGTTCTAGTCTATGAATGCACTTTATTTTGTTTTAGTCTTGTTTGCCATTTAAAGAATATTCAAAGAATTTAGTTCAGCGCTATAAACCAAAGAATCTTTCCGGAAAATTCTAGAATTCTGTTCTTGTTTAAGTTAGAGCTTCCAAAGTTTGGCAACCCTAAACAAAACATTTTCGACAAATTCGGTCACCAAGTCGCCAGCTAAGGCAGAAAATCGCTAAAATCGATGCCAAGACCAAAATCAAGGTTTGCTACAAACTTGACTACTTGGCGAGATTAGCGAAAAAAATTAGCGGCAAATATGGTGTCAGGATGGCCAGAATTAGTAAATTCTTTCTCAATTTTAATTGAATTAATTGTTTCGGTAAAATTTATTGTTTTTTACTTCTAATTTTCAGCAGAGAACGAATGTAGGCCATCTATACTCGAATTGTTTTCATTAAACTCTAAGCTATGAATTTGTCAATGAGAAATTCTGTAATAAGCCCTTCCTAAAAAAACTGGTATATTTGTTTGGTGGTACATAAAATTCTATTATCAGGACTTTTGTAGTTGGAGTAGAAATTTTTCAGATTATTATTATTATTATTATTATTATTATTATTTACTTTCGTATACAGAGTATAAGAAAGTAGTGTAATTCTGATTTGCGAAATGGATTTTATATCTCGCATAGCTCGAAAACGAGTCGTCGTAGAATATTGCAAATGTATATGTGTGACTTTCATGGTGTCGTTGTACACCTTCAAGTTTCGTCTTAATACCAGCTCTTGTTTCAGAGATATCAGCGACTTTACATAATTTTTCGTGACGTCTGCATGTGTGTGTGTGTAGTGTATGTATCTTGTATAACTCAAAAATGTTTAGACGTAGAATATTACAAATTGGTACATAGATTTGTTATAACATCTAGTTGTGCACCTCCCTCTTTGGTTTTTCTGTGACCTTGCGTTTAGGAGATATTTAGCAAAATTATATTCATAAGGACCAAATATACAAATGTTTTGGCCATTTTATATGACCTATCATCATAGAGATTTCAAAATAGGTTAATGACAGAACCCGTAATGATATTATTATGAAAGTTGTTGTCGACATTTTTGTGTGTAGAAAGTAATTCTTAAAGACATAAACAGGTTCTAGTTCACTAAAGCACTTTAATGAATATTCAGCACGTAGATAGAGCACGTAATGATAGTGTTATGAAAGTTACCGGCATTTTTGAGTGTATAAAGTAATTCTTAATATATAAGCAGGTTCTAGTCGACGAATGTACTTTATTTTGTTTTAGTCTTGTTTATCACTTAAATAGTTTTTGAAGAAATTAGTTCAGCTCTATAAACAAAATAATTTTTCCGAAAAATTCCAGAATTCTGTTCTTATTGAAGTTAGAGCTTCCAAACTTTGGCAACCCTAAACTACAAATTTTCGCCAAATTCGGTCGCTAAGTCACCAAGTTCCATGCAAAATCGCTAATATCAATGCCAAGACCAAAATCAGCGTTGGTTACAATCTTGGCGACTTGGCGAGATTAACGATCAAATTTGGCGGCAAATATTGTTTTAGTATAGCCAGAATTATTAAATCCTTTCTCGATTTTAACTGAATTAATTATTTCGGTAAAATGTTTCTTTTTCACATCCACTTTTCGGCAAAAAGAACAAAAAAAGATCATCTATACTCGAATGGTTTTCATTAAGTTCTAAGCTATGAATTTGTCAATGAGAGATTCTGTAATAAGCCATTCCTAAAAAAACTAGTTTATTTGTTTGGTGATATATAAAATTCTATCACCATGACTTTTGTAGTTAGAGTAACAATTTTTCAGGATTTCTTTTCTTTTTTTTTTTTTTTTTTTCGTGGTTAGAACCTGTTTGTTTATTTAAAGATCAGTTAACGCATACAAAAATGTTAATGTTTTCATAAGAATATGTATATTCCAATGGGTGTATAAGGAAGTTATGTGGTGTCCACATCAGATTTTTTTTTTATAATAAATTCAAACAGATAAATTTTTAACACGTTCTTATTTTTAATCAATTATGTAATCATCCTCGTTATCAACAACCTTTAGCCATCTAGTGTTTAAGTTTTCAATGCTGGATCGATAAAAATCAATCGATTTTTGAGAAATTTTACGAAACTACACTTTGGACATCATCGGAATATTAAAATTTTTTGCAACTTAGAAAATATTGTAGCGGTGAAAGTGAATGGAAATTTGGTGGCGCAATATTGGGCGAGTTTGATACGTGAGGCAATACCTTCACCCCAATTCATTTTTTTTTTTTTTCTGAGTTCGTCTTGCGCAGTGTGGTCTTGCACTATCGTTTTGCGGAATAACGGCCTTTTTGTTGACAATCGCTGGGCACTTTTCTATTAAAGATTTATTTACTCGATCCACTTTTTATAGTAAGGGTCTTCATTTACAGTTTGTCCAGATTTCAGCACTTCGAAATAAACTACCCTGTGAATTCTAAACACTTAAAAGCTCACCTAAACACATAAAATTTCCTGTTTGTTGTGTAAACTTGGTTTAGATATATTTTATGGTGATTCATTCGAATTGAGCCAGTGCCTTTTGCATTTTAGATTATCATAAAGGACCCATTTTGTTTTAATCTCCGATGATCAAGTGATCAATAAACGCTTCTGTATTGTGCCGCAGAAGGAATGTGCTAGATAGCTTAGCTTTGTTTCCTTTGGACAGATTATGCGAGACCCAAACACTTACTCTGCTTACTTTACCAATCTAATGAAAATGTTCTTGGATGATAGACCAAGGTTGATTAAGAGTATTTGACAGTTTCTTGGTTGTTTGACACTGATTTGCTTAAACTTTCGCCCTTAACACGTCATTGTCTAAAGTTGTATGTCTTCCTGGTAGACATGAGTCAGAAAAATCAAAATTACGAATTCGAATTTAAAAAACCCACCTTTAGCATTTGTAAAGGTTTAATGAACTTGAACAAGCATCGCAAATGATTTTCGTAAGAGTTCCGTTACTACCCTTTCGAAACTCAAAAAGTATACAATGCCGTATGTACCCCAATTCTTTAATTTGTCTGGCTATTCCAATATAGATTGCAAAAAAAAAAAAAAAAAATTAAGCTTTGATAATTTACGAGTAAACAAGTAACTCTAAACTTGAAACGCCTTTGGCACCAGTTCGAACACACAATGAGCTGGTAAATAACAATCGAATATCGACATGATAAAAACGACATTACTTTCCGTTTCCCCTGATAACAATACCTGAATTTGGATTTCTATTGACTGAGCGGATAGACCAATAGGGATTTATATAGCTGGGATGTTTTATGAAGACCACCCTGGTTTAAGATTGTTAGTCAGTCATGAAAGACGGATCATATTTTGGAATGTCTTAATTATATCAGAATTTTCGCACAAATCAAGAAAATCAGGACTAGTCCGATACAATAAGTTCTTTTAACACACGACAAGACGATAGGTTCTTTTAACACACTTTTGTCTATAAAAGATTATCATCCTCATACATAACCAATAGAAAAGAAAATATCTGCTTTTTTTTTTTCTTAATGTAGCGTTGTATATTGTTTATGAATTATATACTTACGACATACATAGAATACACTGAGAAATTTAGCACAGTAAAATAAACCTATAACACAACTTGAAATAAGATTCGAGTCATTTCTGACAATAGCCTCTAATATATCAGAACTGTTTCGTGTGACATTATAAATGAATGCTGGATGTTTTTATTTTATACCATATTCTACATGAAACATGATTTTATGTACGTAAAAAATAAATGTGCATTTCAGTCTGTTTATTGCATTCTAATAATGTTAAAATGTACAAACGACAAATTCCGTCTATAGGATGCAACGTATTTCATTTCTCATGTAAGGTCCTGTACAAGAACAAATACATCTATACACGTCTCTATCAGACCTCAATAAAAATTTTAAGTAATGTACCCATTTCGTGCAAATTTGGAATATCCAATTTTTACTTCTTAGAAATATCTATTTTTTAAGTTATGCTGGTAAGGTGACATGTACACAGACACAGATAAACTATTACAAATCGAATATTCGAATTCAGGAAATCTCAAAACGTGTAATTACAACAAAACTGCATTTTCGAAAATTCGACAAAACAGTATTTATTTTCTCTAACATATATAGGTAAGAAAGAGTAAAAATATTTGGATAAAATATGAGACATTGATGTCTGAGCTTAATTAAACGTATCTCTCATTTCTTAGGTGTTATTCTGCTTGGGGACGCACGGGTAAATCGCAACCTGTTTCTCTTGGGACCGGTTGCGAAGCTATCGGAGTTATCATCCACGAACTGAACCATGCCATTGGATTTGATCATGAACAGATCAGACCTGACAGAGATGACTATCTAATAATATATTGGCAAAACATACACCCAGGTAAGTACGTCGTTAACCATAAATTATTTTATAAAAGTTGATGGAATAGGTATAATTAAATGTGGTTTACGAAAAAGGTTTTTCGCGAAGGAAGGGGGAGAATTTTTAAGTAAAGGAAAAATAACATTTTTCAATCAAAATTTTCTGAATATATGGAGCAAGACGATATCAGTCATAGGAAATACGCAAATCACAATCTTAAAAAAACGAAGGCTGTGAAATAAAAAACTCATCTTTGATGACGGATGTTGCGGCTGCGCATAATTTTTTACAGTTTTTGTATAGTAATGTTTACTTTATTTAATCTTATAAACATATCACAAAAGATTGTTATTGTAAATACCGGTGAAGAATATTAAGGACAACGGCTACTATAGGGAATATATAGAACGTGTTTTCTTATATTGCGATGCTCTTGTAAACATTTCCTTAAAAATAATTGTAGTTTTAACAAAAATTTCATAGTTTTCTCAAACTGCATTGAAACATGTCAATTTCCTCAAATTTTATAATTTTTAAATTATTTACGAATTTATGCAGCACTGGTATATATTTGCAGTTCGTTAGCCTTCAGATGTAATTAAGAGAAAATTTAAAATAGTGATTATAAAAAATCAGTTCTTGTATAAATATCTTAAAGTTTTTAATTTATTTCTTAACCGAAAAATATGATTGTGATGCATATTTTTCATGCATTTTGTGTATTTGTTTGGTTTGCAGTTAGCGAGTTATAAATTGTATTTATGTTGTATGTGTTGCAAATAGGAAAGATCTGTGTAATATGGACTGCATCCGTGCATAATGTACGTGTTGTATATTCACTACCTTTCCATAAATGATTAGACGTTTTCTATTTCAGACTTTTTTCAAATATCTCAAAAAGTACACTTGACGAATCATCTTGAAACTTCAGAAATGTAAATACTAACATGTTACACGTTTTGCTAAATAATATTTAACTGCGGATGCGCAAGATTTAGCGAAATTTTATGTACATAATTTAATAGCCAAATGTATTGAGCTACCTATATATATATATATATATATATATAAACCAAACAAGTTTCGTGTGAATTCAAAAAGTTGTATGCGATAGAATGAACTGCTTTTCAGTTCCTCAGTTCCTTTGAAACAAACCCAGCTAAACTATAAGGGGTTTTAATGAAATTTTATTTTTCCGACTGAGTGAAAATAATGCCTGGAACGGGAGTCGAACCCCGGATCTTTGACAAGGTTGTCCGAGTGAATAATGCTGACCGGTTGTCGGCCTGGATAGCTCAATTGGTAGAGCCTTGACCTTGTAAGTCAAAGATCCGGGGTTCGACTCCCGGTCCAGGCATTATTTTCACTCAGTCGGAAAAATAAAATTTCATTAAATATGATTTTCTTCCAATCAGTTGATTGCGATTTTAATCAAAATTGTATAAGAGGTTTTACTCCCATTTTCATTTGAATTCAGTCAATGGTAATACAATGCTTGATGACTGTAAATAAATATTGAGAAAACTCCATATCTTTTTTACCTTTTTTTAGAACTAAAATTCAGTTCACTCTATCACGCATAATTTTTTGAATGTACAAGATATTTGCTTGGTGTTTTCGTATAAGTAGCCCAATACTATCAACTATTATATTATGCAAGAGAAATTTCGCTAAAGCTTGCGCATGCGGAGTTAAAAATTATTTAATAAAATTACTCATGTTTTATTAGATATTTAACATTTTTGCATTCTGATTGCACTATGATGTGTCTAAGGTTGAATGTCAAGTTTCCTGAAAATGGCTTTGCACTGAATTAATACCTTGCATGTTATAGTTAAAAAAGTGACAAATTTCTTTGGAATTTTTTAAAGAAACGTTATATCTCTATGAATATATAAGGCAGCCTCATAAAAATTTATACAGAGAATAATAAAAAGGAGCCTCATAATCACATACTACAGCCAGATTGCATTCCAAGCATTATTTTTTACAGGGTGATCCCAAACATTTTAATTTTTATTTAATCTTTCACTGGTTCCCCTTTTATTTTCCGGGCAAAACTTCCACTGAAATGTATGAGGCGTAACATGTCATTCACACTTCTGAAGTTTCAAGATGATTCGTCAACTATTTTTCAAGATATTTGGAAAAACGTCTGAAATCGAAAGTGCCCGATCATTTATGGAAAGGTAGTGTACATGAATTTTCTCGAATTATCGTCTGTTTTTGTAAGGAAAACAGCAGGACTGGCTGATAGCAAATTTTTTTAAGTGTGTTTTTAACCAGATTGTGAAATAAATAAAATAGGAGGGAAAAAAGAAACAAATAACCATCGGCTGTTTTTGCTGCTATGCACTTTTATTTATGCTATAGTATTTTTCTCATTTGAAGGGTTCTCATAAAATTACATATCATCCAACTGTTAGTATATCTGTTTCATATTTATCTCAATTTGTGCGAATAAGTATACACATTTTACTATTGTAATAATTCTGTACTGATAAGTATAAAGGATTTAAGTCCATATTCTTGATTTTTCAGGAGACGAAAAATAAAGTTAAACTAACTAAAAACAAATCAGAAGAATCGATTAGGAAAAAGGGATTATGTTCATTTATACCCTTTATACCGTTCAGTGATTGTCAATCTTCATTTAATAAAGAGAAAAAATTGAATTAAATATTTTATACAAAGATGAATGCTAAATTTCTGACTTGAATCTTTTTTCACCAATGGATTTTCTCAAAGACGAAATGACATGGATTTAAATCCGTTATACCAATCGATAGAGAATTTTTTTCTGGGCCTGACTATGTGCTTAACTCAAAATCGACATTTTTGGACTTAAATCCTTTATACTTATCAGTACAGAATTATTACCAGGTATTACATGTCAGCATTAAGTTTCGCCACAGAAAAGTGATACGCAAGAACAAAATTAGTCAGACTAATTATTTTTCTTGTACGACGCTTGTGTTTTTGGATTTCCTTGTTTTTCTATTTTTATTGAATTTTGTACGTAATACTAATAATTTCTCAAATTTTAAATGATTTAGATGAATACTGCATTGGATTTTTACAAATAAATTTATTTTAAATATTACTATTACTATTATTATTTATTTATTTATTTTGGCTGCAGAATTCCATGTCATGAGATGTACTGTATTTTTTTCTCCTTGTATCATACTTGCTGATATCTGATAATGTAGCAAGATTCTGAAAGTGATTACTATACCGCTTAAAACATATATAGTTGTGTATTAATAAATGTAATATGAAGAGCAAAGCTCCTAGAATATGTTATGTCCCAGGACCTGAAGATATCAAAATCGGGGCTGATTGTATAATAAAAAAAAAAAAAAAAAAATAACGAGTCAGAAACATCCATTTTTCGAAAATGATACACATTGGTCGGTTCCAAGACATAATATTAATTATCTCTTACGAGTTCTATCTAATATGTTAAATTTCAGTGGAGAGAAAAGTAGAGGTAAAAGCTCCTACGTAAATTAAACCCTGTTAATAAATGCATGAAATGATTATTATTTCTCTTTTCTTGCAGAGGGCATCGAGGAATTCATTAAACTTACACCAAGACAAACCCGTTTATTCAACAAGTTCGATTACGATTCCATTATGTTATACGGAGATCAGACTTTTTCGAAGGACTGGTCGAAGACTATGAAAGCTCGAAAGAAAGGCATAAAACTCCTAGATGTCGACCAGAAATTCAAACTCAGTGACAGCGACGTATACCGAATAAATGCTTTGTACGAATGTGATAAGAAAATTTAGATGTAAAGAAATAAAAGAATATATTACTTTTGCTAATTTTTGTAATTTTTTGCAGTGATGATAAATTTGCTTTGGTGTTTCGCACATTAAGGTAAATTACAGAAAATCGTTTATACTTTATGGAAACGATTTTACAATTTATTTTTCTCTTTTACAGTTTGAGATAAAAATTTGAAAAGTTTGGAATAATCATTTGCTGCTTGTATCTTTTGATTGGAATGTAAAACAAGAAGATTTATTTTGGAAATGGCTCCAAAAATTGATATATGGTCCGAAACTGCACTTTCCGAGGAGAAATATTCATATCATCAAATTATAAAACAGTGTAATTGAATTTTTAAAATTGCATTTCGCGATTATTGCATTTTTAAAAATGTTATTTATACTATATTAAATTTTAAGTAGAAAAAACAAATTCTAAGGGAAAGTAAAAATCAAGACATGACCGCGAAACTTCATCCTAAGACTATTCAAACGCAAGTAAATATCGAGAAAGAGAAGTCTCTGATCCTAAAAGACAAACTGCCGACACAAAAATCCATTGCATCTGAACTAGGAATATCTTCTGGCACTGTAAGTAAAATTCATTAAGATTTCAAGTTAAAAAAGATGTTTAAATCTTTGCCAAAACCTATTGCTGAAAGAAAAACAAATTGTGGAAAATTGTATGAAAAACATTTAGCTGCTGAAAAATGGAAATTTGTAATAACACTTGATGAGGCATGGACATATTTAAAAGATTGTAATAATAATAACAATAAAATATAATTATTGCCGAAACGCCAGTAGAGGCCTCCCTGTTGTGACTCAAAAAGATTTTGGGTTCCGTCTGTGTGTCTGTCTGTCTGTTTGTCTGTCGCGCGATAGCTGCCGCAAAAATCACGCTATTGACTTGAAATTTCGTATTCATGTTCGTCAGCCCCACAGAATCAGCTGTTTAATTCTGGGTGTGCATTCCATTTGTAGTTCGTGCGCAGGGACACGCCAAAGTTTTTCTTATCATTACGGCCTTTGGGATGAATTATTTATTATATACAAATATTCCCATTGAGTTAAAATTAAGACAAAGAAAACTTATTTGGCGCTCTGCGCTGATATTTTATAGGGCTGAGAGATTTGGCTATTAAAGAGATGAAATGAATCTTGGTCTTATGGCCTCTCTTACTCAAATTGTTCGACTAGTTAAGACGTAATCCGCTTTGCTCTCTCTTCCGCAACTTTTAACGGTTTCCATTAAAGTATTGAACCTGAGTTGTTTTCATAGTTATTGTCTTTAATTTTTAATAATAATATGAGAATGTATTTTTTAAAATAAATTTCAATAAATATTCTACAGATTAAGAAACATTCGTCTCTGTTTTATTTTCGCAATGTGCAACTATTTCTGAAATATATCTTTAAAAATTTATTATTTTTTCTACATGGATTTTCCACTACTACAGCGATAGCTATAAATCTGTAACCCTAATAATTCTTTAGCCCTTAGAGCAGTCCTAGAGGTTCAGTTTATTGTTATGGGATTTGGTCGCAATCGGCACATCGGAATTGTCACGACACCTCCATGGCATCCTTTGACTTTTGCAGTTTTGTTATGGTCGCTTTCCTGGCATGGTCTCGTGGCGTTATCTTGGGCTGTGGTTTAAATAATAACAATATCGAGTGCACACCTGTTAGGGGTACTGGCAAGGAATGTCGTTTTTACTTCCTTATACAAAGTATAAGGAAGTATTGTAATCCTGATTTGCGAAAATAATTTTATATCTCGCATACCTCAAGAACGAATCACCGTAGAATGTTGCAAATTTATATGTGTAACTGTCGTGATGTCTAGTTGTACACCTGCAAGTTTCATCTTAATACGAGCTCTCGTTTTAGAGATATCAGCGACTTTACACGATTTTTTGTGACGTCTGTCTGTGTATATATGTGTAATGTATATCGCATAACTCAAAAACGGTTAGACGTAGAACGTTGCAAATAGGTTATAACTGTTTTTAATAACCTCTAGTTGTGCACCTCCTATTTTGGTCTTATTGTGACTTTCCGTTTTAGAAATATTTACGAAAACTATATTCATAATGACGAAATATACATAGGTTTTGACCATTATATATGACTTACCATCATAGAGATTTCAAAATAAGCTAATGATAGAGCCCGTGATGATATTATTATGAAAGCTGTCGACATTTTTGCGTATAGAAAGTAATTTGTAAAGAAATAAACAGGTTCTAGTCGACGAATGCATTTTAATGAATATTCAGCACGTAATGATATTGTTATGAAAGTTGTCGACATTTTTGAGTGTGAAAGTAATTTTTAATATATAAGTAGGTTCTAGTCTATGAATGCACTTTATTTTGTTTTAGTCTTGTTTGCCATTTAAAGAATATTCAAAGAATTTAGTTCAGCGCTATAAACCAAAGAATCTTTCCGGAAAATTCTAGAATTCTGTTCTTGTTTAAGTTAGAGCTTCCAAAGTTTGGCAACCCTAAACAAAACATTTTCGACAAATTCGGTCACCAAGTCGCCAGCTAAGGCAGAAAATCGCTAAAATCGATGCCAAGACCAAAATCAAGGTTTGCTACAAACTTGACTACTTGGCGAGATTAGCGAAAAAAATTAGCGGCAAATATGGTGTCAGGATGGCCAGAATTAGTAAATTCTTTCTCAATTTTAATTGAGTTAATTGTTTCGGTAAAATTTATTGTTTTTTACTTCTAATTTTCAGCAGAGAACGAATGTAGGCCATCTATACTCGAATTGTTTTCATTAAACTCTAAGCTATGAATTTGTCAATGAGAAATTCTGTAATAAGCCCTTCCTAAAAAAACTGGTATATTTGTTTGGTGGTACATAAAATTCTATTATCATGACTTTTGTAGTTGGAGTAGAAATTTTTCAGATTATTATTATTATTATTATTATTATTATTTACTTTCGTATACAGAGTATAAGATAGTAGTGTAATTCTGATTTGCGAAATGGATTTTATATCTCGCATAGCTCGAAAACGAGTCGTCGTAGAATATTGCAAATGTATATGTGTGACTTTCATGGTGTCGTTGTACACCTTCAAGTTTCGTCTTAATACCAGCTCTTGTTTCAGAGATATCAGCGACTTTACATAATTTTTCGTGACGTCTGCATGTGTGTGTGTGTAGTGTATGTATCTTGTATAACTCAAAAATGTTTAGACGTAGAATGTTACAAATTGGTACATAGATTTGTTATAACATCTAGTTGTGCACCTCCCTCTTTGGTTTTTCTGTGACCTTGCGTTTAGGAGATATTTAGCAAAATTATATTCATAAGGACCAAATATACAAATGTTTTGGCCATTTTATATGACCTATCATCATAGAGATTTCAAAATAAGTTAATGACAGAACCCGTAATGATATTATTATGAAAGTTGTTGTCGACATTTTTGTGTGTAGAAAGTAATTCTTAAAGACATAAACAGGTTCTAGTTCACTAAAGCACTTTAATGAATATTCAGCACGTAGATAGAGCACGTAATGATAGTGTTATGAAAGTTACCGGCATTTTTGAGTGTATAAAGTAATTCTTAATATGTAAGCAGGTTCTAGTCGACGAATGTACTTTATTTTGTTTTAGTCTTGTTTATCACTTAAATAGTTTTTGAAGAAATTAGTTCAGCTCTATAAACAAAATAATTTTTCCGAAAAATTCCAGAATTCTGTTCTTATTGAAGTTAGAGCTTCCAAACTTTGGCAACCCTAAACTACAAATTTTCGCCAAATTCGGTCGCTAAGTCACCAAGTTCGATGCAAAATCGCTAAAATCGATGCCAAGACCAAAATCAGCGTTGGTTACAATCTTGGCGACTTGGCGAGATTAACGATCAAATTTGGCGGCAAATAGTGTTTTAGAATAGCCAGAATTATTAAATCCTTTCTCGATTTTAACTGAATTAATTATTTCGGTAAAATGTTTCTTTTTCACATCCACTTTTCGGCAAAAAGAACAAAAAAAGATCATCTATACTCGAATGATTTTCATTAAGCTCTAAGCTATGAATTTGTCAATGAGAGATTCTGTAATAAGCCATTCCTAAAAAAACTAGTTTATTTGTTTGGTGATATATAAAATTCTATCATCATGACTTTTGTAGTTAGAGTAACAATTTTTCAGGATTTCTTTTTTTTTTTTTTTTTTTTCGTGGTTAGAACCTGTTTGTTTATTTAAAGATCAGTTAACGCATACAAAAATGTTAATGTTTTCATAAGAATATGTATATTCCAAGTGTATAAGGAAGTTATGTGGTGTCCACATCAGATTTTTTTTTTTTATAATAAATTCAAACTGATAAATTTTTAACACGTTCTTATTTTTAATCAATTATGTAATCATCCTCGTTATCAACAACCTTTAGCCATCTAGTGTTCAAGTTTTCAATGCTGGATCGATAAAAATCAATCGATTTTTGAGAAAATTTACGAAACTACACTTTGGACATCATCGGAATATTAAAATTTTTTGCAACTTAGAAAATATTGTAGCGGTGAAAGTGAATGGAAATTCGATGGTGCAATATTGGGCGAGTTTGATACGTGAGGCAATACCTCCCACCCAAAATCATTTTTTTTCTGAGTTCGTCTTGCTCAGTGTGGTCTTGCACTATCGTTTTGCGGAATAACGGCCTTTCTGTTGACAATCGCTGGGCACTTTTCTATTAAAGATTTATTTACTCGATCCAGTTTTTATAGTAAAGGTCTTCATTTACAGTTTGTCCAGATTTCAGTACTTCGAAATGAACTACCCTGTGAATTCTGAACACTTAAAAGCTCACCTAAACACATAAAAGCTCCTGTTTGTGGTGTAAACTTGGTTTAGATATACTTTGTGGTGATTCATTCGAATTGAGTTACTGCCTTTTGCATTTTAGATTATCATAAAGGGCCCATTTTTTTTTTTTTTTAATCTCCCATGATCAAGTGATCAATAAACGCTTCTGTATTGTGCCGCAGAAGGAATGTGCTAGATAGCTTAGCTTTGTTTCCTTTGGACAGATTATGCGAGACCCAAACACTTACTCTGCTTACTTTACCAATTTGATGAAAATGTTCTTGGATGATAGACCAAGGTTGATTAAGAGTATTTGAGAGTTTCTTGGTTGTTTGACACTGATTTGCTTAAACTTTCGCCCTTAACACGTCATTGTCTAAAGTTGTATGTCTTCCTGGTAGACATGAGTCAGAAAAATCAAAATTACGAATTCGAATTTAAAAAACCCATTTGTAAAGGTTTAATGAACTTGAACAAGCATCGCAAATGATTTTCGTAAGAGTTCCGTTACTACCCTTTCGAAACTCAAAAAGTATACAATGCCGTATGTACCCCACTTCTTTAATTTGTCTGGCTATTCCAATATAGATTGCAAAAAAAAAAAAAAAAAAATTAAGCTTTGATAATTTACGAGTAAACAAGTAACTCTAAACTTGAAACGCCTTTGGCACCAGTTCGAACACACAATGAGCTGGTAAATAACAATCGAATATCGACATGATAAAAACGACATTACTTTCCGTTTCCCCTGATAACAATACCTGAATTTGGATTTCTATTGACTGAGCGGATAGACCAATAGGGATTTATATAGCTGGGATGTTTTATGAAGACCACCCTGGTTTAAGATTGTTAGTCAGTCATGAAAGACGGATCATATTTTGGAATGTCTTAATTATATCAGAATTTTCGCACAAATCAAGAAAATCAGGACTAGTCCGATACAATAAGTTCTTTTAACACACGACAAGACGATAGGTTCTTTTAACACACTTTTGTCTATAAAAGATCATCATCCTCATACATAACCAATAGAAAAGAAAATATCTGCTTTTTTTTTTTTTTTTTTTAATGTAGCGTTGTATATTGTTTATAAATTGTATACTTACGACATACATAGAGTACACTGAGAAATTTAGCACAGTAAAATAAACCTATAACACAACTTGAAATAAGATTCGAGTCATTTCTGACAATAGCCTCTAATATATCAGAACTGTTTCGTGTGACATTATAAATGAATGCTGGATGTTTTTATTTTATACCATATTCTACATGAAACATGATTTTATGTACGTAAAAAATAAATGTGCATTTCAGTCTGTTCATTGCATTCTAATAATGTTAAAATGTACAAACGACAAATTCCGTCTATAGGATGCAACGTATTTCATTTCTCATGTAAGGTCCTGTACAAGAACTAATACATCTATACACGTCTCTATCAGACCTCAATAAAAATTTTAAGTAATGTACCCATTTCGTGCAAATTTGGAATATCCAATTTTTACTTCCTAGAAATATCTATTTTTTAAGTTATGCTGGTAAGGTGACATGTACACAGACACAGATAAACTATTACAAATCGAATATTCGAATTCAGGAAATCTCAAAATGTGTAATTACAACAAAACTGCATTTTCGAAAATTCGACAAAACAGTATTTATTTTCTCTAACATATATAGGTAAGAAAGAGTAAAAATATTTGGATAAAATGTGAGACATTGATGTCTGAGCTTAATTAAACATATCTATCATTTCTCAGGTGTTATTCTGCTTGGGGACGCACGGGTAAATCGCAACCTGTTTCTCTTGGGACCGGATGCGAAGCTATCGGAGTTATCATTCACGAACTGAACCATGCCATTGGATTTGATCATGAACAGATCAGACCGGACAGAGATGACTATCTAATTATATACTGGCAAAACATACACCCAGGTAAGTACGTCGTTAACCATAAATTATTTTATAAAAGTTGATGGAATAGGTATTATTAAATGTGGTTTACGAAAAAGGTTTTTCGCGAAGGAAGGGGGAGAATTTTTAAGTAAAGGAAAAATAACATTTTTCAATCAAAATTTTCTGAATATATGGAGCAAGACGATATCAGTCATAGGAAATGCGCAAATCACAATCTTAAAAAAACTAAGGCTGTGAAATAAAAAACTCATCTTTGATGACGGATGTTGCGGCTGCGCATAATTTTTTACAGTTTTTGTATAGTAATGTTTACTTTATTTAATCTTATAAACATATCACAAAAGATTGTTATTGTAAATACCGGTGAAGAATATTAAGGACAACGGCTACTATAGGGAATATATAGAACGTGTTTTCTTATATTGCGATGCTCTTGTAAACATTTCCTTAAAAATAATTGTAGTTTTATCAAAAATTTCATAGTTTTCTCAAACTGCATTGAAACATGTCAATTTCCTCAAATTTTATAATTTTTAAATTATTTACGAATTTATGCAGCACTGGTATATATTTGCAGTTCGTTAGCCTTCAGATGTAATTAAGAGAAAATTTAAAATAGTGATTATAAAAAATCAGTTCTTGTATAAATATCTTAAAGTTTTTAATTTATTTCTTAACCGAAAAATATGATTGTGATGCATATTTTTCATGCATTTTGTGTATTTGTTTGGTTTGCAGTTAGCGAGTTATAAATTGTATTTATGTTGTATGTGTTGCAAGTAGGAAAGATCTGTGTAATATGGACTGCATCCGTGCATAATGTACGTGTTGTATATTCACTACCTTTCCATAAATGATTAGACGTTTTCTATTTCAGACTTTTTCTATTTCAGACTTTTTTCAAATATCTCAAAAAGTACACTTGACGAATCATCTTGAAACTTCAGAAATGTAAATACTAACGTGTTACACGTTTTGCTAAATAATATTTAACTGCGGATGCGCAAGATTTAGCGAAATTTTATGTACATAATTTAATAGCCAAATGTATTGAGCTACCTATATATATATATATATATATAAACCAAACAAGTTTCGTGTGAATTCAAAAAGTTGTATGCGATAGAATGAACTGCTTTTCAGTTCCTCAGTTCCTTTGAAACAAACCCAGCTAAACTATAAGGGGTTTTAATGAAATTTTATTTTTCCGACTGAGTGAAAATAATGCCTGGAACGGGAGTCGAACCCCGGATCTTTGACAAGGTTGTCCGAGTGAATAATGCTGACCGGTTGTCGGCCTGGATAGCTCAATTGGTAGAGCCTTGACCTTGTAAGTCAAAGATCCGGGGTTCGACTCCCGGTCCAGGCATTATTTTCACTCAGTCGGAAAAATAAAATTTCATTAAATATGATTTTCTTCCAATCAGTTGATTGTGATTTTAATCAAAATTGTATAAGAGGTTTTACTCCCATTTTCATTTGAATTCAGTCAACGGTAATACAATGCTTGATGACTGTAAATAAATATTGAGAAAACTCCATATCTTTTTTACCTTTTTTTAGAACTAAAATTCAGTTCACTCTATCACGCATAATTTTTTGAATGTACAAGATATTTGCTTGGTGTTTTCGTATAAGTAGCCCAATACTATCAACTATTATATTATGCAAGAGAAATTTCGCTAAAGCTTGCGCATGCGGAGTTAAAAATTATTTAATAAAATTACTCATGTTTTATTAGATATTTAACATTTTTGCATTCTGATTGCACTATGATGTGTCTAAGGTTGAATGTCAAGTTTCCTGAAAATGGCTTTGCACTGAATTAATACCTTGCATGTTATAGTTAAAAAAGTGACAAATTTCTTTGGAATTTTTTAAAGAAACGTTATATCTCTATGAATATATAAGGCAGCCTCATAAAAATTCATACAGAGAATAATGAAAAGGAGCCTCATAATCACATACTACAGCCAGATTGCATTCCAAGCATTATTTTTTACAGGGTGATCCCAAACATTTTAATTTTTATTTAATCTTTTACTGGTTCCCCTTTTATTTTCCGGGCAAAACTTCCACTGAAATGTATGAGGCGTAACATGTCATTCACACTTCTGAAGTTTCAAGATGATTCGTCAACTATTTTTCAAGATATTTGGAAAAACGTCTGAAATCGAAAGTGCCCGATCATTTATGGAAAGGTAGTGTACATGAATTTTCTCGAATTATCGTCTGTTTTTGTAAGGAAAACAGCAGGACTGGCTGATAGCAAATTTTTTTAAATGTGTTTTTAACCAGATTGTGAAATAAATAAAATAGGAGGGAAAAAAGAAACAAATAACCATCGGCTGTTTTTGCTGCTATGCACTTTTATTTATGCTATAGTATTTTTCTCATTTGAAGGGTTCTCATAAAATTACATATCATCCAACTGTTAGTATATCTGTTTCATATTTATCTCAATTTGTACGAATAAGTATACACATTTTACTATTATAATAATTCTGAACTGATAAGTATAAAGGATTTAAGTCCATATTCTTGATTTTTCAGGAGACGAAAAATAAAGTTAAACTAACTAAAAACAAATCAGAAGAATCGATTAGGAAAAAGGGATTATGTTCATTTATACCCTTTATACCGTTCAGTGATTGTCAATCTTCATTTAATAAAGAGAAAAAATTGAATTAAATATTTTATACAAAGATGAATGCTAAATTTCTGACTTGAATCTTTTTTCACCAATGGATTTTCTCAAAGACGAAATGACATGGATTTAAATCCGTTATACCAATCGATAGAGAATTTTTTTTCTGGGCCTGACTATGTGCTTAACTCAAAATCGACATTTTTGGACTTAAATCCTTTATGTTTATCAGTACAGAATTATTACCAGGTATTACATGTCAGCATTAAGTTTCGCCACAAAAAAGTGATACGCAAGAACAAAATTAGTCAGACTAATTATTTTTCTTGTACGACGCTTGTGTTTTTGGATTTCCTTGTTTTTCTATTTTTATTGAATTTTGTACGTAATACTAATAATTTCTCAAATTTTAAATGATTTAGATGAATACTGCATTGGATTTTTACAAATAAATTTATTTTAAATATTACTATTACTATTATTATTTATTTATTTATTTATTTATTTATTTTGGCTGCAGAATTCCATGTCATGAGATGTACTGTATTTTTTTCTCCTTGTATCATACTTGCTGATATCTGATAATGTAGCAAGATTCTGAAAGTGATTACCATACCGCTTAAAACATATATAGTTGTGTATTAATAAATGTAATATGAAGAGCAAAGCTCCTAGAATATGTTATGTCCCAGGACCTGAAGATATCAAAATCGGGGCTGATTGTATAATAAAAAAGAAAAATAACGAGTCAGAAACATCCATTTTTCGAAAATGATACACATTGGTCGGTTCCAAGACATAATATTAATTATCTCTTACGAGTTCTATCTAATATGTTAAATTTCAGTGGAGAGAAAAGTAGAGGTAAAAGCTCCTACGTAAATTAAACCCTGTTAATAAATGCATGAAATGATTATTATTTCTCTTTTCTTGCAGAGGGCATCGAGGAATTCATTAAACTTACACCAAGACAAACCCGTTTATTCAACAAGTTCGATTACGATTCCATTATGTTATACGGAGATCAGACTTTTTCGAAGGACTGGTCGAAGACTATGAAAGCTCGAAAGAAAGGCATAAAACTCCTAGATGTCGACCAGAAATTCAAACTCAGTGACAGCGACGTATACCGAATAAATGCTTTGTACGAATGTGATAAGAAAATTTAGATGTAAAGAAATAAAAGAATATATTACTTTTGCTAATTTTTGTAATTTTTTGCAGTGATGATAAATTTGCTTTGGTGTTTCGCACATTAAGGTAAATTACAGAAAATCGTTTATACTTTATGGAAACGATTTTATAATTTATTTTTCTCTTTTACAGTTTGAGATAAAAATTTGAAAAGTTTGGAATAATCATTTGCTGCTTGTATCTTTTGATTGGAATGTAAAACAAGAAGATTTATTTTGGAAATGGCTCCAAAAATTGATATATGGTCCGAAACTGCACTTTCCGAGGAGAAATATTCATATCATCAAATTATAAAGCAGTGTAATTGAATTTTTAAAATTGCATTTCGCGATTATTGCATTTTTAAAAATGTTATTTATACTATATTAAATTTTAAGTAGAAAAAACAAATTCTAAGGGAAAGTAAAAATCAAGACATGACCGCGAAATTTCATCCTAAGACTATTCAAACGCAAGTAAATATCGAGAAAGAGAAGTCTCTGATCCTAAAAGACAAACTGCCGACACAAAAATCCATTGCATCTGAACTAGGAATATCTTCTGGCACTGTAAGTAAAATTCATTAAGATTTCAAGTTAAAAAAGATGTTTAAATCTTTGCCAAAACCTATTGCTGAAAGAAAAACAAATTGTGGAAAATTGTATGAAAAACATTTAGCTGCTGAAAAATGGAAATTTGTAATAACACTTGATGAGGCATGGACATATTTAAAAGATTGTAATAATAATAACAATAAAATATAATTATTGCCGAAACGCCAGTAGAGGCCTCCCTGTTGTGACTCAAAAAGATTTTGGGTTCCGTCTGTGTGTCTGTCTGTCTGTTTGTCTGTCGCGCGATAGCTGCCGCAAAAATCACGCTATTGACTTGAAATTTCGTATTCATGTTCGTCAGCCCCACAGAATCAGCTGTTTAATTTTGGGTGTGCATTCCATTTGTAGTTCGTGCGCAGGGACACGCCAAAGTTTTTCTTATCATTACGGCCTTTGGGAAGAATTATTTATTATATACAAATATTCCCATTGAGTTAAAATTAAGACAAAGAAAACTTATTTGGCGCTCTACGCTGATATTTTATAGGGCTGAGAGATTTGGCTATTAAAGAGATGAAATGAATCTTGGTCTTATGGCCTCTCTTACTCAAATTGTTCGACTAGTTAAGACGTAATCCGCTTTGCTCTCTCTCCCGCAACTTTTAACGGTTTCCATTAAAGTATTGAACCTGAGTTGTTTTCATAGTTATTGTCTTTAATTTTTAATAATAATATGAGAATGTATTTTTAAAAATAAATTTCAATAAATATTCTACAGATTAAGAAACATTCGTCTCTGTTTTATTTTCGCAATGTGCAACTATTTCTGAAATATATCTTTAAAAATTTATTATTTTTTCTACATGGATTTTCCACTACTACAGCGATAGCTATAAATCTGTAACCCTAATAATTCTTTAGCCCTTAGAGCAGTCCTAGAGGTTCAGTTTATTGTTATGGGATTTGGTCGCAATCGGCACATCGGAATTGTCACGACACCTCCATGGCATCCTTTGACTTTTGCAGTTTTGTTATGGTCGCTTTCCTGGCATGGTCTCGTGGCGTTATCTTGGGCTGTGGTTTAAATAATAACAATATCGAGTGCACACCTGTTAGGGGTACTGGCAAGGAATGTCGTTTTTACTTCCTTATACAAAGTATAAGGAAGTATTGTAATCCTGATTTGCGAAAAGAATTTTATATCTCGCATAGCTCAAGAACGAATCACCGTAGAATGTTGCAAATTTATATGTGTAACTGTCGTGATGTCTAGTTGTACACCTGCAAGTTTCATCTTAATACGAGCTCTCGTTTTAGAGATATCAACGACTTTACACGATTTTTTGTGACGTCTGTCTGTGTATATATGTGTAATGTATATCGCATAACTCAAAAACGGTTAGACGTAGAACGTTGCAAATAGGTTATAACTGTTTTTAATAACCTCTAGTTGTGCACTTCCTATTTTGGTCTTATTGTGACTTTCCGTTTTAGAAATATTTACGAAAACTATATTCATAATGACGAAATATACATAGGTTTTGACCATTATATATGACTTACCATCATAGAGATTTCAAAATAAGCTAATGATAGAGCCCGTAATGATATTATTATGAAAGCCGTCGACATTTTTGCGTATAGAAAGTAATTTGTAAAGAAATAAACAGGTTCTAGTCGACGAATGCATTTTAATGAATATTCAGCACGTAATGATATTGTTATAAAAGTTGTCGACATTTTTGAGTGTGAAAGTAATTTTTAATATATAAGTAGGTTCTAGTCTATGAATGCACTTTATTTTGTTTTAGTCTTGTTTGCCATTTAAAGAATATTCAAAGAATTTAGTTCAGCGCTATAAACCAAAGAATCTTTCCGGAAAATTCTAGAATTCTGTTCTTGTTTAAGTTAGAGCTTCCAAAGTTTGGCAACCCTAAACAAAAAATTTTCGACAAATTCGGTCACCAAGTCGCCAGCTAAGGCAGAAAATCGCTAAAATCGATGCCAAGACCAAAATCAAGGTTTGCTACAAACTTGACTACTTGGCGAGATTAGCGAAAAAAATTAGCGGCAAATATGGTGTCAGGATGGCCAGAATTAGTAAATTCTTTCTCAATTTTAATTGAATTAATTGTTTCGGTAAAATTTATTGTTTTTTACTTCTAATTTCCAGCAGAGAACGAATGTAGGCCATCTATACTCGAATTGTTTTCATTAAACTCTAAGCTATGAATTTGTCAATGAGAAATTCTGTAATAAGCCCTTCCTAAAAAAACTGGTATATTTGTTTGGTGGTACATAAAATTCTATTATCATGACTTTTGTAGTTGGAGTAGAAATTTTTCAGATTATTATTATTATTATTATTATTTACTTTCGTATACAGAGTAAAGATAGTAGTGTAATTCTGATTTGCGAAATGGATTTTATATCTCGCATAGCTCGAAAACGAGTCGTCGTAGAATATTGCAAATGTATATGTGTGACTTTCATGGTGTCGTTGTACACCTTCAAGTTTCGTCTTAATACCAGCTCTTGTTTCAGAGATATCAGCGACTTTACATAATTTTTCGTGACGTCTGCATGTGTGTGTGTGTAGTGTATGTATCTTGTATAACTCAAAAATGTTTAGACGTAGAATGTTACAAATTGGTACATAGATTTGTTATAACATCTAGTTGTGCACCTCCCTCTTTGGTTTTTCTGTGACCTTGCGTTTAGGAGATATTTAGCAAAATTATATTCATAAGGACCAAATATACAAATGTTTTGGCCATTTTATATGACCTATCATCATAGAGATTTCAAAATAAGTTAATGACAGAACCCGTAATGATATTATTATGAAAGTTGTTGTCGACATTTTTGTGTGTAGAAAGTAATTCTTAAAGACATAAACAGGTTCTAGTTCACTAAAGCACTTTAATGAATATTCAGCACGTAGATAGAGCACGTAATGATAGTGAATGTCTTCCAGAGTGAGTGTCTTGAAGAGTGAATTTTCTTCCACAGTTGATTGTGTGATTTTATTAAAAAACGTAATGATAGTGTTATGAAAGTTACCGGCATTTTTGAGTGTATAAAGTAATTCTTAATATGTAAGCAGGTTCTAGTCGACGAATGTACTTTATTTTGTTTTAGTCTTGTTTATCACTTAAATAGTTTTTGAAGAAATTAGTTCAGCTCTATAAACAAAATAATTTTTCCGAAAAATTCCAGAATTCTGTTCTTATTGAAGTTAGAGCTTCCAAACTTTGGCAACCCTAAACTACAAATTTTCGCCAAATTCGGTCGCTAAGTCACCAAGTTCGATGCAAAATCGCTAAAATCGATGCCAAGACCAAAATCAGCGTTGGTTACAATCTTGGCGACTTGGCGAGATTAACGATCAAATTTGGCGGCAAATATTGTTTTAGAATAGCCAGAATTATTAAATCTTTTCTCGATTTTAACTGAATTAATTATTTCGGTAAAATGTTTCTTTTTCACATCCACTTTTCGGCAAAAAGAACAAAAAAAGATCATCTATACTCGAATGATTTTCATTAAGCTCTAAGCTATGAATTTGTCAATGAGAGATTCTGTAATAAGCCATTCCTAAAAAAACTAGTTTATTTGTTTGGTGATATATAAAATTCTATCATCATGACTTTTGTAGTTAGAGTAACAATTTTTCAGGATTTCTTTTTTTTTTTTTTTTTTCGTGGTTAGAACCTGTTTGTTTATTTAAAGATCAGTTAACGCATACAAAAATGTTAATGTTTTCATAAGAATATGTATATTCCAATGGGTGTATAAGGAAGTTATGTGGTGTCCACATCAGATTTTTTTTTTTATAATAAATTCAAACTGATAAATTTTTAACACGTTCTTATTTTTAATCAATTATGTAATCATCCTCGTTATCAACAACCTTTAGCCATCTAGTGTTCAAGTTTTCAATGCTAGATCGATAAAAATCAATCGATTTTTGAGAAAATTTACGAAACTACACTTTGGACATCATCGGAATATTAAAATTTTTTGCAACTTAGAAAATATTGTAGCGGTGAAAGTGAATGGAAATTCGATGGAGCAATATTGGGCGAGTTTGATACGTGAGGCAATACCTCCCACCCCAAATCATTTTTTTTTTCTGAGTTCGTCTTGCTCAGTGTGGTCTTGCACTATCGTTTTGCGGAATAACGGCCTTTCTGTTGACAATCGCTGGGCACTTTTCTATTAAAGATTTATTTACTCGATCCAGTTTTTATAGTAAAGGTCTTCATTTACAGTTTGTCCAGATTTCAGTACTTCGAAATGAACTACCCTGTGAATTCTAAACACTTAAAAGCTCACCTAAACACATAAAAGCTCCTGTTTGTGGTGTAAACTTGGTTTAGATATACTTTGTGGTGATTCATTCGAATTGAGTTACTGCCTTTTGCATTTTAGATTATCATAAAGGGCCCATTTTTTTTTTTTTAATCTCCCATGATCAAGTGATCAATAAACGCTTCTGTATTGTGCCGCAGAAGGAATGTGCTAGATAGCTTACCTTTGTTTCCTTTGGACAGATTATGCGAGACCCAAACACTTACTCTGCTTACTTTACCAATTTGATGAAAATGTTCTTGGATGATAGACCAAGGTTGATTAAGAGTATTTGAGAGTTTCTTGGTTGTTTGACACTGATTTGCTTAAACTTTCGCCCTTAACACGTCATTGTCTAAAGTTGTATGTCTTCCTGGTAGACATGAGTCAGAAAAATCAAAATTACGAATTCGAATTTAAAAAACCCACCTTTAGCATTTGTAAAGGTTTAATGAACTTGAACAAGCATCGCAAATGATTTTCGTAAGAGTTCCGTTACTACCCTTTCGAAACTCAAAAAGTATACAATGCCGTATGTACCCCACTTCTTTAATTTGTCTGGATATTCCAATATAGATTGAAAAAAAAAAAAAAAATTAAGCTTTGATAATTTACGAGTAAACAAGTAACTCTAAACTTGAAACGCCTTTGGCACCAGTTCGAACACACAATGAGCTGGTAAATAACAATCGATTATCGACATGATAAAAACGACATTACTTTCCGTTTCCCCTGATAACAATATCTGAATTTGGATTTCTATTGACTGAGCGGATAGACCGATAAAGATTTATATAGCGGGGATGTTTTATGAAGACCACCTTGGTTTAAGATTGTTAGTCAGTCATGAAAGACGGATCATATTTTGGAATGTCTTAATTATATCAGAATTTTCGCACAAATCAAGAAAATCAGGACTAATCTTTCATATTAATAAAAAGACGATAGGTTCTTTTAACACACTTTTGGCTATAACAGATCATCATCCTCATAAATACTAAATAACCAATAGAAAAGAAAATATCTGCTTTTTTTTTTTTTTTTTTTTTTTTTTTAAATGTAGCGTTGTATATTGTTTATAAATTATATACTTAAGACATACATAGAGTACACTGAAAAATTTAGCAGAGTAAAATAAACTCATACCACAACTTGAAATAAGATTCGAGTCATTTCTGATAATAGCCCCTAATATCTTGAACTGTTTCGTGTGACATTATAAATGAATGCTGGATGTTTTTATTTTATACCATATTCTACATGAAACATGATTTTGTGTACGTAAAAAATAAATGTGCATTTCAGTCTGCTTATTGCATTCTAATAATGTTAAAATGTACAAACGACAAATTCCATCTATAGGATGCAACGTATTTGATTTCTCATGTAGGGTCCTGTACAAGAACTAATACATCTATACACGTCTCTACGAGGGTTGCTATTTATATTTCTGGCCTAATAATGAAAAAACAAATATGTAGGATCGAAATTGGTTTTATTGTTTTTCAAAATATTCTCCATGATGATCAATACACTTTTGCATGCGTTTGAACCAATTTTCAAAGCACTTTTTCCAGTCCGATTGAGGTAACTCCAAAACATGCGTTTTGAATGCATCAACCGCTTCTTCGGGGGTCGAAAATCGTTGTCCACGTAATTTATTTTTGATGTGTGGTAATAAGAAGAAGTCATTGGGTGCCAAATCAGGGCTGTACGGCGGATGACCCATCAGTTCGATCTTTCGCTCAGTCAGAAATGCATTTGTTTGAGTCGATGTGTGAGAGCTCGCATTGTCATGATGAAGAATGATTCGCCTCTTCTTCTGCTTTTTTCGAATTTCTCCGATGACTTCTGGCAAACAAATGGTCGTGTACCATTCAGAATTGACCGTCCTGCGTTGCTCTAACGCCACTGTTGCCACATGACCGTTAATGCCGAAGAAACAGGCAATCATTTGTTTCGATGTGCTTCTTCCTCGAACAACTTTTGTTGGTTTTGCCTCGCCTTGGAAGACCCATACAGTTGATTGCTGTTTTGTTTCCGGCTCATATGCATAGATCCATGATTCATCACCTGTGTAGATGTTATACACAGCCTTTGATGTACCTTGAACGTAATTTTCCAACATTTCCTTGCACCAATCGACACGAGCCTTTTTTTGAGCGTTTGTCAGATTATGCGGGATCCAACGCGAACAAATTTTTTTTTACGCTCAAATGTTCATGCAATATTTTATTGATGCTAGTCATACTAATGTCCAAAGACGCCTCAATCACACGGTATGTCACATGACTATCTTGCTTTATCAGTTCACGCACAGCATCGATCTTTTCTGGCACAACAACGGATTTTGGACGATCTGCACGGGATTCGTCCTGGATCGAACATCGACCACGATTAAATTCGTTATACCAATTTTTTACAGTGCTGTAAGATGGCGCTTTATCGCTGTATAAAGAATTAAGTTCATCGAAGCACTCTTGTCTTGACAATCCACGTCGAAAGTTATGAAAAATAATCGCACGAAAATTTTCACGATTCAATTCCATTTTTTGAAAGAGAAGAACTTTTCAATTTACTGTCAACAACACAAATAAAGCTATAATGGTAAATCGTCAGCTGAATTTACGTTTAAAAATATAAACTTTCGATTAAAATCGTCTGCGGTCGCCTAGCAACACTTACTGTTGCCAAGGCCAGAAATATAAATAGCAACCCTCGTATCAGATCTCAATAAAAATTTTAAGTAATGTACACATTTCATTCAAATTTGGAATATCCAATTTTTACTTCCTAGAAATATCTATTTTTAAGTTATGCTGGTAAGGTAACATGTACACAGACACAGATAAACTACTACAAATCGAATATTCGAATTCAGGAAATCTCAAAACATGTAATTACAACAAAACTGCATTTTCGAAAATTCGACAAAACATTATTTATTTTCTCTAACATATATAGGTAAGAAAGAGTAAAAATATTTGGATAAAATATGAGACATTAATATCTGAGCTGAACTAAGCATATCTATCATTTCTTAGGTGTTATTCTGCTTGGGGACGCACGGGTAAATCGCAACCTGTTTCTCTTGGGACCGGCTGCGAAGCTATCGGCGTTATCATCCACGAACTGAACCATGCCATTGGATTTGATCATGAACAGATCAGACCTGACAGAGATGACTATTTAATTATATATTGGCAAAACATACACCCAGGTAAGTACGTCGTTAACCATAAATTATTTTATAAAATTGATGGAATAGGTATAATTAAATGTGGTTTCTGAAAAAAGTTTTTCGCGAAGGGAGGGGAAAAATTTTTAAGTAAAGGAAAAATAACATTTTTCAATCAAAAATTTTCTGAATATATGGAGCAAGACGATATCAGTCATAGGAAATACGCAAATCACAATCTTAAAAAAACGAAGGCTGTGAAATAAAAAACTCATCTTTGATGACGGATGTTGCGGCTGCCCATAATTTTTTACAATTTTTGTATAGTAATGTTTACTTTATTTAATCTTATAATCATATCACAAAAGGTTGTTATTGTAAATACCGGTGAAGAATATTAAGGACAACGGCTACACTCCTTCTCATATTTATAAGGACACTTTATATTTTGAAATAACTAATGTAAAAATAATTGTAAAGAAGATTATTCTAAGTGCACTTAATATATCTAGTCTTCTAAAAACCAAAACTGTTATAATTTTTTTAATATAAAAAAAATTAATAAAAAATTATGCAAAATGTGTTTTTGTCCACGTTTTTAGATGTTCACAATTATAGGGACAATCCAGATTTTTTCGTTTTATTTAACTTACTAGCGGATAAATTACAGTTGACATGCGAATTTGTTAACTACTGGGCTAGATTAATTCATATATAAGCCTTCAATTTTTCTTGGACGGACATTACTGGTAATTCCTCGAAAAAAAAGAACGTTCATGTAGTGAAGTACGATAAATGTGTTTTTTAAGTGGAAGGATAATTTAAATCCGCCGAATTTCTAATGAAATTCGAGGGTCTAAAATTTCTGAAGGAAATGTGATCAAACGTTAAACTGCTGGTTCGATAGGAGAGAGATCTGATGCAAAATCAGAGTTGTTTTACAGAGATCGAAGACTCATAATTCCTCTTACTGTTCTACTCATAATGACTGTTGCTGAATTTGCTCGGATTTTTTAACGAAAGGTTAGGGTCCATATTTATGCATGTTTAAAATAATTAATAATATGTTAAAATGAATAAAAAACCTGTAATAATCAATCAGCATTTAATGAGGGAAAGAACGTCTGTGTTAAAGTTGAATAAAGACAATATTAAATGGTAAAATGTTGCATTTTCGGATGAAAAACATTTTATTCTTGATTAACCAACTGGTTTTAACAGTTACTGGCACGATCTGAAGATAGCGAAAGACAGAGCAGATTTTTTAAAGGCAGATACAAATCGGGCATTTTAAAGGTGGAACTATGGTGCTCTTGGGAGCTGCTTCTACTGAAGGCAGAATGAATTTAGTAATTTTTTCTATTATTATGAACATCAAGAGAATATCCGCAAATTTTAAACGTGGAATTATCAGATTTTTGTTAGATTTCGTGGGGTAATAATATTTTTTTCAACAAGACTTATATTTTTTCTCTACTTTTAGAGCAATAGGAAATAGTTTGAAGAAAGAAACTTCTGTATTATTGCTTTTCCCATGGCCTAAAAGTTGAAAAAACCTTAACTTATGATATTAGAAAAGTGCATGCAAGTGGAAAGCAATTTTAAATAGTTTAAATGTATTAAGAATATCATATATGCTATATGAAATGGTATTGGAACTGAATATTAAAAAAAAAAAAAATTATATATATACCAGAATGTTTGACTGTTTAACCCTAAAAAGAGACCCCATAAAATATTAATTTAAAGAATAACTGAAAAAAATAACTAAAATTCGAGCTGTCCTTATAATTGTGAACACCTGAAAAAGAAGAACCTGAAAGTTTTTTAAGATAGAAAAACGGTAAAACTTTTTAAATATAGTCTATTAATGAAATTCAAATTAATAAAAAATATATTTGTTTAAATAATAGTGTTCAGTGTTTAGTTAATTAGAAAAACGGGTGTCCTTATAATTATGAGAAGGAGTGTACTATAAGGAATATTAGAACGTGTTTTCTTATATTGCGATGCTCTTGTAAACATTTCCTTAAAAATAATTGTAGTTTTAACAAAAATTTCATTGTTTTCTCAAACTGCATTGAAACATGTCAATTTCCTCAAATTTTATAATTTTTAAATTATTTACGAATTTATGCAGCACTGGTATATATTTGCAGTTCGTTAGCCTTCAGATGTAATTAAGAGAAAATTTAAAATAGTGATTATAAAAAATCAGTTCTTGTATAAATATCTTAAAGTTTTTAATTTATTTCTTAACCGAAAAATATGATTGTGATGCATATTTTTCATGCATTTTGTGTATTTGTTTGGTTTGCAGTTAGCGAGTTATAAATTGTATTTATTTTGTATGTGTTGCAAGTAGGAAAGATCTGTGTAATATGGACTGCATGTTTTATATTTCAGACTTTTTTCAAATATCTCAAAAAGTACACTTGACGAATCATCTTGAAACTTCAGAAATGTAAATACTAACATGCTACACGTTTTGCTAAATAATATTTAACTGCGGATGCGCAAGATTTAGCGAAATTTTATGTACATAATTTAATGGCCAAATGTATTGAGCTACCTATATATATATATATATATATATAAACCAAACAAGTTTCGTGTGAATTCAAAAAGTTGTATGCGATAGAATGAACTGCTTTTCAGTTCCTCAGTTCCTTTGAAACAAGCCCAGCTAAACTATAAGGGGTTTTAATGAAATTTTATTTTTCCGACTGAGTGAAAATAATGCCTGGAACGGGAGTCGAACCCCGGATCTTTGACAAGGTTGTCCGAGTGAATAATGCTGACCGGTTGTCGGCCTGGATAGCTCAATTGGTAGAGCCTTGACCTTGTAAGTCAAAGATCCGGGGTTCGACTCCCGGTCCAGGCATTATTTTCACTCAGTCGGAAAAATAAAATTTCATTAAATATGATTTTCTTCCAATCAGTTGATTGTGATTTTAATCAAAATTGTATAAGAGGTTTTACTCCCATTTTCATTTGAATTCAGTCAACGGTAATACAATGCTTGATGACTGTAAATAAATATTGAGAAAACTCCATATCTTTTTTACCTTTTTTTAGAACTAAAATTCAGTTCACTCTATCACGCATATTTTTTTGAATGTACAAGATATTTGCTTGGTGTTTTCGTATAAGTAGCCCAATACTATCAACTATTATATTATGCAAGAGAAATTTCGCTAAAGCTTGCGCATGCGGAGTTAAAAATTATTTAATAAAATTACTCATGTTTTATTAGATATTTAACGTTTTTGCATTCTGATTGCACTATGATGTGTCTAAGGTTGAATGTCAAGTTTCCTGAAAATGGCTTTGCACTGAATTAATACCTTGCATGTTATAGTTAAAAAAGTGACAAATTTCTTTGGAATTTTTTAAAGAAATGTTATATCTCTATGAATATATAAGGCAGCCTCATAAAAATTTATACAGAGAATAATAAAAAGGAGCCTCATAATCACATACTACAGCCAGATTTCATTTCAAGCATTATTTTTTATAGGGTGATCCCAATTATTTTAATTTTTATTTAATCTTTTACTGGTTCCCCTTTTATTTTCCAGGCAAAACTTCCACTGAAATGTATGAGGCGTAACATGTCATTCACACTTCTGAAGTTTCAAGATGATTCGTCAACTATTTTTCAAGATATTTGGAAAAACGTCTGAAATCGAAAGTGCCCGATCATTTATGAAAAGGTAGTGTACATGAATTTTCTCGAATTATCGTCTGTTTTTGTAAGGAAAACAGCAGGACTGGCTGATAGCAAATTTTTTTAAGTGTGTTTTTAACCAGATTGTGAAATAAATAAAATAGGAGGGAAAAAAGAAACAAATAACCATCGGCTGTTTTTGCTGCTATGCACTTTTATTTATGCTATAATATTTTTCTCATTTGAAGGGTTCTCATAAAATTACATTTCATCCAACTGTTAGTATATCTGTTTCATATTTATCTCAATTTGTGCGAATAAGTATACACATTTTACTATTGTAATAATTCTGAACTGATAAGTATAAAGGATTTAAGTCCATATTCTTGATTTTTCAGGAGACGAAAAATAAAGTTAAACTAACTAAAAACAAATCAGAAGAATCGATTAGGAAAAAGGGATTATGTTCATTTATACCCTTTATACCGTTCAGTGATTGTCAATCTTCATTTAATAAAGAGAAAAAATTGAATTAAATATTTTATACAAAGATTAATGCTAAATTTCTGACTTGAATCTTTTTTCACCAATGGATTTTCTCAAAGACGAAATGACATGGATTTAAATCCGTTATACCAATCGATAGAGAATTTTTTTCTGGGCCTGACTATGTGCTTAACTCAAAATCGACATTTTTGGACTTAAATCCTTTATACTTATCAGTACAGAATTATTACCAGGTATTACATGTCAGCATTAAGTTTCGCCACAGAAAAGTGATACGCAAGAACAAAATTAGTCAGACTAATTATTTTTCTTGTACGACGCTTGTGTTTTTGGATTTCCTTGTTTTTCTATTTTTATTGAATTTTGTACGTAATACCAATAATTTCTCAAATTTTAAATTATTTAGATGAATACTGCATTGGATTTTTACAAATAAATTTATTTCAATTATTATTATTATTATTATTATTATTATTATTATTTGGCTGTAGAATTCCATGTCATGAAATGTACTATATTTTTTTCTCCTTGTATCATCCTTGCTGATATCTGATAATGTAGCAAGATTCTGAAAGTGATTACCACACCACTTAAAACATGTATAGTTGTGTATTAATAAATGTAACATGAAGAGCAAAGCTCCTAGAATATGTTATGTCCCAGGACCTGAAGATATCAAAATCGGGTCTGATTGTAAAAAAGAAAAATAACGAGTCAGAAACATCCATTTTTCGAAAATGATACACATTGGTCGGTTCCAAGACATAATATTAATTATCTATTACGAGTTCTATCTAATATGTTAAATTTCGGTGGAGGGAAAAGTAGAGGTAAAAGCTCCTACATAATAAATGCATGAAATGATTATTATTTCTTTTTTCTTGCAGAGGGCATCGAGGAATTCATTAAACTTACACCAAGACAAACCCGTTTATTCAACAAGTTCGATTACGATTCCATTATGTTATACGGAGATCAGACTTTTTCGAAGGACTGGTCGAAGACTATGAAAGCTCGAAAGAAAGGCATAAAACTCCTAGATGTCGACCAGAAATTCAAACTCAGTGACAGCGACGTATACCGAATAAATGCTTTGTACGAATGTGATAAGAAAATTTAGATGTAAAGAAATAAAAGAATATATTACTTTTGCTAATTTTTGTAATTTTTTGCAGTGATGATAAATTTGCTTTGGTGTTTCGCACATTAAGGTAAATTACAGAAAATCGTTTATACTTTATGGAAACGATTTTATAATCTATTTTTCTCTCTTACAGTTTGAGATAAAAATTTGAAAAGTTTGGAATAATCATTTGCTGCTTGTATCTTTTGATTGGAATGTAAAACAAGAAGATTTATTTTGGAAATGGCTCCAAAAATTGATATATGGTCCGAAACTGCACTTTCCGAGGAGAAATATTCATATCATCAAATTATAAAGCAGTGTAATTGAATTTTTAAAATTGCATTTCGCGATTATTGCATTTTTAAAAATGTTATTTATACTATATTAAATTTTAAGTAGAAAAAAAAATTCTAGGGGAAAGTAAAAAACAAACATGACCGCGAAACTTCATCCTAAGACTATTCAAATGCAAGTAAATATCGAGAAAGAGAAGTCTCTGATCCTAAAAGACAAACCGCCGACACGAAAATCCATTGCATCTAAACTAGCAATATCTTCTGGCACTGTAAGTAAAATAATTCATTAAGATTTCAAGTTAAACTAGTATGTTGTGGCCACCACAAGACTTTCTTCTATATTTTCCTATATACATATTCAATCAGTAACAATATTTCAAAAAAAAAAAAAAAAAAAATACGATTTTTTTCTAATTTTTTTTTTGTTAAAAGTAATACATATTCAACCAGTAACAATATTAAAAAAAAAAAAAAAATACGATTTTTTTTTTTTTTTTTTTTTTTTTTTTTTGTTAAAAGTAAAAAAAAATCGATAACTTTGTTTTAAATTATCACAGATTTATAGTTCAACCATTCGTTTTAAAGGTATTGACGAGATCTTTCGAAAGATACCCATCTTGAAAATTTACCCCCCCCCCCCCGGGAGGGTACTTCCCCCCCCAGGGGACAACCGGTGCCCCCACATGCACAAAATTTTTTTCGTAGTTAACTACTACTATTATCAATAATTCATATTATTTTACAATCACAAGTTTAAAATAACGCTCATTATGTACATTTATACGAAATTTTGTCCTATGCTGCCATGTTAAAAGTTTACATAAAATGCGATCACAGCGCCATCCGCCGGGCGATTGATCCCAAAATCTAATCAGACCCTTTCCATGTCAGGGTCCAACTATACACCAAGTTTGGTTCAATTTCATTCATCGGTTCGTGAGATACGGTGTGACATACGAAATTTTGCGATCACAGCACCACCTGCTGGACGATTGATCCCCAAATCTAATCAGCACCATGCCCCGTCAGGTTCCAACTATATACCAAGTTTGGTTGAATTTCATTCATTAGTTCGTGAGATACGGTGAAAAATACGAAAATTTGTCCTATACTGCCATGTTAAAAATTTAATGCGATCACATAAAATGCGATCACAGCGCCACCTGATGGGCTATTGATCCCAAAATCTAATCAGCAAAATGCCCCGCCAGGGTCCAACTATATACCAAGTTTGGTTGAATTTCATTCATTGGTTCGTGAGATACGGTGAAAACACTAAACCACAGACAGACAGACACACAGACACACAGACAGACATTTTTTAAAAACCATCAATTCGTGTTCAGGACACCCCAAAACGTGTAGATTTTCGCGAATCCAATACTTTCTCTATATTACATATAGAAGAAAGTAAAAAGATGTTTAAATCTTTGCCAAAACCTATTGCTGAAAGTAAAACAAATTGTAGAAAATTGTATGAAAAACATTTAGCTGCTGAAAAATGGAAATTTGTAATAAAACTTGATGAGGCATGGACATATTTAAAAGATTGTAATAATAATAACAATAAAATATAATTATTGCTGAAACGTCAGTGGAGGCCTCCCTGTTGTGACTCAAAAAGATTTTGGGTTCCGTTTGTGTGTCTGTCTGTCTGTTTGTCGGTCGCGGGATAGCGGCCGCAAAAATCACTCTATTGACTTGAAATTTAGTATTCATGTTTGTCAGCCCCACAGAATCAGCTGTGTAGTTTTAGGTGTGTATTCCATTTGTAGTTCGTGTACAAGGACACGCCAAAGTTTTTCTTATCATTACGGCCTATGGGAAGAATTTGTATGTACCACGATAGCGGCCGCAAAAATCACGCTATTGACTTGCAATATGAACTCTAGCCTAATATATCATCACAGTGATATATTGACCACCAGTTCATGAACCTACCGAAATTAGCTGTGTAGTTTTAGGTGTGTATTCCATTTGTAGTTCGTGTACAAGGACACGCCAAAGTTTTTCTTATCATTACGGCTTATTTGAAGAATTTGTATGCACCGCGATAGCGATCGCAAAAATCACGCTATTGACTTGCAATTTGGTACACATGTTTATGAACCACACAGAATTTTTGCTGTATAGTTTTGGGTGTGTACTACATTTATAGTTCGTGTACAGGGAACACCAAAAGTTTTCTTAACTTTACGGCATATGGGCAAAATTTGTATGTATTGCAATAGCGTCCGGAAAAATCCTCCAATTGACTTTCAAATTGGCACACACGTTCAGGCTTTGTATAGAAATAGCTGCATATTTTTTTATGAATTGTCATTGTGTACAGGGACACGCCAAAATTCTTATTATTACGGCATACGGGGTGAATTTCGTTTAAACACATTTTAACATCATTACTTTGCAATCGAGAAAATAAAATTAGCGTACATTAGGGAGGTGCTTACACTCATATTTTCTGCAGGAAATATGTGCTCTTAGACTTCCTAATTAATGCACAGGATCTTACAAAAGTGTTCTGACAATGTCCCGTAATCATCCAAATTATGTCAAATTTCGAAAAATTACTCAAAAAAAAAAAAAAAAAAAAACCGTTGAATAAGCTGAATAGTTTTTGCTGGTGTATACAATGTTTACAGAGATAGTTCGTTTACAGAGACACACACAAAAAAAATTGTGACATTAAAGTTTATGGACAAATTTTTATTTAAGCGCACTTTAATGAGTTTATGCTGCATTGAACATAATGGAATTAACATACATTGTAAAGATGCTTAAAAGCATGCTTACTTGTAAATAAAAATTTAAGTAAAGAAATATTTTTTAACAGTAGAAGCTTTTTATTCTGGAACCCTGAAAAGCATAAAATAAAAACATGCTATAAATAAATGAAAGTTTCAATACTAAAAAAATTTTAGAGAAAAATATAGATATTACACTTTTGCCAGAGATGAAAATTTTTAAATATTCAACATATTTTAAAAAGCTATCGAGACCAATATTCTTAGTCATTAGTTTCTATATAAGTACTTGTTAAGCCATAAATTTCAACGGTCTCGAAAACTTTTTAAAATATTTTGAATATTTAAAATTTTTCATCTCTGGCAAAAGTGAAATATCTATATTTTCTCTAAAAATTTTTAGTGTTGAAACTTTCATTTATTTATAGCATGCCTTTGCAAGAATAAATTTTTATTTTATGCTTTTCAGGGCTCCGCAATAAAAAGCTTCTACTGTTAAAAAATGTTTTTTTTTACTTACATTTTTATTTTCTGTTTTTTAGCTATAAAAAAAGCTTCTAAAAAATGAATCAAAGGGTACTGTGCAGACTTTGAAAGATTTTCTTTTATCAATTGATACCTTTTCTATTAATGATCTGTAAAAATTAACACATCGACCCGTGAAGAATTGAACCCACGACACGCTATAACCAAAAATTAAAGAACAGTAAAGAAAAGTCATAGAACATGCTAAAGGTTTCCAACAAATACTTGTAAAAAAAGGATATTGTCCTCGAATGTTTTTTAAAGTATTTTGAATATTTAAAATTTTTCATCTCTTGCAAAGTGAAATATTTATATTTTTGTTTCAACAATTTTCTTATTGTTGAAACTTTATTTTTTTAGAGCATGTCCTTGAAAGAATATTTTTTAAAAAGCTTTTTAGGGATACACAATAAAAACTTTCAGCTTTTTTTTTTTTTTTTTTTTTTTTAAATTTATATTTTGTAACTAAAAGAAGCTTCTTAAAAAAATTAATCAAACATTTTTAGGATAGTGTGTAGACAACGAAGGATCTTTATTCTATCATTTGACCTCTTTCCTATTAATTGACATCTTTCCTATTAATTATCTGCAATAAAGTAACACATGGGCCTTCGAGGATCGAACTTACAACCGTTATCAACATGAATCTCTATTCAATTGAGCTAACAAGCGAAGAAGAAAGATGCTAACATTTACGTTAAAGTGGAGGCATTTTGTTTTTCAGTGTAACAAGAAGACACGTTTCAAAATCCAATTTCAATGAAAAGCTTCTAATTTCAATTTCAGCTTCTAAAACAATATCTATTTATGTGTTTTTGCTTAAAACTTTTTATTTTAAGCTTTTTTAATATCTAAAATATTAAAAAAAAAAAAGAAAAGCTTCTTAAAAATACTCTTCAAAAATTCTTAGGATACTGTGTAGTCAAAGAAAAATTTTCTTTTATCAATTGACACCTTTTCTACTAATCATCTGTGAAAATTAATACACCGAACCTTCGGGGATTAACTTGACACTCAAACCAACTAAGCCAAGTAGCGACAAACGGAATAGCTTATATTTATTTTAATGGATGCTCCTTGTTTATTAGCGTGATATGAAGACACAGTGACAAAGTCAATTTCATATAAAGAGCTTCGAAAAAGGGCATGTATTGGCTAAATAATTTATTTATGGGACCACAAAAAAAAAAAAAAAAAAAAAAATATCCGATGACGTACACTGTAATTATCCGAATGATGTCAAATTAGTTTGAAAAATTAATGCATTATAATTAATTAGGCGTATTCTTATAATTGGCGCATATAATAACTGCGGCTCTTTTTCTGGGATACATAAAGGAATTTCGTACTATTACGGTCTATAGTCGGTATTTCTTAAAATTGTATTTTAACGTGGTTAACCCCCATTAAATATAATGGAATTTTACTAGTATTTTAAAGGCATGTTTTTCTGTTGAAAAGTGTCGGCATATAATTTGTAATTAGTTTATAGGGTTACACAAAATAATTCCGATATGCTATATGTAATATTTTTGCATGAAATTTGGTAAAAATATTTATGAATTTCAGGGAAATAATACAAGACTGTCAGTTATTAAGAATACATATATATGATATACAGATAAGTATAGAAAGAGATACAGTGGGCCATTGAGGAGGGCGGCAGCCCCCTTCAGGAACGTATCTGTTTATCTCGCAAATCAGTCGAATCAATAGTATATATATTATATGATAAGGAATAAATAAAAATAACGTTGAATAATGTGTGATGCAAATAGGACGTTGAGGCTCCGGATCTGCAGATCCACTAGTTACAATAAAAAACATTTTTAATATACCATGTTTTCAAAACGGACTAAAAAGTATAAAATAATTTCTCCTATATAGCCCCATACAGATAGTAATACCCATACATATCCCCCTGAAAATTTGTGATTGTGAATTTTTAATAGCTATGAATATATTCGTAAGATTTGATACGATAAATACGGGGCGCATGCAATGGATAATAAATAGTAATAGATAGTAAGGATCTTAGGGAGTAGTTGTCGTTGAGAAAATTCACAGAGCTTTTTAAATCATTTGCAGTACAATAAAATTGTTATTCACTTTGGTGAACTATTCATGCATCAATCATCCATTGCATGCTCCCCTTACAAATATTTTCATAGCTATTAAAATTTCACAACCACAAATTTTCAGGGGAATCTGTGCGGGTATTATTGTATGTATGGGTCTAGGAGAAATTATTTTATTTTCTTTAGTCAGTTTTAAAAAAGATAGTATATTAAAAAATCTTTTTTATTTTAATAATTTTTTTCTACTTTTTAGTCTTGTGTGTGTGAAATTTTGCAATCGATTTTAACCATCTTGATGAGATTATGACAGAAGTATATGGCAAATTTCAGGTTTGTTTCAGTTTCTCCTCACCTGATCATATCTGTAACAGAAAATTGTTTTACCCACTTAGCAAAAACATGATAATTTGTTTGTTATTTTAATGAAAAATAAAATAAAGAAGCAAGGAAAATTAATATTAAGATTTTTTTACATCAATATTCAGTTCAATCAAACTATAATTAAGCCTCAATATTAAAGGAAATTAATGTCAGATCTATCTTTTTGTTTTTACTAATTTTAAATATATAAATCCTTTATGGTCTCGGTCTCATTCTCTTCATTTCCTTCGGTGCATATTCATTTCACAGTTTTTTGCCAGTCAGTTTCGAGCAATCGAGATCCTCTACTTTTCATCTATCCAGTGATCTGACTCGATTTAGTGCAACATATATTTAAAACCCGAATAAACTACTACGTCAGAAACGCCAAAGAAAAATATTTGAGATGCATATAGCTGCTTCGGTAGCCTTAAGCGTACCGTCTTCAGTGCAAAAAGAATTCTGAATCTGGAGAAGTGCCCGTATATATAGGAGAGGGACCGAATTTAGTTCAACCAATGGGATTGCAGAAAAGGTGTGGAGTGTGGCCAATAGGAATTTCGGAATGTGTAGCTGTGTAAACAGTAGAAAAATTAAGAAAATGTGGACTGAATGTAAAATTTCCAACAATCAGACAAATAGGGAACAGCGAAATCCCAATTTACAAGGTTTTTAAAATTTTTATAAATATGAAAAGCTTCAAAGAAATAGAGTTCCTGAATGGATTTAGGTCTGCAAATTATTTTAGCTGAATTAAATTTAAAACTATGATTTTCCTCCCAGCAATGTTTAGAAATAGCCGATTTATTGGTTTCTTGTTTGCGGACGTAATTCATATGTTCTTTTAGACGAAGACGCAGTCTTAAATTTCGACGGGGAGACATAACTCACACAGTAACTAATTATCATAACTAATTATCATATCATAACTAATTATCATATAAAACTCTGCCGAAGCCTAATTTGAATTGTTTAACATAGATTTACGTAATAGTGCTTGTTATCTTACCTCTTAATCTCCAACCTGTATTTATAGTATTGAATTTCAGGGTAAGAGAAAGTCGTGTGAGTGACACACCAGATTATTTACTTTCTCTTAGCCACCTAAATGGTAGAGAAAGTATTGTTTATGGATCAAATATTCGAAATCGAGTTTCTGTTATATTTAGACGTTTTCAGGTCCATGAATCGAAAAATCATGTTTTTAGCGGTTGGTCTGTGTGTGTGTCTGTTATCAGCATATCTCAAGAACAAATAACAGCAGAAAATCCAAACTTGGTATTCTAAATGTGTATAATATAGGGATACTAAACGAAACTTTTCATTGAGATGAAGCAAATGGTTCGTGTACAGGGACACCCAAGAGAATTCAAATACATTACGTCTATGGGGGAAATTGTAGGTAAGTACAGTTTATCATCTATAGACTGCACTAAACCAAATGTAACGAATATATATTTTTTATATGCTTAAAAACATGTTTCCTGTAGAATATGGTATGAAAAGCATTCACTGTTCGTTTACAGGTTAACACAAAAGAACTAGATTATAGTACGACAATACTTGAAAATTGGTGGAAGTGTATGTCAGGTTGCGCTATGTGTTAATAAATTAGGATTATAATTATTTGCACCGTGTGGCGTATACATAACCTTCAGGAGATATACAGGGCTGCCAATATTTAAGCCATAAGATTCCTTTTTATTATTAGCAGAAGCACTTTATTATACTATTTTACCATGTCCAGGAAAGCTGCTCAGTCATTGAAGTTAATTCCTCACAGCCATATGGTAAATAATGTATTTTTTAAGCTAAATGTTTATCACCCTTTTTTTTTTTTTTTTTTCTAATACTTACACGTTTTGAGCTTTCCTGAATACCGAAGTCAATTTTTTAACGTTTGATCTTTCTCTCTGTCTCTAACAGAGTAATTTAAAAACAAATAATTTCAGTCAATCCAAATAAAGTTATCTCTTCAATCTGAAGTTAATACGTTTGTTCCTGGAAAGTTTGTTCAAGATTGATAATTTTCAAGGAATGTTGCATGTGGAAGTTTTCTGAATAATTTTAAATATACTTTTGATTTTAATAACTAATTTGAATTCTATATAAATATAGGTACAATTTGAAACGGATGGTTGGGGGGGGGGGGCATAGCTTCCCGCACGTAGAATTATTTGTCAAAAAAAGCTGCTCCGAAGCCTAATTTGAATTAATAAATAGAAATTAAAACTTCTTCACACACCATAAATTTTAAGCCAGCACAACCGGTTTCGAAAGGACGTAGCCTTTCTTCTTGGAGGCAAAAGCAAGACTGTCTTGCTTTTGCTTCCAAGGCAGTAGTACGTGTTTTTTTTTTTTTTTGCACCTGATGAAGAAAGGCTACGTCCTTTCGAAACCGGTTGTGCTGGCTTAAAATTTATTGTGTGTGAAAAAGTTTTAATTTCTATTTATTGATTGTACACCAGTTTTGAATTTAGTTTTAGTAATTTGAATTGTTTTAACATAGGTTTGAATAATGGTACTCGTTATCTTACCCCTTAATCTCCAATCTGTATTTATATTATTAAATTTCAAGGTAAGAAAAGTCATGTGAGTGACATACCTGATTATTTTTTATATGCGTAAAAACATGTTTCATGTAGAATAGGGTCTAGAAATCATACATTGTTCGTTTACAGGGCTACACAAAAGAACTAGATTATAGTGCGACAATACTCTAAAAATTTATGGAAGTGTATTTCAGGTTGTGCTGTGTGTTATTTATATAGGATTACATTTACGTGTACCATGCAATGTGTACATAATCTTCAGAGGATATACAGGGTTGCTAATAGTTAAGTCATAACATTCTATTTATTGTTAGTGGAAGTGCTTTACTATAATATTTTAGCATGTCCAGGAAAGCTGCTCAAGAATTGAAATTAATTCCTCATGCCCATACGGTTAATAATGTATTTTTTTAAGCTAAATATTCATTACTTGGTTTTTTGTGTATTTACATGTTTTGAAGCTTCCTGAATACCAAAGTCAAGTTTTTAACGCTTGATCATTGTCTGTGTCATTTAGAGTAAATTAAAAACAAATAACTTTAGACGATCCAAATGTTCTACTTTGAAGTTAATACTTTGTTACTAGAAAACCTTGATCAAGACTGATAAGTTTCAATGAATGGTGCGGGTGAAAGTTGCCTGAATAATTTAAAACGAACTTTTGAATGTATTAACAGATTTGAATTCTATATAAATGTACAATAATGAAACGGGGGAATTGAACAATTATTTGTCAAATAAGACTGCTCCGAAACCTAATATTAATTGTTTTAACATAGGTTTACATAACAGTACTCGTTATCTTAACCCTTAATCTCCAATCTGTATTTATACTATTAAATTTCAGAGTAAGAGAAAGTCATGTGAGTGACACACCAGATTATTTTTAATATTTCCTAAGTTCTGAACCTAATACAAATAGATTTTATAAATATTTGATTTTTAACTTGAGATTATCTCGCTTAAGATGCGCCACGTGGCCGCCTAAAGCCATATTTTCAGTTTAAACAGTCAAAAAGTTTTATATCTATATAAATAAAATCAAACTTCTGTCTGTAAATTTGTCAGTATCAAAAAATTTTGCGATATATTCCCGTTTCATACACCATGAAAGCCAAAAATTACTTCAGAAAATTTTGACTGTTTGTGTGTGTGATTGTGTGTGTCATCGTGTCTGTATGTCTCTAACGCTATTTTTGTCCGGGTATCACGTGAGAACGGCTGGACTGAATTCAACAGCGGTTAGCAGGAATTTAAGTCTTTACACAACTTATAATCATATCTATCAACTTTTTCGAAATTCCTCATCGTCTCCTCACCTAGGGGACAAATGTCAAAAACACGTTTGTAAGCATAACGCGGCTCCAAATTGCTTCACAGTAAAAGAATTGCACATGAGAGACAGATAAAACATTATCTGTGATTTAGGAATTTTCGATTTTTAGTGAAGGAGGGGGAAAGTCGATTTTGGGCGGGAAATTTTGTAAATTCCAGATTTTCGAGTAAAACTCTCCCAAAATGGAACAAAGATGTTGAAAAAAGCTATGTGACTTCCTTAGGATATTTCGAAAACACATTTTTGTTTTTTGTTTTTTAGGAATTTGTGATTTTATTTTATTTTATTTATTTATTTATTTCATTTTTATTTCATTATTATTTTTTTTTTTGGGGGGGGGGGGAGGGGGGGGTGTTGAAAATGTATTATTATATCTATTATTTATTTTATGAATATTATTATTATTGGATGGCAACGTTGGTTAAAAAAAAATATGATACTTGGTCTCGTTTAATCGAGAGCTCGTGTGTATTAAAATTTTTAGAATAAGTAATTTTCTGTTTTAGAGCAGTAGGTTTTTCCATTGGGAATAAAGTTTTTTTTGTATTTTTTAAATGATTTCTTTTTGTAAATAATATTCAACGTAGCTGTGTTCTTTTTTACTGATATTTGAATTTTAAGAAGAAACGCAGTACGTGTTATTCAATTGAGTAGCCGCTTTGAAGATAAAAGTGTGAATATTTCATTTACTGGCGTCCGTAGATATCACTAGTTTTTAGAAAGCAGAAGAAAATGGTGATTTTTTCTTAAGTAGCTTTAACATTTGTGGCGCCTGAGCGACAGGAAGTAGCAACATGTTTCAAGCAATAAAAGGATTTAAGAAAGATGATTTGATATATGTGGCGTCTGAAATTGGCGAAGAAGTACCAGCCAATGTTACTATTTCAGGTTTAAAAAATATTATATTGAACAGTGAAGAATACAAGAAAGATGCTGAATTTGTTCAAGTACTATTAGGAAATGCTGTTGCCGAGCGAAAATTACAAGAGCAAGAAGAAAAAATTAAACAAGATAATGAATTTGAAAAAATGAAACAAGATAAAGAATTTGAATTTGAAAGAATGAAATTTGAATCTGAAAAAATGAAAGTTGAAGCTGAAAAGGAAATCGAGCTCGCTGGAATTCAAGCTCAAAGTCGAGGTGAATCTGTTCCACTAAATTATGTACCTGATTTAAGCTATTCAAAAAGGAAATTTACGTTGCCAAGATTGGAATTTAGACAATTTGGCGATGACTTAAAAGATTGGCTTCCTTTTTGGAGTCAATTTGAGCAGGTGCATAAAGATGAAGATATCGCACCGGAAGATAAATTTCAGTATTTAGTGCAAGCCACGGTTGCTGGTTCCCGTGCAAGAGAAGTAGTTGAAAGTTTTCCGCCAACTGGCGCCAATTATGAAAAAGCGATCGAAAGCCTGGAATCTCGCTTTGGAAGAGAGGACCTCTTAGACGAAGTATACGTTAGACAGTTACTAAAATTAATTATTTCTGTTCAAATTAAGGAAATGTTTTCATTAACTTCTCTGTATGACAAACTTGAATTGTATCTACGTGCATTGGAAACATTAGGTGTAACCACGGATAAATGTGCATCTATATTGTATCCCATGGTTGAATCTTGTTTCCCAGCTGATTTTTTAAAGGCTTGGAATCGTAGTAACATTTCTCATTCAAACACTGATGCTAAAGAGAAGTTGAATAATTTAATGGAATTTCTCAAAAAAGAAGTTGAAGGCGAAGAAAGGATATCTTTGGCAGTAGCTGGTTTCGGTTTAAGAAAGAGCCAAGAGAACAAACCTTTAAAAAGGAAGCAATGCAATTTTGAAAATTTGAAAAGTAAAGTACCTACTGCTGCGGGTTTATTAACGGCCACTTCAAATAGAGAGGAGAAGAAATCTTGCGTTTTTTGTGATGGCAAACATTCAAGTTCAGATTGTTTTTCACCTCAGAAAATGAGTTTAGCAGAAAAACAAAAAATAATGAAAGATAAACGTTGTTGCTTTGCCTGTTTATCGCTAACTCACACTGTTAAGAAATGCCGAGCAGTTCTAAAGTGTGTGATCTGTTCTAAAAAGCATTTTCCTCTAATGTGTAATGTACTTGATTCACAAAAAAGGGCTGTGGAAAAGAAAGAAGAAAAATCTGCAGAAAATGATGTTAGTATGTCCAATTTCAACAAACGAAGTCCAAAGATATTTCTTCAAACCGTGAAAGCCAAATTGGTCTCTGGCAATAAACAGAAAACTGTGAGATTGCTCTTTGATTCTGCATCCCATAAGTCGTATATTCTGGAAAGTGTAGCCAAAGAAATGAATTATATACCTATTCGCCAAGAGAAAATGGTTCATTCCCTTTTTGGCGGCGTTATCACTAGCGAGGTCAAGCATGCTATAAAGTGACATTGAAACATTTGAAAGAAAATTTTGGCTGCAATTTCGAAGTTTTGGATCAGTCTACAATATGTGAAAATATCAGACCGGTTTTTCAAGGCCCTTGGATAAAGGAGTTAGAAGAAAATGAGATTAATTTAACGGACATTGGCGTCAAATGTGAAGCAATTGATATTCTCGTCGGAGCTGACGTTATGGGAAAAATGTTGACTGGAAAAAGAAAGGTCTTATCATCGGGTCTCGTGGCTTTAGAAACATACTTAGGTTGGACCTTAATGGGAAAAGTACCGCCTGGAAAAGCCTCGGAAGAAAACTTGGCGATGTCAGTGTTATCGCTATACAGGGTTTGTCCGGAAAGTAATAGGACTGATTTTCTTCCGCCGCGACTGTACTTCGGAGCGTGCGCGCACCGACTGGATTCGGTAGAGGGCGTTCCTAGCTAACGAACGAGCGGCTGGTCAGTTATCTCCGAGCACCTGGAGAGTCAGGCCAGGCTTTTTCGTGCGACGTGTTTCTGTGAGTGGTGCAAGCCCCTAATTTTTTAATACTGACCCCCAATTTTTGAGTCTCTTGAGCACTTCCACGTAAAACTTGGCGTTGACGGTTTGTCCAGGAGGAACAAATTCATGGTGGATGATGCCTTTAATGTAAAAAAAGACAATGAGCATCGTTTTCACTTTGGATTTGCTCATTCTTCCCTTTTTTGGGCGAGGAGACGCCGGCGTGTGCCACTCGGAAGATTGCCTCTTTGTCTCGGGATCATACTCAAAGATCCATGACTCGTCACCTGTGATTACGTTATTCAAAAATTGGGGGTCACTATTCAAAAATTGGGGGCTTGCACCACTCACAGAAACACGTCGCGCGAAAAAGCCTGGCCTGACTCTCCAGGTGCTCGGAGATAACTGACCAGCCGCTCGTTCGTTAGCTAGGAACGCCCTCTACCGGATCCAGTCGGTGCGCGCACGCTCCGAAGTACAGTAGCGGCGAAAGAAAATCAGTCCTATTACTTTCCGGACAAACCCTGTATGTAAATGAAGCTGAAATCTCAAATCTATGGAAGTTGGATTTAATTGGAATCTATGATCCTATTGAGAAGAAGTCCAAATACGAGACTGATATTCAGACTAAAGAGCATTTTTTAGAAACAGTGGCAATTAATAGAGAGGGCCGCTATGAAGTTTGTTTGCCATGGGCTGATGATAAGTCGCCTTTACCCGACAACTTGAGTTTGGCGAAGAAACGGCTCGAATACACAACAGCAAAGCTTATAGCGATGAACATGTATGAAAAATATGAAGATGTTCTTCTGAACTGGATTAATGAAGGCATAATTGAGGAAGTTCCCAAGAATGAAGTAAACTCTTATGGCAATTACTTACCTCATCGTGCTGTAATAAAACCTAGTAGCAGCACTACTCCAATTCGCCCAGTCTTTGATGCTTCAGCTAGATTAGCAAATTATCCTTCTTTAAACCAATGCTTGGAATGTGGTCCTAATCAAATGGAACTTATCCCAGATATTTTACTTCGATTCAGAGAAAAAGAATTTGGCGTTATCGCCGACATTAGGAAAGCTTTTCTGCAAATAAGCATTCGTAAAGACGACAGAGATTTCCTGCGTTTTTTATGGTGGGAAAACTTAGAAGGTAAGAAACTAAAAGTATTTCGCCATACAAGAGTTGTTTTTGGTGTTAAATGCAGTCCTTTCCTTTTGGCTGCGGTAATTGAGTATCATACTCGGCGTTGTAACGGATTTGAAGAATCTTTAAAGAAAAGGCTTTTAGAGAGTTTCTACGTAGATAATGTTGTTACCAGTGTTAATAACAAAGAAGAATTAGATAAGTTTATCGTTAATTCTAAAGCTTTAATGGCCAAAGGTTGTTTTGATCTAAGAGAATGGGAATGGTCTGGCGACTGTAATGAGACTAGTTCTAAGAAAGAGACTCAAGTATTAGGTCTTATTTGGAATAAAGAGCTTGATACATTGAAGATTAACATGAAATGGTTAGACAACATTAACATGGAAAAATTAACAAAAAGAACTATGTTGCCTGTCGTCCACAAAGTTTTTGATCCTTTTGGCTTCACCTCACCAGTCATGCTTTGTCCAAAAATAATGTTACAAAAAGCATGGAAACTAGGAACGAGTTGGGATGAAGAGATAACTGGTGAGCTTCATAAAGAGTTTATGCAGTGGTTTCAAGAACTGAAGTATTTGTCTGATATACAGATACCTAGGTTTATTCGAGTATCTTCCGAAGATTTAAGCAACTGCACTATTCACACATTTGTTGACGGAAGCAAAGATGCCTATGGTGCAGTTACATTCCTTAGAGTAGAGGATGCTAATCAAGTTAATTTATTTTTGCTTGCAGCAAAGTCTCGAGTGGCTCCGTTAAGAGGTGTAACTATACCTAGAATGGAACTTCTAGCTGCTGTAATTGGAGCGAGACTGACGAATTCGGTTATTGAAGCTCTTGGTTGGAGAAATGTTATGACTCATTACTGGAGTGATTCTACAACGGTTCTTGCATGGATACAACGAGAAGAAAATTGGTCCGTTTTTGTAAGAAATAGAGTGCAGGAGATCAGAAAACTGAGTGATCCTTCATCATGGAGACATATAACGGGGGAGAAGAATGCTGCAGACTTGCCCTCCAGAGGATGCAAAGCAAAGCATCTAGTCTCATCAAAATGGTGGGAGGGTCCACAATGGATGAAAGACGTTTCTGAATTTCGAGCAATGATGGATTTCTCTAATCGCGATTGGAATGAGGAAGAAATTGAAAAGGAAAAACCTAGGAAAACTTGTATACTGACAAATACTGAAGCTATTGTTGATGAAGATTGGTACTATAGATACTTTTCTAGTTATGATAGAATTATTCGTCTTGTTGCATGGATCCTTCGTTTCAAGCACAACTGCAAGAATTTAAATTGGAGGAAGCATGGTGAATTGACAGCCCCAGAAATTCATGAAGCAGAAATGAAGGTTTTACTTCTAATTCAGAATGAGTCTTTTCCTCAAGAAGACGAAAAGAGATTGAAAAGTTTGCAAACGTTTAAAGACGAGCTTGGTGTCATTCGGCTGAAGACGAAAATTATTTATCGAAAGGATAGTGAAGATTTTCTTAAACCTATTGTTCTTCCATCAAAATATGAAGTGGTAAAACGGCTAATTTATAAAGCATATGTTGAGAACTGCCATGCTGGTTTCCAGATACTATTAAATATACTTCGAGAAAAGTATTGGATTCTAAACGGCAGAAAGGCAGTGAAAAATGTTGTAGCCAGCTGCACTGCATGCAAAAGATTTCGGTCAAAGAACTTGGAAGTAATCAGTCCTCCACTTCCTGAAAACAGAGTTAAAGATGCTGCAGTTTTTCAGATAACTGGTGTTGATATGGCTGGGCCATTATTTCTCAAGGATAACAAGAAAAGCTGGGTTTTAATTTTTACTTGTGCAGTATACAGAGCAGTCCATTTGGAGCTTGTTACTTCTGCTTCAACAGATGCGTTCTTAATGGCTTTTAGAAGATTTACAGCTCGCAGAGGAAGATGCTCTACTGTATACTGTGACAATGGTTCAAATTTTGTAGGAGCAGCCAACTATTTCAAGAAACTAGACTGGGAACGCATACGAAAACATAGAGTTGTCAACTCTATTGATTGGAAGTTCAATCCCCCAACTGCTGCTTGGTGGGGCGGTTGGTGGGAGAGATTAATTCGAATTCTAAAAGATCTCTTGAAAAGAGTATTAGGGCTGGCACGTCTCGATTACGAAGAAATGATGACGGTTTTAGCTGAGTGTGAGAAGGTAGTCAACTCAAGACCTCTTACTTACATCTGTGAAGAGGAAGCTGTAAAACCAATTTCGCCATCGATGGTCATCCAAGATATGCATGAATGCAGTCTTCCTGATTTGGATGCTGTTGAGCAAAATTTTTTATGTAAAAGGCTCAAATACAGACAAACCATTCTCAAAGATTTACGAAGCCGTTTTAGATCTGAATATCTTGGTGCTCTTATTCTACGTAAAAGTAAAAGCAAAAAGTCAGACAAACATACCGTTACTGTTGGCGAAATTGTTACGGTGGGAGCCGATAATAAAAAGAGAATCTACTGGCCTTTAGGTCGTATCACTGAGATTATACCAGGTAAAGACGGACAAGTACGACTTGTTAAAGTGCAAACTTCCAAAAAGGAGCTCTTACGCCCGATTCAAAGAGTTTATCCCCTAGAGATAACATCGTCTGAAGATCTTCCCACACCGATGACTCTCAGTAAAGTTAAAGAATCAGATAACATCTCCAAAGTTTCAGACAGTACTACTAATGAGAAAATGAAGTTTAGTAGAGTTGGCCGAAGAATTAAGGTGCCGGAAAGATTATATTAGATAGTAGATTATATTAGATATTGTTGATCATTCTTCTATTTATTTTACTTTTTCATTTTTATATTTTTTAAATGTAACGTTGCCATCTTTGTACCAAAGTTGTTTGACTAATAGTTTTTATGTTTTGATTATTATTTATAATCAAAAGGTGGGAGGATGTTGAAAATGTATTATTATATCTATTATTTATTTTATGAATATTATTATTATAAAAAAAAATATGATACTTGGTCTCGTTTAATCGAGAGCTCGTGTGTATTAAAATTTTTAGAATAAGTAATTTTCTGTTTTAGAGCAGTAGGTTTTTCCATTGGGAATAAAGTTTTTTTTGTATTTTTTAAATGATTTCTTTTTGTAAATAATATTCAACGTAGCGTGTTCTTTTTTACTGATATTTGAATTTTAAGAAGAAACGCAGTACGTGTTATTCAATTGAGTAGCCGCTTTGAAGATAAAAGTGTGAATATTTCATTTACTGGCGTCCGTAGATAACACTAGTTTTTAGAAAGCAGAAGAAAATGGTGATTTTTTCTTAAGTAGCTTTAACAGGGGTACGATAGAAGGCAAAATCTGGACATCTTTTTTAGAGCTAAATTTGTCCTCGTAAATCTATCGGAGCTGTGGTCACGAATTTTGATGTTTGGATTGTTTATATGTATCCGATATCTAAAGTAACGGGATTTATTGAAATTACTCCCTTGCGGGGGAGGGGGACAGAAGGCAAAAAAAAAAAAAACAGTTTGTAAGCATAACTCGGCCTCAAATTACTTCACGGTGAAGTAATTGCACATGAGGAGACTAGACTTGAGTATAAATAAAACAATATGTAGGATTTTGGAATTCTTGATTCTTAAAGAGGGAGGGGAAAAATCGGTTTTGGGGGGGGGAACTTTCAAAAATTCCGGATTTTTGAGTAGATCTCTTCTAAAAATGGTACAAAGGTATAGAAAACAGCCTTGTGTCTTCTTTAGGATGTTTCCAAAAACACATTTTCGTTTTCTTTTGTCATTTTCGATTTTTTTTTTTTTTTTGAGGGGGGGTTACGAAGGAGCAAATTCAAAATCCCCCCCCTCCCCCACACTGCCCTTTAAGCGCTAAATTTGTCTTGGGAAATTTATGGGATATGCGGGCACAAAATTTGAAGAGTAAATTGTTTATATGTATTCAACACTTACTGTAACGGGATTTTACGAAATTTTTCCCTTACCCCCCCCTTGTGGTCGGGGGCAATAAACGCGTGTAAAAACACGTTTTTCCGTTTGAATTCACATTAAATTAGAATGGCGAATTTTGGTGTGTGGATGTTGACTAAATGTGTTGACTAATTATGTGCTTGGGTGGGTGGGATTTCGCAAAACTTCGAATTAGGGAAGGGGAAAGAAAACAGGTAAGTTGCTGTCGAAGGAGTGAAAACCCAGACTCCTCACGTAGCGAGTGAGAAAAACCTCGACCGAACACAGCGGGAAATTAGGTTATTAATAATGATAAGGGATTTTGACAACTCCTTTACGTATTGTGTCCAGCGAAGCGGGCAATGCCTTAATTTTCATTCTAAAATTAATGCTTTTGTGTTGGTCTCGTTAATTGACTTTCCTTGCCATTTTTAAAATACATTCTAAAATTACAATTTTTCTGGCAACTGCGTTTTGTTTTTAACACTTAGATCAATCCTAAAGTGTACATCGAAGCCCGACGTAATTAAATCCGTTCGATTCTTTTTTTTTTTTTTTTTTTTTGTAGGACTGAGGACTATTAGTCTCAGTCTACGGATGTTTACGATACCAATTTTACGATAGTTGGACATTTATCGAAATCAAAAATATAATTGAATAAATCGAAAGCGATGTTACAATTTGAAAAAAAAAAAAAAAAAAAAAAAACTAATAGTCCACTGTACTAAACTAAATTCTGCTTTAGCCAGAATTTCATCAAAATCTTTCTTTTTCATTTTTCTTTTTTTTTTTTTTCTTTTGAAAGAAAAAGAAAAGAAAACTAATAATAATCAGTTTCGAAACATACAGTATCGAAAAAGTTTTTTTTTAATGATTTTGAATTAATACATAAAAAGCGCGTATGCCAAATGAAGTAAAAAGTAAAACCAGATAATTAAGTTTGAGTTTGAGTTGTTAATTTTTATTTTCCGAATATACGTACGTAAGGCAGGTATTGTAATCATGTCAAAAATCCGAATTCGAAATTTTGGTGTTTCTAAACGTTTTGAGGTGCCCTGATTCCGTATTCACTATTTTTACGATGATGTATATATGTGTATGTGTATGCATGTATGGGTGTGTTTATGTGTGTATGTATGTATGTGGGTGAACAAGCTAGCGTCTAAACGCTTTGCTGGAATGAGCGGAAAGTTGGTACTTATGTTGTAAGTCACCGTAGCACGAACCCTATTGGTTTTGGTGAAACTAGCACTTAAGTTTTTTTACAGGGACACCAAGAAAAATTCCTCATCATTATGGCCTATGGGGACAAATTTTTAAAAGTGCGATAGCGTCTAAACGCCGTATTAAACTGAGCAAAAAAAAAATATATGTGTTCACACAAACCTTATATGTTAAACTAAATACGCATGGCTGTTAGCGTTACCCGAGAAACACCACGAGGAGGTCGCCATGCATCGTTTCTCATGGAGAGTTTTGATAAGGCAGGCCCCCTTGCCTACTGCCAGGAGAGTTTTGATATCCAAGTTCTTACTTTTACTACTAGTCTTTTGTACTGCGAATGCAACAGCAACATATTTTTTAAAAAATCCTCAATTTTTGAAATTTCTTTTTTCTATTACTTCGTGGTGAATTAGAAATCGGTTCATTTTCAATGGTTGAGTCCACTACCTGTGACAGAATTGATTCCGTTTCGATAGGCAACGGAGGTTCGTCAATATCAGTCACAGGCAGTGGAACAGAAACTGGTTCGTTCTGGTTTTTATTAAGCACATCCACTGCCTGAGAAAGAACTGATTCCCCTTGGTTTCCCCTAGGTTCGTCAGTCTCAGTCTCAGGCAGTGATTCAGAAATAATAAGTAGGCATCCAAATTTTGGCAGATTTTTAAGCTTCGGATGCTTGCGAGGACGACGCGTATTTAAAGCTGAAATATAAAGGTTTTTCTTGCGTTTTGAAATATAATTTTTATTACTATATATTCTGCTGTGGAATTCGGGAAGGAAAATTGATTCTTCAATTATTGGATTAGCATTACTATTATTATGATTAAAGACATTACCATTTTTAAAGCTAATATTGTGCGAAGGATTAGATGTAAAAGTAGATGAATGATTAGACTGAAAACTTGGAATATCATAGCTCTCACGTCCAGCATCTGGACAGTCACAACTTTCGAGAGCATCATTCGGTGAATGGTACTCCGGAAGTTTAAAATTAATCCAATTGAGTAGTTTTAGCACAAAACAACCCAATAAGAAAGCACCTAAGAATATTAATATCGTCATTCTTAGATGAGAGTCAGAAATTAGACTGAAAATATTTGTTTAAAAGTGGAGCATTTCATTGTTGTAATATATGTATTTACATGTCCATTGTAAATGCTGTTAACAATTGTTGCAGTTGTCCTTTCAATTGTTGAATTGCAATAATGGGTAATTTTTTTTTTTAACAATACAATATCGGATATTTTTTTTTTTAAACGAACATAAAAATTGTATTTAAGAAAATGATAGGAACTTTTGATGATGAAAACCAAAATATTACAATTTAATTTTTTTTTTTTTTTTTTATGTGTGAAATATAATAAATATTTTAGATATAATTGGCAATATGGTTTCAAAACATAATCTTTAGTAATGAAAAACTAAAAATAAGTAATGAAAGAATTTTCAAAAATAGATTTTTTAAAAAGTAAAGAAAACTTAAATAAAAAGAACAATGCATATATTGCCGTATAAATTTATTTAAGTGTAAAGTTATCTTCTAGTGTTTGAAAAAGAAAAAAAAAAAATGCGGGGCAGTCTTTGGGGACTGCCGATAGAAGTGAAAACTAAGTAACTTGTGAATTGTATCGTCGACCTAGATTATTATTTTTGAATTATTTTTGGTTTGTAAAGAAGTGTTAATGACCAATTTAAACTTTAATCATTTAAACTTTAAATTTATATTGAAAGCAAAAAGAAGAATATATAACAGTCTGTATAAAAACACGTGCTTGTAATTTGTGAACTATGTTTATACTGTGGAAAAAGTACATACATACATAGAGTATAGAACTAGAAAGAGACAGATGCCAGTAGCCAGTATACTACTCGTATTAGTATACATTTTATGCATATATATATATAGCTATATGAGGCATGCTGCGCCGTGCGCTACGTATATGGATATATATGTAGAGAGATATACTTTTTGTATATATATAATGTATACAAATAACGCACGGAGGTATATCTATGTACGTATATACACAGTATACATATAGCTCTTGGAAAGCGTTCGGTGACGATGACGCGAGTTCCATGATTTTCGTTCACCCAAAAGTGCTCAACGCGCATAAAGAAGTTTTCACTTCAAAAATATACACATATCATAGGTGACAGGTTCACGAACTGTATAGATTTTGGTGAATCTAGCACTTGTAGTTTTTTTACAGGGACACAAAGAAAAATTCTTTATCATTATGGCCTATAGGACCAAATTTTAAAAAGTGCGATTGCGTCTAAACGCCTTATTAAACTGAGCAAACAATTCATATACACATTATAGGTAATAGTTGCATGAACTGCATAGATTTCGGTGAATCTAGCACTGATAGTTTTTTTTACAGGGACGCAACAAATAATTCTGTATCATTATGGCCTATGGGGGTGAAATTATTTAAAGTGCGATAGCATCTAAATGCCTTATACGTTTCAGTGGAAAATTTATATACGAGTTATAGGTCACCATCACACAAACTGTATAGATTTTGGTGACTCTAGCATTTAACGAGTTTTACAGGGACACAAATAAAAATTGTTCATCATTAAGACCTATAGGCTCAAACTATTTAAAGTGCGACAGCGACTAAACGCCTTATTCAAATTAACTGAAAATTTATGTACATGTTATACGTCACCCTCACACGAACTTTAGAGAATCTAGCACTTATGGTTATTTTTACAGGGACAAAATACAAATTTCTTTATCATTGGAGCATTTAGGCTCAAACTTTAAAGTGCGATAGCGTCTAAATGCCTTCTCCGATGAAGCTGAAAATTTATATAAATATTATAAGTCACCTAACTATAAGCATTTTGGTGAATATAGCATTTGTAGGTTTTTACAGGGACACAACGAAATATTCTTTATCATTATGATCTACGTATTCTGTAAAATAGCGTTAAATTAAACATCATGTACTATATACAGAAAAATACTCAAACACCCTATTATAATTTTCTCTTTTGTTTACTTACCAACTCCTCTGACTTTACTTTATCTACAAAACCATTAATTACTCAATGTACGGAAAGTCGAGTGGAGCCACTCCAGATTTTTTAATATTATATATATATACATATATATATATATATTTATAAATATTAGGTGTGCCGAAGAATTCTGTTGCTTTTTGAATTTAGAGAAACTGACCACGGAAAATTTCCTGGACAACATTTAAATAAGCTTTAAGAAGATATTTGATAAAATATAAGTATTTTTAAATTAAAATTTCTGGTGCAATTTTACTAATTCAAAACAACACGAATTTTGCTTACATCTAACAGTAATACTTAGTCTCATTTTAAAAATAATATTTTTATTTTATTTATTTATTTTTACGTATTTATTTATTTTTGAAGATATAACTTATTATCTAATAAATATATAAATTATCTATATAAATAAAGCAAAGAGTTTGTTGTTGGAACACATCTGGGTGGATCACTGCTATTTTTGATTGGTCTAGATTTAACTATTTTTGTGACGAAAGTCCGCCATTTTTAAAAATATTTATTTTAATGTTTTCATTTCATGTGTAAATTCCATGTTATCTTAAATTAAGTATTAATGCATAGAAACTCTTATATTCTTTAAGAACTATCTGAGAATGACATTTTCGCATCTAAGAAAGATTTTAAGCACAAAGTTATTGGTTATGGGTTATAGTTTTGTAATGCAGTATGCTAAAAGTATCAAAACATAGCAATGAACCTAATTATGTACATACACTACAAAAATTCTGCATGAAAGCATGTCGTTTGCCCTTTAACTAAATTTTGTGTTCAAAAGGCTTTTTTTTTTTTTTTTTCTTTATTTCAAGATGTGCATATTTTTTCACATATGCATCAATTATTGTTTCTTACAACTACTAGGTATTCGATACTCGGTCAAAGTACTACTCGGTGCACCACTAAATAAAATATTAAAGTAAACATATGTAATGCATAGTATATACTTATATTTGGAAAATATATAGCAGCACTGTTTGAAAGTAGATGTTTTGTTTGCAATGCTATCTTCAGAAACTGAAATATTTTTTGTCAATTTCAATATCAGTGTTGCCAACATATTTTCAGCATATAATCATAGGTAATGATGATGTATATAAATGTGAATTTTTGTAGGAGTAAGATATTATTAATTTTCATTTTATTTAATGAAATATAATTATACCCAAATTACCCCGACCCTCCCATCCCCCTCTACTTTATTAGCAATTCATAACATATGTAAAATTTGCAAGGAAAATAAATTAAAAATATACACTTCCATTACTACGATTTAGAGGTAAGTATTTTATAGTTTTATTTTCTGAAAAATTCGTTATTCATATATAAATTTTTCCAAAAAGGAAATAAATGTATTAAATATCTTTAGTCTGTTGGCTAGAACTAAAATATCCTCAAGCGTAAACAAATCTTTTCATGTAACCTTTTTTTCTCAGAATATGATTGTTTCAAAGTTCCACACTTATATTGCATGGCAACCAAACAAAATATACATATATAATTAATATACATTATGAACTATGTTAATGCAGATGGTTATTTAATCTAGTCGAAATGAATTTTAAGAATAAAAATAATTTATATTAATTAGATAAATTTTTTTCTCTACAGTATTTTAATAAATTAACACAAATGTAATTTCATAATCTCTATGTTTCAACATCCAAACATTTACTCAAAAAATTTGTTAGAGTAATAGAATAACTTCAACTAAATAAATAAAATTCCAGAATAAAAATATAGCTTTAAAATTAATTAAACTAGTATTAAAATTTAAAATTCAAAATATACAGGTTATGCAACCTAAAATTAAATTTCTTTCCTATTTTCGGCAGCGGTCAATCTACGTTTTTGAGAATGTTACCCCCTTTGTGAATTTTATATTTTGTGAAAAAATTTAAGTTTGTGAAAAATTAAAAATGCTCTCTAAACAATTAACCAACACTAGCAGGCTTCACCCGCTTCGCTGGGCACTTTATTTAAAGGATTTCCTTTTAATTGAATAATTGAAACATTTAAATAAATATATTTCGATTGGCGACTATTTTTTTTTCATAGTTTTAGTATGGGATCTCCTTGACAATAGCAAACATTTTTTGAACTTCTCGAATCTGTGCAACAAAACTATTATTAAAACGAATATTCTCGAAAACAGTCAAATAGAAATGTTAATTCTTCGAATATTCTGGAAACAGTTGAAGCTGTTACTCGTACAGTAAAAGTCAGTATTCGAGGAATGGTCTAATCAGAGAACGCACGTAAGTCGTTTTCGCAGCAAACACTATAACGCACGTATGTACGCTTCACGAACATAATAAAAAAAAAAAAAAAAAAAAATCACTAGACAGCTCTATACCGCTGTGCATGAATCTCAGTCACGCAATCCCTGTCACGCATGTTAAAAGCAAAAAAACATCACTGGATACCCCTACCTCGCTGTGCATGAATCTGAAAACGCACGAAACTCGGTTCCGCGGCAATCAGTAACACGCATGTTAAAAAACAAAAATCATCACTGGACACCACTAGCTCGCTGTGCATGAATTTGAAAACGCACGTAACTCGATTCCGCGGCAATCACTGTCAAGCATGTTAAAACCAAAAAACATCACTGGACACCACTACCTCGCGGTACATGAATCTGAAAACGCCCGAAACTTCTTTTCGCTGCAATCACTGTCAAGCATGTTAAAACCAAAAGAACATCACTGGACACCCCTACCTCAAATCAATGAAAATCAAATAAACCAATCAAATCACCCGTAATTCCTCATAACGTAGCTCTAGTTCAACGTAAAACACACTCAAATCAATGATTATCAAATAAACGAATCACATCTATAGTAATTCCTCATAACGTAACTCTAGTTCAACGTAAAATACACTCAAATCAATGAAAATCAAATAAACCAATCAAATCTTCCGTAATTCCTCATAACGTAGCTGTAGTTCATTGTAAAATACACTCAAATCAATGAAAATCAAATAAACCAATCAAATCTCTCCTAAGATTTTTCATCTGCGTCATTATAGAAATGGGAAGTTTTATTTTCATATTTTTATTAATTAAAAGAAAACTAATCAAAAATTCGAAAATCTGACTTCGATGTGTACAATGACCCTTCGGAAGGCACCTTTGTGTTAAATCACATGACTGTCCGAGCTACCGTTTTCGAGAACAGTGAAATATACATATATATATACAAATACTAGCAGGCTTTGCCCGCTTCGCTGGTCATTATATTGAAATGAATCCCCAAAACAGCATATCATTAATATTAATAAAATATCTTTATAAAAAAAAAAAGTCATTGAAATCCGTCAAAATCTAAGTTTAAGTTGCCCAATGCCTTCGGCAGTCCCTTACCTACTTTTTACTCCCCCTCCCTCGCAGTTACAGTTGAAAGTTTTACAAAATCTCATCAAAGTGCATATTTCGCACACTTAATAACACCCACACACCAAAATTCGCCATTCTTAGGTAATTTGGACGGATTTAAGCTTCAAAATGTGGTTTTTGCCCCGCCCGCCCCAAGAGGAAGGGGGGGGGGTAAATTTCCAAAATTACTTTATATTGCATGTTGCATACACATACCTAACCGACACATCAAAAAATTGAGATCATGAAATTATTTAAAGCTGAGCTATGCTTTAAAACTTTTTTTTTAATCTCTCCCCCCGTTCTTAAAGGATGGAAGGAGGAGGGAATTTCGCAAAATCTCTTCATACTATGAGTTAGATACATATAATCGTCCCTTACATAAAAAATGTCCAACCTTAGATAATTTAGTGCAGCGTTACGCATGAATACATGTTTTTGCCCCCCATTCTCCAAAGGGCGGTAGGGTGGAATTTCATAAAATCCCTTTGTAGTGTGTGTTCAGTTCGATTTCCTCGTGTGTTGAGTACCTTTCTTCCAAAACCTTTTCCCTTCCCTCCCCCCCTTAAAAATCCAAAATTCCAAAATCGCAGAAAATAATTTTTTTGTACTCAAGTCTGGTCTTTCCATCTGCAAGTTCTTCACCGTTAAGTAATTTGGAGCCGAGTTAAGCCTTCTGCCCCCCAAGGGAGACAGGGGGGTATTTTGCAAAATTCCGTCTTAGGTGGGGGTCAGGCTCCGAAAACCAACCTGGTCACTAAAATTTGTGACCCTCTTTCCCACAGAATCGTCATGGCAGTGTTGAGTCAGTGAATCATTGAGTTTACTCTTTTATATGTACAGATTTGTTTATATATTTTATGGACTACTTGGCTTAAGGTTGCTGTCACAAAAATTAGAGTCCTTGGCGAAAAATGTCCTATCTACTTCAGTATTAAAATTAAAAATATACCCAGGATTATCAACTAATAAAGCTCTTTGATACAGATCTGAATTAGCTTTCATTTTCTTATTATTTAATTTTGATAATGACGTTATGTTGTCATGTGCCTAAGCAAATTTAATATTATTTTTTTTATTATTATTCGCGTGAAATATTCTTTGGCAACAATTAGAAATTAAAACAAATTATTTTAAAGTTTTATTATAGAAGAAATATTTATATTATATAGAAGATTAATTAAAAGTTTACATTTTTTCCGGTATAAATAGTAGCCTATGTCTTATTCCAGACTATTATCTATCTCTGTACAAAATTTCATCCAGATCCGTTTAGCCGTTGTGGCGTGATTGAGTAACAAACATCCATCCAAACTTTCGAATTTATAATTTTAGTATAGATTAGTTATCATATGCATGTGTTAGATTGAGTTATTTTGCTGTCATATTGACAAAAATTTAATTTTAAATTTCAAAACTCTGTCGCTCTTGGCGCTTATTGTATTTGGTGATCAAAAACGTAATACGAAAAAATGCATGCCAGATGTATATTTTCGTAATATGCATTGTACCAAATATTGTTTCATATTATTCATTACTCTCTTAATATAAGTTGTTAAAATAACCATGATTTTTGAAAGGAATTAAATTATTTTCGCCAAATAATTTGTCGATATTTTTTTTTTTTTTTTCTGCTAAGGATGACCGATATCAAATCTATTCCGCTGCAACATATTAGTATCTTATATCTGATACTTATTTAGACATTTGAATACAAATTTGACTTCAAATTATGATAGAATATTTATCATTTTCCTTTTAATTAGTATATTAGTTGGATATTTATTGTGTAAATATCATCTTTTAAAATGAAATGTTTGTGTGTTTTCAATCGAATATGGAAATTTGCCATTTTTTTTTTTTTTTCCCTAGAGTTTTGAAATTAAAAATTCAAATTTGTCAATTTTACAACAAAAATAACTTAATCTAACGCATGGACATGATAATTAATACATACCTAAATATGGCGATTAAAATCGGGAAATAATTTTCCTCGATTTTTAATAATTTTTTACAAAAAATCCAATGGACGTTTAACATAGGAAATATTTTTCTTGCATCCACGTACGGCCAGTGACGTCATCACTTCGCTTGCGTATTAGCACTTTATCAATGTGTAAAAGAAATTTTTAATTAAAAATTACGTCAATTTTTGTGAGATGCATAATTTTTTTTTATAATTTTTATCGTTCACGTTTAGATAAATGTATTTATTTTCCTGTTGAAAAAAATAAATAAATTCGTTTTTTTTTTTTTTTTTTTTTTTGGCAACAATTAAATTATGGATAAATTTAAATGGCTAATTTTTTGCTATTGATAGCTTACAAAATTGCTATTTTATGCATAAAAATCGCAAAAACAAATTTTTTTTTCGGAATAAAAAGTAGCCAACTTTTTAAGTTAGGGTATAAGCTATCTCCATAACAAATTTTATCGAAATCCATCGAGCAGTTTTAGCGTGAAACTCAGTCAAATAAACGGACATTCACATTTATAATATATATAAGACTAGCAGGCTTTGCCCGCTTCGCTGGACACTATATTTAAATGATTTCTTTGTAACTGAATATATTTCGATTGGCGACTATATTCGTCACAGCTTTAGTATGGGACCTCCTTGCAATATCAAACATTTTTTGAACTTCTCGAATCTGTGCAAAAAAACTATTATTAAAACAAATATTTTCGAAAATAGTCCAATAGCTGGTGTTAATTCTTCGAATATTCTGGAAACAGTTGAAGCTGTTACTCGTACAGTATAAGTCATTATTCGATGAATGTTTCAGGACAGTCTAAAAAATAGTCACTTGTTCCACAGGAGTAAAGCAAATAACATCAACTACACCAGAGCAAAAATTTTCACTCACTCACGAAAAATGTCCAGTTGCTTAGAGCTCAGAATAGGTCTCTGAATAACTCTGGATCGCAGTGAATGCATACTCTTTCGCAAAAATCAACTCACACCTACTTATAACTTTTGGCGATGGGGTTTGGAGATGACTCCATCGAGAATCCCTTGGTAAGCTCAAGGTTTACGTTCCCGTGTGTCGGAGAGCTTTGAAACATCGGGTACCCTAAACTATAATTTTTCACCAAATTTGGTCGCCCACTCGCCAAGTTTGTCTCCAAGACTATGCTTTCTATTAAACACATCTTTATTTAGTTATTTAAATATTAATTTGAATTAATCAAATATTTCTGCCCGACAGCGTGCAAGTGCAGTCACACACAGCAGCTCATTTATTTGTATGTTAAATAAGCGTTGTGAATGGTATATAAAAAAATAAATAAATAAATAAACATTATCGGGCTACACAACTTTATTAATTTTATATTTTTCTTGAACTACCTAGATTAAAATCGCTGTTGCTAAATTAAACCTCTTTTATATTTTTCTTGAACTACCTAGATTAAAATAGCTGTTACTAAATTAAACCTCTTGGAGAAAAATGTTCGGTGTACTTCAACGCAACAATTTAAAAAATGACGTCAATTTTTGTGAGATGCATAATTTATTTATTTATTTTATTTTTTATTGTTCACGTTTAGATAAATGTATTTATTTTCCTGTTGGAAAAAAAATAAACTCGACAACAATTAAATTATGGACAATTAAATTTAATTTTGGCAACAATTAAATTATGGTTAAAATTTAAATGTCTAATTTTTTGCTATTATTAGCTTACAAAATTGCTATTTTATGCATAAAAGTAACAAAAAAAAGTTTTTTTTCGGAATAAAAGGCAGCCAACTTTCTAAGTTAGGGTATAATCTATCTCCATAACAAATTTTATCGGAATCCATCGAGCAGTTTTAGCGTGAAACTCAGTCAAATAAACGGACATTCACATTTATAATATATATAAGATTGCTCACTTAATAGTACAAGATATACAAAACAATTTTGAAATACATAATAAATATAATAAAAACAGAACAATTGTAAAATAACTATAGATGTGGGTTGTGTAAATACTAGAGCTGTACCGAGTACTAGATATTTGCTCGGTACTCGGCCAATACCGAGTAGCTGTAAAACTATTATTATTTTTATGCATTATTGAAGAAAAATGTATTAATAACATATGTTTATTAACAACTAAACTAAAAAATTGTGAAAATATAGAGTCATTATAATTAAACTTTTGATATAAACAGCTTTCTGTGGTTGAAAAGGGTAAGTATATTGTCGCCAAATTTGGTATAGAGACGCTTGTCTGCTTTAGCTATAGAAAGCTTTTTATAGCAGAAATTTAATTATAACCATACTGTATGTATGTAATATACGTAATAATTTATTGTGCTGCACCGAGTAGCACTTTGGCTGAGTACCGAGTACCGAATATCGAGTAGTTGTAAGAAAGAATAATTGATGCACATAAGAAGAAATTTGCACATTTTAATTAATTAAATGGCAGGCAGCATGCTTTCATCCAGAGTTTAAGCTGATTAAAATTTCTCTTTAGCAAAAAAGCTTAATTCAGAAAAAAAGCTTCAGCAAAATGCTAAAATGCCAGAAACAGTAGAAAAAGATGAATATCAGTTCACACATTATTTTAAACATGTCAATCTGTTTAATTTTCATTTGTCAAATAAACTTAAAAGTTTTTAATGAGGTCTTTATAGTTATACACAGAAGGTAATAAAATTTTTTGAAATTTGAAATGAAAAACAAACTAGTTGGCAGAGGTGGACTCTGCTCAGTTCCCCATCATATTTATGTTCTCATAAATTTCTAGTGCGAGATATATTATAATCATGTTAAAAAAAAAATGACCAAAGCTTGATACAGTGACAAAATGAAATCCCCGCCTAATAGGCTATTCACCGTTCACTTCGATATATTTTACTTATTATAATCTATTAATTTATTTTATCAGGGTCAATTCCGTTATTTAGTTTTCATGCTACTATTTCCAATGCAATAATCCTCAAAATTCATATTTATATGAAAAATTTACAATTTCGCTATGTTGGTAAAATCGTAAATTACGAATAATTTACGAAATTTTCCTATTAGAATATTTGTATTCAATCATGTTCAAACAAATATCATAAATGTAATTTTGAAGTCGTCTAATGTATTTATGATCTTCAAAATGAAAGTTTATGCTCAATTTTGCCTTATTCTGACAAGTTAAGTAAATCGTAAATTCCAAATAACTTACGAATTTTTTAAATTGGAAAAATCATAGTCGATGATATTCATGCCAGTATCCTAAATAATATTTCGAAAGTGGTTTGACATCTTTATGACGAAAATATCCCTCAAGATTGACGTTTATGTGAAATTTTGCTCTATTCTGCCATGTTAAGAAATTCGTAAATTATATTGGAAAATTCATAGTCATTAATATTCATGCCAGTGTCCTAAATAATATTTCAAAAGTAGTCTGGTATCTTTACGATGAAAATATCTCTCAAAATTGACGTTTATGTAAAATTTTGCCCTATACTGCCATGTTAAGAAATTCGTAAATTTCCAATAACTTGCGAAATTTTCAAAGTAGCAAATTTATAGTTACTGATGTTCATTCCGGCATCAAAACTGATATTTTAAAATTGGTCTGACATTTTTACAGTAAAAAGTTTCCATTTAATGCACGTTTAAGTGAATTTATGTCCTATTCTCCCATGTTAAGAAAATTGTAAATTTCTAATAACTTACGAAGTTTTTAAATTCGAATGTTGCAAATGGATAGGGTTCTTACCAGTGTCGAAAGTAATATTTTAAAACTGATCTGACCTCTCTGCGACAATTTGTTCTTGAGATATCGCGTACACAGGCTAACAAACTAACGGACTAACACACTAATAGACACCCTACAGACAGACACCATACAAATTTTGTCATTTTCGGATTCCTCACACCTGAAAACGTGTAAAAACGTCAAAAAACCGAGGTCGAAAATTTTCACGATTACCAAGTCCCCCATACCTATAGTATGATGGGGAACTAAAAGTGATTAATAATTGTATATACTTTCTATTGGAACCGATGGATTTTTCTTGATCAATGTTGCAATTTTTTTTCCATAAAAGATTCAGTATAATATTTTCGCCAACGATTTTTTTTTTTTTTTTCCAATTTGTGTTTACTAAGATGCTTTAACAAAAAACCGAAAACATGTTATTTCATTTTCGCATTTTGGATAAATAAGCCTTTGCGCATTTCGCAAAAAATGTGACTGTTGCGGAAACCCTGCTTTCATGTAGAACTTTTGTAGTGTATATACATAATTAGGTTCATTGCTATATTTTGATACTTTCACTGTAGTGAATTACTAAAACCATAACTGATAATTTTTATTTTTTAAATCTTTCTTAGATGCGAAATTATCATCCTCAGATAATTCTTAGAGTATATAAGATTTCCTATTCACTAAGACTTAATTTAAGATACGTGAAATTTATTATGAAATGAGAACTTTAAAATAAATATTTTATAATTTCAAACATGATAGGGTTCATTAATCTTCAGATCATAGAAATGTAAAATGATAGGTGGTTTTGGGCCATAACTGGCAAAATAACAGCTTTGGTTATTAAAATATATTTTTTATAACGTTTCAGTGTATTTACCCTTTTTAAACATACCATAAATACGCCTTTACTCGATTAAATGCCCCCCTCCCTTCTTTTCACATTAATTTTGTCTCTTTTTAAAATGCAAAATAAATGCCCTTTACGCTCAGCGATAGACTGCATCCGAATAAGTGATAGTTTTTACGTTATTTTACACTAAATATTTTTCTTTAAATTCAAAATCAATCTTTTCTAACCGATTTGAAAGGGTCTTACTTTTATTTGCAAAAATGTATCACTAAAATGTTGTCTTAATATTGCATAACGGTTATTTATTTTTTTTTTTTTTCTAAAACATTTTATTTTTCTCTCTTCTACAGATTCAATTTCACGTACTGAGTTTTTATAAAATATTGCATATAAAATATTTCATACATACAAGACAGTTATAATTAAATTTTTATAACTAAAAGGACAAGTTCATATCATGAATCGTCTCTAAACCAAGTTTGGTGGCAGCCCGTTTTAACTGCAGAAAGCTGTTACCGCAAAAATTTTAATTATAATGACTCTGTATTTATACATATTTTCATAATTATTAGTTTAGGTATAAAATAAGTATCTCATTAACGCATTTGTTTAAATAATGCATAAAAATAGTGAAATTTCCACAACTACTCGTTAGGAGCCGAATACTTAGCCTAAATTTGGTCCAGTATTCTGCAAACAGGCCGAGTAAGCCGAGTACCGACAGTGTTGCCAGATTTGGGGACTTTTTTATTCAACTCCCACAAATAATTTTGAGAAGTGATATTTGCTATACATAATAGACGTTTATCTTTCGAAGTGCTTAGGCAACCGTTACAATTAAAATTTAGCGGCGGGGGTTGAATAAAAAAGTCCCCAAATCTGGCAACACTGAGTATCGAGTATATACCGAGTACTCGGTACAACTCTAATACACTCATGTCCAAAATTATCTTTACATGTATAAATTCACGGATTTCTCAGAAACTGTGAACTGTGATCTTGTGATTTTTTTTGGGAATGTTATATAACACTATGACACATAAATAACAAAGGAAAAAATTAAGGGCATTGCATATAATATAAAATTGTAGCACGAAACATTAAAAATGGTAATAAAATGTGATAAAGATAGCTCAGAAAAAAAGGAATAACGTAGAACAGAACTAAGCCTTTTGAATTTAATATGGATTATGATCTCCCCTGTCTTGTACACACATATCACAACGCGTTTTCATGCTGGCAATAACGTTGTTAACCACAGTTTGGGGAATTAAGCTCCACTCTTCAAGTAATGCCGTCTTCAGAGCATTTACATTTCTAGGTGGAGGATATCTACGTGCAATTGCTCTTCCAAGGTAGTCCCATAAGTTCTCTATTGGATTAAGATCAGGAGACTTTGCTGGCCACGGTATTCGCTCAATGCCTTCACTTTCAAGGAACTTCACTTTTTTCGCTTTGCTCGATGTGGACGAGCATTATCGTCCATAAATAAAAATTCAGATACATATGCACCTCTGAAAAGTCTGACATAAGGCTCTAGGACCTCATCCCGATACCTCTCGCCGGTCACAGATCTACTGTCGAAAATGTGTAGGGGCATACGTCCATTGATCATTATTCCCCCCATACCATCACACCTGTACTACCAAAACGGTCATGTTCCATTATGTTTCAGAGATAATTTCGTGTTCCTGACTCCCTCCATATGTAAACACGTTTAGAATCACCTGTAAAACTAAACCTGGACTCATTAGTAAACAGAAAATGGGACCATTGGTGTTGACTCCAATTTTGATGTTCTTTGCACCAATTAAAGCGATCCCTCCTCTGTAGTGAAGACAGTGAAACACATACCCTTAGCTTTCTGGCATAAAAGCTTCTTTCATTAAGCCTTCTGTATATGTTTGCCATGAGACGTGTGTCTCATCGCTCCATAATGATCGGCTAAAAACAATAGGAAAGGGGTAAGTCGGAGTTATGTATCATACCATTTTCTTTTCATAAAGTTAATATCTATCTTTTGATACCATTCTCTTCTTTTTATCTCAAGTGGTTTTTGATTTAAATGTATTTTTAATAATTTCTCTTCCATGTGCCTCTCTCAGCAATGGTTTTCAAAATGGCAGTTTGTTTCCTAGTTTAAACTCACTTTTAGCTTGCATTAGCACCAAAAAACAACTCTAAAACCTAAAAAAGGAAATTTTTCCAACTCCCAAACTTGACCTGAGAACCATTGCTGACCTGAATCCATTTTTAAATCATTTTTAATTAGTATTATTGCAATTTTTAATTTCTGATTTCCCCAATTGTAATCTTTTTTGCCTGCGCCATTTTCTTTTGGGAAGCGTCCATGTACAGGTACTCGTCTATTCCCGGATGTTGGTTCAATACCACTTCGTTCTCAAGGGGTGTTCGCCCCTTCCTCTTCTGCCCTCTCGGGGGTAGTCGGGTGCCTGACATGCTAATTTTGCTTCTCCCCCCCTGTTTTTATCCAACGCACCCCATTCTTCATTTAATTCATGTCTGCTTAAGTTCCCATGTTCAAAATTTTAATTTTTAAATTATTTTTCTTTATTATTATCATTATTCCTGTTTGATTTTTGTCTGCCAACCCTAATGGTGCAGAACCTTGGTCTCAGTTTCCCCCTTCAGCAAGCTGCCCCCCCCCCCCCAAATATTTCATTCTCCAGTTTAGTTTTCAACCTAGCCACTTAGCTCCTAATTTAACATCCGGCTCGCTCCCCTAATTAATTAATTAATTTAACTAAAGTCCTTCCTCTCTCAAATTCAACTGGTAATCTCATTTTATTTGATTTATTTAAATTTTTCATATTCCTGTCCCTGCCTTGGAAGCTTAAGCTCACATTCGCCAGGTCTAATCACAACTCCCAATTAGCAAAATCAAATCTTAAGTTCCTTATTCAAAGTAATAGCTCTTAATATCTTCTAATCTAATTGGTTTTTACTTTCCGAACACTATAGTGAGGAAAGTATTGTAATCATGTCAAAAATCCGAATTCGAGATTTTGATGTTTCTATATGTTTCGAGGTCCAACGAGTCCGTTTTCACTATTTTTACGATGATGTATGTATGTGTGTGTGTATGTATGTGTGTATGTATGTGTGTATGTATGTGAGTGAACACGCTAGCGACTAAACGCTTTGTTCGAATAAGCTGAAAGTTGGTACGTATATTGTAAGTCACTATAGTACGAACCCTATAGATTTTGGTGAATCTAGCACTTATAGTTTTTTTACAGGGACACAAAGAAAAATTCTTTATCATTATGGCCAAGGGACCAAAATCTTAAAAGTGCGATAGCATCTAAACGCCTTATTCAATTGAGCAAAAACTTTATACACATATTATAGGTCACAGATACTCAATCTGTATAGATTTTGGAGAATCTAGCACTTATAGTTTTTTTTACAGGGACACAAGGAAAAATTCTTTGCTAAATTTTTAAAAGTGTGATAGCGTCTAAACGCCTTATTACTCTAAGCAAAGAATTTGTACACATGTTATAGGTCACATTTGAACCAACTGTATAGATTTTGGTGAATCTAGCACTTACAGTTTTTTTACAGGGACACAAAGAAAAATTCTTTATCATTATGGCCTATGAGACCAAATTTTTAAAAGTGCAACAGCATCTAAACGCCTTATTCAATTGAGCTGAAAATTTGTATGAATATTATAAGTCACTGTTGCACTAACTATAAGCATTTTGGTGAATTGTGGCCACCACGAGACTTTCTTCTATATTTTCCTATACAAATTCACTCAGTAACAATAATTAAATAAAAAAAAAAAAAAAAAAAAGTGGGACTTTGACAAAATTGTGGGTAAAATGGGAAAATTTGTTTAAGTTTGTCAGAATTTATAGATTTTTACAGGGACACAACGAAAAATTCTTTATCATTATGATCTAAGGGCTCAAAGTTCAGTAGCGTTAAATAAAACCTCGTGTGATATATGGAGAAAAATACTCAAACACTCTGTTATGGTTTTCTCTCTTTTGTTTGTTTAGCAACTCCTCTTTCTTTATTTTATCTACAAAACTGTTAGTTACTCAATGTTCGGAAAGTCGAGTGGAGTCACTCCAGATTTTTTTTGTCTGCCAGGCCCCGATCCTTCATCAAAATTTAGTTTTTATCAATTCAATTTTATCTTTAAGCTTGCCATCGTATTAATTAGCCTCAAATCAAAGCCCCAATATTCTGCTGTTTACTGTTATTTATTTAAATGATTTAATTTTGTTGCGAATATGTCTCTTTGTCATTATTACTTTATTCATGTTTTTCATTTATCCACTGTTTGGGTCTCCCCCAGTCTTCCATCCCCCTCTCCCTCAGGCTGTGTGACCTTGAACCATAGGAACCCCCGAGTGTAATCAACACTCATATTGTGGTTCTTAAGGTTGTAATCTCCTTCAGCCTTTTGTAATCTCTTTCAGCCGTTCCCCCCCTCCCTCTCTGGAGGGGGGGTGGGCGGGGTTCGAGTCGGGGATTCTCCCCGCCCCCCGCAGCAGCCCGCCTAAGCTCTGGCTCCTACGGCCCTGGGCGCAGCTAGCCTCCTTCAGCTCTCTTTGCTCCCCCTGGCTTAGTCCGGGGGGGGGCTTCTGCCCCCCTCCTTTTCGCCCCCCACAGGGGCCTTCCCCCCCCTTGGCCATGGGGAGCGTTCCTGTGTTCCCAGGGAGCTCTTGTGGCTTTTCCACCACCTCTACTGGTCTCCCTATATATGCTGAAAGTGTTCAATCCCTTTCCTTAGCCTCCCCCCCCCCTCTAGTCATCTCGGCTTATATCTCCGGCTGGGTCCCAGGCACCGAGGTGCTTTTCAAGAATCCTGCAAACTGTTTCAGGGCCCGCCGGTGGCGGGTCCCTCTTCCCCGCCCCCCTTCGGTTCCTGTGTTTTGACGCCCTCCTCAAATAAAAATATTTAGACAAAGTCCCGCCGTCCGAGGGGACTCTGTCTTCTTCTCCACATAATTCTTCAAATTCCGTCTAAGTCCCGCAATTTGTGTGGACTCGGCTGTTTTTTATCACCCTTCTCAAATTTTGTCTAAGTCCCATCGTTCGAGGGGACTTGGTTAGTTTTCCCTTGATTTTTCTTTGTAAAATTCTTAAATTTCGTCTAAGTCCCTTCGCTCGAGGGGACTTAGCCATTTTTCTTCAATAGTTCCCAAAATTCCCTTTCTTCAATAGTTCCCAAAAGTCCCTTCTTTCGAGGGGACTTCGTTATTTTTCATTGTAAAATTCTTAAATTTCGTCTAAGTCCCTCCTTTCGAGGGGACTTAGTCTTTTTCACAGAAAGCACCCAATCTGTCCTCGCTCCATAGTGATCTCCCTATATAAGGTGAAAGTTTTTAATCTCAATGGGGAATTTGCACACATGGGGAAATTAATCAAATTTACTTTTTTCTGATAGATCTAGACCCACAGTTTCCAAAAATGTTTTTAAAAATCCAAAAAATTGCATCAATCGTTTGTAAATTAATTTTAAAAATCGGCGTAAACCGCCCGACTCCAAAAAGGGGTGTGTTTCGACGTGACGTCACCCTTTATGACTCTCCACTCTCCCGAAGCGAAAGAATCTAGAATTGCAACCGGAGATCTATTGTACTGTACATGATATGTTAGTGCTATTTTGTTTAGCAGCGACGATTTGTCTACTAAAAAAGTCTTTTCTTTAACTTCGATCTTTATGATAATTCTGTATTCTGTGACTTTGTTTATCTTTTGAAAAGAATTAATAGTTCAGCTTTTTCATTTAATACCTAATCTGCTTCGATTACTGAAATGTTACTATGTTTTTCGAAAAGTAATAAAAATATTTACTAAAGGTGAATGACAAAACAGATATAGAAAGTTGTTTTTCTAATAAAACTAAGTTACTTTTTCTCCAATTTTACATTAATTTCCTGTAATTCTTCTTAAAATATTCCATTAAAAGCACTGATTTATTTTTACTTATTTATTTATTTATTTTTTCAAAATTTTCTAAGTATTAATCTGCTGATTACCTCTTAAACAGAAATTTAATTAACATAAAAAAACTTTTTTTTTTAACCATATTCTGGATATTGGAATTATTTAGATTTTAATCAAGGTCATTTATTTAAATCAGTCCTGAAGTGGAGAAAGGGAAATTATTTTAAATTATTCATGTTTGAGTGATGGTAAGTAAAATGTTTTATTACACTATTTATAGATAGTAGTACGCTACCATTAAAATACATTAAAACAAAACTATGTGCAAGCCATGCTGGCGCTATAAGCTTTAAAATTGTGAAAATAATAATTTTACACGAGTATTTTAAATAGATCCATTCTATCATAGTAAAATATCTCACTAAGAAAAAAAATATATATATAACCAGGCTGGGGGAGTGTTGCCGGCATAAAACTAGTGTAACCCCACAGGCAAGTCACAAGTCTTGCCGCCTGCCTCCTTCTTCCTATCTTGTGTTTCTTGGGTTGTTTTTTCATTAATTTTGATAAGTTTATGGTTTTAAGTTAAGATTTGTTGTTTTACTTTATTGATTCGTTTGTTTTGCAGGCTGTTAATTAATAGATCTGGTTTCTTTACATTAGTGTATTTCATCCACTGATGATTTTTTTTTTTTTTTAATCTTATTGGTCATTGGTGTTTCAGTGATCTTGTATCTGTTGCTTGGCTTCTACTATGCTTAATAGATCATCTTTATTATATATATATATATATATTCTTGTATTTCTTAAAGAAAAAAAAAAGTATATATATACATATATGTTATGTTATTAACAATAATTTAATTTGGCACTCCCACTACCTTCTTTTACTCCGCATTTTAGAAGACATTTTTATTAACAGAATGTATTCAACTAATTTTTGTTGGCACTGCACATTGTTTATAAACTATACACACATCATGCAGTGTATTTAAAATTTGCACAGTAAAAAAAAAAAAAAAATATATATATATATGTATATATATATATACATATATATATTGCTATTTCAAACCATAAGGATTAATGTATCCAAATTCCTTTGTTTGTTCTTTTAAACGAAAGATGAATTCATTTCATAAAATATTCTATATAGAAAATGTATTTTAATATATATATGTATATATTACATCATCTTTAGTACAGATAATTATAGTGTGCATTAATGTAGTTTAATTGGTAAAATATATCAAGGATAAATTCCGCCCTTACATGAATACATACGTACATATTTGAATTTCTCAGCATGTTCCTGTACCATAGATTATTTGTCAGATCTCACTGAAAACTTTCAAGAATGACTATCATCATGTGATATAAACTTAGAAAAATCAATTTAAACTTCCTGCTATAATACCTGTTTTGGGGTTTAACTGATTATAGGCTCAGAAACCCATCGCTAAGAACCTACTTTTCGAATTCAGGCGAATTCAAAACGTGTAATTATAGCAAAAACCCAGTTTCAAAAATTCAACCCAAAAATAATACTTTCATCATAAATAGAGAAAATATCTATTCTTAATTGAAAAATAATTTGTCAAAGAAAGAGTTTTGTTTATTCTCTCATTGTTTGTTTGATAACTTTTGTTTTGGTTTCATGTCGTTTTAATGTACAGGCAACATTATTTAAATAGCAACTATCTAGGAATAATATTGAAGTAAGTTTGATGTTAAATTAAATTAAATAAAAAAATCAATAAGTAAAATTTATTGTTTCAAAGTTAAAAAGTAAGATTATTTGTTTTAATAATAAAGTCTTCACAGATAAATTTAGTTTAATTTAATTTGATGAAATTTTATTCGTATTGATCTATGTGGTTTCAGGGGCCTTAAATCTTCTGTTGCATGGTTTTTACTACGTTAAAAAAAAAAAAAAAAAAAAAAAAAAAAACATATATATATATAAGATAATTTTAAATTATCCATGTTTGAGTGATCGCAAGCAAAATGTTCTATTGCAATATTTATAGATAGAACGTGCGCTACCATTAAAATATGGAAACAAAACTAAGCGCATCATGCTAACAATAACGCACACATACGACACACACGTATGTGTGTGTGTGTGTGTGTTAATGTCATCTCAAATTGAAAACTCTTGTTTATAATCTTTTAAATAATGAATATGTGGTTTGTATTCTCATCAGAATTATTTTAAAGTTAATATTCTTCTTCTTTTCCTATTTAATTTAAAATATTACTGGTCAAATTATTTTAGGTAACAATGAACTTTTAGACTTTTGTGGGTTGTTTGTGGCGATTTAATCATTTTATAATTTTCTATTATACTTCTTTTTGCTACTATATATATATATATAATTTCAATCACTTACACAGACTACTCAATAAAGCTTTATAAATTTTAAATTCAAAGCAGTGGCATTGCGCATTGCATGATTTTACATTTTATCTATTTAATAACAAACAGAAAAATAATTTAATTGTTTATAAACCTTTGTAGATATCATATGGCCGTACAACATCATATAAATATGAAGATACTTTAATTTCAGTATTTTAAAAATGCGTAAATAAGCTCTTTAAGGCATTTTTAATTTATTTATCTATTTATTTTTAAATAACTGTACATGAAGTTATTAAATGTTTTCAAGTATCAATATTTATACCGAAAAATAATGTTGTTTTACCAAAAAATTGTTTTCACAACACCAAAGAGTTTTTTTTTTTTTTTTTTTTTTTTTTTTATATTTGTGGATGTAGTTTTATCATCTTTCTCCATAGCTAAAGACATCCCCCCCCCCCCCCTTATAAAATTGATGCTATATTTGGGAAATTCGCACGCTACAGTATTTCTAATAAGATTGTGTAATCGCTGTCATAATAAAAAGAATATTTTAAAAGCTAAAACACATCGCACGAAATCAGCGATACACTGGTTTTCACGCTGAGGCTACGAGAGAGGAGAGGATTTCGTTTCATCTTCCTAAAGTGTGACGTCATATGTATTTTGCTGCGTTTTCAGGATAGAGTAAATAGTGCGTTATTTAAGTTATCGTAAATCGATGACCAAGATTCAAAATGAAAAAACACATGTACTACCCTTTCTATTTTCTCATGTTCTATCATTTAATGATAAAATTGGAAAACATGCAAATTCTCTATTGCTAGCATCCAACAACACTTACGTTTTTCGGCTAAGTCCCCCCAGTTTTGCCTTTCGATATGCAGTTTGGTGCGATTTAACAGCACAGCACCCCTTTCCTCGTGGGTCAGGGTCTGGCAGCCCCTCGGCCTTCCCCCCCCTCCCCCCTCCCCCCCGCTGTTTTTAACCCATTTTTAAGCCTTTTAAAGGGCTTTTTAGCGCAAAATTCAACCCCAATGTTTTCAAATCAATTTTTAAGCTTCCCCCCTGTCCTGCCCCACCCCCTGGGCTAGCCTTCCCTTCCTTCCATCTCCTCTGCTTTGGCTCGCAAGTCTCTCCCCCGCCGCCTTTGGGTCATGGTAGCCCCCTGCCATCTTGGCCCCTTCCCCCCCTCTCCCCCCTTGCTGTTTTTAACCCATTTTCAAGCCTTTTAAAGGGCTTTTTAGCACAAAATTCAACCCCAATGTTTTCAAATCAATTTTTAAGCTTCCCCCCAGTCTTGCCCCACCCCCTGGGCTAGCCTTCCACTCCTTCCTTCTCCTCCGCATTGGCTCGCAAGTCTCTCCCCCGCCGCCCATGGGTCATGGTTGCCCCTGGCCTTCTTGGCCCCTCCCCCCCCTCCCCCCCGGGCAGTTTTTTTTTTTTTTTTTTTTACATTTCCAATATCCTTAGAATGATCTCAAGACTAAACCAACTTAGTTCAGTTTTCGTGTTAAATTTTCAGCTTCCACTTGGACTCTTTCTTTTTTTTTTTCTTTTCTCTCACTGCGCTGCTAGAATGGTATCAATCTTAACAACTTTCATTTATTAGTATTTTATCTTAGATATTTTCGGGAGTCTAGGCTCCTGGTTTTTGCTTTTTTTTTTCTTTTTTTTTTTTTCTCTCTCTCTTTACTCTTTGGTATGATGCTGAGGCTCTGGCAAGCCCCCTCCGTGCACTCAGAAAATTGTTCATACTCTGTTCTAATTTTGTTCATTCTATCTTAAGTTCTAGTTTCTAAATTTAAATAAAAACAGCTTTTCTCAAAGCTAACACCAGAATCTCGACCTAGTATAGCAACTTGCGCCTGCAAGATGTCAGATTCAGATTCGGAAGATGATTTCTCAATTGCTCAAGGCAACTTTGAAGACAAGGAGATTGACTCTGACTCCTCAACAAGTGCATCCATCATCTCAGTAAAATCAGGGACCTCAACGAGGTCTCAGACAAAAAAGCACAGAAAGAGCAAATCAAAAACTTCAGCAATGAAGAGCGAGGACTTTCTGAAGGACACTTTCAACCCAAATGATGACTTTAAAAACTGTAAATCCATAGTGGCAGTCACCAAGAAAGCCATGGCTATTATAGCAACTATTAGAGCCAAAGGCAGCAGAGCCCCTCTGGCTCTACTTAACAGGGCTTTCTTGCGCATTAGAGCCATCAACAAAAGAGCAAAACTAAGAGCACTCACGAACGATGATCCCTCTCCCACTAAAGAAGTATCAACAGTTAACACACCCCAAGAGGACAAAAGCACCCCTACAAAAACACATGGTCAAATTCTTCAATCCTTCCAAATGAAACAACTTCAGGACCAACTCAAGACCCAGCAACAAGAGTTCCAAGAGAAGCTGGAAAACATTGGTACTCAGCAGAGGGAAATCCTTCAACATATAACAACCAAAATAAACACACAAACCAATGACTCCTCCTCCTCCTCAGCTCCCCAGCAGCAACAAGCAGCTACAAGTGCTACGACGGCGCAGTCAATATCTAGCGAATGCCAGCTAATCACCCCAGACCCCAACTTCCCATCACTGAAGGAAGCAAGTAACTCAGCACACCCAACCACACCTTCCAGTCTTCCCCAAGTAGCAACACCAAATGTCAACCCCACAGCAGCCTCAAACACTTACAACAAAATACAAAGTACAGTTTACATAGCCGCCAAAGACTCTTCACTTAGCGGCTATGAAATTTTAAAACTTCTAAGAAACACCAAAATCATCACAGCAGTAAAAATAAAGAAATATAACACCTTCAGAAGATCACTGGACATCATATGTAGCACAAAGGGTGAAGCACAAACCCTTATGCAGGACTATACCAGCATAAAAACTCTGACAGACTCACTGATAATAAAACTAAAACAATGCCCTCTACTCAGATTTATTGTCATGGGAATCCCAGAAGACATGCCAGGCGAAACAATTATCTCAGAACTGCTGGAACAGGGCTTTATCACAAATTCCATGACATCCACAATAAAGGTCTTAAGGCAGTTCTCCTCCAAGATACAAGGCTTAAATAATTGCATCTTCGAAGCACCGCTCCCCATTGCAGAAGCAATAATAAAGATTAAATCATTGCAGCTTGGCCTTATGCGGTGCCTCATAAAGCCACACTCAAAAGCCTCCAGGTGCTCAAAATGCCAGAGCTATGATCACACACCAGCGCACTGCGACCAAGAACAGTACTGCTCACATTGTGCGCAAAACCATAAGAATGATAAATGCACGGAAAAACCAAGCTGCATCAACTGCGCTCGGGCAAACCTCAAAAATGCAGCAAAGGGGATCCGTCCCCAAAGCACAAATCATCCTGCTTACTCTCCAACCTGCCCGGTTCACCTAGAAGAATATCACAGGCGTAGGGAGGCCTTGGACAAAAAGTTTGAGGACAAGGATGCCAAGAAACAGCAACTACCTCCCCGCTGGCAACAACAACCTGGAAGCTCCAGTGCTGACAGACCACTGAACCCATCTTCAGGCTCAAACCAACAAAGTCAAAGGCAGAACAGGAACCAACAGACACCAGCAAGCCCCTTCCCTTGGCTATACAACCCGTTCTCTCATCTATTGCCTATGCCATCAGCTTTTCAACAAGGCCCTCCTCTAAACCTTCAAAGGGGAGACAGAATAAATCCAATAGCTTACCAACAATGCCCGCCTCAAAGCTTTCAAGGGGTAAACAGTGCAAGCAATTCAAGGAATTTCTACTACGAAGGAAACCAACGCTTTCTCTCACCATCAGGACCCTTTGGCTTCTCCTCACAAGAATCACAAGGAGTACAGGGTAACAAAAATCTTTTTCTCTCCTTCTCTTTAGTTTTATCTCTCTCCCAGCCATCCTCTCGGAATGGCAAAGTCAGGCAAGAAAAAACGAAAAGTTCTCTCCTCGTCCTCCCAAGAAGCAACATCCTCTCCCCCCGTCATAACAAACTTTAACAACCTAAAATTCCTACAGATCAACCTCAACAGATGCATGGCAGCAAACTCAACGGCCCGGGCTTTCATGGAAGAAAATTCCATTGATTTCGGGCTGTTGCAGGACGCCTACTGCACCGTTGGGGGTGATCTTTATGGCTTTCCTTCAGCCTGGTCAAGTTTCAGTTCAAAAAACAACACTGCCCATATAGTCATAACGACCAAATCACTAAACTACACTCACGTTTTCACAGGAGACAATTGTGTTCTTATAACACTAACCACGAAGGAAGGCGAACTGCTCCTCGGAAGTGCGTATGCAGCCCCGTCTGCGGACTTTGAGGCCTGTTTGCTCGAGTGGCAACACCTCATAACACACAGGTCACTATTCATCTGCTGCTGCGACCTCAATGCTAATTCCCCGTTATGGTGCTCACCAAACGAGGATAGCAGAGGTCGCGAACTCATAGAATTCATAGCCACTAATAACCTATGTCTGGCCAACATAGATAACTCCACACCAACATTCAACAAGGATGGTGCCAAGGGCTGGCCGGACTTCACCCTCTGTAACCCGAAGGCCTTTGCTAAAATCAATGACTGGTCAGTCCTAGACACACACAACAACACCGATCACAATTACATCACCTTCACAACCAACACCACACCAACAACTTCTCATTCCAAACGCTTCGCCACTAAGAACAAAAGTTTTAAAAAATTCAACAACTTAATGCTCAACGATTCGACAAAACTACTGCAAGAATTAGATACCGTCGCTAATAATAATCAGCTCGAATCATTTACACAACACCTCATAGCCACAATCCATACAGCAGCAACATCGGCATTCAGGCTTAAGAAGTCGGGACGGCAGTCCGCCTATTCCTTCTGGAACCCTCAACTACGCTCCATGCGTAACAGACTAACAGCTCTAAAGCGACAACTCGAATATATCGAGCCCTCTCTAATCTCGCAACACAAACAAAAAATTAAACTCCACTCTGCCCTATTTAAAAAACACATCAACACAGCCAAGCACAACGCATGGAAGAAATTTTGCACCTCACAGACAAAAATTTTCGGAACCGCGCAAAAGTTTTACACTAACAAGTTCTTCACACCAACAGAACTGAAACTGGAGCGTCCCCCGGCGCTCTCTTCCAAGCGAAACAACCTGGAACATCTAACAAGCACACTCTTCCCAGAATCACTTCTCCCGCTCTCTCAAGAACTCTCCTTCTCGGCTCCCTCGGATGTCCCTTTCACGGAGGCCGAGATTAAAGCCACTCTATTCAGCTTTAATGTTAAGAAAGCTCCCGGCCCTGACAATATAGACTTCAAAATTCTTCGTAATGTCTACCAAACAACCCCACAAATTCTACACAAATGGACTAACCTCTGCCTAAAACTTCACTATTTCCCAGAAATCCTCCGCAGAGGCGAAGTGGTGTACTTTCTGAAGCAAGGGAAACTTCCCTCTGAACCCTCCTCATACAGACCGATCTGCCTCCTCCCCACTTTAGGGAAATTACTGGAAAAATTAGTAGTAACACGTTTAAATTTTTACCTGGAATCCCACAACCTCCTTCATCCAAACCAATTCGGGTTCAGAGAGGGCAGATCATGTGAACAAGCAATGCAAGCCATTAAAAGTTCCTGCGCCGTCAGCTGTAATGCCCAGAAGTACACCACCATAGTCTCCCTTGACATTCAGGGAGCTTTTGATAACATAGAGTGGCCCCACATCCTACAAGCACTCCAGGACCTTGGCTGCCCGGGGAATCTGGCAGGAGTCATCCGCTCGTACCTCTCAAAGAGAAAGATCATTGTGAACTGGGGGGGGGCACCTCAGAACTTCCCCAATCCAAAGGCTGCCCGCAGGGCTCATGCCTTGGCCCACTCCTCTGGAACATAATAGCCAACAGAATCCTCCAGGGTATGAGCACCGCGGGATTCGAGGTCTTTGCCTACGCGGATGACTTCTCCCTGATTCTATCGGGTCGCATAAGGAAAGACTTGGAAGATCAGGCTCAGGCGGCCTTATCCCTATTCAGCAAAATTCTTAAGGACCTAAATCTAAATCTGTCCACCTCAAAGACCAAGGCATTGACCTTGGCCTTCCCCAAAGCTCTAAGCAGCAGGAGGTACCCCAAGATGCGGATTGATGGCATCAGTGTACACCATGTAGAACATCTTAAAATTCTCGGCGTCACGTTCGATCGACGCCTCAACAGGCTGCCCCACATAAAAGACTTAAAAACCAAAACACTAAAAATTTACCACAGCTCCATCAAAATGGTCGGAAAGAGGTGGGGAATTTCCACCAGCCTGCTGAAGACATGGTATTTTACCATTATAGAAAAAATCATTACCTACGGAGCGTCTATCTGGGGCGGCCATCTGAGATCGGACGCGATAACAAAACTAAATTCAGTCCAACGCCCCTTCCTATTACAAATAGCAAGGGGTTTCAAAACAATTTCAACTGATGCCATCACCGTTATCACAGGGATTCCTCATGCACACCTGCAAGTCTCCCAAAACTATCTAAAATCTAAAATACTCCAACTTAAAGACCCCGATCTTAGCAACTTAGTTTTTCCTAATACCCCCCTACAGTATCTCACTTGCAGCTGGTCCCTCCACCCAGGCAAGGATGTTGCACCTCTTATAACCAACTGTACAAAAAATAGCTTCTCCCCCTCTGCCCCTGTGGCGGTCTATACAGATGGTTCAAAAACAGATGCTGGTGTGGCTGCTGCATTTTGTGTTTTGGACTCAGGCGTTGTCATCCACCAATGGGCGGGCAGACTGCAAGACTATAATTCGGTTTTTCAAGCTGAATTACTAGCAATACAAAAAGGTCTTGATTGGGTAGCCACAGCCACGCACCAAGAAACAAGCATCTTTAGTGATAGTCTTTCAGGTTTGCTCGCCATAGCCAGCCACAGGAGCAGACACCCACAAGTCATAAATATCAAGAACACCCTAAGTACTCTTAATAGTAAATGCTCCCTGGCTCACGTTTCAGCCCACAGGGGAGTGACCGGCAATGAAATAGCTGATTCGCTGGCAAAGGCTGCCACGGAAGCAGATGCAGTAACCGTCCCCCTTCCAGCTCCCCCCTCGTATGTAAAAAGTAAAATTAAAAATCTCTTAAAACAAAATTGGCAAGACCTATGGTCCTATTCCGAAAAAGGAAGACATACCTTTAATTTAATACCAACTGTCAGCAGTAACACATGGACTCTGACGCCCCCAATCACAGCCTTCTTAAGTGGCCACGGACCTTTTCCGTCCTATCTCAATAGATTTCATTGCCGCCGCTCGCCCCTGTGTCCCTGTGGCGAGGAGGGAACACCTAACCACTATTATTACTCCTGCCCCCTTACCTTAAACTACCATATAAGAAACCCTAATCCTAGGCCGAACAACTGGCTAACAAACATATTAACAAAGAAACCCCTCATACAAAAGCTCAATAAAATCTACTCCCTCCTTATAGACATTTGTGATAATACAAACTGAAATCTCACTTAAGCCTATCAATAAAGTTCATTTCAATCTTGTTCTTCAGGTTCATCCTAACCTCCCCATTAATTTTGGCATTTCAATTTTAAAAATCCATCCTCACTAATTTAAGGCGCTCTAAACCCTAGCTTTCAATTAAATTCTTTCTAAAGTCTTCAATTTCCTTATTCCCCTGTACCCTCCCATGCTCCTGTTCTCAAGGACGAAATCTCTCAAGCAAGCACCACAGCAAAGAACGGCTATTGATGTGCCCAGCTGATCAAGCATGTACACAACCGCATAGCTGCGAATGAGGATTCGTCCAGGGACAGGACGACTGGGTGGAAAGCCTCTAACTCAACTCCTGACTGTCGTCAAGCAAATCAGATATATGTCGGCATGCCATCTGTCGCGAGGGGCCGGCTGGGTCCGGCATGCCGACCAAATAGTAATGTAAATAGATTAATGTACACCCTCATCGCCCATTGTCGCGAGCAGGCATATTGCCTGGCGATGATCTCTGTAAATCTCAATTTGTTTTTTAAATAAAGGTCTGGCAGGGCTGGAATGGCCCTGATGTCCCTCCTGCGTGCAGGGGGTTTAAATCTTGGGACAGCCCTACATGGACTTCGGTCCAAGTATAGCTCAACACCGCTCTTCGAACGGTGAGCTGGGGCTGCGCCCCTGTTCAGGCCTTTTTACAACAGTTTCATCGTTTCGAAACAGTTTCCATAATGTAGAGACTGTCTATCTTGAAATATTCAGACATCTGGCTACTTCCGCGATAGACTGCCCTGCTTCTAAACGGTCGATGAGTCACCATTTCATAGATTCTTCCAAATGATACTTCGAAGCCATAGCAAACCGATTTGAGTCCATACATACTGAAATCAAACGCTATATCGCAGAGATTCACTAAGTTATTCACTTTGCGCAAAGCGCTTGATTCAGCGTCGGATGACGTAAGCCTAGATTTGCAAATCACAGAATCGTTTAATTACTTTTGATTGGATAGTGCTTGTCGGGGAGGAGGGGAATGGAGAAGGTGCGCACATCTGAACTGATTAGGAACGGCGCTGAGCAGTTTTGTTTCAGTCGCCTTTCGAATCCGGACGAGGTACAAGGTATCTCAGGACCTTAAAAATAAAATCAGAACTATTAAAACATTCTAATCGTATTCATTATAGTTCCAGTAATCATTCTTAAATATGAATAAAAATTCGTAATTAATTATTCAAATCAAATAAAACGATTCTTCAAATGTCGAATTATAGTCTAGTGATTTAGTGGTGTGTCGTTAATCTTCGGAATACTGGCAGAGGGGGTAAGTAGAATTAAACTTATTCTCATTTAATTAATATGCATGTTATTCTGATTTGTAATAAAGTAAAAGTTGCAGAATTTGAATTTAAAATAAATTCGTTAGACTGTAGTAATCCGAGATGCTAAATTTAATTAATCCTAAATCGAAATTCATAAAAAGAATCTTAGTCGTAAATTCTATGTTGGCTTCAAAGCCATAGTGGTCCGTCGATTCACGGAGGTTTAATTATCTATTAATTTAATTAGATAATATAATTAATCGTAATTCGTTAAATTAAAAAAAAAAAATAATTGTAAATTGAAAAAATTCTTTTGTTTACGTAGGATTAAATTATCTGTATAAGAACTTTAAAGTAAATTAAAATTAATTTGTTGAAATAAATCATTAATACAAGGTTAAATTGTTTTGATATAAAACGTAATTCAAAGTAGTTTCGCTTTCATGCTTACGTAAAAGTTTGGTTTAGAGAAAACGTAATTCAAAATAGTTTGGTTTTCAAACCGGAACAATTTCGGTTAGTGAATTTAAGGAATAGCTATTCATGTTAAATAATTGTTGAATAAATGAGTGTATGAGAATGAAAAGGGTGCATTTAATATTTTATTAGTTTATTTATTTCAGTAAAAAAAAAAAAAAAAAAAAAAGAACTATTCTATTATGTGTTGTTTCTTTTCATTTGTTCTTATATTTTTGTTTTGTTTTACTTCCTGATCTGCAGAATAATAATTTAATTCAATCGATTAATTCATATTTAAATTTAATTGTTTGTAATTAGTTTGCTCATAAGATGGGTAGAAAGGGAAAAACAAGGGCGAATGACGCCGAACAGAGTGCGTTGTTCCCAAAATCTAATGAAGTGATAAAATTTGAAAATGTAATTAAAGAAATAGAATTTATAAAATCGAAAGTCAATGATTGTGATAAAGGCGATCAAGCCAGATTAAAAATCTTAAAAGATAAGGTAACTGCACTGGAGGTTAAATTCGAGGAAATAGTTACAAATTTTTCCGAAGAGGAAAACGATGAAAACTCTGAAGAGGTGTTAAAGAATAGGGACATTCTGTTGGAATTATCCGTTGTATTAGGGGGTAAATCGCAATCAAATACTCCAAATGTAAATAATGATGCACGTACCAAACCCGGGACTTCTGTTAATTCGCATATTAGTCTCCCTAAACTTGAAATTCCTTATTTTTACGGGGATAATGAATCTTGGTTGTCATTTAAAAATTTATTTAAATCATCTATTCTGGATAATGACAGCCTTAGTGAGGTTGAAAAGCTACAATACCTCCAATCGTGTGTAAGAGGTAGTGCATCAAAACTTATTCGTGGATTTTCGTTACAATCGGAAAATCTTAAGCACTGTTGGGAAATTCTTACTCAGCGCTACGAAAATAAACGTCAATTAGCTATAACTCAAATAAATAAAATCTTTTCAGTAAAAGTAAACAAAGCGGATGATCCTAAATCGGTTTTCAATTTAATAGATACTTGTAACGAAGCGGTGCGAAATTTATCGACCCTCGGATTGGAATCTAATCCTCTTAGCGATCTTATTCTTATAAATTTCATGATTTCAAAATTGGACTCATCCGTTAGGCATAGGTGGGAGCTCAGTCTAGAGAATACGCAAACTATTCCCGATTTAAATTCGTTTCGTACATTCATTGAAAGGGAGGCGACGAGTCAAACAAAGCTTGAAAATAAACCAGGGATGTTTAAGAAGCCAGTAGAAGGTAGTAGTGTAAAAAAATCTTGTGTCAATAATTCAATACTAGTCAAAGAAAATAAATGCGCCGCCTGTTCTCAAGTACATCAATTGTTTAAATGTCCCAAATTCAATCGAATTAGTGTTCAGGAGCGATGGGACTTAGTTAAATCAAAATCACTGTGTGAAAATTGTTTGCGAACTAATCATCAAGTGCGTCAATGTAGAATTAATATTAAATGTAAAGTATGTGCAGGTTCACATCACACTCTTCTGCACATTTATGCACAGAATTCTGCAGATCAGGGAGGCGGCCTTGTTACTACGTCGGTGGCCAATAGTTCACAATCTAATGCAAATTTTAATAACCAAAAGGTGTTATTGGCTACTGCCCTTATAAAGGTTAGGTCACCAAACGGTAAAATTATTCAATGTCGGGCTTTAGTTGATAGTGCCTCAAAAAATAGTCTCATAACAAAGGAGTGCGTTGAGAAGCTAAATTTGCCTTTGTTTGGCACTTCTCATCGACTTATAGGCATAAACGGTCTTTCCGCAGAAACTGTTTTGAATTTTACGGAATTCTCATTCTCGCCATATTTCGCTAACGAGTATAGGAACTTGAAAGCGCTAGTAGTAAATAGGGTTACTACCCCTCTGCCAAATTTCCGGGTGCAAACGACGTCTTGGCCACATACAAAAAATCTTCAGTTAGCCGATATGAATTTCTTCAAGCAACAACCAATCGAAGTATTATTAGGCGCAGATATTTTTGCGTCACTAATTTGTCGCACACCAGTATCGGGAAGGCTAGGAGAACCATCTGCCATTCTCAGTTCACTTGGGTACTTACTCAGTGGCCCCCTCTCAAGGGATGGAATGGAACCAAAATCAACATATAGCTCCTCGTTACACTGCCTTAACTTGAACGATTTTTTTGACAATCAGCCCATAATATCTTCTAAGAGTGAAACCGAAGCCGATCCGGCAGAGGAACTATATAAATCTTCCACCAAGCGCAACCCCGAAGGCCGCTATGTTGTCAAATTACCCCTCCATGATGAGATAGATTTGGGTGAAAGTGCCAATTGTGCACTAAAATAGTTTAAACGGCTTGAAAATCGATTTATTCAGAACCCTAATCTTAAACGGGAATACTGTAAGTTTATGTGTGAATACTCTGACTTAGGTCATATGACTTTACTAAGGGCTGAAGAACTTAATCGCCAACCCAATTATTATATGCCCCATCATGGAGTTATAAATGAAAATAGTAGCACTACGAAACTACGGGTAGTGTTCAATGCGTCGGCCGTAACTACAAATGGCAAATCTCTGAACTCTAACTTGCATAAAGGGCCCAAACTCCAATCCAGTATTTTCAGCAACTTAATCAGATTTCGTTTAAATAAAGTCGCCCTCTCGAGTGATATCGAAAAGATGTTTCGACAAATTCTAGTCGCAGAGCCTGATACAGACTTTCAAAGAATATTTTGGAGGGCCAATGTTTCAGATCCACTCAGAGTGTATAAATTGAACACTGTTACTTATGGCACAGCCTGTGCTCCATTTTTAGCCCTGCGTACCATATTACAGCTATTAAACGATGAAGAACCCAATTTTCCCGTAGCTGTGCAGGCTGCCCGCAACAACCTGTATATGGACGATTTCCTTGGAGGGGCTGAAACAATCGAAGCCGCTCAATCTTTGGTCACAGACCTTCAGGCATTATTTAATGCTGGGGGCTTCAAGCTGCGAAAATGGGCTTCAAATTATGTGGAAGCTCTAGTTCAAGTCCCAGAACCTCTAAAATCAACAAATCAGGAATTATCCTTAAACCCCGATCAATCCCAACGTATTTTAGGACTAAACTGGAATTTAACATCGGATACACTGCAGGTTGGCGTCAACACAGAAGAAAACGTCAAAACCAAAAGACAATTATTGTCCGTAATTGCACGCACCTTCGACCCTTTGGATCTGTTGTCCCCTGCCACTATTCTTTTAAAATTGCTTCTACAAGATGTTTGGAAGCTAAAACTTGGTTGGGATGATCCTTTACCACCAGACATTCAAAACAGGTGGAACGAATTTTATGAAAAAATTGCTTCCTTTAAGGCCATATCAGTACCCAGATTTTTAGACCTGAAATCCGAACCTATTTACCAGATTCTGGGATTTTGTGATGCGCCAACAAAGGCATATGCTGCCGTAATTTATATACGCCCAAGTCAGAACTCATCTTTAAAATTGATTGCAGCTAAAACCCGTGTAGCTCCTTTAAAACCCATTACCTTGCCTAGGTTGGAGCTATGCGCGGCTGTTTTCGGAACTTTTGTCAGTCGTCCAGAGCTCGCTGGATTATCAGGTTGAGGAAATTCTCCTATGGACAGACTCAACAATCGCCCGTAGTTGGATCTTAAATCCACCCTTAAAGGGCAACACATATGTCCTACACCGAGTAAACAAAATTAAAGCTCTCACAGACCCAACATCATGGCCTCACTTACCAAGCAAACATAACCCAGCAGACTGTGCAACCCGTGGGCTGTTACCCGACAAATTAAACCACTTTAACTTGTGGTGGTCTGGACCTGATTGGTCAAAGATCCCGGTCTCAGATCACGAGTCCAAGATTGCTACCTCAGTCCCATGTACAGTTGTGGGAATTCCTGGACTAATAGAGTCAACTCCAATGCATGAATCCGTTATAGAGGATTTGGTTTCAAAATTTTCATCAAGTAATAAACTTTTTCGAGTAATAGCATTTATGAAGAGGTTTATTAATAATATTAAAAATGCTACAAAATTGAAAGGACCAGTCTCAGTACAAGAAATTTCAGAAGCTAGAAAAATTGTTATTAAATTCGTCCAACAAAGGGCCTTTGCTTCAGAAATCGCCCTTTTGCAGCGCGGCCAACCCGTGGCCAACAGCAGTAAATTAAAAAATCTCAATGTGTTTCTTGATTCAGAAAATCTATTGAGAGTGGGAGGTAGAATTGACAAAAACATCACTCTGCCCTATGATACTAAACATCCAATACTCATACCTAAAAATCACCCTTTTACATCGACATTAATAAGACATTTTCACACGTATAGTCTTCATGGAGGTGTCGACCTAGTATTAAATCTCATTCGCCAGTCTTACTGGATTCCTGATGGTAGATCCACCGTGAAAAAAGAGCTTCGTAAATGTGTCACTTGTGCCAAAGTCCAACCGACCCCAATTCAACAAATGATGGGTGACTTACCCAGTGCAAGAGTCAACCCTTGTAGACCATTTCAACATGTTGGCCTTGATTATGCAGGCCCTATTCAAACAAAGTGTGAACATAAACGAACAAAAACAAAATTTAAGTCCTATATTTGCCTATTCATCTGCGTGAGCACCAAGGCAATTCATCTCGAATTAGTCCCGAGTTTATCAACTGAACATTTTTTATATGCCCTACAAAGATTCATAGCGCGTCGAGGCTATCCTTCGGACATATAATCGGATAACGGGCGCAATTTTGTGGGTGCCAATGCCCATTTAAAAGGGCTAGTAAAGCTTTCAAAAACCAATACTATTCAAGACTTTGCCACAACTAGACAAATTCATTGGCATTTTATGCCACCTTACGGGCCTAACTTTGGCGGCCTATGGGAATCTTCGGTTAAATTGGCCAAACGCCATTTACTTAAAGCGTGTAAAGGCAGTTGCCTATCGTTTGAGGAGTGTGCTACGATTCTCACAACTATTGAGTCTTGCTTAAATTCACGACCCTTAGTCCCACTTTCCACCGAGCCCAATAATTTCCTGGTACTTACACCAGGACACTTCTTAATTGGGGCTCCGCTTCTCCAGCTTCCTGAACAATCTCCCAACCCAACTAATCAATTTTGTACCAGTTTTTCTTCCAGATGGAAACTCCTCCAGCAGATCAAGAAGCAATTTTGGAGCACATGGGCAAAGTCTTATTTGACTTCACTCCAGTCAAGAGAAAAATGGAAGAGTGGTAATACACATCTGCAACCTGGTCAGCTAGTCCTGGTGTTGGAACCTTCTATTCAGCCAGCTCAGTGGAGGTTAGCCCGCCTTCTGGAAGTCCATCCGGGTGAGGATGGAATTAGCCGAGTGGTCACACTGAAGACGCCAGTTGGAATAATCAAGAGACCCGTGAATCGAATCGCCAGTCTGCCATGCTCAGCCCCCCCCCCCGGAGGATGTCGGGGAGGAGGGGAATGGAGAAGGTGCGCACATCTGAACTGATTAGGAACGGCGCTGAGCAGTTTTGTTTCAGTCGCCTTTCGAATCCGGACGAGGTACAAGGTATCTCAGGACCTTAAAATAAAATCAGAACTATTAAAACATTCTAATCGTATTCATTATAGTTCCAGTAATCATTCTTAAATATGAATAAAAATTCGTAATTAATTATTCAAGTCAAATAATTCTTCAAATGTCGAATTATAGTCTAGTGATTTAGTGGTGTGTCGTTAATCTTCGGAATACTGGCAGAGGGGGTAAGTAGAATTAAACTTATTCTCATTTAATTAATATGCATGTTATTCTGATTTATAATACAGTAAAAGTTGCAGAATTTGAATTTAAAATAAATTCGTTAGACTGTAGTAATCCGAGATGCTAAATTTAATTAATCCTAAATCGAAATTCATAAAAAGAATCTTAGTCGTAAATTCTATGTTGGCTTCAAAGCCAGTGCTAATTAGGCTTGTTTTTCACACATTTTCTGCAAAAATGAATCATATTGATTGGCTATTTCATTGAATATCATTAGTTTTGGATATGTAAAGATAATTCTGGACATGAGTGTAATTTATGAAAACTTAGTACAGATTGTATCTATAAAATTAGCAAAAATATTTAAAAAAAAAAACCCTTTATGTAAAATTAGCCTACACAAAATTCCCGTTACACATTTGTGCTAATAAAAGTAAGCCACTTTTAAAACTGTAAGAAAAGATTTATTTCAGATTTAAAAAAAAAAAATACATATACGGTAAAAGCATCAGTAGTGGACCCTGTACCAGTAGCGGACACTTTTGATTTTAAACTCGAAAAATAAGCTACCTAATAATTCTGAAGAATAGAGCAATGTTCAGGAAGGAAGTTACAGTCCTCTACTGTTAAACACTTTAACTAAAAATAATTCCGGCCATTAGTTTTAAATAATGCTAGTTTAACAAAAAAAAAAAAAAAAAAAAAATGCATTTTTTGTGATTTTGCCGTTTTCTTCTTATCACTTTGAACAATTAAATGAAATTTTATTTGCGCTGTCTCTGCTTATTTTTAACTGATTTCTTCTACCTTTTGCTTTCATATGACTAAAATTAGTATGCAGAATTCTTTTCTTTTGCTGTTTTTTAAATCTTGTATTAACACATAGTATTTTTATGGGTGTCTTCTATTGGTACCAAAAAATGTCATCATGACCAATAGTGGACAGCCCTGTCCACTACTGGCTCATGTGACTTTTAAGGTCAGATCCACTAGTGGACACAATTCTGTAATCTCGCAATTTTAGAGTTGAATTCGGTGTTCTTAAACGTCACTCTAAAGATATGTATTTATCAATTGGCGCCGGTCTAGGACTCACTCCTAGGAGAGTAAGGAGACATGCTATCACAATTTTGATCTTCTGCAGAGAAGGTGAATCCCAGGCTTTCCCAAATTTAGAAAACTGAACAAAATGAAAATTCGCTTGAATTATGAGATAATCTTGAAACATTTTAACTTTTTTATTCGAATTTATTTTTTTTTTTTATTTATTTTTTTTTTTTTCCAGTATTTAGAGGGTTGAGCATGAGTGAATTTTATGTAGCACTAATGCTGCGCTATGGGCAGTTAACGACGGTCTGAAAATCACCCCTAAGGATAGTCCGGAGACATTTGATAACCCTCGAAAGTTTAACTTTGATGGGAAAATGGAGGACACTGCGGCCACAAAGAGAAAATTGTGATGGAATGTCTACTGACTTGACTAGCCTTATTAGTGATACCCTACTGTCTCCAATAACACTGCTCGGCATGCAAATTGCCCCAACACCATTTTGGCAAAGTCTTATGTAAAATGACCTCCTGATTCTGAATATGACAGCCATTTTGCCCTGTCACTCACCGTTCTTTAGAGACGGCCCCTATGTTTTTCACTTTTCGGTAATTTTGTGGCTATAAATTTGATTTTTAGGGAGAGAGGAGAATTATTTTAACTGTTAAATATCTTCTGAGGGGCTACAGAGTTGGAAAATTCTAAAACATGAACATTTGTGGCAAGGGGAAAATTTAGGGGAATATTTGCCACTGAAATTATCTATTACACTTCTTATATTTTTAAAATCTATTATTAACGTTATTAAATAAACATTATATTTTTTTGTTTTTAGGTGTTAAATTAATTATTCTTCATTCTCCAAATCAAATTCGTGGTCATAAAATTACTGAACAGTGATAAAAATTGAGGGAAGGGGTGGTGTTTCTAGAAAACGGTGGATGACTGAGCAAAATGGAAGTCATGTTTGGATTCAGGAGGTCATTTTACATAAGAATCAGCAAAAATGGTATCAATGCTCGATTTTCTTTTTTCTGTGCAGTGTAACCAATAGTGTATCACTAGTGCGACGTAAAATTCACTCAAATTTCAGCCCTAAATGTTGGCCCCCAACGGGGATTCATGTACAGTCGGTAACAAAAGTGTCCGAACACTAGCAAAAATTCCTGTGTAAAAAAAGTAGACTTCATACTGTTTTGTTAAATAAATCCTTGTCGAATCCTGTTCTTAGTCAGTGTAAGACAAGATTCGACAAGGATTTACATATTTAACAAAACAGTATTAACTCTACTTTTTTTACGTAGGAACTTTTGCTAGTGTTCGGACACTTTTGTTACCGACTGTATGTGAGGACAAACTGCTAAAACAGGTCTGTCCCCAAGACATAGAAATGTCTGGTCACCTTAATTTGAAAGCAAAAATTCAAAGGGGTCCACTACTGGAACAAAAAAGGGTGGTTTTTAGTGTGTCCACTACTGGCTCATTTTAAGCTCTCCGGATTTTTTATTTTTTACATATATAAATAGTACAATTAGCAATTCTCATAATACAGTTGTGTTAAGAAAGAGTTAGTAAAGGTATGAAATATTAATTATTTTTTTAAACTCTAAAATTTTAGAAACTACACGCAAAATAGCCGAAAAATGCCCTTAAAGTGTCCTTTACTGGTGCGTTTACCTTATATATACATATACATATATATATATATATATATACAGTATTGTGGCAATTAATTGTGGCAATTAATAACTTCAAATTAGCTCAGAGTTCAAATGGCAGTTATTATCAAAGTAGCAGGTGTTCAAATTCCTCAGCCATGTGGCAGATGTTCTGCTGTGTTAGTTTCTCGCTTGTTGCGGGGGTCATTAGCGTCATGGATATCAGTACGGAAAAACGTGCTAAAGGGATTGCGCTTAGAGAATACACTTCTAAGACGCTAGAGGAAATAGGTAAAGTATGTGGCGTGAGTACAGCAAGTGTCAGGAGGACATGGAATCGGTTTCAGACAACACGGAATGCTGGAACCAACCGTTCTTGAAGATGCGGCCTAAAAATATCAACATCGGCTCGTGACAACAAAACTTTACATCGAATGAGTGTTAGGGGAAGGGTAGGCAATATGGGCAAATATGGGCAATATGGGCAAATGGCAAAAAGGTCAGGTGTCGGACAGTTCACAAGTCAAGAGAAATCGCGTTCCTACCCTACCAACAGACGACATATCGTCAGACAGTGATCCAGTCGATGTAGATGTTACATGCTTGTACTGTCACGAAATATATGCAGGATCAGCACAAGAAGGATGGATCAAGTGCAGTGAATGTAACAAATGGGCTCATGACTTATGCGCCGGTGTTGATGAGGACGATGACAGGTTCGTATGGGAACTGTGTTAGTAAAGTTTGTTAAGTAGAGAGGTACCCCATTTTGCCCTATCCCGTAGGGCAAAGTAGGGAAGTTTGCACCTTTGAATAAATTCAAATGCATATCATAAAATATGCGGCGTATTTCAAATTTCAATGCTGCAGAATAACCGCCAAGACTGTAAAATTGAAATAAATATTACTTATTGCATTTCTTTCTATTTGTCATAGAGTTATTGGCCAGAATACTTAAGTGCCCCATTTTGCATACCCTTACCCTATAAATCCTCGATTAACCAGTTTTGATCTGTCCAGGTCTATTGGTGTTGATATAATGCACCTTCAACAGTGCGATACAGGATGTTAGAACGCGGCCGGAGAGCACGTAGACCGTACAAGAAGCAGCTTCTCACGCCTCGCATGAATAAAAAAAGGTTAGAATGGGCTCAGAAATACAAAACATGGACTGAGAAGGACTGGGAGAAGGTTCTCTTTTCTGACGAAACACATTATGTGATTCAGGGATTTAGATCCAAGTTCGTGAGAAGAGGCAAAAGAGAACCTCTCAATCAGCACTACATCAATCAAGCACCCAAGTATCCACCCCAAAAGAAGTTTTGGGGTTGTTTCAGCGTTTTGGGGACAGAATCTCTAATTCCCGTTGAAGGAATGAGGAATAGTACCAGTTACGAAGTCATATTGACCCGAAAAGTTCTTCCAATTATGTCTAAACCATGGCCGAACGGAGATGGCGTTTTCCAACATAACGGCGCGCGATGTCACACTTCGAAGCGAATCAAAAATGTCTGCTAAAACACAAACTTTCTGTATTGGATTGGCCCGGGAATTCATCAGACTTGAATCCGATAGAAAATTTGTGAGCTATTATCAAAAAACGGCTTCACAAGTTTCACTGTACGGCGATGGACAAGCTAATTTCGGCCGTTATTGATGTATGGTTCAGAGACGTTGAAATTAGAATTATATGTGCCACTCTAGTACATTCCATGCCTAAATGTGTCTATGATGTTATAAAGTCTCGGGGAGACTTGGAATATCAATTATTAGTTTTAAACGTATTCATGGAAAATTTGAATAAAACTGAATACATGAAAAAAAAAAAAATATATATATATACATTTCTCAATTAATTGCCACAATACATATGTAAAAAGAAAAAAAAATAAAATGCTGTAAAATGTCAATAAGAATTTATTTTAACAGTTAAACCTGTTGTTTTGCAAATTATGCCCAAAACCGCATATATTCCCATTTCATATGTATATTTCATGCATCTTAAATTAAGTCTCAGTCTCAGTGTATAGGAGAGGAATTTTTATACTCTACGGTGCTTCTAGTAAAAAATTGTACATTAGATACTTGAGCAGTTTTGAATTCTTAAGGGAACACTTAACATTTAAAATCTAAACAATTTCAGAATTCTGTTATAAGTAAGCCTACAATAAAAAAGAATTTAATTTCTTTACTTTTGCTTGTTACTAATGTATGCACGAATGATGATAGTTATACACAATCGTATCGAATATTTAAGTTTGAAGATTATTTTCTATAATAAACCATAGTAAGAGTGGATTTTTCTCAGATGAGAGGTAAGAAGGATTTTTTTCCCCCTTTCTGAGGGGCTTTTTTTTTTTTTTTTTTTTTTTTTAAACTAAAAGGGAAGGCAGGGCGCAGCACCCTGCTGGAACCGCATAGGGGAAACTTTTATGCATAGACTCATACAGCTTACTACAAAAGTTCTGAAACATTTAAAAAAAAACATGCTGTTTGACTTTTAACCATATTTTGTGTTTAAAATGCTTTATTTATTTATTTTTTCAAGAAGGATGAAATTCTTCATATGTACATCAACTGTTTTTTCTTACAACTACTCGGACTCGGTACTCGGTCAAAGTGCTACTCGGTACAGCACTAGTAAATACCTAAATTAAAGACTTTCAAATCATTCTGTAATATGATGGTAATAAAAATTATAGCCTGCTGGCAGAAATAGTGCAGTGTGCAGCGAGTGCTGCAGACTGTTGCGGGAAACTTATCAGAGTTTCCTCCAGACAGCTTTACGACGGCGTTGCACCCTGCCTACCCTTAGGTTGGAAAAATAGTGCCCTCCTTGACCCTAATTGAAAAAAAAAAAAAAAAAAAATGCACCCTTGATGTCTCTTATCTAAAAAAAAACTGCTCATATTTAATTGATAAACGATTATGAACAAACTTCAAAAGACAAATATCCAAAGATTATTTTCCCAATTCTAAAAAACAACAATTTAATCAAAAATGCATATTTTGCAAAATTTTCGATAAAAATAAATGTTTTTTACACAATTTGATCGAATTCTTGCCAAAAAATCATTTACAATTATTATTATTATTATTGTTTTCTTTTTCTGAGAAAAAGGTCCAGAAATTAGGTGAACTGTTAATTGTGATTTTCATTTTTTACATTCAGAATAAGGAGCCCAAAATACAGTGAATTGTGGATTATAGGTCTGCAAATTTCACAGAGTCGCCTGTATATATACTATATACATATACAGTACGAAGCAAAAGTTTAGACAATGAAGAAATTCATGCAGATTTCGAAAAATATTTAATCAATTTTCCTAACATAGCTTGAATGTAATGTGCTGTGCATCTAAACAATATTTATAACAATGAAAAGTTCATATTGCAAGTAATTAAATGGTAAAAAAAATATAACACTGTCTCAAAAGTTTAGACAAAAATTAAATAAAATCTAAATAAAAATTTTTTAAAACCTAATTGTGCATCCGTGCTTCTGTATTACTTCATAAATACGAGATTCCATCCAAGAAACTAAATTTTGCATAGTTTGGGGATCGATGTCGTACTATGCATGCTCAATAGATGTCTTGAGTTCCTGTACAGAAAAGTATTGTCTACCATTGCTATAAACTTTGCGAGACATGATGCACCAAAGATTCTCTGTAGGGTTAAAATCTGTCTTACATGCTGGCCAGTCGAGAACTCCTATATAATGAGAATTAAACCAAGATTTTGTATTGTTTGTAGTGTGAATCGAAACATTGTCTTGTTGAAATTGCCACTGAGGTCCACCTAGAAGCTCAGCAAATGTCATTAAGTTCTTTTCTATTGTCTTTGTATAATGCTGTGATAATTGACTACCACTGGTAAAGGTCAGAGATACTTGTCCGTTATAGCAAATGGCTGCCCAAATCATCACCGAGCCCCCTCCTTATGTGCGACTGAAAAAACCTAGAGGTTCCTTCCGCAATCATGCCAATACGATGACGTCTGGACCATCTAGATTCTACTTTTTTTCATCGCTAAGTATGACTGATTGCCATTTCTGTCCATATGACATATGCTTTAAAAAAAGTACACTTAATACCGTTTCGTTAAATAAATCCATGTCCAATCATGTTCTTTTTGACTGACTAAAAACATGACTCGACAAGGATTTATTTAACAAAGCAGTATTAAATGTACTTTTTTTAGACAGGGATTATTGCTAGTGCTCGGATACTTTTGCTGTCGACTATATAAATTAAAATAAGGTTTTCGAATGCAAAAAATTTTTATCGTTGTTAATTAAAAGAAAGTTTAAGTGTACAGTAATATTATTTACTTATTTATCAAATTTTTAGTGTACGCACAGTAATTTTATTAATTTATCAAATTTTATTTTATTTTGTTCTATTTATTAATCAATTTTTTTATCATTGATAAATAAGGAAATAAAATTACAGCACCAAGAAATTTTTACTTCCATTACCCCACTACTGTAAGTAGTGGGAGTATTGCATTCGGTCCGAAAATTCGATATGGAGTTTTCACCAGATTTACACGTTTTAAGGCCCCCCGAGTTCAGCGAAGTAGTTTTTGACAGTCTACGCGCGCTTCGCTGGACACTATTTTTAAATGAATCACTATATAATTAATAAATTCTCAAAATTGTATTAATTTTTATCATGTGAGAAAAAAGAAAAAAAAATCTGATCGAGAGAAATGTCGCACCGGGTTCCCACTGCCTTCGGCAGCGCAGGCCACTATGCGCTGCGCACGCATTTATGTTACTATCATAAGGGTAAAACATAAATATAAAATACAAAAAAAATCTTCTCTCATTGGTGGAGTAATCGGTCTGGGCTTCCACTTCCTGCGGCATAGTACACACGTGCACACGACTCGCATGTTCCTTCGCCCACTGTTTCCGCCCCTCTTAATTATTTTCCACTGTCAAAAATATCCGCAATCGTTTTCTCGGGCTTTTAAATCGAATAATACTAATTACCAATGTTCTATCTGAATTTCTTAATATTTGAACCTGCACCCCTTCCTTAGCCCCTCATAATAATTCTACACTTTCGAAAATATCCGCAATCGATTTATCGGGACATAAAAACTAATAATAATAATTTTCAACGCTATAACTCTTATTCCTGTAATTTTGTACCTTCGCCCCACCCACCATCTATTTTCCGCCTATCCTAATATTTTTTCCCTTTTGAAAATATCTGCATTCGATTTGTAGTTCCCAAAAAACCCGTATGTGCTAATTTTGAACGGTCTAACTCTATTTCTATTGTTTTGCCCCTTCTCTCACCCCCTTCCCGGCTATCCTAAAAGTTTTTTACAAACTCGAAAATATCCGCAATCAGTTTGTAGGTATCGAAAGCTTCAAAGTACCAATTTTGAACAATCTAATTCTATTTTTATTTCTTTGCCCTTCCACCTCCATTGTCACAAAACATTGTCACAAAATTTCATGCTTCTAGGCCCGGGGGTTTGGGCTGAGCGATGATGAATCAGTCATTCACTCATTCTCTCACGCACTCAGGACAAACGATTATATATATATATATATATATAGTAACTCAGAGAAATTTGTTTCTTTGTCGCCATGCTGTTGTGAACCCTTCTTATGACCAAAATCAAAACATTTGGCCCTGATGCAAGTACTTTTAATTGAGATATGCTGTAAAATAAATAAATAAATAAAACAAAATTGTATTCGACATATCTCAAATTTTGTGCTAGATGTTTAAGATCGGTACTTCCACCAATTTAGATGTATTGCTTTGAAATGTTTGTTTCCTGAAATATGTTTAACCGGCTCTAAAACTGAAGCACCGATGAAAACTAATTTTGCCTAATATAAAAATTTGGTAGATCAATAACTTGCTTTCCAAAATCTCTTGTCCTTCGTTTGCCTTGCACATAAGGGTAATTTTTTGTAATATATCGTCATAAAATTTGAAAATTCAAGAAAACATTTTCTGTGCATGAATTTCAGCATATAGGGTAAGAAATGCCAATGCAAAATGATACTGAAACGAATTGTTTACGAATTACAAAACAAACGAAAACATACTTAGGTAGAGTAAGCGTGCATCGTTTATTTGGCTGAATGCAATTTAATTACATGCTCCATTACTAATAAATAGCGTAAAATAATAAAGGTAAACCTATAATAAAACTTTCTATTCTCTATTAGAGTTAACAGTTACTTTTGAAAATATACTTTATTTACAAACAACCTCCTTTTCGATTCTCAGTTGGGGGTTCCTAAACCCTTTAAGGGGCAGAAATGATTGGTTCGTTGGTTGAGCTTTTAGGTCGCACTAGAGCTGCGCAGTGAGCAATTGGTGATGGTCTGGGACTTGCCCTATGGGGTGGTCCGAAGATATGCAATCACAATTTTGATCCCCTACTGAAGGGATTGAGGAGCAGAGTAATTTTACTTATTGAAAGTTAAAAGCGACCAGAATTTATGAACGATGTTAGAATAGAAGTAGTAATTTTTTTTAGCGTGAATGAATATATTCAATATTTATTTACGCATATTTTTATCACCATGCTGTTGTGAACCCTTGTTATGATTAAAATCAAAATATATATCAATATTGTATAACCGTCATTATTTTATGTAATACATAATTACTAGATAAAAAGAACTTTTTACACACCATAACACCATTTTTTATACACCATGTTTTTAAATTTTCTGTTGAATCATATGAACGCTACCGAAAATAGCGAGGACCCGAAATAATTGGCAAAAAGTATTAAAAAAATGCATTGTCACCGTGTTCTGAGCTATTTTGAAAGTTTAAAATGTCATGCTAGTCGGGAAGTAACGTGATTGTTGAGTCATATAAACACTACCGAAGGCAGCGGTGACTCGAAAAAATCGACTCAAAGTATTAAAAAACTTACTGCTATTGTGTTATGAGCTTTTCTAAAAGTTTCAAATTTCTGGCTAGTCGGGAAGTTATACGATTGTTGAATCATATAAATGCTACCGAAGGCAGCAAGGACCCTAAACAGTTGGCTAAAAATATTAAAAAATGCATTGTTATCGTCTTTTGAGCTATTTTAAAAGTTTCGTATGGCTAGCTAATCGAGAAGTTAGTTAAATAAATGTTCTGTTGAATCACATAAACGCTACCAAAGGCAGCAGGGACCCGAAACAGTTGGCTAAAAGTATTAAAAAAAATGCATTGTCCCCATGTTCTGAACTATTCTGTAAGTTTCGAATGTCTAGCTAGGCGGGAAGTTAATTAAATAAATTTTCTAACGAATCATATAAACGCTGCCGAAGGCAGCAGGGACCCGAAAGTTTTGGCTAAAAGTATTAAAAAGAATGCATCGTCACCGTGTTCTGAGCTATTCTGAAAGTTTCGAATGTCTAGCTATAGTCGGGAAGTAACATTGTTATAAAACGCCATTCTTCTGAATGGCTTAAGCGAATCTTCTCGATTCTTTGTAATATAAAGATTGCAGGTTATTTTATCTAATCAGATGTCTTATTTAATAATTTCAAATCATTTTATATTTCAAAATAATAATCTTCAAACTGATATAATAATATTCTTCTTACCTGTAGAATTCTTCGACGTAAAAAAAATGAAGACTAATAACGGACACTTGTTTTTCTAGAAATAATAGCTTCTTCTTTAAGATGAGAAAAATATATACAGTTTATTAACTAAAATAGTTACATGAAGAAACACTATTTACAAAAAATATTTACATATTCGAAATTTCACGAAAACAATTTTCTATTCGTAATATTTTATTAACTAAGCCACCAGTTTTCTATTTCGTTATGACAATGGTGGTTCCATAAAAATAAATTAGGCCAAAGGTGGCCTGAGAGCATTCTATTTCATTGTGTTGCTCTCTTCACTAAAGCGAAACTAAAACTAACTAATCTATGGGCTACCTTTTCTATTTCTTCAACGGTAGCTCCATGAATAATAAAATCAGGCCAAAAAGGCCCCGAGAGCAAACTACTATTTCATGACATTGCTCTCCATTCTAGAACAGAACTCAAACTAAAAACTAAAACTAAATTAATCTATGAGCCACCTTTTCTATTTCTTAAACAGTGGCTCCATGATTAATAACATTAGGCCAAAAAGGCCCCGAGAGCAAACTACTATTGCATTACATGTTGCTCTCCATTCTAGAACGAAACTAAAAACTAAAACCAAAACTAATGTCCCGCGAGCGAGTAAAACAAAAAAAATGTTCTTCGAATTTTATCTCAACGGGACCTCTGGCGCCCTCTAGTGAGGCAAAAGTATATCAATACCTAACATCCTCCCACCTTTAATTTTTTAGGTGAGAGATAAAAAATTAAACAGTTAATTAATTAAGAAAATTTAAACTTATAAAACTACATACTAAGAAAAATTAAATCTATAAACTACAAATAGAAAAAATTAAAGTTACAAACTAATGAAAATAAAGAAAAATAAAAATAAAATATTTTAAAGTTCAATGCAATTTTCAAACAATTGTGATTGTCTTTCTAAAAGTTTTTTATAGTTTTTAACCACTTTCAGTTTATTGTCTCTTTTGCTGCTTGTATCACTGGATCCTCAGCATCTGATATCTCTAAGGGATAGAGTTTTTGAAGTGGTCTAATCAATGTCCCAGAATGCATTTTCACTTCCACAACCCTGGCACGGCCATCTCGGCTGGGAAAAATTTTCACTACTCTTCCTATTGGCCACTGTAGTCTTTTTACACTGTTGATTTCTACTAGCACAATGTCGCCTTGTTTAACAGGCTTACATATCTGTCTACTTCGTTGTACCAACTGCGCTAGATACTCTTTTCGAAATCTACTTTGTAGTTGCCTTCGAACACTTTGGCAGTGCTTGTATCGTGCTCTCAGTTTTTTAGCATCAATGGCATCCAGATCTGGTACACCAATTTCTTAAATGTCTTGCATAAAACAGGAAGGTGTCAAAGGAATGAACTTGTCTGGTTCTTCTGATAGGTATGTTAAAGGTCGACTGTTCATTATGGCTTCAACTTCGCACAAGATAGTAGAGAGATCTTAAAAATTAAGGGAAGATTTTCCAAGAGTTCTCAGTAGGAGGTTTTTTACACTTCTAATGAGACGCTCCCACCATCCGCCCCACCAAGCAGCGGTTGGGGGGATGAACTTCCATTTTATTGGAGCTATGTCATCCGTCTTTTGAATTTGATTCCAGTCAAGAGATTTAAAGAGATTGTTGGCACCGCGAAAGTTAGTTCCATTGTCACTGTAGATTGTCGAAATTCTTCCTCTTCGGGCTACAAATCTTCTTAGCGCTTGTATGAATCCCTCTGTTGATAGATTCGTCACTAATTCCAAGTGTATGGCTCGATATACTGCACAGGTAAAAATGACTATCCATACTTTGGATTTATTTTTCAGGTAAAGAGGGCCACATAAGTCGATGCCAACAACCTCAAAAACTTTTGAGTCTCTGACTCTGTCAAAAGGTAAATGGATCGGAGGAGTAACAAATGGTTTGGAAGAAAAAATTTTACACTTTGTGCATTTTATCAATTCACTTCGGATGTTACGTTTTGCAGAAATAATCCAGTAATGTTCACGTAAGATCGAACCAACTGTCTGAAGTCCAGCATGGCAATTCTTCAATTGGCAGTCTCTAATTAGGCACTTTACAACATGATGTTTTGATGGCAACAATATAGGATACTTGAAAGAAAAAGTCTCTTCTAGATCTAACAATTTTGTTTTGACTCTTAGAATATTGTCTTGATCTTTCATAACAACAAGTCCTTTTATTGTTTCTTGCACATCACCAAAACTTTCTAACTGTATACGTGACCAGAAAAATTTTTCCGCCTCTTCCTTTTCTTCTGCCGAAAGTTCAGCTGGGAAAATATGAGTTCTATTTCTACATTTTGTTGCAAATCTTCTTATCCAACAAATAATATTTACAAGTTTACTAAATTTCGAAGTTCTTTCATAATTCATAAATGGATTTACATTTTGACTCGAAAATAATGACACTGCAGTTTTCTTTCTTTCCGACCTAACTAAGACTTCATTAGGGGCAATCTTCGGTTGGGGCCAGTTACTTTTTTCATCTGCTAGCCATTTAGGACCCTCCCACCATCCTGATTCCAGAAGGTATTTAGGACTACAACCACGGGAAGGCAGGTCTGCCGGATTTTGACTTCCTGGAACTAAGTACCACTGTTGAGGGTTCGTAAGTTGGCATATTTCTCTGATTCTATTGCCCACAAAGGTACCCCACTGGTCATTTCTTTTAATCCAGGCCAAAACTGTCGAAGAATCAGTCCAAAAGTAAGTTGGTACTGTAGGGATGTCCAAAGCTTCTACGACATACTTTGATAGTCTGGATCCCAACACACAGGCAAGCAGCTCAAGGCGAGGAATCGTTAGAGCCTTTTTTGGAGCCAACCGCGATTTTGCTCCCAAAAATTGAATTGAAATTCTTTTTTCTTCTTCGCACCGTAGAAAAATTACTGTTGCATAGGCACTTAAACTTGCATCGCTGAAAATATGTAGGGTCCAATCTTCTTTATTTCCATTACCTATTCTTCTCGGGATCTTCAATTCTGTTAGCTGTTTTAATTCGCTGTACCATTTCTGAAAGTCTCTTTGAATTTTCTCTGGAAGCGGAGTGTCCCATGCTAATTTGCTGGACCAAGATTCTTGAATTATTATCTTGGCTGGTAACAATGCTGGAGCTAGAAAACCGATGGGATCGAAAATTCCTTGAGTTATGGATAGAATTTGACGTTTTGATGGATTCACTATTTCTAAGTCAAATTTATTGCAGACCATCAAGCTATCATCTGTTCTGTCCCATTTAATTCCTAAAACTGGAATTGGAGTTGAGAAGTCTTCCTTTTCATTTTCTAAAGACAACTTTTCTATTTCTTTTACAGGACCGAATTGCCACAATCTTAGGTCCATTTTAGCTTCAGCCATGATTTCTGTTGCCTTAGATTTAAATTCTTCCAATTCGGACGTGTTGTTTACAGATGTGACGCAGTTATCTACATAGAATGACTTCTGAAGTTTCTGAGCAATTGCCTTAAGTTCTTCTGGACACCCATTCAAATGATGTCTGATAACTGCGCCAAGTAAAAATGGACTGGAAGTAATACCAAACACCACTCTATTATGCTGATAGACTTTAATTTCATTCGTCTTCTTCCACCACAGGAACCTTAAAAAATGCTGATCTTCCTCTTTTATTTCGATCTGAAGGAAGGCTCTTCTAATGTCGGATACAACAGCGATTGCCTTTTCTCTGAATCTTAACAATATTGCGGAAATCTCTTCTAATAAATTTGGTCCTTTAAAGAGACAATCATTCAGTGACGGTGCTCTTCCGACTTTGCATGATGCATCAAAAACTGGTCTGATGGAGGTGGTAGAACTATCAGGCTTGATGACTGGATGGTGGCATAAGTAGTGTTCCCTAACTTCTTTCAGTTCTGTCTGAGGGACTTCCTGTATGACATTTTCTCTTTGCCATTCCTTTAAAACTAGATCGTAATATTCAAATTTATTTAATTTCTTTAATCTTCGGGTAGTACTGAATAATCTTCTTTCTGCTTCATTTCTATTTGAGGGAATATTGACATTGTTGGAAATCCATGGAAGGCCCACTCGATAATGACCATCTTCATTTCTGGTGAGTTGTCTAAGAAACATATCGTGGGCTAGCTCTTCTTCTTCTCTTTTGGACAAGGTTTGTGCAGGGTCGTTGATTCCTATCGTTTCGAGTCGCCACAAGTCTGCAACATTCCAATCTTTTATGTACAGATTTGTCATCAATACCGCTGTACCGCTATTCAAGCAACCCTGAGATGGAAGCCCTGTTTTTCCACAAACTGTCCATCCAAGTTTGGTTTCTATCGCTGTGAGTCCATTTTCTAATTGCTTGACTCGACCCGTTAACAGTTGACCGTAAACGTCACTCCCGATCAGGATTTCTATTTCCGTACTACCAGGGCCGATGTCGGACAACCACAGCTTATTTTTCTTGAGTTCTCTGCACAGATTTCCCTTTGGAATTCGAGGAATTTCACCACAAATTTTCTCTTGGTCTAAAAGATCGAGCTGATGTATGGAACTGACCCAATTATTCGATGCACCCACTGTAACTCTAAATTTATTATGCTGTTTAGCTTCTATCTGTGTACCCCCAAAAACTGTATGGGCAATTACTTCTGTTTCTATGGGTTTAAGCTTGAGCTCTTTCGCAGTTTTCTTTAATATGTAACTTTTCTGGGAACCACAGTCCATAAGACAACGCACCCTTTTTTGGCCTTTTTCCCCTTTTATATTTATTTCTAACGTCATAAGGGCTATTTCCTGGGAGCATTGTTTGGCGACAGTGTTCTGTATTACTTCGGGAGGTTTGCTTCTACTATTTTCACCCCCTTTCCTTATCTCAGGACAAAATAGTTCTGTGTGTGGTTTCGAACAAACGTGGCACTTAATAAAAACCTTGCACGTTTTTGCCCGGTGTCCAAAACGCAAACATTTCAAACAGCAATTTTTTTCTTTTACTTTATTTTTCTTTTCGTCAAGGGAGAGCGATCTGGCTGTTATGCAGTCTTTACTCTCATGCGTTTTTCCGCAAAATATACAGCTTAATTCTTTTGCAGCGAATAAGCCTGTAGCAGTGGGGACCCTGTTATCTCTCTTGTGGAATTTATTTTTAATATTTTCCTTGGGTGAATTAATTTCAAAACCCGACCTGGCTAATTGTAACCTTTCTTCACCTGCCACTTCCCTTTTCAAAAAATTCAGCAATAGTGACAAGTTCGATTTCTGTGTGGTTTCCTTATCATCTAACTCAGTAGAATCTTCCCTGGCCCCAACATTAAGTCTTTGAAACGTTCTAATTATATCTTCGGGTAAACAGGATTCTATCATTGGGTACAGCCACGCAGAGTTCTGATCAATGTTTACACCCATGCTTTCCAGCGATCTCAAGTGTGCTTCTATCTTGGTCACTAAATTACACAAATTTTTTCTATTTCCCCTAGTCTGTACATTAGCTGTAATTAATTTCAAAAATTCTCGAACATATACTTCGATTAAGATATCTTTATCCCCATAGCGTTCTTCAAAAGCCTTTACTGCCTTTAAATAATTTTCTGATGTTACGGGGTAACTTTCGAGTAATTCTCTGGCTCGAGTTCCTGGTTCTATGCACTGTAAAAGGTACTGTAAAAGGTACTGAAATTTGTCAGCGTTGTCTAATTCTTCATCCTCATGAATTTTCTTAAATTGGGCCCAAAAGGGCAAATAATTTATTAATTTTGAATCAAATTTCTTGATAGCTAATTTTGGTAATTTATATCGCTTTGTTTTCAAGTTTGTTTCGCTTTCTATTTTATTTTGGCCTGTGCAATTAAAATTTACACTTGAATTCAATTTTTCATTAATTAGTCTTTTGACTGTGATAAATTCATCAGAGTATGCTTCGCTTTCTTCGGCTTCTTTTATAATCAAAGCTTCATCGCATTTACTATCTTCCGACATAATGTCTAATATTTCATTTTCGAGTGTCTTTAATTCTGTTATTAAACCCTCTAATTTATTTAAATTATCTAAAAGTATACCCTTCTCAAGATCTTCTTTATCTAGTTCTGTTTTTAAAATATTTAAAGTTTTAGTAAAGGAAGATCGTAATGGTGTTCTACGTCTTTTTATTTTTTCCATTTCAGATTTTTAAACAAAAACAGAACAGTTTTATGTTAATTAACCAATTATTCTTTATTTATACATTTTATTTTAAATGTAAAAACCTTCACTTTTCTATTTACCAAGAAGATTTTATTTAAAGAACAACTTGTAAAAAATTCTATTTGGAGAGCCATTTTCTTTTCGTAAAATGTAAACAAAAGAAAATAACCATTTGTTATTTTTTATTTTACTCTTATAGCAATATTTATTTTCATCTGAATGATAATTTTTATTTATTTAATAACTGTAAAAATTTATTGAATTAAACAATCACCAAATGTAATCCAAAAAATAAATTAAAATCGAAGCTTCTATCTTGCACATTCTGTTTTCATTCATAAATTCTAAAATAATACTTTATTTCATAATCATTGCGAAACAAAAAATAAAACAATAAAAATTCACTGCAATCAGATTTTGACATCATCAAATATTTAACCATGAAAAAATGCTTTTTTATTCCTTCTTTCATCAAATGATGCTTCTTTTTCAAGGTCAACTCAATACTCAATTGCTTTTTTTTTTTTTTTACTTTTATTTATTTCAATCATAAAAAAACAACTATCTTATTTTGACCTTGAGAAATTTACGTTTTAAATGTACAAATAATAGAACGCATAAAAAATCTTGTTTTATTTCAATCAATCAGTCACTTTTAATTTTATTTACTTTGAAAAAGGAATATTCTATATTCTAAATAATTTCAATCTTAGATATCTTTTGAAAAACATTTCATATAATAATAATATAATCTTTAAACCATTTATTATTTCAAATGAAAATAATTCTTTTCTTTTCAGTTGATATAAACAATATATCCTGTATTTAATATAAACAATACATCCTGATGTGGCGGACGCCATAAAATTATGTTATAAAACGCCATTCTTCTGAATGGCTTAAGCGAATCTTCTCGATTCTTTGTAATATAAAGATTGCAGGTTATTTTATCTAATCAAATGTCTTATTTAATAATTTCAAATCATTTTATATTTCAAAATAATAATCTTCAAACTGATATAATAATATTCTTCTTACCTGTAGAATTCTTCGACGTAAAAAAAATGAAGACTAATAACGGACACTTGTTTTTCTAGAAATAATAGCTTCTTCTTTAAGATGAGAAAAATATATACAGTTTATTAACTAAAATAGTTACATGAAGAAACACTATTTACAAAAAATATTTACATATTCGAAATTTCACGAAAACAATTTTCTATTCGTAATATTTTATTAACTAAGCCACCAGTTTTCTATTTCGTTATGACAATGGTGGTTCCATAAAAATAAATTAGGCCAAAGGTGGCCTGAGAGCATTCTATTTCATTGTGTTGCTCTCTTCACTAAAGCGAAACTAAAACTAACTAATCTATGGGCTACCTTTTCTATTTCTTCAACGGTAGCTCCATGAATAATAAAATCAGGCCAAAAAGGCCCCGAGAGAAAACTACTATTTCATGACATTGCTCTCCATTCTAGAACAGAACTCAAACTAAAAACTAAAACTAAATTAATCTATGAGCCACCTTTTCTATTTCTTAAACAGTGGCTCCATGATTAATAACATTAGGCCAAAAAGGCCCCGAGAGCAAACTACTATTGCATTACATGTTGCTCTCCATTCTAGAACGAAACTAAAAACTAAAACCAAAACTAATGTCCCGCGAGCGAGTAAAACAAAAAAAAATGTTCTTCGAATTTTATCTCAACGGGACCTCTGGCGCCCTCTAGTGAGGCAAAAGTATATCAATACCTAACAAACATGATTGTTGAATCATATAAACGCTACCGAAGGCAGCGGGTACTCGAAAAAATTGGCCAAAAATATTAAAAAACTCATTATCATCGTATTATGAGCTTTTCTAAAAGTTTCAAATTTCTATCTAGTTGGGAATTTATACGATTGTTGAATCATATAAATGCTACCGAAGGCAGCGGGAACCCTAAACAGCTGGCTAAAAATATTTAAAAAATGCATTTTCAACGTGTTCGGAGCTCTTCTGAAAGTTTCAAATGTCTAGCTAGTCGGAAAGTTAGTTAAAAATCGATTGCAAAATTTGTACTGGACACACAAACCAAACACCCCCCCCCCTTCCTTACTCACGTGCACACTGAAAACAATCTAAAGCTGCTTTTTTGGACTCGGAAGATCAAAATCGAAATTTTTGTCAGAATAAAAAATATCCATTACTTATGGGAGTCGTATAATGGATGCAAAAATATCTTTTTAGTTTTCTTTCTGCCTTCTTATCTTTTATTAACTTATTTTTTTGCTTCCTGTACTTCTAATTCGAAATAAGTAATTACAGTCGACTCGCGTTACAACGACCCCAACGGGATGACTCAGTTTGAGTCGTTATATCAAAGGGCCGCTATATCAAGTAAATCGAAAATAATTTTTCAAATGATGCCTTTTTCATTAAATTTGGTTTGATAATGGCTACAAATGACATACAGCATGTAAAATATGAATTTTATTAGAATTTATAAGTGAAATAAAATTTTCAAATTAAAATCAATTAAAAATATTAACCAATGAGAAACATTATAATTTTCTCAAATTTGAGAAAATGAAAATAATGATTCCAGATGACCATTTGGTGTACCATAAAAATTTTGAATGAGAAATTAATTTTATTTTGATAAAATTTGCATAATAAAAAAGAAGGCGTATGAATTGTGTACACACGATACAAAAACCAAATTCTCCTATCTATTTATAAACAACTAATTACATGTTTACTATTTTATGAAGAAAGCAATAATCGAGTTTTGATGTAATTTTGAAATTGGAAAGAAGCATTTTTAAAACGATTGGTGTTTTCAAATTATTGTTTCCATAATTTTGATTTTCAAAAGTTATCCTAAAGTTTTTTACGTATTTTCGCAGCTCATTTTTGATTGCAGGATTACTAACTTTTGGAGTATGATTGATGTTTTCATAATTCTCCACATTTAATATCCTTTTTGTCTTTCCTCTGTCAATAATCTTTACGAGGAACTTTCGATGAATTTTCCGCACACTCCTTGAATTTGAGAAAATCTGTTTGTTCGAAGTGATTTCTTATAGTTTCTTTAGAAATTTCTTACCAAACAGCTTATGTGGTTCGAATTACAATTAAAGAACTAACATATTATTATTATTTAAGTAAAGATCATATCTTAAACTATAAATTGAAGGAAGTACAGTCGTTTACTGGGTCGTTATATAAAGAGTGTTGTCTTTTCTTGGTCATTATATCAAATATGAAATAACATTATCTTAATTGGAAGTCGATCGGGACTTTTCAAAAGGTCGCTATATCGCATTGAGTCGTTATAACACAAGGTCGTTATAACGCGAGTCGACTGTATATGTGAAATCACCACTACCAGAAATGGAGAAAAGATTAGCATCTGATTTTTCACTAGGGAAAGCAAATCTGTTAAACTTGATAAGATGCGACATTCAGAATTTAGAATATTTTAAACCTTTATTGCCGAATGTTGATGTAACCCTTTCGAGATGTTGCCTCTATTTCTCCTCATGGTTTTGTCCCCAACATGTGAGTACAGTTATTTCATTTATTTTTACTTTCGACTTCAATCAATTTTAATTACAACCATTCAGGAATTAGTGGGAAGAAAAAAGAAATATATGTGGAATAATTGTAGATATACTAAGTATGTTGATTCAAAAGCTCTTTAACATTTTTTTTTTTTTTTTTTTTTTTTAATAAATTATGAAAGTATAATATTATTTTCAAAATTAACTGTTATTCCAAATTTTAAAAGTTTTGCGATTTTCCATAAAATTCAAAATGAATTTTGTGAAATTTTATCAATTATATTTAATTTTCTTAAAAACACCTTAATACGGCGACATTTTAAAAATAGCGGATCATACTTTTGCAACTTCTGTTTATAAAGCATTTTTCTTATAAAAAGCTTTTTAAAAAGCAAATCGGGCTTGATTTCTCGTCATAAAAGTTAATATATAACTGAAAACAGCAAATAACAGCAAATACTGAAAAGATTAGCAAAACAGTATTACCTATTGAGATATCTAAAAATAATAAACACTATTATAAGGCGATAGCTATTGCCTTATACTTTGTGTCTAGAAACAGTAAAATGGCTATGCGCTATAAGATAAGATTGGTTTTCGTGCTATCTTGAGGTAAACAGTGGAGTTATCGCGCCTATCTCCTAAACGGTCAGATTTACGGAAAAAAGTCAGTTACCAAGTTGTAGATCGTCTTCTACTAATATTAAATGACGCGCACTAAAGGAGAAAATATCATGTTTTTGATCAAAAACGTGCTTGACTTCGTAATTTTTGATATGCACATCAATTATATGCTTGAAAGGACCATAGATTAACTACCTTTCATCATTTTTCTCTTCGTCCGCGTTTTTTCAAGTTTGCAGGTTTGGGAAATCACGACCAAACAAATGCGCGTTTTATGGGGTCTGTTTTTGGAATTATCGTATGAAAAATATTTTTTCGTTCTGATTCGAGCACGGTCTACAACTCTGCAACTGACTATATTCCTTGTAACTGATTATCTTACTGGTAACGAGACAGAAGCGCTAACTCCATGTTTTGCAACAAGTGGCGCTGTAATTGATATCATCTTGTACTTTACTATAAATAAATACCATATTTAAGGCAATGACATGCTTGCCAACCTAACCCGGAAGATTGTTAGTTCCCGCCCTTTTTTGTAAACCACTTAATTTTTATAGTAATTCTCTTCAAATGTATATGCGATTAATAAGGAGAAAAGTACGCTAAAAAAATATTGGTGTGAAAAAATAGGCGGAAAGGGGCGGAACTAACAATCTTCCAGGTTAGGTTGGGAAGTATGCAGCGTGTATCGTCTTATAAAGATAAAGTGAGCAAATAATAACTTTAGCGGATACCTGGTATATAAATATGATTTCAATTCCAAGCCTTAGCGTTTGAACTGCGCAGCGCTTATAAAAGCTTTTCTAACTTACAAACAAACAGGCAGAAAAACATTCTTAAAAAATGATCAAATTATAATTCAAGACATCTCAAAACGCGTAAATCTGCCAAAAACATATAAACAAATATTTTCACGAAGTTCAACATTTTCTTGTAAACAAAAAGAAAATAAAAATTTCTTGAAATGTCTACAATATTACCTTTCAATAGATTTTGTTATTGTTCAACTTTAAATTAACTTTTATAATAAAATTAAATGCACAATAATATGTTTTTTCCAGTCTTGACCTGAATTGAATAAATTTTTAGTGTGTGACTTTCAATATTCAGGAAAATTAGGAGCATAAAAATTATTTATGAGAAGCATATACGGCATTTCTAAATTTTTAAGTAATCCTTTCATTTTTTCCCTGTGAAAACGACGATTAAAAAGTTATATCTTTTATTGCTAGTATGAGTAGATCAGAAAATATAAGTAACCAGTTTAAGTAGCACGGATTAAATTGCGCTTCAGTGCAGAAATTTTGTACCAAGTGTACTTCGTACAGAAATCGTTTCTAACTACAGGTATTTAAAAATTTGTTTACTACAGAATTGTAAATTTTGTGTGATATGTTTATGGAATGATTTCCAATTCGAGGTTTTGGGTGGTCAAAAATTCCTTTGTTTGAGCCGATGTGTGAGAGCTCGCATTGTCATGATGAAGAATGATTTGCCTCTTCTTCTGCTTTTCTTTAATTTCTCTGATGACTTCTGCCAAACAAATGGTCATGTACCATTCAAAATTGACCGTCCTGCGTTGCTCTAATGTCACTGTCGTCATGTGGCAAGTAAACCGACGAAACAGACAACCACTTACTTCCATGTGCTACTTCTGCGAACAAGTTTTGTTGAATTTGGCTCGTCATGGAAGACCCATACGGTTAATTGCTGTCTTGTTTCGGGTTCATATGCATAGATCCATGATTCATCACCTGTGTAGATGTTATACACAACTTTTGATGCATCTTGAATGTATTTTTTAAATATATCCTTACACCAGTCGATACGAGCCTTCTTTTGACGGCATCCAACCCATTAAACTTGGCCGAGTCCTGGTAGGCAGGGGCTGTCTAAAGGTTTCTGATCCTTCTTTTGAGCGTTTGTCAGATTATGCGGGATCCGACGCAAACAAATCTTTTTTTAAGGCCAAATATTCCTGTAATATTTTATTGATTGTTGCCATACTAATGCCCAAAGATGCCTTAATCTCACGGTATGTCACATGGCGATCTTGCTTTAACAGTTCATGCACAGTATCGATATTTTCTGGCACAAGAACCGATTTTTGACGACCTTCACGGAATTCATCCTGGAGCGAACGCCGACCACGACTGAATTCGTTATACCAGTTTTTTAAAGTACTGCAGGATAGTGCTTTATCGATGCGTAAAGAATTAAGTTCATCGAATCACTCTTGTCTTAATAATCCCCGTTGAAAGTTATGAAAAATAACCGAACAAAATTGTTCACGAGTCAATTACATTTTTTTGCCCGAGATAAAGTTTTCAGTTTACTGTAAACAACACAAATCACGCCAAAATGGCAAAACGTTCTGAAGCAGTTATGGCTAAAAACATGTAAGTTTCGATTGGAAACGTCAGCGGTCGCCTGGAAACACTTACTGTTGCCAAGGCCAGAAATATATATATATATATATAGCAACCCTCGTATTTGGTCAAGCTAGGAGCCGTTTGAAATATAAATAATTTAAATTAAATAAATTTTATTAATCTTTTAAGAGTTAGCCAGTTCTAGCATTTTATTTTATATATATATTTAATTTTTTTTAATTCAAAGTTTTGTACTTATTATTTTTAAACGCCAGTTCTGTGGTACTTTTTATAATGACATATAACTAATGTTACAATTTTTAAAACTAAAGTTATTTTATTTTTACTTTTTCCTTGTTATGTATTTTTTAATTTGATCACTTTTTTTTTTTTTTTTTTTTTTTTTTGTGAGCCAGGGGGTAAATATGTCCGCAGACCGATGGAAAATCCAGACTTGTTCCAAGGTGATATTTTGGGAATCGAAAGCGCCAATGTAAGTATTTCCATCAATATACTCTGTTTCAGGTAATCAATATAAGTTTATTTAAACACGTCGATACATTGTGTTTCTACTTTGTAAATCCCCTTTGAATATAATGGATTGAACAGATTTTAACCTTAAAAACTAGTTGGCATAGGTGGACTCTGCTCAGTTCCCCATCATATATAGGTTCTCATAAATTTCCAGTTTGAGACATTATAATCATGTTAAACGAAATGAATTTGACCAACGCTTGGTACAGTGACAGAATGAAATCCCCGCCTAATAGGCTATCCACCGTTCACTTCGATATATTTATCTTATTCAAATCTATTAATTAATTTTATCAGGGTCGATTCCGTTGTTTAGTTTTCATGCTACTATTTCCAATGCAATAATCCTCAAAATTCATATTTATATGAAAAATTTACAATTTCGCTATGTTGATAAAATCGTAAATTACGAATAATTTACGAAATTTTCCTATTATAATATTTGTATTCAATCATGTTCAAACAAATATCATAAATGTAATTTTGAAGATGTCTAATGTTTTATGATCCTCAAAATGGAAGTTTATGCACAAATTTGCCTTATTCTGACATGTTATGTAAATCGTAAATTCCAAATAACTTACGAATTTTTTTAATTGGAAAAATTATAGTCAATGATATTCATGCCAGTATCCTAAATAATATTTCGAAAGTGGTTTAACATCTTTACGACGAAAATATCCCTCAAAATTGACGTTTATGTGAAATTTTGCCCTATACTGCCATGTTAAGAAATTCGTAAATTTCCAATAACTTGCGAAATTTTTATATTGGAAAATTCACAGTCATTAATATTCATGCCAGTGTTCTAAATAATATTACAAAAGTAGTATGACATCTTTACGATGAAAATATCTCTCAAAATTGACGTTTATGTGAAATTTTGCCCTATACTGACATGTTAAGAAATTCGTAAATTTCCAATAACTTGCGAAATTTTCAAAGTAGCATATTTATAGTCACTGATGTTCATTCTGGCATCAAAACTGATATTTTAAAACTGGTCCAACATTTTTCATGTAAAAAGTTTCCATTTAATGCACGTTTAAGTGAAATTTTGTCCTATTCTCCCATGTTAAGAAAATCGTAAATTTCTCATAACTTACGAAGTTTCTTAATTCGAATGTTGCAAATGAATAGGGTTCTTGCCAGTATCGAAAGTAATATTTTAAAACTGATCTGACGTCTCTGCGATCATTTGTTCGTGAGATATCGTGTTAACAGACTAACAAACTAACGGACTAACACACTGACACACTAACGGACTGACACACTGACACACTAACAGACACCCTACAGACAGACACCATAAAAATTTTGTCATTTTCGTATTCCTCACACCTGAAAACGTATAAAAAAGTCGAAAAACCGAGGTCGAAATTTTTCACGATTACCTAAGTTCCCCATACCTATAGTATGTTGGGGAACTAAAAAGTAAATAATAATAATATGCTATTTTCGTTTTGTCATAATTATCATTATTTTGAAAATATTTTCACACGTTTGCTGTGTAAGCCCAAAAAAGAGAGCCAGAAAGAAATATTTTTTTTTAAAGTAATCTGAAAACAACATTGCTAAATTATTTGCTACCAAACGTACAAATATACAGGTGGTTGAATAATGAAAGAAAAACTTTTTATACAAGAAACGTTAATTTCAAAAATTCGCAACGATTGTTTTTCATTAAAATATTAACAAGGCTCTTCTTTAAGGAAAAAAAAAAAAAGATTAGAGTGCAACACGAAAGCGGCAGCATGTAAAACTAAAGCAAATAGCAAAACAAAGTAAACGAAATAGGATTCTGAATAAATACTGGTGAGACACGAATTACAAAAATGTGAATTTTTTTTTTTTAAATAAATAACTAAAAAAAAGTAAAACTAATACAAGGAAAAAAAAAAAAAACTGCAGTGACTCTATATTTCCTTCCGAAAAGTAGTACTTATCAAGCATTTAAATAAATCGAAATCATTGAATATTTCAGTAAATTAAAAACATGAAAATCATAATATTGTGTTTAAGTATATTTCACCCCAAGCTTACATGTTTCTGTAACGGACCTTAATGTATCCGAATTTTTTGTGCATCCCTGTAATAGAACATAAGTTGTAAGCATGCATTTTCCAATAACAATTAATCTCTAGAATAGTTCTAAAATATATACTAATTTTTATTACCTTTTAAATATTTTAATAAACTTTTACAGTCAAATGAGACCAAAAAACACCAAATAAGGGAAAAAATTTATAAAGTTTTGAAACTTTGGAATAGCATTCCTGGAGGCTGTAGTAGTAATACAAAACTAAAAAGTTCCACCTTCCCAGGGTGAGGAACTTTTAGATTTGCATTATTGGACCTCTCAGGAATGTTATACCAAAATTCCAAAATCCTATAAATTAATTTCTTATTTTTTTCTTCAGTTCAATGAATTATACGATTTTGGTGGGGAGGGGGAGGAACTCCCCTCCTAGGATGGGGAACTTTTTTGTTTTGCATTATTAGATCTCTCGTAAGTATTATCCCAAAGTTTCAAAACATTATAATTTTTTTCTCCTATTTTTCTTTATTTGACTGTACTATAAAAAACTATAACTGATATGAGCATTAGCAGCTTCTTATAATGAGTGCATATGTTAGGAAAACAATGTAACATATATCAGTTTTACGTATTTTAAACACCAAACGAGCTTTCAATGGATACTTTAGTTTCAAAATGTTTTCTAACGACTATATTTTCTAGAGCAAATTCTATGTTTATTATTTTTGTCGAAAAATCTCTTGGGAGAGCTTTTTTCCTTTCACTAAATAAATTAGTTCACAGTTTTAGCGAAATTTTAGTTTTTTCTTATGATAACTATTTATTTAAGCATTTCAGGCAATAAATAAACTAAATTCTCTAATAATGTTTGTGAATGTTTTGAAAACTGATTTAATGTGTATGGTTCAATAATTAATATATATATATATACATATATTTCTATAGTTTTCACAGAAAATCTTCACCAGTTGCTGTTTATAATCAGTTGTAATCAGTTTTCAAAACCTTTTTAGAAATATTTGTATAAAAGCTAGATTATTTATAACTTGCTTCGAAAGTACAGAAAAATAAAAATAAGAAGAAAAAATTTTAATTTCGCTACAAATACTACTTAATTTATTTACTGAAAGAAAAAGAAAAAAACACTTCCCCAAGAGTGTGTTTGTTAGATATATCGAAGTTGCTCTAGGAAACGTAATTGCTAGAAAACTGCTTGAAAATAAATAATTCATTATAGATAAAAAGTTATGTTAGATCATTAGTTATATAAGTTCTTTCCAGTGAACCCTGTATGGAACCGTAAAGCACAAGTCTGTTTAAGTAGCCAGGAACTTAGTTGTCCTGTTAAAAGACAAACTTAAGTAAATTAAAAGGAAAAATAAATAAATAAAAGTAAAAATTAAATAAAATTATATATATATATATATATATATATATATATATATAAACGAAAATGCCAAGTAATAATATCTTTTTGTTTGTGGCTGCAAGAAGTTTAGTTGTCAAAGCTTAAAAAAAAAAAAAAAAAAAAAAAAAAAAAACCTGCACAAAACTGCAGATAATCTGGAGGTTGTTGGAACGGTAAAAAGTTTAAGGGGGAGGGTATCACATGCTTCCAAACTGCACATTTTTTGCTTTTAAACTGCAGTTATTCTGATGATTTTATGATTTTTGTTCCAAATACTTTCAGATTATCTGTAGATTTTTCTGCAGATTTCTTTTAACTGGAGTTCTTTGTTACTTTAAGTAAGAAACAAGCATTTCGTTTTTTAGGATAGAAATGCTGTTCCAACAGACGCAAAAAGATGGCCCGGCGGTATTATACCTTACAAAATAGACAAAGGCTTAGGTAAGTTCTAATCACCATAATATTTTATAAAGAATTATCTAGTTCTTAAAACTTTTTCTGCTGATTTTGCATAAAAAATATCCATGGATTTTAAAATTTATTTAAAATTTATTTCAAAGCACAGGTTAGAAATTATTACTTCCCAGATTACTGCTTAATATTTAAAAACCTCTATAATGAAGCTTTACGTACTTAAATTTAAACGCGATAAAAGTAAAAGAATGTTCTTTAAATGCATTTTGGAAATTTTAAATTAAAACATCGTTTAAAGAAAGTTCATTGTGCCGAAACGTCATAGGAGGACTCCCTATGTTGAAACTCAAAAAGATTTTAATTTTTTTCTATTTGTCTGTACCGTGATAGCAGCTGCATAATTCACCAGATTGACTTGCAAATTAGTACACATGTTCATGAGCCACACAGAATTAGCTGTATATTTATGGGGGTGTTCAGTTTCTAGTTCGTGTATTGGAGCATACCAAAGTATTTCTTATGATTACGGCCTATGACAGAATTTCTCGTACCGAGATAGATGGCTCAAAAATTACCTGATTGACTTGCAAAGTAATGCAGATGTTTATCAGCCATACAGAATCAGCTATATATTTTTGGTATGTATTCTGTTCGTGGTCCGTATACATATACAGAGACACACCAAAGTATTTCTTATCATTACAGACTATGGACAGAACTTGCATGGACCGAAATAGTGGCCTCAAAAATCACCCGATTAACCTGCTAGTTTGTACGCAGGTCTATGATTATGCAAAATTAGCTCTATACTTTATGGTGTGTATATTGCTTGTTCTTTTTGTACAGGGATACATCAAAATACTTCTTTTCATTACAATCAATGGTTTAAATGCAGTTTAATGTGGTTGCACTGCACTCAAAATAATGAAATTTATGCACATTATTAAAGTGCTTTAATGCATGTTTTCTGTTGAAAAGGGTTTCCACACACTTAATGATTAATCTACAGGACCACACAAAAGAGTTCCAATAACGTTACGTAATAATGCGAATGATGTCAAATTTGGAACAAACTTTTAGGAGATACATATAATTAGTTGTATAGTTTTTATTGGTGTATATAATGTTTGTGGCTCGATTACATGAATATAGAAATAAATTTCATACCATTACAGCCTGTAGACATTTTAAAAATATTTAAAAGCATGGTTTCTGTAGAACAGAAATAGTAATTAGTTTAAAGGGCTACGCAACAGAATTATGATACACAATCATTTAGTTGAGATCAAACTAGTTCATGTACTTTTGAGTTACAAGGAATTAGCTTAAGAGTTTTTTTTTTTTTTTTTTTTTGGGGGGGGGGGGGGAGGAGGGGTTAGTGCTCCATAGAGTTTGTAAATCATATTCAGAACAATCCTTTTCTCTTTCTATAGTTTTATACACATACATAGATGTACAGTGGAGCACAGAAACACAAACGAATAAGGATTAAACAAAACGAAAATACTATTAAACACGGTCAAGCATGTACATGTTTTTTTTTTTATTTAATCAAGCTTATAAATACTTCGTTAACAAAATATTAAAGAAATAGTGAAAATGTTCCCCTTTCATTAATAGATGATTTAAAGCCTGAAATTATGAAAGCTATGAAACACATCGAAGCGAGAACATGCCTGAAGTTTGTACCTTGGGATGGTCTGGTAAGAGGCTACATCAAAATTTTCCCAGGAGATGGGTAAGATTTATTTTTCTATAAAAACGATCCTGATGATTTAAGGTGAAGAATTAGCTTTACTTGTGTAATTATTTTATGAATAACAGTTTGATTGAAAATCAGGAAAAACGACACCCAATAAAATTAACGTGTAATGACTGAATTGATCTGTTGTATATTTTAACTTATAAAATAGCTGTCGGTGAGAAAAGAGAGAACATTATCATTCCTTAAAATTATGTATCAAATATAGACCAGATATAGGAAGGATCGTATTATGGAGAGAAAGATTTCTTTCTTACTTCAATGCCTTTAACTTATCTTAATTTTTTATGTATTTTTATTGCTGTCAACCTGTTTTCTGAATATTAACATGTAATTGCATACCTGCCAGCCATCTCATTAATAAGCGTGAAATTGTTAATGCCTCTCGAAAAAACTTTTCTACACCACTTTATTTTTAGAGTAATTCTCTCCAAATGTTGTTACGATTAAATAAATATAAAATTACTCTAAAAAATGACTGGTGTGAAAAAAAGGCGGGTACTAAAAATCTTACGCTTCATAATGAGATGGTTGGCAAGTATATGATTGTATTCTAAAGTGTTTCAAATGCTATTTTCTGCAAAATCCTGCGCGGTGTAGTAGTCCTGTCATAAATCAAATATATTTAGATTTATTAAAACAGGAATAAACTACTACGTCAGAAACGCCAAAGAAAAATTATTGAGGTGCATACAGCTGTTTCGGTAGCCTAAAGCGTACCGTCTTCAGTGCAAAAAGAATACTGAATCTGGAGAAGTGCCCGTATATATAGGAGAGGGACCGGATTTAGTTCAACCAATAGGATTACGGAAGAGGTGGGGAGTGTGGCCAATAGGAATTAAGGAATGTGTAGCTGTGTAAACAGTAGAAAAATTAAGGAAATGTGGACTGAATGTAAAATTTCCAACAATCAGACAAATAGGGAACAGCGAAATCATAATTTACAAGGTTTTTAAAATTTTTATAAATATGAAAAGCTTTAAAGAAATCGAGTTCATGAATGGATTTAGGTCTGCAAATTATTTTAGCTGAATTAAATTTAAAATTATGATTTTCCTCCCAGCAATGTTTAGAAATAGCCGATTTATTGGTTTCTTGTTTGCGGACGTAATTCATATGTTCTTTTAGACGAAATTTAAGACTGCGTTTAGTTTGGCCAATATATGATAAACCACACTGACAGGAAGTACTATAAATGCCCCAAGAATTATGCATATCAATAGGATCTTTTAACTGAGAAAAGGTGAGTTTATTGGAAGGCGAAAATATTATTTTAAAATCATATTGTTTGAGAATATTAGCTATGGTTTGACTGGTTTTAGAAAAATAGGGTAAAACAATACTGATATTAGATGTGACTGATTTAGTATACGAAATACGAGGGAGTTGTAATTTTTGGATAGCTTTGTCTATAATAGAAGGGTCATAACCTCTGTCAATTGCGATGGCTTTCAGGTATTTAATTTCAGATTTCAATAAAATAAGATTTGAACAAATATTAAGGGCACGGTTTACAAAAGTATAGAAAGCAGCCAATTTTTGGTGAGGTGGGTGACATGAACTCGCATGGGGAGGAAGGGAGACTGCAAAACTTTTACGATAGACAGTGGTTGAAAATCCATTTACAGTGCGAGAGACGAGGGTATCAAGAAATGGAAGGGAACCATTATTTTCTATTTCCCTTCCATTTCTTGATACCCTCGTCTCTCGCACTGTAAATGGATTTTCAACCACTGTCTATCGTAAAAGTTTTGCAGTCTCCCTTCCTCCCCATGCGCGTTCATGTCACCCACCTCACCAAAAATTGGCTGCTTTCTATACTTTTGTAAACCGTGCCCTTAATATTTGTTCAAATCCTATTTTATTGAAATCTGAAATTAAATACCTGAAAGCCATCGCAATTGACAGAGGTTATGACCCTTCCATTATAGACAAAGCTATCCAAAAATTACAACTCCCTCGTATTTCGTATACTAAATCAGTCACATCTAATATCAGTATTGTTTTACCCTATTTTTCTAAAACCAGTCAAACCATAGCTAAAATTCTCAAACAATATGATTTTAAAATAATATTTTCGCCTTCCAATAAACTCACCTTTTCTCAGTTAAAAGATCCTATTGATATGCATAATTCTTGGGGCATTTATAGTATTTCCTGTCAGTGTGGTTTATCATATATTGGCCAAACTAAACGCAGTCTTAAATTTCGTCTAAAAGAACATATGAATTACGTCCGCAAACAAGAAACCAATAAATCGGCTATTTCTAAACATTGCTGGGAGGAAAATCATAATTTTAAATTTAATTCAGCTAAAATAATTTGCAGACCTAAATCCATTCATGAACTCGATTTCTTTGAAGCTTTTCATATTTATAAAAATTTTAAAAACCTTGTAAATTGTGATTTCGCTGTTCCCTATTTGTCTGATTGTTGGAAATTTTACATTCAGTCCACATTTCCTTAATTTTTCTACTGTTTACACAGCTACACATTCCTTAATTCCTATTGGCCACACTCCATCTCTTCCTCTTCCGTAATCCTATTGGTTGAACTAAATCCGGTCCCTCTCCTATATATACGAGCACTTCTCCAGATTCAGTATTCTTTTTGCACTGAAGACGGTACGCTTTAGGCTACCGAAACAGCTGTATGCACCTCAATAATTTTTCTTTGGCGTTTCTGACGTAGTAGTTTATTCATGTTTTAATATTCCAACGCCAAGTCTCCTGCTATTATATTTAGATTTCTCAATAAAGATTTTTCGAATTACGTATTAGACTAATCTTGTCAGATATTAAAAAAAAAAAAAAAAAAAAAAAAAAAAATTAAACTTAATAGTTAATATTTAATTATTTTATATATATTTACATATTTACAATGACTCAAATTTGCACTCAGTTAGTAGTAATGCTCGGATTAACCTCAACGCGCGATATCAACAATTCCCTAGAACATTCTAGGAATCTCTCTCTCTCTCTCTCTCTTTTTTTTTTGATAGAAATACATTGTTTCCAAGGGTTACCTTTCATCTGATTCGGGTTAATAGAAAGGCGTGTATATCCCGAGCATTCATTGACTTTTGTAGTTTGCACGTTGTCATTTAGTTCATAGTGATACATTTATTTAGCGCTCATATCAGTCCTTTAAATTCCTTAGTTTTATATTAGTGAAATTCGATAGTTAATAGATTTCGATAACAGGATAACTTTAAATAAAAAACTTTAAACAAACTAAAACAATTTTCGATATAGTCCACACCCTCTCTCAGAAATCTCTAACAAACATTGAAAACGTTATTTTACCATGCTTTTATTAGCTTCGATTCTTGTTTGTTTGTTTGTTTGTATGTATGTTTGTATGTTTGTTTGTTTGTTTGTCCAGTATAAATCTTGCAATTGATTTTTAACTGACTTTCCCACTAGCTAGACATTTGAAACTTTGAGGACAGCTCAGAATACGGTGACAATACATCTTTTTAACACTTTTAATCAATTGTTTAATATCCCGCTGCCTTCGGCAGCTTTTATATGATTCGACAGAAAATTTATTTAACTAACTTCCGGACTAGCTGGACATTTGAAACTTTCAGAATAGTTCAGAACACGGTGAAAATGCACTTTTGTAATACCTTTAGCCAACTGTTTCGGGTTCCTGCTGCCTTCGACAGCATTATCAGTACAAAGCTTGCAATCGATTTTTCACTAACTTTTCGACTAGCCAGACATTTGAAACTTTCAGGATAGCTCAAAACACGGTGATAATACATTTTTTAAATATTTTTAGTCTACTGTTTCAGGTCCCTGCTGCCTTCGGCAGAGTTTATATGATTCAACAGAAAATTTATTTAACTAACTTCCCGACTGGCTAGACATTTGAAACTTTCAGAATAGTTCAGAATACGGTGAAAATGCATTTTTGAAATATTTTTAACTAATTGCTTCGGGACCCTGCTGCCTTCGGCAGCGTTACCAATACAAAGCTTGCAATCAATTTTAATTAATTTCCCGGCTAGATATCCATTTGAAACTTTTATAATAGCTCAAAACACGATAGCAATGAATTTTTTTAATACTTTTATCCAATTGCTCCGGGTTCCAGCTGCTTTCTTTAGCGTTTATATGATTCAACAGAAAATTTAAAAACATGGTACATAAAAAGTTCTTTTTATCTTGTAATTATTTTAAATAAAACACGAGGCTTTAAGTTCTGTTCTAAATGTAACCATAATGTTTTAGGTGCTATTCCTATTGGGGACATACAGGAAAAATTCAACCCGTTTCTCTAGGATACGGCTGCGAACCCATTGGAACTATCATCCACGAATTGACCCATGCCATTGGGTTTGACCACGAACAGAACAGATCTGACAGAGACGATTACCTCATTATATATTGGCAAAATATATGGCCAGGTAAGTGTGTATCTATGCAAATAATGATGTGATTGTCATATATATGTATCAATGTAGACATTACAAGTCGTCATTTAAATCACTGAGTTCTAGACTGTCACCAATTACCAATAGTGTAGCACTAGTTCGACGTAAAACCATTCATCCTCAACCAGTGTTAAGTTTCCTTAAATGTACTTATTTTGAAGCTGGCTGCATGAAGTAAGGCTGGGATTGCGGTGGCTTGCTTAAGACTATCTTAAGAGCGGACAATACCTAATCTCGCCGGCAGCCTTCGCCCATGTTATTCTATGGGAAAATTTGTTTACATAATTACTCATTACGTAATGGATATTTTTCAATTCTGTTTTCACATTTAGAAAATTCATAAGCGTTAAATTAGTACTTGTTTTCCAAAAATTGATTTTTTAAAATTTTAGTATTTCATTTTGCGATTAGAAAATGAGAAAAATGCATTTTGTGAAAAATCGCATTTTTGAACTCAAAATTAAAATGTAAAAATTAAAAAAAAAATGATTTTTTCAAAAATGAGTACTCATTTAACGGTTATGAATTTTCTGACTGCGAAAACAGAATTTAAAAATATTCATTAGGTAATGTGTAATTGTAGCAACAAATTTTCCCATAGAATAACATGGGCGAAGGCATGGAGGTATTGGCCCCTCTTAAGCGTAAATCCTGTCTTAAGATGTAAACAAAACGCAAGTCGTATTGCAATGTCTCACTATCTTACGACAACCTCAGAGCTATCTTAAGTCGAATCGTAACTGGATGCGCGCGCAATCACAACATAGCTCGCTCTGCGTCTCCCACATTGGCTGTCTGCTTTCTCAAGTGTATATATTTGCAGTGAAGTGGATTTTTAACGTCGCTCAGCAGCTACACATTGGGCTTTTGGCGACGGGCTGGGATTTATCCGTATGATGCGAAGGGGGGGGGGGGTAGAGAGACATGCCATCATAACTTAGATGCTCTGCGGAGAGGATTGTATGTATTTGGATTTTCACAACTTTCAGCGTGCATCAAAAATATAACAATATAAGCAGTCAGATTATCAAACTAATGCATAGATGCCAACATTTTAATTTATTCTGGAGTTGTTTTAGCCCTGCCTTCATTTCATACCCCTTATTTTTTTTTAAAGTAATTTTTTCTTATTGTGTCAAAGTTATATATTGGAGAAAATTTTTCTATAAATAAAGGCGTGGCTAAAAATATTCCAGAATAAATTAAAATGTTGGCACCTACGCTAATGCATTGGACCAAAAGTTGTTTCAAAATGTTTTAAATGAAGTAAATAAAAATGTCGTGCCACAAGGAAAAAAATAAGAAAATCCCGAAATCGATTTTGTGAAAAATCTAAAATCTAAATTTTTAAATGTTTCCAGTTTCTTTTAATAATATTTAGTGAAGAATCTTGATACATTAGCATAAAAAAAAATTTCTCCGTTTAAATTGGATCGAGTTATTTAATTAAAACAATTGCAAATTTTATATTTTAAACCTCTGCAAGTGTGTTTAGTTTCCAATAAGGGGTCAATTAAAAAATATTTTTTAATTATTTATTTTACTTAAAACAGATAAATCTATATAAATAAAGAGAAGTGTCTGTGTGTCCGACTGCACTGCCGCTCACACTACAATCGCAGAGCTACAAAACCTGGCAGATGGTTACCTGGGACCCTGTAGGCAAAGAATAGGTGTGCACCTCATCGACTTTTTTTTTTTTCGAATTTCGAATTTGAATTTTTTTAATTAATGTTTTTTCAATCTTAAATATTGGCTTTTATGTTTAATTTTTCATGAATGTATTCTTCCAATGTAATCGCCTGCGTATCTTAGCAACGGCTATTACGCAATTTATTTTTTATTTAATACATTCATTTAAAGGCGAAATTCTTTTTTTTTTTTTTTTTTTTTTTTTTTTTAATTTTTTATATTTATTGAAAATTAAATGACAATGCAATAGAAATAAATTCTTATGATTATGCATAATTTTTATAGTATAAAAACTTTTTATTTATTATTTTTAATTAAATCCTTTAAAATATTTTTTTTTTTAATTATTATTTATAATATTTATTGGGGGAGAAAAAATGGTAGTATATAGTAGAAAGGATTAAACTGATTAAAATTTATTTGTTTTTCATATATTTAATTCCCTTTTAAAAGAAAGTCTAATTTTCATTTTATTTTATTATACTGGTCGGAACCAAATCGTAATATAGTGTAAATAACGGGGACTACAAAACACATGGTTCAAAAACTAAAATATATAATAGATGCTAAGATACAGTCATCATTAAAATCGTAGTTCTTAAATAACAGAAGATCCACATGTCGTCGATAAAAACCCCAACTGAAGTGCCCGGGAAAGACTTTTCTGCAGACAGTGGGAACCTGGACCCGATGCAGTCGGGCGGAAAAAAGAGCTGCCGATTTCAATGTTTTTTTTTTTTTTTTTTTTTTTTTTTAGTTTATATTTATAATGATGTAAAAAACAAATACTGATCCAATTCTTTTGAAAATTCATTTAAATGTAGTGACCAGCGAAGCGGGTGTAGCCTGCTAGTAAATAAATAAATAAAGTAAAATTTTGTCAAAGACAGACTTGGTTTGGTACTGAAGACTATTAATTTCAATCTGTAAAATTTTATTTTTCATTTTTCATTTATTTTTATTTTTCATCTCATTTTTTGACCATTAAACTAGGCCATGTACTTTTTAAAATGAATGAAATGAATTAAAATGAAGTGTTGTCACCTAAATTTCACATTTTGGTTAATTTTAAAAAGATGTGTGTAATTGTCATGTGGAAAAATTGTTTGCACCCCTGGATTAAAAAAAAATCACCCCTTTCATTTGATACCGAATTTGTAACGATGGGACTGATGTCTCTAATATATGTTAGTGTTACACAAAACTGGTCTAAAAAAACTCCACATTGAAACTAACAGTCCTCCGTCCTTTAAAACTAAATAAATAAATAACACACATGAAATTAAAAAGTGTCTTTATACAGTTGGCAGGAAAATTATTCGAGCGCTAGCAATAATTCCTATGCGAAAAATGTATACTTAATGCTGTTTTGTTAAACAAAATCCCGAAATAATACTCGAAATTGAACCAAATTTGGACAGTGAACTAATCTTATAAATATCTTGGATGCGTTTATTAACCAAGTTGCTCCGACTTTTTGTTTTCAAGTGGCAGCCACTTGAAAATTTCAAACCGACATTGTAAAAAGCATATTTAAAGCAAGATTTACTTGAATTTTCATGTAAATACAGGCCACATAAGGGTCTCAATGAAGTTTATTAATGAAGTTTATCCGCCATTTTTAATAAAGTGGCAGATATTTTGAGTTAAGCGGGACCACTTGAAATCAGGCTACCACTTGAAAATTTAAAATCCCTATAACTTCCGAAATAATGCTCCAAATCGAACCAAATTTAGGCAGTTTCTTAACTTATCTTATAAATATCTTAGATGAGTTTATTAACCAAGTTGCTCCGCCATTTTGTTTTCAAGTGGTGACCACTTGAAAATTTCAAATTAAAATTGTAAAAAGCGTATTCGAAATTTGTTTGAAATTTGGTGCAAATATAGACCACATAAGGGTCTCAATGATGTTTTTTAATGAAATTAATCCGTCATTTTTAATAAAATGGTAGATTCTTAAGTTAAGCGGGGCCACTTGAAATCACGTATACCACTTAAAAATTTAAAATCACAATAACTTCTGAAATAACACTCCATATTGAACCAAAATTGGACAGTGTCTTAACTTATCTTATAAATAACTTAGATGAATTTGTTAACCAAATTGCCCCGCCATTTTGTTTTCAAGTGGAGACCACTTGAAAATTTCAAATTCAAATTGTAAAAAGCGTATTCCGAATTTTTTTAAATTTTGATGTATACATAGATTACACAAGTGTCTCAAATAACCTTATTAATGAACTTTATCCGCCATTTTTAATAAAGTGGTGGATATATTAAAATAAGCGGGACCACTTGAAATCAGGCCACCACTTGAAAATTTAAAACCATGATAACTTCCGAAATAATACTCCAAATGGAACCAAATTTGAACAGTGTCTTAACTTTTTTAAAAATATCTTAGATGAGTTTGTTAACCAAGTTGCTTCGCCATTTTGTTTTCAAGTGGAGACCACTTGAAAATTTCAAATTTAAATTGTAAACAGCGTATTCCGAAATTGTTTGAATTTTGATGTAAATACAGACCACATAAGGATCTTAATGAAGTTTATTAACCAAACTATATCCGCCATTTTTAATAAAGTGGCAGATATCTTAAGTTGAGCGGGGTCACTTGAAATCAGGCTCCCACTTGAAAATTTAAAATCACTATAACTTTTGAAATAATACTTCAAATCGAACCAAATTTTGACAGTGATATTATCATATAATTATCTTGATTTTTTTCACTAGGCAACTTATCCCGACATCTTGTGTCTAAGTTCCAGCCACTTGAAATCACACTGCCACTTAAAAATATGCCATCATGATAACTTTTAAAATACTAAACTGATTCAAATAAAAGCTGGATAGTGAACTTTTGGTTCAAATATCTAGGATAAGTTCACTTGGTGACTTGATCCGGAATTTTATTTTCAAGTGGCGGCCACTTGAAAATTTGTCATTATGGTAACTTTAGTAATACAGAATAAATTCGCATCAAATTTGGGTAGTGGATTTATCATTCAAATATCTCAGATAAGTTCGTTCACTCCACTTTTTTTTACAAGTGGTGCCACCTGAAAATTTTTTATGTCGATAATTTTTGAAATACTGATTTAATTTAAACTAGAACTGGACAATGAACTTATCGTACAAATATACTGGATGATTTCGATGGGCAAGTTGTTTTGCTATTTTGTTTTCTAAGTCGCAGCCACCTTAGACTGCCACTTGAAAATTTGCCATAATAATAACTTTTGAAACATGGCACTGAATTAAACCACAGTTGGACAGTAACCTATGCTTCAAATATCTTCGACGTTTTCTCTGGAACTTTAGAAATACTTAATCAATTCAAATCAAAGTTGAAAAATGAATTTATCATTCAAACAACAAAAATTTAGAAAATTCACTTAACTCGTGAACCAATCACGTTATTGCGTCCATCTTTGGTAAATCGATAATAAGTATTTTCTCGCAAAAGTCGCCAAAAATGTCGCCATAGGGGATAAGTCGCCAAATTTGGCGCCAAATCCATTACCTGCGTTACTGGATCTTTTTAATGCGTTTTTAAGGAAAAATTAGGCTATTTTAATGCTAAAACAAACTAGAAATGCAGGAAACTAACATTTTATCAACTTACTAAGCCTCTTTGAAAGAATTTCTACAAAAAAAAAAAAAAAAAAAAAAAAAAAAAAAATTTCAAATTTGCAACGATATCTTAGATGAGCAACTTTCTCTGCCATTTTGATCGAAGTGGCAGCCACTTAATTTTTCAACACAATGACTTTTGAGATTTTGAATCAATTCAAACTATATGTGTACAGTAGACTTATCTCACAAATACATTTCATATATTTGTCAACTTAACCCGCCATTTTTTTCCAAGCGTCGGCCACTTGAAAATTTTAAATACACATAAAAATGTTATTATGAACCGATTTGCTTAAAACTCCATATGTGCATAGCCTACGTCAATATTTCTACCAAGTGCATTAATTATTTGTAGCCGCCATTTTGAAACAAAATGACGGCTACTTGATAAGGAAAAAGAAATCAACCTACCCTTCCGAATAAGCCGGAAGGACTTGTTATTCAGTTGTCACCAATAATTGTAAGAAGTGATATATGATATATATATAATCGATGTTTCTTCGATTCTATTCGTCGTCTTTTAAGTATATCATATGCCACTTCTAAAAATTTTTGATGGTTATTGAACAAAAAAATCTGTCAACACTGAAGGGATGGGCGGCATATCGATGAACTAACGACTACTAACGGGTTAATTCAAATTTCAGTTTTGCTACATTAAATAATCTGAAAAAATATTTAAGTCTGTTTTTATGTGTACAGTTTTTTATCTTAGACAATATTAACGCTTTCAATACTTAGGGTAGAATTTGCGTCTGTTAGAAATTTGTAACCCCATCTTTTGTAGTCTGTTATGCTAAATTCAGAGCTTGAAGTCTCCGCCCTTTTCTCAGGATACTTTCAAGAATGAGAAAATTTCGTCTTTATTACTATCACTATTTTTATACGATAAAATCTATCCTATTTAATCACGACACATTGCGATAAAAATATGGTAAAGATTTCTGAATAAAAATATTGGTAGAAAAGAAGGTGAGAATTTCTCATCTTCGACGGTGTCCTGAAAAGAGGGCGGAAACTTCGCATAGTTACCAACATTTTAATTTATTCCGGAGCATTGTTAACCCCTCCTTTATTTCATACCATTTTTTTTTAAGAGTAATTTTTTCTTAATTTATCGTAGTTGTATACTGCAGAAAATAATTCTATAAATAAAGTGGTGCGGGGGAAAAAAAGTGGGGCTGAAAATGCTCCGGAATAAATTAAAAGGTTGGCATCTATGACTTCGAGCTCTGTCTGCATTATTTCTTAAGAATATAACAAATATCCGTCTTTCTACAATTAATCTATATCATTATATAAAGCGCAAAAAATTGTATGTTTGTGGAGGGTAATCTCTGAAACTACTGAACCGATTTTAAAACTTCTTTCACTGACCAAAAGCTACAGTATGCCTGATTGTTATAGGCTATATTTAATTTTGATAAAATAAATTTTAGTTTAAAATCTGAGCATTTTAATTAAAATCCCCATAAAAGCCATAATAGAAATGGAAATAATCAGGGTACGCCGATTTAAATCAGCTTGATTAAAATCATGATTAAAATCGTGATTAAAATCACTTTGATTTCTTAAAAAAAATCATTGATTTAAATCAAAAATAAAATTTTACAATTTTGGGTCAATATGTAGTTTTATATAGTCTTAGAACATAAGAAAACTTGAATTTACTTGTTATTTACATCAAATACCCAATCCCCCCCAAAAATAAATAAAATATCTGTGTTTATTAATTTTAAAAATGATTCTTTTAATTTTCTACAACTCTATTTTTTTCTTCTATTCTTATTTTGAAGCTAACTACGTTCATTTGCAGCCAAATTTCTTTTTTTATACAAAGCCTTAAATTCTCTGCCCTAAGTATTTTTTTTTTTTTTTTTTAAAGGATAATAAATATTTTATCATCTGAACTGAAGCATTTGATTTATCTGTCACTCTGTCCTTCATGTTTAACTTTTCTTATTTCTAATTCTGATTACTTTGTTTTTCAACTGGCCAAGGCATTCTTAAGCAATTTTTCCTTTTTTACTTATAGGCTTTCATAAAATTAGAAATGAAATGGTAATGGCCTGGCTAGTTATTGCAGTTTTCTTAATTTTTTAAAACTTTAATCTTTTGAAAAAATCTTAGAATTTATATGTATTTTATTGGTAATAAATTGCACAAACTAATGTGCTTATTATATATACATATATTACTAGCAGACCCGGCCACGCGTTGCTGTGACTAAGTTATACGTTGAATTATACGGCTGTAAACTATTTAGTACAGTCAAATTATTATTTACGAACAAAGACGAAAACGTTGTAGCCGATGTAAAAACCCACAGGGTTGAGATTTGAAACTTAGGTCAAAATTTGGAAGCGATTGATAAAAATTTTCCTAGTGTTGATATTAAGCACAAATTAATTTTAATGTAGGGTCCTATAAATTTTAATGGAGAAGTGATATATATTATTTCTAATGCTATTTTGGATAAAATTGCTAAAATGACTAATATATAAATTAAATTCTATTAAAATTCTATTAAAATTCTATTAAAATAAAAGTATAAAAAAAACAGACGATTGTAAAATCAATTTTTATGGAGGAGTGAAATATAATATATGCCATAATGGATAATTTTACTATAAAATGACCTCATCATTTTAAATATTTTAAAGAGGGCAACAGCTGTAGTTATAAAAAGGAAAACTATAAGGCTAAACCAGAAAAATAAGTAAATTTGATAAATATTTTAAAACTTTAAAATTGGAAATCTTATGAAGTATTGGACATTTAAAGTAAATACATGTATCATTTTAAATAGAAAAAGATTTTGGAAAAGTTTAGTGTATTTTAACGAAGTGATGAGAAGATTTTGAGTATGTTAAAATTTTAATAGTAAATTCAAGTTAATAAAGATGGGAAACATTGAGGATTAAGATAAGAATAATTATAAGATTAAAAAAAAAAAAAAACTTTTTATATACCATGCTTTTAAATTTTAATATACTAATTAAAAGGAAAATGATAAATATTCTATCATAGTTTGAAGTCAAATTTGTTTTCAAATGTCTAAATAAAATATCTGATGTAAGATACTAATATTTTGCAGCGGAATAGATTTCATTTCTGTCATCCTTGGCGAAAAAAAAAGGAATATCGCCAAATTATCTGGCGAAAATATTGAATTCCTTTCAAAAATCATGGTTATTTTAACAACTTATATTAAAAGAGTAATGAATAATATGAAACAATATTTCGTACAATACATATTACATGTCATACATACGTACAATGAATAATACATATTACATTTCGTACAATGCATACATCTGGCATGTATATTTCCGTGTTACGCTTTTGATCGCCAAATAATAATAATAATAATAATAATAATAAAGCCAAGGGCAACAGAGTTTTGAAATTTAAAATTAAAATTTTGTCAATTTGACAGCAAAATAATTCAATCTAACACCCGCGATAACTAATACATATCTATACCCAAATATAAGGATTAAAATCGGGAAATAAATTTCCTCGATTTTTAATAATTTCTTGCAAAAAATCCAGTGGGCAATTAACATAGGAAATCTTTTTCTTGGCTGCACAGACGGTCAGTGAGTCACACTTCGCTTGTGTATAGAACTCATAGATATAGTATAGCATATATAGAATAGAGCGATCATTGGGGAGAAAAAAGTTATTCCTTTTCATTTGGGAAAAGACGACGTTTTTACCAAAATATGGCCGTCTTTCCCCGAGTGAATACACACGGGAATACATACTAATATTTTAGCAAATAAAATTTATGAATAATTTATTTGCTAAAGGGGAATGGAAGACTCCAGATACAGTTTCAAATTCATATTTCGTTCTTTCTTTTTTTTTTTTTTTTTTCAATACCACTTAATGGCTGTTTCTAAAGCTTTTATTTATTTTTTTTTTCGGCATCAAAAATCTTTGTACGATAACATGGGGATGAGAGATCTATATATATTACTATATCTATGATAGAACTACATTAGCACTTTATCAATGTGTATAAAATCTTTAAATTGATTATGACGTCAATTTTCGTGAGATGCATAATTTAACTTTTTATAATTTTTTAACGTTCACGTTTGATTAAATGTATTTATTTTTATGTCGAAAGAAAATGAACTCGTATTTTTTTTTTTTTTTTTTGCAACAATTAAATTAATGGAACTCACAGATATTTTGGAGCAACTTTAATAAAGGTCTATAATTAACAAATAATTGCAATAAAACAATATTGTGTCAATAAATTGAGATAAAAACTATCCTATCTCTCAAGTTGGACCAAACTGCACACAGTGTGCAAAATTTCATTAAAATCGGTTCCTTAGTTTAGGAGTTTACCCCGGACAAACATCGTGACACGTAATTTATATATATATACAGATATACACATTGAATTTCCTTTAATTGAAAAATTATTCTGCAAAAAGTTTCTCTTCAAAAAATTTGTTAATGTGATATTCAAGATGTTTTAATATGTAGATTTTAATGACAATAATAATAAAAACCAATGTAACATTTAAAATGAGATAAAAAATACAAAACTTTTAAAACTTTAAAAATGCATTTTAATTAAAAACGTTAAAACATAAGACAAACGTTTCGACTAAAACACTAGCCCTCCTCAGTGTCAAACATACAAGCACAACATTTACAAAAATTCCAAATACACCACAGCAAGATTCAGAATCTTGCAAAAATTCCAAATACACCACAGCAAGATTCAGAATCTTGCTGTGATGTATTTGGAATTTTTGTAAATGTTGTGCTTGTATGTTTGACACTGAGGAGGTGTGATGTATTTGGAATTTTTGTAAATGTTGTGCTTGTATGTTTGACACTGAGGAGGGCTAGTGTTTTAGCCGAAACGTTTGTCTTGTGTTTTAATGTTTTTAATTAAAATGTATTTTTAAAGTTTTATATTTTTTATCTCATTTTAAATGTTACATTGGTTTTAATATATTAATGAGACGTATAAATTATGTTTAATTTTATTAAAATAATAAAAACATTAAAAAAATAATAATTATTATCTTATATGCTTTTAAGCTATTTACACTTAATCATTTATTTATTTATTTTATTTTTATTATACTATATTTATTTATTTTTCTTTTTGAAAGGGGGGGGGGGTAGAATGTACCTATGTTGGCTAATATTACTTTTTTTTTTTTTTAATATCCTCATATATATTTTTTTAATTTAGTTTATTTATATTTATTGCTTCTTATATGTATTCACATTTAAATAAAACTAGTATGTTGTGGCCACCACAAGACTTTCTTCTATATTTTCCTATACATATTCAATCAGTAACAATATTTAAAAAAAAAAAAAGATTTTTTTTCCTTTTTTTTTGTGAAAATTAATACATATTCAATCACCAACAATATTTAAAAAAAAAAAAAAAAAAAAAAAAAAAAATAGAATTTTTTTCTAAGTTTTTTTTTTTTTTTTTGGTTAAAACTAAAAAAAATCGATAACTTTGTTTTAAATTATCACAGATTTATAGTTCAACCATTCGTTTTAAAGGTATTGACGAGACCTTTCGAATGATACCCATCTTCAAAATCTACCCCCCAGGGGGGGAAGCGATGCCCCCCCATGCACAAAATTTTTTTCCTAGTTGCGTACTACTATTATCAATAATTCATATTAATTTTACAAACACAAGTGTAAAATAACTCTTATTATGCACATTTATACGAATTTTTGTCCTATGCTGCCATGTTAAAAATTTAGATAAAATGCTATCACAGCGCCACCTGTTGAGCTATTGATCCCCAAATATAATCAGCAACAGTTTATGTCGGGGACCAACTAAATACCAAGTTTGGTAAAATTTCGTTAAAAAAAAAAAAAAAAAAAAAAAAAAAATACGATTATTTTTCTAAGTTTTTTTTTTTGTTAAAAGTAAAAAAAATCGATAACTTTGTTTTAAATTATCACAGATTTATGGTTCAACCATTCGTTTTAAAGGTATTGACGAGATCTTTCGAATGATACCCATCTTCAAAATTTAACTCCCCCGGGGGGGTACTTCCCCCCCAGGGGGGGAACCTATGCCCCCCCATGCACAATTTTTTTTTCCTAGTTAACTACTACTATTATCAATAATTCAAATTCATTTTACAATCACAAGTTTAAAATAACTCTCATTATGCCCATTTATACGGAATTTTGTCCTATGCTGCCATGTTAAAAATTTGCATAAAATGCGATTACAGCGCCACCTGTTGAGCTATTGATCCCCAAATCTAATGGGCACCAGTTCATGTCAGGGTGCAACTAAATACCAAGTTTGGTTAAATTTCATTCATATGTTCGTGAGATACAGCGTCCACAAAAAAATGATACAGACAGACAGACACACAGACAGACAGACAGACAGACAGACAGACACACAGACAGACATTTTCTAAAAACTATCAATTCGTGTTCAGGACATCCCAAAACGTGTAGATCCGTCAAAAAACGGAGGTCGAAAATTTTCGCGAATCCAATACTTTCTCTATATTACATATAGAAGAAAGTAAAAAGGGTTTTCATGCTTAATTTCTTAACATTTATTTTTAGTCGAATAATGTAAATAAAACAAAAAAATCTGATTTAAATAAAAAAAAATCTGATTTAAATAAAAAAAAAATCCGATTTGAATCAAAAAAATCTGATTTTTTTTATTTTTTTAAAAAAATCATGATTTTTTCCAACGAGATATATAAATTAGAGTGCTGATTCAATGGATGAAGGATTAGCTTTCCGTGGTTCAAGATGAATCACGTGACATGCTTGAATAGGTTGCTGTGTTTGGCCCTTTATCACTATTTTGGCATTTAAAATATCAGTTCAACAAATTATCATTATTATTAGGTAACATGACAGTCCTATGACCGAAATAAATTGCTTTTAAAATAATTTTACACATATTTCACATTTTAATAAATAATAAAATACCTTTCTTTTCGTCGTTTCTCAACAAACTTTAAAAGTGTTTATAAAAGAAAATTTAAACTTTTAAAGAGCTAAATTTAACAACAAATAATAATTTTTCAACTATTTTTAAGCATTTTGTCGGTAAAAGTTCAACTACACGAAATAAAAAAGAAGTAAAATCAAAATCAAAATGGTTTAGAACAAAAGAATATTAAACTACGTAAAGTAAACAAAAACATTGAAACCGTTGCCATAGAAATGTACTGAAAATGAGCTGTTACCAAGGAAACCCCCGAATACGCATGTGCAAGGAAAGCATGTCACATGACTCATCTTGGACCTTCTCAAGGGTTACCATCAGTTACCATTTATCACTCTACTTTATATATCTCGTTGATTAATATTACTCCGTGATTTTTTCACACCCTGGAAATAATGAAATATTAAAAAAATTAGCTGCTGCCAACATAAAAGAAACATTAGTACATGTTCATTTTGTTTTCAAAATATCTTGACATGAAAAGAAAAGAAATATATTTGCACGTGAATTAAATTGAAATTCATATAAAGCTTTGTGAAATGTTAAACTTACACGTTAAATCTGACGTCATTATAGATTTAAAAGTATTTATTTTTCTAATAATATAATTTGATATGATATAATATAATATAATGATCTAAGCATTAATGTTTAAACTGATGTGTGCAAACGAAATTAGAATTTAAAAATAAATAAACAAATAGAAAAAAAATTGAAATTCTAACTTCTAAACCTTTATTAAATTATTTGTTTTAATTTATAATTGTTGCCAAAAAAATTTACGGGTTAATTTATTTTTCGACTTTTAATAAAATATATTTTCACGCGAATAATAATATAAAAAGTAAATAAAAAAATTATCATGTGCATTTCATTATGCATTTTTTAAAAGAATAATTGAGAAGTTTAAATTTATTTGGCGACTATTTTTAGCAACTAACAGTTATGACAAGTAGTTCAATATACATAGCGCATACAGCCATTACTGAAATGCAAATAGTATTTAAATATTTGAGTTACATTATGTTGATTAGAAACCTATTTAATCTATCTATGCTCTATGCTAATATATAAAAAGGAAAGGTTTATATGTATATGTAGAGAACGATCGCTAGAATTAAAAAGCCGATTTTTTTTTTCTTTCAGCGAATCAAAAGTAACACTGTCTCTAAGTGCTAGAGGCACTTAGAGATAAATAAATTTTGGTAAAATAAATTTTTAATTCAAATTTTCAATATTTTAATTGAAAACAAAGCATAGATTTGATATCTGTCATCCTTAGCGATTTTTGTATTTGGCGATTTTGGCGAAAATCTGTATATTTTCGTAATAAATACGAGATCTATGTTTTTACTTCAATTATCCGACTACCGTAGGTAGTGGAAGTATTATATTCGGCCCAAAAATTCGATATAGAGTTTCACCTGATTTACACGTTTTAAGGCCTCCTGAGTCCAAAAAAGTAGTTTTTGGGGATGGGTCAATGTGTGTGTATGTGTGCACGTATGTGTGGAATCTTCTGGCTGTCATATCTCCGAAACTAATAAAGATAGAACTACGAAACTTCACAATTGATTCAGGTCTGGAGTACAGATAAATTTTCCAAATTTTCGTAAAAATTGAAAAACCGGAATTGGGTCATCGAAAACCGGAAATGGGACCGTAAGCCCGTATCACAAAAACAGATCTAACGATTTTCTTCAAAGTTGCTCTATAAACAACCTATTAGATGCCCTTTTGAATGATATAATTGGTTAGTTCAGGAAAATTGATAGGCGTCCTCTATGAACAGCTCAATTTCAGATGTCGCAAATGCGCTCCTTTAAAAACGCCTGTAGGGATTTTTTTCAAACTCGCCATGTTAACTTCCTATTAAATATCCTTTTGTATGTAATTATTGTTTTTAGGTCAATAATTGAGTATGCTAAGTTTTGGTAAAAGTTGGTATCTCAAAAACAGTTCTAACGTTTTCTTGAAAATTGTTTCATTAATCCAACTAAAATAACCTTTCTCAAGTATTACGTGCTTATTACAGGAATATTAACAGTCATCCTGATTAGGTAGTTCAGTTTTAGATCTCGGAAATTCGTGTTTAAAAAAATAACTATCTATTATTTTTTTTTTCTTTCCCTTATTTTTTAACTTGCTATATACACTCTGTTGTATGTGTCTTTTATACGTGTATCAAGTTTCTCTCACTGGAAAATCTCAAAAAATGCATATAACATCTCCAAAAATTGTATATAATACGTGTAATAGTGGGTAATGGAAGTCGTGTGGTTGTTTCATACCAGATTCTGTAATAGTATATATTGTAGGAATATTGTTTCATATTACTGATTTCTCCCTTAATATACATTATTAAAATAACCATGAATTATGGAAAAAGTTAAATATATTTGCGAGATGAACAAATAAATAATAATTAAAGCTATTATGACGTCAATTTTATCAAAAACATTTTCATGTCATAGGTTTATTTTTCAATATTTTTTATTCATGAGTAAAGAAATGTTTCTTTTTATGAAATAAATAAATAAATAAGTAACATTAAGGAAAAACTGCCAACATTTAACAATTAATTAAAATAATAATAATAATAATAATTGTAAAATTATATTTTGACTTTTCAGTTAATAATATTGCCTGACTATAACATATAAACTGATATCTTTCTTAATTTTTTTTACATGTCAATCCATCTTTAACTAAAATTTGTTCATCCGTGCGAAGGCGGACGGGTCAGCTAGTATACTATAAATACAAATACTTTGATTAGAAAAAGTATAGTTATAATCGATATCTATTTCTATTATAAGTATGAATGCAAAATATTTCGTTCTAAAATAATATAAATTGTAACAATAATTCATTTACCATAATGTCCACAGTCCATAGTGACCCCTTATGCAAGATGTCACTGTGGGATTGAACTTTTGTTTAATCCCACAGAATTCACTGTATGTTGAATTCAAATGAAATGTTAGGAGTTCACAGTTGAAGAAGTTTGTATTGAAAACAGGATTCAAATGGATAAGAAACTTGTAGGAAGAGTTGGGAGAGATCTCAGTTTATCCTGGCTATAATCTTTGTGTATAATTTAAATTTTACATTCTTAGCATAATCATTAGCTCAGTTTAATTTATCAGTCTGCATGTATTTTGCACCTTATCTTTCTTTCTTTTTTTTCTTCTTTTTTTAATAAATATGTTATATTTCTGTATAATTTCAATGCTACATTCTTAGCTTTATGTACGATACCGAAAGTCATTTCAAATTTTAAGATGAAAAAAATCCTGTCAGTTTTAATGATAAAAGAATACTTTTATTTATTTTCATGTTAATTTATTAATAACAATGTTAAGGGGGGTCTCGGACAGTGTTGCCAGAACTGGCTTATTTTTTAATCGATAATCACCAATAATTTTTAGAAGTAGTATTTAATATATATAGCAGACTATCAATCTTCGAAGTGATTAAGCAAACGTTTCAAGTAAAAATTATTGGTGACTAGCAGGCTTTGCCCGCTTCGCTGGTCATTATATTGAAATTAATCCCCAAAACAGCATATCATTAATAATAATAAAATATCTTAAAAAAAAAAAAAAAAAATCATTAAAATCCGTCAAAATCTAATTTTAAGTTCCTGCTACTTTCTGTCGCGGTATTCCCGCTCGTCACAGTCGAGTCTGGAGCCCCAATGCCTTCGGCAGTCCCTTACCTGCTTTTTACTCCCCCTCCCTCGCGGTGACAGTTGAAAGTTTTGCAAAATCTCATCAAAGTACATATTTCGCACACTTAATTAACACCCACACACAAAAATTCGCCATTCTTAGGTAATTTGGACGGATTTAAACTTCAAAATGTGGTTTTTGCCCCGCCCGCCCCAAGAGGAAGGGGGGGATAAATTTCCAAAATTACTTTATATTGCATGTTGCACACACATACCTAACTGACACATCAAAAAATTGAGATCCTGAAATTATTTAAAGCTGAGCTATGTTTAAAACTTTTCTTTTTTTAAGCTCTCCCCCCGTTCTTAAAGGAGGGAAGGAGGAGGGAATTTCGCAAAATCTCTTCATACTATGAGTTAGATACATATAATCGTCCCTTACATAAAAAATTTCCAACCTTAGGTAATTTAGTGCAGCGTTACGTATGAATACATGTTTTTGCCCCCCATTCTCCAAAAGGCGGTAGGGTGGAATTTCATAAAATCCCTTTGTAGTGTGTGTTCAGTTCGATTTCCTCGTGTGTTGAGTACCCTTCTAAAACCTTTTCCCTTCCCTCCCCCCTTAAAAATCCAAAATTCCAAAATCGCAGAAAATAATTTTTTTGTACTCAAGTCTGGTCTTTCCATCTGCAAGTTCTTCACCGTTAAGTAATTTGGAGCCGAGTTAAGCCTTCTGCCCCCCAAGGGAGACAGGGGGGTATTTTGCAAAATTCCGTCTTAGGTGGGGGTCAGGCTCCGAAAACCAACCTGGTCACTAAAATTTGTGACCCTCTTTCCCACAGAATCGTCATGGCAGTGTTGAGTCAGTGAATCATTGAGTTTACTCTTTTATATGTACAGATTTGTTTATATATTTTATGGACTACTTGGCTTAAGGTTGCTGTCACAAAAATTAGAGTCCTTGGCGAAAAATGTCCTATCTACTTCAGTATTAAAATTAAAAATATACCCAGGATTATCAACTAATAAAGCTCTTTAATACAGATCTGAATTAGCTTTCATTTTCTTATTATTTAATTTTGATAATAACGTTATGTTGCCATGTGCCTAAGTAAATTTAATATTTATTATTTTTTTTATTATTATTCGCGTGAAATATTCTTTGGCAACAATTAAAAATTAAAATAAATTATTTTAAAGTTTTATTTTAGAAGAAATATCTATATTATATATTAAGTAAAAATTTACATTTTTTTTCGGTATAAATAGTAGCCTATGTCTTATTCCAGACTATTACTATTATCTATCACTGTACAAAATTTCATCCAGATCCGTTTAGCCGTTGTGGCGTGATTGAGTAACAAACACCCATCCAAAATTTCGCATTTATAATATTAGTATAGCTTAGTTATCATGTGCATGTGTTAGATTGAGTTATTTTGCTGTCAAATCGACAAAATTTTAATTTTGAATTTCAAAACTCTGTCGTTCTTGGCGCTTATTGTATTTGGTGATCAAAAACGTAATACGAAAATATGCATGCCAGATGTATATTTTCGTAATATGCATTGTACGAAATATTTGTTTCATATTATTCATTACTCTCTTAATATAAGTTGTTAAAATAACCATGATTTTTGAAAGGAATTAAATTATGTTCGCCAAATAATTTGGCGATATTTTTTTTTTCTGCTAAGGATGACCGATATCAAATCTATTCCGCTGCAACATATTAGTATCTTATATCAGATATTTTATTTAGACATTTGAAAACAAATTTGACTTCAAATTATGATAGAATATTTATCATTTTCCTTGTAATTAGCATATTAGTTGGATATTTATTGTGTAAAAATCATCTTTTGAAATGAAATGCTTGTGTTTTCAATCGAATATGGAAATTTGCCATTTTTTTTCCTTAAAGTTTTGAAATTAAAAATTCAAATTTTGTCAATTTTACAACAAAAATAACTTAATCTAACGCATGGACATGATAATTAATACATACCTATACCTAAATATGGGGATTAAAATCGAAAATAATTTCCCGCGATTTTTAATAATTTTTTACAAAAAATCCAATGGACGTTTAACATAAGAAATATTTTTCTTGCATCCACGAACGGCCAGTGACGTCATCACTTCGCTTGCGTATTAGCACATTATCAATGTGTAAAAGAAATTTTTAATTAAAAATGACGTCAATTTTTGTGAGATGCATAATTTTTTTTAATAATTTTTTATCGTTCACGTTTAGATAAATGTATTTATTTTCCTGTTGAAAAAAATAAATAAATTCGTTTTTTTTTTTTTTTTTTTTGGCAACAATTAAATTATGAAAAAATATAAATGGCTAATTTTTTGCTATTATTAGCTTACAAAATTGCTATTTTATGCATAAAAATCGCAAAAACAAATTTTTTTTCGGAATAAAAGGTAGCCAACTTTTTAAGTTAGGGTATAAGCTATCTCCATTTCAAATTTCATCGAAATCCGTCGAGCAGTTTTGGCGTGAAACTCGGTCAAATAAATTCACGGACATTCACATTTATATATATATAAGATTATCGATTAAAAAATCCGCCAGATCTGTCAACACTTGTCTCGAAGCTCGGAGGTTTTAACTATATATATATATAATAAAGATGATCTATTAAGCATAGTAGAAGCCAAGCAACAGATACAAGATCACTGAAACACCAATGACCAATAAGATTTAAAAAAATTTTATCAGTGGATGAAATACACTAATGTAAAGAAACTAGATCTAATAATTAACAGCCTGCAAAACAAACGAATCAATAAAGTAACACAACAAATCTTAACTTGAAACCATAAACTTATCAAAATTAATGAAAAAATAACCTAAGAAACACAAGATAGGAAAGAAGGAGGCAGGCGGCAAGATTTGTGACTTGCCTGTGAGGTTAAAACTAGTTTCACGCCGGCAACACTCACACAGCCTGCCACGACCAAAACAGGAGCCATATGGATTTAAAAAAGCAAAATTTCAAAGCAGATGAATAACAATGAAACCACGAAGCAACAATGAAATTCACCGATTGATTACATTGTGTTAAATAGTATAATTAGAATTTTAAATATAGTGGACAACTCAAAAAGGAAGAAACTGAAATTTTATTGGAAAAAGAAAGTTTACATAGTAATACAAAGTAAATGCAACAAGCCTTCTGCTTTTTTTTTTTTTTTTAATTTAATTTCACAAACCCACCCAACCATCCAGCCTTACAACACCATCCCACCTCCGTAATCAAACATCTGCCCATCACACCGCCACCTTTTTTATTGTCTTTTATTATTTTATAATTTTTTAAATACAGGAAGAAAGAATAGGCGTTTTGAAAAAAAAGTGTATAGAGGAACATTTTGATGCTTCATTTAATTTTTGTATTTTTGTTAAAAAAAATTATCAGCAAAATTCTAACTGAAATCAGAGAGAATTTTACAACATTTCTAAATTTAACGCTTATTTTCTTAATTTTTATTTTTTTTTTCCCCACTATCCGTAACTTATTTTACTGAGAAGTTAACTTATATTGGCTTTTTTATGGCTTAAAGTGTTTGTTTATTACAGGAATTGAATTAAAGATGGAAATAATTTAAAACTTACTAGTTTTAAAAATATGTAAAACTAAAAAAAAAAAAAAAAAAAAAAAAAAAAAAATTGGTGACTATTTTTACTTAAAGTTAGTTTTACTAAATATAAATTCATTTTGTAGATATTTTTTATATGCATGTGTGTGAATAAAGCTTTAAAGCAATCTGTAAACTGTTTTTTTTTTTTTTTTTTTTTTTTTTTTTTAATGTTGTGTGGAGGGATTTTGAATAGAATTGTGGACTGTATGGTTTTAAAAATCGCTGGTTTAAATTATATTAAATCATAAATCAGTTTAAAATGAATTTGAAGGACTCACCTTCCTTTCAATTGAATTAATAACATCATATTTAAGAAACAATGAATAAAAGCTTGAATAAATAAACCGAGTTGAATACAAACATGAATTATTGACTTTATTTCAGCTCATACGTTAGAATGAATTCTTCTAGCTTACCGCTAGAAAACAACAAAAAGAACAAACTAGAATAGGTCTGCAGAAACATAACTGCTTCACAGCAAATTGAAAAAGAAATTATTTAAAGTATAACTAACAATTAATTGAAAACATGAATAAAATAAATAATAATAAAAGAAAAAAGAATTAATTTAGCGTTTAAAACACATTAAAATATCAATATAAAGAATGAATTTAAATCAAAGTTTTTTACTAATGTTCTTTCAGAATTGCATAGTGCTGCCATCTATTGTCAAAATTCAGAGTTATTAGAATTCTGAACATTCTCCCCCACCGGGAGAAGGAGTGTCACTTTAGCAATAGGGCGTTGAATTTCACCACTCTGAGTCCAAATGCTGACTACACGAACTCTATTATCAGATCCTGGATAGGTACGAATAACGAATAATTCTACCCAGCTTCCACTGGAGAGGAATAGATTGTGGATCATGAATAACAACCAAGTCCCCAATTTGAAGATCAGTTCGTGGAGTGAACCATTTAGGTCGATTTTGCAGGTGATGTAGATAGTCTCTAGACCATCGCTTCCAGAAGTCTTGCTTCATTCGCTGGATTAGATTCCAACGAGAAGATAAAGTGAGATTTGGTGAATTTCCACTTTCCGGAATCTCAAGGAGTGGAACTCCTATCAGGAAATGTCCGGGAGTGAGGGCTCTAACATCGGATGGATCTGAAGAAAGTGGCGTTAATGGTCTGGAATTTAAACATGCTTCTATTTGACATAAAAGAGTAGTAAGCTCTTCAAAATTTAGAATGGTAGCCTTACAAGCTTTAATTAGATGACTTTTCGTCAATTTAACAGCAGATTCCCATAGTCCACCGAAATGGGGAGAATATGGTGGGATAAAATGCCAATTGATGAAGTTGCTGGTAGCAAAATTTTGAACATTTTCAGAACGAATGATTCGAAATAGTTGCTTAAGATAGTTAGCAACTCCCTTGAAATTTTTTCCGTTGTCACTGAATATGTCTGATGGCAATCCTCTTCTAGAAACAAATCGTTTTAGGGATGCTAAGAAAGCTGATGAAGATAAATCTGAAACAGCTTCTAGGTGCACCGCTTTTGTGCACATGCAGACAAAAACACAAATATATGACTTCAATTTAACTTTAGATCTAGGCACATTTGGTTTAGTGATGAGTGGGCCAGCAAAATCTAGTCCCACCTTTGAAAAAGGTCGAGTTGGAGTTATACGTTCGACTGGCAACTCACCCATAATTTGTTGGCAAGTTTGTTTCTTCAAACGTTTGCACAAAATACATTCATTTAGAATTCGACGAATGTAAGAGCGACCATTTAGTATCCAATACTTTTGTCTAATTAGGGAAAGAATCAGTTGTGCACCAGCATGAAAGTGTTTTTTATGATATTGCTCAACAATTAATTTTGTAATGAAATGATTTCTCGATAAAAGCACTGGATATTTCTGATCTTGATTAAGTGACTGATGTCTGGACAACCGTCCGCCAACTCTGATTAAACCTTGGTCATCTAGAAATATATTTAAGGATAAATATTTGTTGTTGGTTGGTAAAGGTTGATTTTTCCTGAGCAAATTCAGTTCTACCGAAAACTCTTGTTCCTGAATCAATTTAAGAATATGTGTAATAGCACTTGAAACTTCAGGCGTACTGACAAGTTCAATACGTCTAGAATTACGATTACAACTACGAATGTTATAAATGAATCTCAAACACAATGCAAGGATTCTGCAAAGTTTTGAAAAAGAAGAGAATTTGAGTAGAAAATCAGGAAAGGCTTTATGACTAGATGTTGCAACATGACTTAAATTTCCTTCAGAATTTTTTGACTTAACATTTGAAGATTTGACTAGGAATAATGGTAACTTGACACTAGCACTAAGCCATTCAGGCCCAAGCCACCACAATTTGTGATGCAAAAGACTCTTCGGTAGAATGCCTCTTGAGGCACAGTCTGCCGGATTTGACGAACTCTCAACATAAGTCCACACTGCTTGTGAGACAAGTGATTTGATTTTGTTTGCTCGATTTGTTACGAACTGATTTCCTTTGGTTGGAGGAGATTCAATCCAATTTAAAGCAATTTGTGAATCGGACCACAAATAAATTTTATTTACATTAAAGGTTAAAGATTCTAATATTGTAGAACTTAATTGTGCAAGCAAGAATGCAGCACATAACTCAATTCTCGGAAGCGTGACATGTTTTAAAGGATTAACTCTGGTTTTTGCAGCGACAAAGTTAACTGAAATCTCACCGAGAGAAGATAGTGTCCGAAGGTATACCACTGCAGCGTAGGCCTTGCCAGATCCATCACAAAAACCATGGATCTCTATGTGGTTCTCTGGAGATGTTTCACAGTTCAGATATCTTGGTATGCCAATGGACTTTAAGATTTCAATTTGAGAATCAAATTCTTGCCAAGTTTTCAAAATTGAATCTGGGATTTGATCATCCCAAGCACACTTATCCTTCCAAAGCTCTTGCATCATGATTTTTAACATGATCGTGGTTGGAGCTAAAATCCCAAAAGGATCAAAGATTTGAGCTATCATTGATAGCAATTCTCGCTTGGTATGCACCGATTTGACGCCATTTAAATGAATTTTCAATAAGTCTTCTGCCGAATTCCAAACTAAGCCTAAGATTTTTTGGGAGGAATCTTCGGAAAATTTTACATTTTGCCTAGTGGATTTAAGATCTTCTGGTAGATTTTCAATGACTGCGGGTACATTGGAAGCCCATTTTCTAAGTGGAAAGCCTCCTTGATTTAAAACGTGATTTAGGTCTTTGACCAATTGTTTTGCTGCATCAATTGAATGCGACCCACCAAGATAATCATCCACATAAAAGTTCTCGAAAATTGACTGCGCAGCAATAGGAAATTCTGAACTATAATCTTTGGCTAGTTCGTGCAATGTCCTTATAGCCAGGAATGGGGCACAGGCTGTGCCATATGTTACAGTCAATAATCTGAAACTCGCAATAGATTCATGTGGCTGGAATCGCCAAAAGATTCGCTGAAAGTCAACATGTTTGGGGTTTACCAATATCTGTCTGTACATTTTGGTGATGTCTCCGGTTAAGGCTATTGAATATGTTCTAAACTTAAGAAGAAGTTTAAACAAATCTGGTTGCAACTTTGGACCTATTTCAAGAAAGTCGTTTAAAGAGTGGCCTGACGTTCCTTTAGCCGAGGCATCAAATACCACCCTCAATTTAGTAGTTGTACTATCTTCTTTCAAAACCCCATGATGAGGCATGTAAAAATAATCTTTAGAATCAATTTCAGAATTTGGGACTGGTTCCATATGATGTAAGTCAATATATTCTTGCATAAAGGCATGGTATTGCTCCTTAAGCTCATGATTTTTATTAAGTTTGGATTCTAACAAATAGAACCGTTTTAAAGCATTTGATTGTGAGTCACCTAAATTTGGAACTTCTTTAAAGGGAAGATCCACCATGTACCTTCCAGACTGAATTCGTCTAACAGTTTTAGTGTATTTTTCTTCAGAACTGTGAATTGGTGTTGCATCAGGAAGGGACTCAATTTCCCAAAATTTCTGAAGATCATAAGTTAACTGAGCTGTAGCATGGCAACTAAGGACAGTTTTAGAATGCTGAAAATTGTTTGCATGTATGACACCCGAGAGTAACCATCCCAATTTGGAATTTAAAGCACATGGAGTACCTTTAGGACCCAGAATAGATTGCCCTAAAATTATTAAGGGAAATAAATCTGCACCAAGCAAAATTTCAACTGGACTCGAAACATAAAATTTAGGATCTGCTAAAGATAGACCTTCCAAATGAGGCCATGAAGATTTTCGAACAACAAAATTAGGAAGATTTACCGTAACATTATTTACTATTAAAGCATTCACATCAAAGATTTCATTACTATAATAAGACTTTAAAATAATATTAACTTCAAAATGAGCAGTTTCTGCAACAATATTATTTACACCCGAGATTCTATGATTTGTGGTTTTCATAGGTAAACCTAATTTTTTAGCACAAGAGCTGGAAATTAATGATTTTTGACTTCCTGAATCCACCATGACTCTACATGGCACAAACCTTCCAGTATTTGATTTTACAAGAACCATAGCTGTCGATAACAAAGTTTGACAACTCTCTTGGGTACTGGTTAAACAACTAGAGTTGACAAAGGATGGACTTTCAATGCTGAGATTAGTATTTTCAATAACAGGTGGAGAATTAACTTTATTTTTCTCGAAATGGAGAAGTGTATGGTGCTTAGCAGTGGCGTATGCAAGGGGGGGGGGGTTGGGGGTTTAAACCCCCCCCCCTTGACAAAATGTATGATAAGAAAAATTAGGCTGTTCCTTACATTTTTTTTTCTCATTTCAGGCGGAAAAAATGTATGGCAAGCGTAGATTTTTTTTTTCTATGAAGTGGTTTAAAATTATGACTAACTTTTTTTTTTTTCATTACTCTGCGATAAACACTCCTGAAAATAACTAAACCACTTCATTTGCGTGGCGCAAAACATGTTTCCCCTGAAAACAATTCCCTGAAAGGATTTCACATTTACGAGTTCATATTCAAGGACAAGAGGGGTCGACCATATGGGGAAGGGGGTGACCATTGAAGTAGTGACCTTGAAGGAGTGACCCAAACAATACCCCAACAGTAGAAGACATTTTAAATGAACTAGCGAAAACTTCTCGTCGATTAGACTTCGCTCTGAAAATAAAGGCCAGTATCCACTTGGGCTCAAGATCAACGCTCAAAACGTCATTAATCACGCTTCCGACACAAAGAGCCAAATGTCTTGTCATCAGTTGTAGCCCTTTTTTATCAGATTGCGCAGTTACTTCAAAGGAAAGCATGCAAAATTGACAAAGATAACTGCCTCCCGGCCCCTCAATTATCTCAGCTGGGGGTTGGACCAGCTGGGGGTTAGTATGTTCGAGGGCTTTGAGCTGGAGTGAGCTGGGCTGACCACATCAAAGGATTCTGAATAGAAGCCGCCGAATGAGCTATAGTGGAAATCGGACTTAAGAAAATTCAATGAAATATTTTGCGTAAGCGTAACTATGTATTGAATTTTATGTTTTGTGTAGCAGTTTGTACAGGCTCTACGTTATTCGTGGCTAATTAAAGATTTTTTAGTTTGATCTTCTAATTGGTGAGTTTATTTTACTATTTTTCATTTTCTTACTCTTATTTTCGGCAAGTAATTATGATATTTTAAAAGATTGTTAAACTTAATTAAAAATAAACTTAATTAAACCTAATTAAACTTAATTAAACTTAATTAAACTTAATTAAACCTAATTAAACTTAAATAAACTTAATTAAAAATTCTGAAGGACGAACCCCCCCCTTTGAAAAATCCTGGATACGCCACTGGTGCTTAGCATTACACTGTCGACATTTTGTCGAAATCAAACATTTATTAACGAAATGATTACCACGTAAACAATTTATGCATAGTTTTTTACCCTTCACAATATTCCATCTATCTTCAACAGATTTTTTAAGAAAGTGTGGGCACTTGAAAAGTGCATGAGATTCCGAGCATTCTGAACAGATAGAATTATTGGATTTTATATCTGAATTAGATATTACAGCATTAGAAACAGATTTTTTAAATACTACTTTTTGTTTACTTTCAGATTTAGAATAAGTACTATCAGTAATATCTTGCAAGCTTCTCGCTTGTTTTTCAAGAAACAAAAGAAATTCATCATAGGTGGGAAAAGAATCACTATCTAAAGACAATTCCCATTGCTTCTTTAAATTATCATCCAATTTTGTTTGTAAATTATAAACAAGAATTAAATCCACAAATAAATTAAATTCAAATCCTAAACATTTCAAGTTACGTGTTGCTTCATTACAGCTATCTAATAAATCTAGCATAGATTTCCGACAATTTGGTTTCAAAGATTTCGAATTAAAGAATTTGTTTAACTGGGCATAAGCTAGATTTTTTTTATTATCGAATCTAGAAATTAGTGTTGCCCAAGCTTCCTTATAACTTGCTTCAGTTATTGGAAAGCCTTTTATTAACTTATTGGCAGATCCAATAACAGACGCTTTTAAATATTGTAATTTTTGCAAATCGGAAAGCTGAGTGTTCTCATGAATAGTGGTTACGAATATTTGCTTGAAGCTTAACCAGTCTTCCAAATTGCCAGAGAAATGTGGCAAATCAAATTTTGGAAGGTGAATAGATTGCTTCGAAACAGAACAAGAATTTTCATTAACCTGTGTTACAACTTTAGTGTTCTGAAAACAAGAAAGTTCTAATCTTGACTCTATCTGATATTTTATACGAATAAGTTTCTCTGTCCATTTTTCATTATCTTCAATTTCCTTTTTTAATTCATCTAAATCAGAAATAACTTCCTCAACTTCATTATTAATTTGTTCTAATTGAGTTTGCCTTTCATGCAAATGACCTTTCAAAATTTTTATTTCTTGAATGTCTAAAGGATCCGCTTCCAAAGCTTTTGTCGCTTTGTTTTCAAATTTAGTCACTGACGACCGAATAATAGTTCTTTTTGCTTTTAGTTTTTCAATTTTCGAAGCCATTAGAACATTTTTTTTTTTTTTTCAAGTTTGTAAAATATTAATTTTTCTAAAATATTTCATAATTTAATGTATATATCTACGGCTCTAGACGGCCAAAAATATGGAGGGATTTTGAATAGAATTGTGGACTGTATGGTTTTAAAAATCGCTGGTTTAAATTATATTAAATCATAAATCAGTTTAAAATGAATTTGAAGGACTCACCTTCCTTTCAATTGAATTAATAACATCATATTTAAGAAACAATGAATAAAAGCTTGAATAAATAAACCGAGTTGAATACAAACATGAATTATTGACTTTATTTCAGCTCATACGTTAGAATGAATTCTTCTAGCTTACCGCTAGAAAACAACAAAAAGAACAAACTAGAATAGGTCTGCAGAAACATAACTGCTTCACAGCAAATTGAAAAAGAAATTATTTAAAGTATAACTAACAATTAATTGAAAACATGAATAAAATAAATAATAATAAAAGAAAAAAGAATTAATTTAGCGTTTAAAACACATTAAAATATCAATATAAAGAATGAATTTAAATCAAAGTTTTTTACTAATTTTCTTTCAGAATTGCATAGTGCTGCCATCTATTGTCAAAATTCAGAGTTATTAGAATTCTGAACATTGTGTTTAACGTCACAATAGATTTTTGAGAAAATAAACGTTAAAGTTTGAAAAATGCAGTGAATTTCTGTCTATACATCAGTTACAATTTTACTCATAACTTTTAAAATAAAATGCGTAGAATCATAAATGAAGCTTCAAAATGTCTAAAATTGTTTATTTATATTTTAGCATACATTTAGCAGCTTGGTTGCCCAGTTGGTAGGGCGTTCCTTCTGCTCTTCTGCATTCCTCGGTTTCGAATCACGATACGAGAATGGATGTTTGTGGTGCCCTATGTATTCAAATATATTGTGCATTGTTGCTGTGAATTAATGTAATGTGAATCATTCGAGATAAAAGTATTATAACAGTGTAGTAATTTTTGATAAAATCTAATAATCCGGACAGATACAATGAAAAACTTTCAGGTTTATATATTTTAAATAAAATCAAAAACGTTTGCACGTTCATTCAAGGTGTACGTTCACTGAAGATTCACATAATAAATGCCGACAATGGAAAATCGCTGTCTGAAAGAAATACTACGACTTGTGTACTAAAAACATTTCTCTTCTTAAAAAGGTCATTATTTAAAATAAAAATACCGTACAAGTTTCATGGCCCCTATTATATGATTTTATATTATATTATGACATATTATAGACCCCTTATATGATTATTATAGACCCCTTATATGTTTTAAGAATATAAAATTAAAACTATAAAATTAAAACAAGACATGAAGGAAGAGGGCAGCACCCCTTTCACACAGTAATGTACGTCAAATAGAACTGTTTCTAAAACTATTTCCAACTGTTTTTAAAGCAGTTTGGAAATGTTTAAATAAAGTATCTCTTATCTTACACATTTTTTTCTTCTTTCCACAGAAGCCCTCGATCAGTTTGATAAGCTTTTACCTGAAAAGAACCGTTTGATCAACAAGTTTGATTACAATTCTATCATGTTATACGGAGAAAAGACCTTCTCGAAGGACGGCTGGTCCAAGACTATGAAAGCTCGAAAGAAGGGAATAAAGATTTTGGATGTCATACAGAAAGGCAAACTCAGCGACAGTGACGTATACCGAATAAATGTTTTGTATGAATGCGACAAGAAATTATAGATAATAAAGAAGTTAATCACGAATTTGATATTTGTTAATTTTTATTTTTCAGTAACTAGGGGGTTCTGCCGCTGTTTGCTTCGCTCACCGGCTCCCAAGGGAGGCTTCGCATCTCCCCCCACCTCCCTTCACTTAACCCCTCCCTGCAGCGGACTGCCCGCCTATTTGCTGCTTTGTTTTTCACTGAATAGGAATATTAATAGTGCATAACACAAGACAAAAGCAGGAAAATTTTATAGAAATCCCCACATTCTATCTCAATTTGAAATACATAATATTTAATACTATTTTTTATTTTTAATGAAATATTATGTTAAAAATCAATAATTATTTTCAGAATAAAAAGAAGTTCGTAAATATCTAGACCATTTTGAGCAATAGTTTTAGTATATGACCCTCTTGGCGACTTTTAATTTTTTTCTTCACTATTTGGAGATGAACTGTTTGGTATAATTGCTTGTTAAAAAAAAAAAAAGGGGGGGGGGGAGGAATCAAGTACTTATTATTATTATTATTATTTTTCAATGCCTGTACTTTTTACAATTGAATTTTTTAGTTAATTTAGGACAGTATATAATACTCTTTATATATTACATACAGCTAGATAATAATTTTACACATTCGAAAATATCTGAAAAGAAAAAAAGTTTACTACTATTATTATTTTTTTTATTTGTAAAAATCAGCTTCAATTTTTAATTCTCTCTCATCTACTGCATAAAATAACGAAGGATAAAGTCTACTCGATTCTTTATAAGAGTTTAAGTGGATGAATTTTTTTTCTTGCCATAATTAGAAATGTGAAATATATCACAGAAATGTCTAAATCTGTAATGTTAAAAAATGTTCATTGCTACATTATAAAATTTATAAATTAGTTATAATCTGTTTTCGAAGCAACCTATGTTTTGACCATAGGCAAGCCTTTGTCAATTTAAAGATCATATTATTATCCATATTTTAGCATCGGTTTCATTTTTATGTGTGTGAGGCAGCAAATCGCTAAAATTCGTTCCCTATTTACGAGGCAACCTCTGTTTTTCAGGCAATCTCTGTGTTCGAGGCAACCTCTTTTTCGACTATAGGCAACCCTATGCCAATATACAGAGAATATTATGCTCTTCGTTTTAGTCCCGGTTTCATCTTTACGTGTGTAAGATATGTAAATCGCTAAAATTCGACCCTTATTTTCTAGGCAACTTCTGCTTCTTGACGGATTTGACAGGCAACCCTATGCCATTTTAAAGAGCATATTTTATTCTCTACAGTTTAGCACATATTTCGTCTTTATTTGTGTGAGATAAGTAAGTCACTAAAATTCGCCCCCTATTTTTGAGGCAACCTCTGTTTCTTGACGGCTTTGACCAGGCAACCCTATGCCATTTTAAAGAGCATATTATTCTCTACATTTTAGCACCGGTTTCATCTTTATGTGTGTGAGGTAAATAAATGGCTAAAATTTGTCCCCTATTTTCGAGGCAACCTCTGTTTTTTGACGGCTTTGACAAAGGCAACCCTATGCCATTTTAAAGAGCATATTATTCTCTTTATTTTAGCACCGGTTTCATCTTTATGTGTGTGGGGTAAGTAAACATGGAATTTTTTACCAGAAGTGAGGTTGTTTCTAAACTTGTCAGCTTTAACCAGGTAACCCTATCAGATTTCCATTGTAAGAATGAATTCTATTTGCAGGAAAAAAAAAAAAAAATAAGCTTTATATTTATAAGGTCGATTTTTTTTGCAGCCGCCGCTTGGACTAGAAAGGATAAAAGCGCTTAACAAGAAAAAAAAAATCAAAAAAAAAAAAAAAAAACAATGGGTTATAACTTTTAATGTATTTGATTATTTTAGTGTTGTCATGCAAACCTTAACGCTAAATGTACCATTTTCTTTAGAAAACAATTTTTAGCAAATGGATAGTAAATGTCAGTTTCGTTATGATGCGTACAGTACTAAGTTCCTTAAATCTGATTTATAAAAACGTCTTTCATTATACATAGTGCATGAGCATTCTTTTCGGTGTCCCTGTACACAAACCAGTTGTTCTATCTAAACCATTTTAAACGAGAAATATACCATAGTGAACTTAACAAACATATATCATTTTTAAAAAATTCTGAAAATGTTTACAGACATTAGAGATACGCACAGACAGAGAGACGGGCAGAACGACAGACAGTTAGACTAATTCAAATTATAATCATTCTAAACAGTATCAGAAAGTGTTAAAAACGCTTAATAAAAATGAAAATACTTTTCTGGCAATTTCCAATTATAGTCGTTAACATATCTGAATAATTTTTGTGTGGCTATGTAAATCTTTCTGTTAATCATGTATATTCTATAGAAAGCAATTTTTTATGCATCATATCAGAAATATATGTCAATTTTCATTATAATTTGTGTACAGTAAAGGTATTAAATATAGTTTATAAAAAATAGAAAGCAATGCTTTGGAATTATTTAAGGTGTCCATCTACGCAGTCAAATGTTGGTATTTATCTCATTTTCAATACGGAACATACCATAATGACCTTGAATGACATATATGAGTTTCAAAATATTCCATCATGAAAGTTTTGTGGAAGTTAGAATGTTGGCAATTGGGCGGACGGACTGTCAGATTAATTCTTAATTTTTCCCCATTGTCAAGTTTGAAATTTACAAATCCAACAGTTTCCTCATTAAAATTATCCGCGAAATATTGATATTTTTAATATGCGAAGTTAATTTAATTCATTTTATTTCCTCTTTTGTGCAATATTATAAATTCATCACGCGAATCTTTATAAAGTGTATTGCTTAACGATCATCTATATTAATAAAATCAGAGTTTTGTCTGTAAATTTGTCGGAATCGAAAAATTTTGCGATATCTTCACGTTTCACACCCCATGAAAGCCGAAAATGATTTCAGAAAATTTTGCCTGTGTGTGTGTGTGTGTGTGTGTGTGTGTCTCATCGTGTCCGAATGCCGCTTTTTTTGTCCGGGCATCACTTGAGAACGGCTGGACGGAATTCAACGGCGCTTGGCAGGAATTTAGGTCTTCACCCAACTTAAAATTATATCTATCAACTTTTCAGAAATTCCCCCCCGTTCCCCCCCTAGGGGGTAAAAGACTAAAACACGTTTGTCCGGGCATCACTCGAGAACGGCTGGACGGAATTCAACGGCGCTTGGCAGAAACTTAGGTCTTCACCCAACTTGAAATTATATCTATAGAAATTTTCAAAATTATGATTAGTGTTTAAATTGTGTGTAAAAAACGCCTGCGCATGCGCCATAAATATTTTTTCACTAAAATGCTTTGAATGGAAAAATAAAATGCAAAAATAAATTTTTAAGATAAAGACTTTTGTATTCGCGTGATTTTCACTACAAATTATGAAAAGTTTGAAATGAAGTGTTGCCATCTAAGTTTCATACTTTAGTTAATTTTATAAAATCTAATTGTCGTATCGAAAAACTGTTTACACCCCAGAATTCAGAAAAATCACCTCTTTCATTTGGTACTAAATTTGTAACGATAGGTCTAATATTTCTAATTTATTTTCCCCTTTTTCCGTTTTTCCGTTGCCACTTAAATTTCACACTTTAGTTATTTTTTAAAAATCTAATTGTCGCATCGAAAAACTGTTTGCACCCCTGGATTCAGAAAAATCACCCCTTTCATTTGGTATCAAATTTATAAATATAGGTCTGATATTTCTAATTTATTTTACCCTTTTTCCGTTTTCAACTCAGATTCGATATGGAACAGCTTTAGTATTGGATCCCTTTGGGAAAATTTGAAATTCGGCACCAAAGTAGCTCGGACGTTTCTCGCCAAGATCTTTAATTGCACAATTGAGATAGCCAATACAGTTCATCGCAAAAATGGCTTAAAATATTTAAAGCCACCAAAGGGTTCCGATACTTAAGCTGTGCTTTTTTTAGTGCTAGAGGCCTATTTCAGTCGGTACAGTTATCGAATTTTTATAGGTCACTCTTAATTAGTGCTATAGGCCTATTTCAGTCGGTTTATTGAATGGGGATTTATTGAATGAAGTCCCCCCAAGGCCCAACTTTGACATGAGTCCCCCCCCCAGGCCCAACTTTGACATGAGTCCCCCGCAAGGTACAACTTTGACATGAGTCCCCCCAAAACCCAACTTTGACATGAGTCCCCCCCCAGGCCCAACTTTGACATGAGTCCCCCCAAGGTCCAACTTTGACATGAGTCCCCCCCAAGGTCCAACTTTGACATGAGTCCCCCCCAAGGCACACCTTTGACATGAGTCCCCCCCAAGGCACACCTCCCCCTCATTGGGAAAAAGAGAAAAAACGTTGTTTTGCGCCTATAAGACAGTTTGGACTTCCAACTTTATTTGTTACAATATCTGCAGCTGAAACACATTGGTTTGATTTAATGAAAACTTTATCATGGAATTTAGATCGTTACGAATTAACTAAAGAAGAATTTGTCGATATTAACAAATTTAGCAGTAGGCCTCTGGCACTAAATTAAAATCTGTCAATGTCAGATTTTCATGTTTTAAATAATGAAATAATGTCGTGTCTGTATAATTTTTATTTTTTTATTTATAATATTGCCTATTAAAGACTTCTGTGGTCACGAAATTTGGTGCGTAAATTGTTTGTATGCACCCGGCACTTATTGTAACTGCATTTCACGAAATTCGAAATCCTCCCCCCCCCTTCTCGGAGTCGGTGGGCAATAAACATGTGTAAAAACATGTTTTCCGTTTGAATTCGCTTTGAATTATTTTAGAATGGCGAATTTTGGTGTGTGGATATTGATTAAGTGTACGCATTATGTACATTAGTGGGATTTTGCAAAACTTCGAACTCACCCGCTGAGGGTGGGGAAGTAAGAAGTGGGTAAGTTGTGCCGAAGACAGTGGGGACCCAGACTCCTCACATTGGGAGCGAAAAAACTTCTACTAATCACAGCGAGAACTTAGGTTATTAATAAATATATGGCATTTTGACAACTCATTTAAGTTTAATGTCCAGCGAAGCGGGCAAAGCCTGCTAGTTGATTATATCTGTATAGTAATTTCCATGATTTTATGATACGAAATATGAATACGGAAATTATTATTTGATAAAAATTTCGATTTATTGTTTAGTAAAAATTGTATTGAATTCGATTTATAACGCGTGCATAAAGAATTTATATTTCTTTCTTTCGATAACGCATTTGTAGTTATCTTAAAAGGAAAAAAGAATAAATGAAGGCAAAGTAATTTTAAATGTATAAATTACAAAATGATTTCCATTTGTACTTTACCCATTCCAATTGTACTGTAACCTTCAGTGCTTTTTATCTCTGGGATGTCGCCATGGAAATAGATATTATTTTAAATTATGAAGGCAAAAGTTTCTCAAAAAATATCTTTGTCGCTTTACTTTTAAAATGAAAGTACGAAATGTACTGTTGTTACATATACCTATGTATTTTCGAGAAATTATTTGTGTAACATATAGTGTGATAAAAATTTATTTAGGAAAAAAAAAAAAAAAACACTGAAAACGCAATTGAAAATGTAATAATTTCCACTTATATCATTTAATGCAACAGCATATTTCTACATAGCCCTGCAAAATAATTCATTAATGTTAATTATACCATATTCTAATGTTTTTAATTTTGTAATTTTAATGCAGTGTTGCCAGACTTTGCGAATTTTTTATTCAATATCCACCACTAAATTTTAAATTTAACTTTTACCTAATCACTCTAAAGATTAATCGTCTATTATGTTTATCATATATATCACTTCGCAGAAATATTGGTGACTATTGAATAACAAAGTAGCAAAATCTGGCAATACTGTTTTAGTACAGAGTGATATTATATGTTGAAATGTGTTTAAAAGAAACAACTGTATAAATCGAAATGTATCCAAATAATTTCGCAAGCTCTTGTACACTTTTACTACATGCACGATTTTCAATAAACAACATTCTACTGTAAAACAGAAAAATTTAAAATTCGTAGGATAGGTGCTCCAGTGATTGGTATGCTCCAGTAATTGACACCTATCCCGAAATAATTAATAAATAAGAAAAATAATAAAATCATATATTTTACATATAAGAATTTTAACATTTTATGTCAAACACTGGAGCATAGGGTGCTAATAACTGGTAAAATGAATAACTAGCAGTGTCAAACACTGGAACATAGGATGCCAATTACTGAAAAAATGAAAAACTGGCGGTGTCAATTACTGGAACATTGAGTGGGTGTCAAATAAAAATTCATAAAAAAAAATAATTGTTACCAAATGTACAGTCGGGGAAAAAAAAACGCAGCACTTGATGGTATTTCGTTATTAATTGACGCAGAAAAATTTAATAGACACCATTCAACAGGAAATGAAATGCACCTTCTGAAAATGTCGTCGAATTTTGAATTAGGGGTCATCTACATATTAAAATGAGCGCCAACACCCAATTTTGACTTCATATTCGAATTTCTGAGAGTCTGGCAGTGCGGAAAAGTATACTGTCTGTATACTTTATTTTTAGTATTCATAGAGTTATGATCAAAAATGTGTTAGGGGGCTATCTCTAAATATAGAAAAATAAAATTAAGATCCTACAAGAACTAGACAAAATTATACTGTTTCACACCGGAAATATTTCAAGAAAAAAATAGTTATAAAAAGAAATAAAAATATTAACACCTTTGCAGTATCTTAATTATCATGAATTTAGTTTTTTGGATATGTATATACTTTAGTACTTTTTTAGATAATTTTAGGTATATTTAAATACCTAAAATGACGCAACTGACCAATCTGACTTACGATTGGTCAGACAATACTTTTTATAAAAGTGTAACATAATATACAAACTGAAATAATATAGCTATATATATATATATATATATATACAACAACGCATAAACTAAATCTTTTCGGATAAATTATTGTAAGGTTTCATAAAGTAAATATTAAACAATTTTAATAGCACTTGTCAGTTTTGGGTCAGTTGAACTCTTTGGAACTGTACGATTTGTTTTATAATTTCTATGAAAATATAATTTCTTAATTAACGCTTTCGCGACTACTGACGTAGATCCACATCATTTGAAAATCTGTAACAATGCCAGTGGGCGTTTCTTTCGTAATTTGTGTGTTACTTATTTCTTAAGCATGTACCCAGTGTTCATATTTTTGCAATAAAATATACTATGGAATAATATATTAATTAGAAAGAATATAGTTACAATGTATATCCATCTGTAATATAATTGTGGTACAGAAAATTTGTTTTGAAATACTTTGAGAGTATTTCAAACAGTAAACCCCGCCTATTTGTTAATTTTTTTCTTCTAGTGTTCGTTTAAAGGATTCTAAATTTATCACCAGTAATCGATGAATTAAATACCACTTGTGTATATTTTTGTCAATGTAAAATAAGGGGTTTAACACGAATACTCAAACTCACAATCACTTTTCGTTTCTGTATTGTTTGTTTTGAAGAACGATAAAAGGCGGGGCTTTAGAAAACAGGAATTCTTGATACTAACACAAATGTCTAAAAATCAACATGTTTGTTTCATTTCTTTGAATTTGACGTTGTTGTTATATAATTTGAACCTCAAATAAAAAATAAAAATATTTTGTTCAATTTTCTCCGTTATTTTTTGAGATTTGCTTGGTTATCTCATTCAAAATTTTTTAAGAGACGGCCCCCTAAACCACTCCAAAAGAAAGATTTGTTTATATCTCGAAAACTATTAACTGGAATGAGCTGCAAATTTGCACACCTATATTTTTCAGCATTAGGATTCATTTTATGTAAAAATTAATGTAGGTCATAATTCATAATTTTTATGAATATGAATTTATTAATATTTTTCAGAATTAAAAATATTTTTCGGAATCAAAAGTAATGATGGATTATGTTTGGGTTTCTTCACTGTATCTCGTAAAAAAAGAATTATATCGATCAAGTTATTTTTTGTGAAGACATTAATAAAAGTTTGAAATATGAATTTAACATTAGCACTGTGGTGTATTTCGTCATTGTATTCCCGATTTAATCTATTGGACTGTTGGTAAGTGACGTCACGTCCAATCAATGATCTGTTCATTCCCTTTTACGTTTATCTCTGCTAGAACAGATCGCAGTCTTAAAAATGTAGTCATTCATGTTACTTGTATTTTTCATGTGTAATTGTCATCTATTAAATTTTGTGTGTTTAAAATGAAACGCCTCGTCATATCTTAGTTATGGCTTAATTATAAATCTTCTCCTGCCTACAAAATATTAAAATGGCGACGAGATGAAAAGGAAAAAAGCAAAAAGAAGTTTTGCTCTTCAACATTTTAACATCTACTTCAAGATGATTAAAAATGAAATCTGCAGTTCAAAAAAAAAAGAACGGAATATCTTCTATAAATGTGTATTCAAAATCTACTTATTTCATAAAGAAAATTATTTATTGAAATGAATCATTATGCGGACGGAGACAGCAGCAGTTAATATCATTGTCTGGTGGCGGGCAGGTACGATTTAGGAGCCAGTGAGTGTAATTATCGTCTGCGATAATCTGCGACTTTTTATTTTTCGGGAAAGAGAAAAAGAAAGGTATTTACACATTTATTTTATTTTTTTTTCTTTCTGTTCTTTTATTAGATTGCATGTTTTTATTGTTAGAACTAGTATATTTTCATTAAAAATGTTTCAAAATTTTAAAGAATTCAATGATTCGATTGAATCGTTTGAGATTTATGTAAGGAGACTGGAACAGAACTTTATTTTGTTTGATATTAAGGATGAAAAAAAAGTTAGTGCCTTAATAACTCTTATCGGACCGAAATTATATAATTTACTTACAAATTTACTGTTCCCAGATCTCCCTGAATCAAAAACTTACACTGAATTAGTAGCTGTCTTAACAAAACATCTATGTAAAATTCCAAACAAAATCAGTGAACGCATTAAATTTAGAAAATGTTGTCAAGGAGATAACGAATCTGTGCAGGATTTTAGTGTTCGATTAAAGAAGCTTACAACACATTGCGCGTTTACAGGCGAATCGCTGTCAGAAAATTTGTTAGAACAATTTTTACGCGGATTAAAAAATGAAACAATCCAAAGCAAATTAATGTCTCAGGTTGAAGATTTAACATTTGAAAAAGCAGTAGAACAAGCCGTAACTATGCAAAGTACTGAAAATGACATGATAGAATTACAAAATAAAAATTTGAATTTGAATAAAGTTTCTGTTAGTGTTAGGAAACCAAAACAAAATTATTCTCAAAATAACTTAAGTAAACAAAATGTGAACAAAACTGCGAGTGCAAATAAAAGTAAAACTTATTGTTATCGTTGTGGAAATAGCTCTCATTTAGCAAATGTTTGTAAATTTATTAATGCAGTTTGCAATTTTTGTAAAAAACGCGGTCATTTGAGTAAGGTGTGTCGGAACGCACAAAACAATGTTACTCAAAAGAAAAATGTAAATGTTCTTGATACTGTAGACATTTTGTCATTACAATCTGAAGGCACTAAACCTATAAAAATTTGGGTTTTGATAGAAAATAGTGCTAAAGCAGAAATGGAGCTTGATACAGGATCGGCGATATCCGCTGTACCGATAAATCGTTTTCGGAGATTATTTCCAGAACATAAAATGTTTCCTGCTGATGTACAATTAAAGACAGCCACGGGAGAAATTTTCCAGCCCGAGGGATTTGTTAGAGTAAATGTAACTTACGAAAACAAAACTAGGAATGTTAAGTTATATTTAGTTAAAAAAGACAATTTTCCTTTATTGTTAGGTAGGGATTGGATAACTACATTTAATATATTCCCAAACAATTTACAAACTGTTCCGGTAAACAAAGTAGTACAAATCTCAGAAAATTTAAATAATTTACTGAATAAATTTCCGGATTTATTTACAAATAACGTAGGTGAAATTAAAAATGTTAAAGCTGAATTACATTTAGAGAAAGACTCATCACCAATATTTTGTAAATCGAGAACAGTTACGTATGCATTAAGGAATGCGGTAAATGAAGAATTGGAAAGATTAGAAAATGAAGGGATAATAAAAGCTGTTAGTACTAGTAAATGGGCAACACCTATTGTTCCGGTGGTAAAACCTAATGGGAAAATTCGTTTATGCGGCGATTTTAAAGTCACGGTAAATAAATTTTTAAAGGTTGACAAATACCCGCTACCAAAAATTGAGGATATATTAGCAACTTTAGGGGGTGGATTACATTTTACAAAAATTGATTTAAACCAAGCATACTTGCATTTACCGGTAGAGGAAAATTCACAAGAATTACTTACAATTAACACTCCTAAAGGCTTATTTAAATTTACGCGATTACCATACGGAATTGCCAGTTCGCCAGCAATATGGCAGAGAACTATAGAACAAATTTTAAAAGGTATAGAGGGTATTTCAGTTTTTATTGACGATATATGTATCTCAGGGGAAACTGATGAAATACATTTAGAGCGATTAAAACAAGTGCTAGAAAGATTACGTGAATATAATCTTAAAATAAATAAAGAAAAATCTTTTTTCATGAATGATGAAATTACATACTGCGGTTACAAAATTGATAAAAATGGCATACACAAAACGAAAAAAAAAATTTCTGCTATTTTAAATGCTCCAATACCTCAAAACGTAACTCAAGTAAAAGCGTTCTTAGGCTTAGTATCTTACTATTCTAGATTTGTTCCTAAATTATCTACGATTGTTTATCCTCTAAATGAATTATTACGTAAAAATGTAAATTTTCAGTGGACTAAAAAATGTGAAAATTCATTTAATGCAATTAAACAGGAAATTACTTCCGAAAGGATTCTCACCCACTTTAATCCTAAATTACCCTTAATTTTAGCCACTGATGCTTCTCCTTATGGAATTTCGGCAGTACTTTCGCATACAATGCCAGATAACTCCGAAAAACCCATAGCTTTTGCTTCTAGAACTTTGTCTTCTGCAGAAAAACGGTATAGTCAGGTAGATAAAGAAGCGTTATCAATAATTTTTGGTGTAAAGAAATTTTTTCAATTTTTATATGGTAGGAGATTTACACTGTATACAGATAGTAAACCCCTAGTTTCCATATTTTCACCCGTAAAAAGTATTCCGGTACTTTCGGCAGCTAGAATGCAAAGATACGCATTATACTTACAGACATTTAATTATGATATTAAATATAAAAAATCTGCAGAGCACGGAAATGCCGATGCTCTATCACGTCTTCCATTACGTAGTGAAGACTTACTGCTGCCGTCGTCCGATTCGCTACAACCAGAAAAAGTGTCACCAACTTTGTCGCCAAATTTATTTGGCAAACCTGATGAAACCGATTGTTTATTTATTCATCAAATAACTTCGTTACCCTTAACTACCAAGATATTATGTGCAAGTTCTAAGCGAGATCCAACATTGAAAGAAATGTACCGACATTTAATATCAGGCACACAGATGCCAAATTACTTACTTTTCGGACATAAACAAGAAGATTTTTCTATACTAAATAATTGCATACTACAAGGGAATCGTGTTGTAATTCCTACTGTTCATAGACAAAAAGTGTTGGAAGATTTACATTTTGGCCATTTTGGCATAGTTAAAATGAAAGCACTGGCACGTAGTTTTGTATGGTGGCCAGGTATTGATAAAGACATTGAGAATTTAGCAAATAACTGTTCTGTTTGTATTAAATTAAAACATAATCCTCCTAAAATGGAAAATCATCACTGGGAATGGCCTACCACACCTTGGAACAGAATACATGTAGACTTTTTTGGTCCAATGATGGGGAAAATGTTTTTAATCGTAGTAGATGCCCACAGTAAATGGACAGAAGTGTTCATTGTTCCTAATACTACTGCTGAGAATACTATAAACTGTCTTTCTTCGCTTTTTGCCAGATATGGCTATCCTGTGTCCCTTGTGTCTGATAATGGGCCACAATTCATTTCAGAACAATTCGAAAATTTTCTACAAAGTAAAGGCATAAAACATAGTTTAACTGCACCATATCATCCCTCTACAAATGGTCAAGCCGAAAGATATGTCCAAATTATTAAAAAAGGATTGAAATCCTTAAGTTCAGAACCCGGAAATCTCCAATTTAAGTTAAACGAATTTTTATTCCAATACCGAATAATGCCTCATATTACAACAGGGGAGAGTCCCGCATCATTATTTCTGAAAAGAAATATCAGATCAAAATTAGATTTGCTTGTACCAAATGTTAAAAATTATGTTGAAAACAAACAACATAAAAATGTTTTTAACAAGAAAGAGATAAGAGAATTCCAAATAAATGAAAAAGTTGCAGTACGCAATTATACATCGGGAGATAAATGGAAAATAGGTAAAGTAATTGCCAGACTAGGTAAACTACATTACAAAATTCAAGTAGGTTCATGTGTATGGAAAAGACACGTTGATCAACTGAAAAGTGTAGGTTCCAGAGTACAAGTGGAGGAAGCTACAAGTCCTGGTGCAAATATTTCCATGGTTCCCGATAGCAATAGTCCACACCTACAAAGCAATGGGGAATCTAAGTCTGGTAGGAGGCCTGCCATGATACCAGATCCAGCGCCAACCGATCCTGTCAGTACACCAGATCCATTGCCAACCAATCCTTCCACTACATCAGATCCAGTACCAACCGACAGTAGATCTGTGTCTACAAAGCCTGGAGAAATTGACTGTGATAAAAATATCAACAGTACTCTAAATAAAAATGAACTAAAATGTGAACATTCAAAACTTAAAAACACTAATTTGTCTTTTTCTGAACAGGTTGTAAGACGATCATCTAGAGTAAGAAAACCTCCCATCAGGTATGGTATACAGAATTAAGGGGAGGAGAAATGTGGTGTATTTCGTCATTGTATTCCCGATTTAATCTATTGGACTGTTGGTAAGTGACGTCACGTCCAATCAATGATCTGTTCATTCCCTTTTACGTTTATCTCTGCTAGAACAGATCGCAGTCTTAAAAATGTAGTCATTCATGTTACTTGTATTTTTCATGTGTAATTGTCATCTATTAAATTTTGTGTGTTTAAAATGAAACGCCTCGTCATATCTTAGTTATGGCTTAATTATAAATCTTCTCCTGCCTACAAAATATTAAAAGCACCTTCAAACTTTGAACGCTTATAACTCTGTAAAAAAATAAGCAAAATATACAACCAATATACTTTTTCGCATTGTCGCGATCCCAGGAATTCAAATATAAAATAAAAATGGGGCATTACCATTGAAAAAATCAAAGTTGGTGCTCGTTTTAATATGTAGACGACCCCCAATTCAAACTTTCCGTTCATTTTCTGAATCTACTCTCAATTCCCCGTCGAATGATACCTATTACATTTTTGTGCATTGATTAGCAACGGAGTTACATCGAGTGCTGCGTTTTTTTTTCCCCGACTGTACATATTTTAACATATACTATGTGGTTCTGAATGTCTTTCATACCATATGTACTAACTTAAAATTTCTAAAAATATTTTCTGATGACTAGAATATTAAAAACATCAGAGATTGCTCTAAAAGTGTCAATCACTGGTACACTTAACCTATATCAAATGCAGAAATTTCACAATTATTTACGGAAATGGAAAACATCGACAGTGAGACGGACAGACAGGTAGATCAATCGAAGTCATCAGAGATTTTTGATTTTTTTTTTTTTTTTTTTTTTTTAATGTTGAATTTCCATAACACGACTATTAATTCACTTCGAGCAATTTCCGCTTATACCTCTCAACGTATCTAAAAAATTTTAAGAAGCTCTGTTTAACCAATCAGAGATAGTAAACATGTTTTTGTGTATTTGAATAATGTGTATTATTATTATTTCGTGGTATGTGTTGCATAAAAGTATTATTACAGGATTTAAAGAAATACCTTTCATAGTCTGTAATGCATTTGTGAGTCCCTGTATACAAATGTGTAGTGCTAGTTACATAATTTTTAACAGCGAATATGCCATAGTGAACCTAAATAATATATATTAGTTTCAAGGTATCGTAAGAATACTTACGGAGTTAGAAAGTGAACAGACAGATAGAGAGACGAGCAGACAAACAGAAGTTATAAAAATACTTCTCAACTTGGTAGTAAAGTGTAAAAAATAAATGAATAAATAAATAAATCTTTTACATAATAGTAGTGAACCGAAACCGTCATTGAGACATCATCATGTATGCTACAATGGTAATAACATTTTAAAGCGATTTATTTAGAAAACTGCTGTGAATCGAGTTGAAGGGCTACATGTGTTTCAAAAGGGAAAAAAAAAAAAAGAATATTTTACATATTTTTCATTAAAATTTTTGGAAAATTCAGCGTTCAGAGACCCTTTAAAACACGGTGGCCGCAATTTCTCAAAAACTAATGTACCGGTCTTATTGAAATTTTGCACGGTTCTTCAAAATAAAATTGACTAGTGCTTGAACTTTTTTTTTTTTTTTTTTTTTTTTTTGCGATTGTAACTAATTTTACAAGGCTATACATACGGTAAAATGCACTGAAAATTGTTCGGTTTTTGCATACAGCTCTGCCAAAAAGCTAAAATTTCAATTTTCAAAAATACCTTTCGTTCAAGCACTAGTGAATTCTAGTTTGAAGAAGTATGAAATTTTTCCAATAAGTTCGGTGCATTAGTTTTTGAGAAATCGTGTCCATCGTTTTTCTGATGGATATCCAGCAACCAGGACTCACCGGCTGTGTTTTCAAAAATTTTTAATTAAAACATTATAAAATCTTGTTTAAATATTGATCTTTTATAAGCTTGAAATTTTGAATAAAATTTTTTATTTAATATTAAAAATATAATAATAATAATAATAAGAGAGAAGATAAGTTGCTTTCTTTAACTTTCGAAACCCATGTAATCCCTTAAAAGTTCTTTTACTATCTAAAAGCTCTTGATATGTAAATACAGTATGTCCAGAAATTAAGGGTATATTTGAAAAGCGAAATTAACAAAAACAGAAAATCTATTTGAGACACTTTCAGGCACACAAAGTTTTAAAATCAAAATCAAAATTCACAAATAGATTGCTCAACTAAATGGGAAAACTATACAATGTTATTTTCAAAATATCCACTATTTACAACACCAACAAAGACTGGGGACAAAATTCACAAAAATACACATGACATTTCAGCCTAAATGGTTTCAAATGAAATAGAAATCTATTTTTCCAGTTCAGAAATCATTTGCGGAATTCAGCATTACCTACTATTTAAGGCAACCTTACAGGGAAAAGTAACAAAAATTTAAATCAGGAGAATGGCTCAATTTATGCTGTCTCACACCGGTGACACTAACGTTGTGCCATTGGTGAACCGTAAGTTACTTGCTGGTAACATCAACGTTCTTCTGTTTGCAAGTCGTCTGTTATTTGCTGGAGGTATCACGTTAATGCATTGCTAACTTATAACTTTGACCTTTCCCCAGCCATAACAGCCTTCTTAACGGTCATAGTTTGTTCAGATCACATCTTTACAAGTTTCATTGCTCGCGCGCTTCACGATGTGAGTGCAAATCATTACTTTTTCTCATGTCCACTAACCCAATACTGGGTTAATAATTCTTAACCCACCAAACAAACCTATTGATTGGCTTTTAACATCGTTACCCGGCTTCCCCTACGCCAGAAACTAACCAGCATCTATAACTTCTTTATGTATCTTTCCAATCTTACCAACTAACTCTTTAGTCCTCTAAAGCAGTCATTAGCTTTTCTCCTCAAGGTGGTAAAGAGTCCTGTTAATATCAATGTAATCTCTTTTTAATTAGCCTTTTCTTGCGAGGGAGCAAGCTCCTGAGCTCTTTCATATGTCACTATGTCGCTGTCACCCTCTGTCGCGTGAGAGCTCTGCTTTGGCGACCTTTGTAATTGTTTTTTTGTTTGTTTGTTTGTTTATGCTATAAACAACGGGGGAGGCTTAACCTTTAGACACGGGCTCTTTTAAATCTTCACAGTGCCATCAGAGCCCCTCTCTAGAGGTTAAAATTGCTCAAAACTGCTGCATAGTGGTGAAAGGCCACCTTCCGTCTTTGAAATCTTTGAATACTTTATTAACTGTGAACTTCCATGCATGAAAGTTGGGGACGAATAAGTCTATCCACAGGTGATATATCTGCATATTTAATACTGCATAAATTAATAGAAATGGAAAATAATAATAATGATGTAGATTCGATAAATGTAACAGATGCAGGAATAAATCGAGAGTACATTTTAGTTTTATTAATGCGTTTTCATACATTACATATAAATAGAAATAAAAGAATTCATATATTTCATTTCGCCTTCTGCACGTGTAATTCCCGCAGGCGGGACTTATTGCATAAAAATGATTATGTTATTAGGACCTTGAATAAGTTCTCGCTATTTTCTTTGTACAACCCCCAATGCCCCCTTTTTTAAATCATTCCTAATGTTTTTAAACGTTTTGGAAGTGTTGTGTCACCTACACTTAAGGATTTTGTAAGTTCAGCTAGCGTCTGACATGGATCTTCATTAAGTTATTTATCCAATTCTTCATCTTCAAACTTTTTCGGTGCGCCAGAACGTTCTTTATCTCCAAGAGGAAAATCATTGTTTTTGAAGCGTCGAAACCAGTCTCTACATGTCGTTTCCGACAGAGCATGCTCACCCTCAATCTCAACAAGAATTCTGTGTGCTACAGCTGCAGATTTCTTTTGAATAAAATAGTGCAATAAAATTCCTCGTAAATACTCTTTACTTGGCTTAAAACTCGGCATTTTTAGAACTAAAATATAATCTTGATTCATTGTTGGGTTGTTTAATGATTTGTTGAAATTTAATTCATTCCTTTTTAAATATCAGTTTTGTCGCAAGATAGGAACATGAACTGTATTTTTGGCTTGAATTAGCTATACAGTTTACTGAAATCTTGCGATTTCTCTGCTCGTAGAAGGACATGTTCCCTGAAGTATGAATCCTTCAATTTTTGAGCATTTCCGATTCAAATTCTCATCTCCAGTTTATTTATTTATTTATATTTTTTTTCATATTTTTATAAAATTATTGGTTTACGTTTGATAACTTTCTTGAATATAAAAAATAACACCAGTTAATAATCACACCTGATAATCACATGAAAAAAATTACACCTTGTTGAACTTAGTGTTATGATCTTAATTGCTAACATTAGCGTAAGTAATTTAAAATGAATTTATCTATTAATTGATTCTGTAAATGAATCATAGAAAACATATGTGATAACATTTAAATTGAATTACAATAACTTTTATGTGAGTGTTGTTGGTATTATCATGTATCTATTAATTGCTAAATTTTATAACATTATTAAATTTTTCACTATATATATAAATGTATATATACAAGTTGTTTACACTGTGGTGAACTAACATACACTGAAGTTCAAGCTTAGCGACAGTACTTCTTTGCATTACCAACTGAAATTACATCCACGTACTCCTGACATCTGTTTGGAAACAGCAAGAACTTATTAGGGGGCATCCATTAATTACGTGAGACGGTTTTGACTATTTTTTGATTCTCCTCCCTGGTGAGATTTCGTGAGATTTGGCTCGACCCCCTCCCCCTCACCTAATCTCATGTGAGATTTTTCAAAATTCGTACTTTTACTGTAAATGCGTTGGATTTATCCCAGAAAACACAATTTTCCTTATTATTTTTATTGAAAACTAGTTACGATTATTCTTAAGATTGCATAGATTGCGTGGGGCTGGCCGGTGACGCCTATAACAATTAAAAGGCTACTGTGCTGCTTCGCGACGTTCGGATAGCCACGATAAGTATTATCGTGTCAGATTTTGCCATATCTAAGTCAAGAAACATGTTTTACTTGAATTTAACTCAGTTTTCTCGCAATTTTACACTGTTTTTTGCTGGAAAAAAATTATGTGATATTTGCCGAGGACCCCCCCCCCCTGCCCCTGAACACCTAACGTAATTAATGGACGCCTCCTTATAGGTCCTAATACTTAAAAGACTATCACATGAATTCAATAATGTGTTAAGGAGTTAAACATGAATACGCGAAATTCTTTTCACAGAACGGTTTATAAAAACGGTTTATAGGAACGACTAAAAGCGAGGATTACTGTCTAAAATAGAAAAACATGCAGTGGCGAATATGTTAATGAATAACTTCATAAAACAGTCTGGTAATAGAGAAAATAATTTTTGTAATCCGAACACATGTGCAGTGTTAGTTAAAATATTAGTTTTACAGAAAACAGTGTATGAAATTGTTATTAAATATAGCAATGATTTTTTCAATGTAATCTGTTCATTTATAAAACTTTCTTTATGAACGTACTCCAAGCAAAACATTTACATCATACAGAAATGGAAAAAATATCTATGAACCCCTTGGGAATATATGACTGATACTTGATTTTCTTAGAAACTACTAAAATAATTTTAATAATAATTAGTTTTAGGGGCTTTTTGAGTTTTTTGAGAGTAGGAGAACCTGAATCGCCCTACTCTTCAATACAATTAGCATTCACCGGTAACCTGCACTGCACCCTGAAAGAAAGAAAAAAAAAAAAAACAGGAACTTGTGTTTTTGGAAAACATTCGAACGATTTCGATAACAATTTAGGTAGTGAGTTTTTGAAATAATATTTCGATCTGAAATATCATTATCGTCAGGATAATTAGTGTTGACTGGTAACTCGCCCTTCCTCCGGGAAAAAGTACGGCAGTAGCTTGGTTGTCTTGGAAATAGAATGATTTTGATAAAAAAAGAAAAAAAAAAAAAAAAAATTAGAGGTTTTTTGATATGACTTAACTTCTTCTTCAGGAAAATTAGCAGTCGGGAGTAACAAGTGTTTGCCTTGAGTAAAAATATAGCGGAAACCTGGTTTTCTAGGAAACTGCTTGAACGATTTTGATAAAAAAAATTATAGATAGGGATTTGACATGATAATACGATTTGAATTTTCTTATCCCTTGGAAAAATAGCTTTCATTGATAACCCACGCACCGACTGGGGCTACGAAATAAGAAGGATATTTCCAAAAACAAATCACTGTATTTACATTACGAATGACTTTTTACAATGATATCTGATGAACTCGGTCATTCAGGTACTCGATATATATTAGAGAAAAACGCTTTTCATGTCTGAAACAGTAGTAAATAAAAATTCAATATCATGGCTGTTAGCGGTCAGTTTTTTTTATATAGCAATCCTCGTATTATTCAATAGAAGAAAAGAACTGCAAAAAAATTACTGAAGTTAACTATATATAAAAACAGCACAAAATATTCAAACAGCTCAAAATAAAGTGAAATTGTAAATTGCGCCTAAAAGTATGAAATAAATTCTTTCACCAAACAACATAAACACTACAAATAATCATAAATTTTGAAGTCGGCACAAAATTAAACAAAATATGTGTTTTTTTTTTTTTTTTTTTCTTTTTTAGGACTGAGGGCCTATTAGTTTCAATCTGGGATTTTTGCGTTGTCGATTTCGATAGTTGGACATTTGTCGAAATCTAAAATTTATCGAAAATATAATTGAATAATTTGAAAGCGATGTTATAATTAAAAAAAAAAAAAAAAAAAAAAAAACTAATAGTCCTCCGTCCTAAACTAAATTCTGCTTTTGCTAGAATTTCATCAATATCTTTTATTATTATTATTATTATTATTATTATTGAAAGAAAAAGAAAAGAAAATTAATAATCAGTATCGTTACAAGCGATATCGAAAAAGTTTTTTTTTTAATAATTTTGAATTAGGAAATAAAAAGTACGCGTGAAATAATATGAAATAAAAATAAGTAAAAAAATGAATTTAATGATTTAATGTTTTTATTTTTCGGGGGCTGCTCATGTATATAAAAAATACGTATTAGAACGAGTCAAAGAAGGAAGCGAAATAAGTATTGAGTTATATTACGATAAATACGATATATAATATGATATGATATATTAGACCTATCGTCCAGGGTTAGTAGTCATTTTCGATGAAAGAAATAATTTGTTTGTTCGGTGCAACTTGCACATTAGTCGCGTGAGATACAACTTTCACATTAGTCCCTTGAGGTACAACTTTCACTTTACCCCCGTCAGGTACAACTTGCACATTAGTCCCCTTTAAATATAGTGACCAGCGAAGCAGGCAAAGCATTTGTTGATTCACTACCTCAATTGATTTTTTTTTTTTTTTTTTTTTTTTTTTTAATTTCATTTTAGACTGTTAGCTACAAACGCTGTTGTCTCGAATGATCCTTCCTCTTAGTTTCCTAGTTTCCTTCATTATTTTATCAGACTACATGTAATTGGTTCATTAGTAACATCTACACAGAACAGTGAAGACACTCCGAAAATCAGTATTTATGTTTATACGAAGTTACTAGGAGTTTTCTTTGCGAATTTGGTGTAGCTTTAATATATATCATTCTTGGTGGTTTTTGAATTTGACGATCAAATCGTAATACAAACGTATACATGAGAGATGTATATTTTCGTAATATATGTCTTGTTGACATATATCTTGTACAATATGACATATTGTTTCATATTCTTGATTGCTTGCTTAATATAGCTTGTTAAAACAACCATGATTTTTTAAACTAGTTGGCATAGGTGGACTCTGCTCAGTTCCCCATCATATATATGTTCTCATAAATTTCTAGTGCGAGACATATTATAATCATGTGAAAAGAAATGAATTTGACCAAAGCTTGATACAGTGACAGAATGAAATCTCCGCCTAATAGACTATCCACCGCTCAATTCGATATATTTATCTCATTCTAATCTATCATTTTATCAGGATCGATTCCGTTGTTTAGTTTTCATGCTACTGTTTCCAATGCAATAATCCTCAAAATTCATATTTATATGAAAAATTTACAATTTCGATATGTTGATAAAATCGTAAATTACGAATAATTTACGAAATTTTCTTATTAGAATATTTGTATTCAATTATGTTCAAACAAATATCATAAATGTAATTTTGAAGTTGTCTAATGTATTTATGATCCTCAAAATGGAAGTTTATGCTCAATTTTGCCATATTCTGACATGTTAAGTAAATCGTAAATTCCAAATAACTTACGAATTTTTTAAAATGGAAAAATCATAGTCTATGATATTCATGCCAGTATTCTAAATAATATTTCGAAAGTGGTTTGACATCTTTACGATGAAAATATCCCTCAAGATTGACGTTTATGTGAAATTTTGCTCTATTCATCCACGTTAAGAAATTCGTAAATTTCCAGTAACTTACGAAATTTTTATATTGGAAAATTCATAGCCATTAATATTCATTTCAGTGTCCTAAATAATATTTCAAAAGTAGTCTGACATCTTTACGATGAAAAAATCGCTCAAAATTGACGTTTATGTGAAATTTTGCCCTATACTGCCATGTTAAAAAATTAGTAAATTTCCAATAACTTGCGAAATTTTCAAAGTAGCATGTTTATAGTTACCGATGTTCATTCCGGCATCAAAACTGATATTTTAAAACTGGTCTGACATTTTTACAGTAAAAAGTTTCCATTTAATGCACGTTTAAGGGAATTTTTGTCCTATTCTCCCATGTTAAGAAAATCGTAAATTTCTAATAACTTACGAAGTTTTTTAATTCGAATGTTCCAAATAAATAGGTTCTTGCCAGTATTGAAAGTAATATTTTAAAACTGATCTGACATCTCTGCGATTATTTGTTCGTGAGATATCGTGTAAACAGACTAACATACTAACGGACTGACACACTAACAGACACCCTACAGACAGACACCATACAAATTTTGTCATTTTCGGATTCTTCACAAATGAAAACGTATAAAAAAGTCAAAAAACCGAGGTCGAAATCTTTCACGATTACCTAAGTTCCCCATACCTATAGTATGATGGGGAACTAAAAAAAAATTAAGCATGTTCGATATATAATTTGGCGGTTTTTTTTTTTCTCCCAAGCACGACAGATACTAACTCAACTCAGCAAGCAGCTTACGAAATCTTAATAGGGCAGTTCCTTGTTTGTAAACAAACATCTCAACTTTTATGAGTGGTTGGCAAAAAGGCTTGGGAAAAGCATAGCGATGGCGATTACTTGATTACTACCAACGGAAAATCAATGGTGGGCGGTGCGCGGGAAAGTCGATCGCGCTTTTTTGCCAACCACATGACGTCACGAGGAAATGCTCTATTGCTTATTTGATTCAATGAAGTTTTCGGCTGTGTTTTGTAGATGCCAAAGTGAGATGTATAATTTAAATAAAATTTGATTTTTATATTGAATAAAACTAACAATTTTTATTTAATTTTGTGCCGACCTCAAAAGTTATGATTATTTATAGTGTTTATGTTGTTTGGTGAAGGAATGTATTTCATACTTTTAGGCGTAATTTATAATTTCACTTTATTTTTAGCTGTTTGAATAATAGTTTCTTTTTAGAGTCGGTTCTATTATTTTACAAAAAGATTTTTTTTTTTTTTCCTTTCAGTGAAAATATATTCATAGCAGAGCATGAGAAGACGTTCCACGGCGGTTTCACACACCGTAACCCACAAGAAAAGTGACACAACTCAGAAAATGTAAATTTCGAGTTTATGTCACTGAAAAACATACGAAGTGTCCCGATGTGCGCAAAAAACATTACATCTCCCTCTTGAAAATTATCCACTCGAGAGACAATTGTGTCGGTTTTATTCTAGTCAATGCTTTATCTTTAGTTTGATTTTTCTCAAATACTGCACTTTTTAGTTGTGCCACTTTTTTTACCTCCATGCGATATGAGGAAAAAATCTATCTTTCGAATCTGCACACATTAAATTAAAAGTTTTTAGAAATGTAAAAAATAGATGCGCTGCATTCGTAACCAAAAATCCTGTTAGTCACATAGTATAAAAGTATCGAATAATAGTAAGTATTTGAAATATAGACGTTCAAATGAGAAGCAACTTAAAAAGAATTGATGAGTCTCTGTTATTCATATGCGGCTATCAAATGAGATTCTAGATTTAAAAAATTACAACTTATATTTTTATTAAATTAAAACAAAAATAGAAACGATATAACAATAACCTCAACTGAAATGCATATCTGTATTCTGGTTGAATTTTACAGAACGTACGTGTCATTCGCTATGCTGGAATGAGCGCAGCGTATAGTTAAAAAAAGATCCAAATATATATTACATTTGAATCTGATGGACAGAAGTTTAAACATCAAAATAAAGTCTTTTTGATCTCTAAGATTGCTTCGGAACGAAATTGTAAACAAATAGATGCCCGTTTAAACGTTCTGTTTTTAATATTCATATTTATAAGGTACCTTTCTGAACTAAATCGATTATGTTCTACAACTTTGTAATTTACTTTTCCCCCCTACTTCCTACTGTTTTCGAGATAAAAACGCTAACTCCGCTATTTTCCACCAAGCTGCGCTATAAGCAGCTGCATCTCGTAGCACATGGCCACGTAACTACAATTACACTCTACTTTTACGACTGTAACTGCAGGCGATCAACAGTTAAAAGAGGGAAAACCGTCTTTTGTGAGCACCCTGTAATTTGTTTAGATCTTAATGAAATCATAATGTGACCTATTTTAGGCCAAGATCTTTACAACAAAAAAGTATTAAAATCGGAACATTTCTCTTACGAAATTATAAGCTAGCAAACAAGCAACAAAAACAAATGGTTTCAATTAAAAATTCCCACCTTTGTGAAGATCGTTAAAAACGACTTTGTGCTAATCGATGAGACTGCTTACAGTAACCGTACTTTGAACTACATAGCATACGTGTCACACGCTACATTACAACGTCTGCAATGTAGTTCAAGTGTACACAGTGTAGGAATTGTGAACAAACAAATGTACATTTTAAGCGTTCTATTTTTAGCATTAATGTCTGCAAACTATTTTTTCGTACTAAATTGATGATGCTCTGCAAATTAGTAATTCACTTTTTTCCTGTTAATTGAACCGTTTTCGAGATAGGAACACTAACTCCACTGTTTTCCACCAGGTGGTGCTGTAAACGGTTTAATATTGTAGCTCATGGTCACTTTACTATGCCTGCATACCACTTTTATGACAATAGCTGCAGCCGTTCAGAAGTTAAAAGAGTTGTGCCTGATTTTTTGGGGCACCCTGTATTTTCTTTAGATCATAAAGGTATACGCAAGCGGAGTGTGACGTCACTGATAATGCAAGATGCAAGAAAATGATTTCCTACGTTAATCGCCCATTAGATTTTTTGTAAAAAATTATTAAAAATCGAGGAAAATTATTTTCTGATTTTAATCCCCATATTTGGGTATATATATGTATTAGTTATCACGTGCATGTGTTAGATTGAGTTATTTTACTGTCAAATTGACAAAATTTTAATTTTAAATTTCAAAACTCTGTTGTCATTGGCGTTTTTGTATTTGGCGATCAAAAATGTAATACGAAAATATACATGCCAGATGTATATTTCCGTAATATGTATTGTACGAAATATTGTTTCATATTATTCATTATTCTCTTAATATATGTTGTTATAATAACTATGATTTTTGAAAGGAATTAAATTATGTTCGCCAGATAATTTGGCGATATTTTTTTTCTGCCAAGGATGACCGATATAAAATATATTCCGCTGCAACATATTAGTATCTTATATCAGATACTTTATTTAGACATTTGAAAACAAATTTGACTTCAAATTATGATAGAATATTTATCATTTTCCTTTTAATTATTATATTAGTTGGATATTTATTGTGTAAATATCATCTTTTGAAATGAAATGTTTATGTTTTCAATCGAATATGGAAGTTTGCCGTTTTTTTCTTCTAGAGTTTTGAAATTTAAAATTCAAATTTTATCAATTTTACAACAAAAACAACTTAATCTAACGCATGCACATGATAACTAATACATACGTATACCTAAATATGGGGATTAAAATTGGGAAATAATTTTCCTCGATTTTTAATATTTTTTTACAAAAAATCCATTTAACGTTTAACATAGGAAATATTTTTCTTGCATCCACGAACGGCCAGTGACGTCATCACTTCGCTTGCGTATTACAATCAGCGAGATATATAAAATAGAGTGATAACTTGACCCTTGAGAAGGTCCCAGATGACTCATGTGACATGCTCTCCTTGCACCGGCGTATTCGGTGGTTCCCTTGGTAACAGCTTATTTTCAGTAAATTTCTATGGCAACGGTTTGGAGATTGTTCTTCGCATAAGTCATAACCGCCAGTGTTTTTGTTTACTTACCTAGTTTAATATTCTTTTGTTCTAAATCATTTTGATTTTGATTTTACTTATTTTTTATTTCGTGTAGTTGAACTTTAACAGACAAAATGCTTAAAAATAGTTGAAAAATTATTATTTGTTGCTGAATTTAGCTCTTTAAAAGTTTAAATTTTCTTTTATAAACACTTTTAAACTTTGTTGGGAAACGATGAAAAAAAGGGTATTTTATTATTTATTAAAATGTGAAATATGTGTAAAATTATTTTAAAAACCATTTGTTTCGGTCATAGGACTGTCATGTTACCTAATAATAATAATAGTTTGTCGAACTGATATTTTAAATGCCAAAATAGCGATAAAGGGCCAAATGCAGCAACCTATTGGAGCATGTCACGTGATTCATATTGAGCAACGGAAAGCTAATCCTTCATCCATTGAATCAGCAATAGTTGTGAGCGGCCACCTTCCGTCTTAGAATTTATATACCTTGTTGGTTACAATGGGATCTATTTCAGACCAAGACATTTACAATAAAACAAAAAGTATCAAAATCGGGGCATCCGTTTAGAAGTTATGAGCTAACAATAAATAAATAAATAAATAAATACGGTTTGAATTGTGAACCTCCTCCTTTTTGAAGTCGGTTAGAAAAAAAAGGTGGTATTCAATTATGAGACTGCTAAAAGCCCTGCAATATGTATCAATCAATTTGAAATAGGGTCTGCTTATATTTAATACAAGCATCAGACGCATTAAGCGGGTAACATATCCTACCTCAATATTTAAATGCAAGGCTTTAAGTATTTTTCGAAGACAAATAAATTCACTTGTCTTTCTGATATTGCATTTATTAACAAAATTTTGTTTAAAAAATAAAAATAAAAATGATATGCTGTGAAAATATTTAGGATTTTTTTTTCTCTTTAAAGAACAATAGATAAATTACATCAGTATTTCTTGCATTGGTAGAGCGTTTTTAATTTAATGATGTCTGATTGTGAAAGGCCTTTCTTGAAATGTACTTCTGGCAGAGATCTTCCGTTTTTTGCCACCATACTCTTCAATACTCCATATTGTTTGCTGAAAGAATACTGACCGTATAACATGATTGAATCGAAATCAAATTCTGTTAACAATCTGTTTTGCTCGGGTCGCAGTTTTCTAAAGGCATAAAACCACTCTAAAACAGAAAAAGCACGTAATTAACTACAAGTAACCTTTAGTAACTTAAAATTAATTTCATGGACAATATATAAATTTTTTAATTAAACTAATAAAATGTCTTAATTCTATTTGCCCCTAGAAAATCGTTTTGTCATTTTCTTTAAACACGCACTAATATTAGAAGAAAGAACAAAAATGAAAAGAAAAAAAAAAAAATCTGGTGTTGCACTCGCATTATTTTCACCCGATTCCTTTAGAAATTTATATATATATATATACATACATACATATACATTCATACATACATATACATTTATTCATTACGAAAACCTTTTCAAAATTTACACAGGAAGAAACAAAATATCACACACACACAAATAAATAAATAAATAAAATAAAATAAAAGGATCGAAATGAAGAAGTCCTACCATATCAATAGATCATCAGGGGCTATCTAAGATCCCGCTGCAAAATTGTTACATTCATCGAGTATGTAATCAAAATTAGATTTTTATATTCAATTATAAAACGGACAACATGTTTTGGCCGGGTTTCCTAATAAAATGTGCCCGCTAGTATTTTTAATTAAATTAATATTAATTGACTTTTTGAAGAGAAATTTCATTCATTTGTTATTGAAATAAACTATACTCCACATCATAGACATATACATAGTGAACTTGAAAAGTAATGGTTGCCGTTGCGCGTTTGGCCGCTTCCTCTTCGCAGCCAGGTGCAAACAGGTAGTTTTTTGGGGCGTTTATACGTTCATGGCGTATATTCATCATTTATATATCAAATTAAAGCTAATTCTTTTCTGCACATGGTGAACTTCGTCTGCCAATGTAAAAGTGGCCGCAAGTAGGGGTTGCCAGCTGTTAAAGATTGCTTAGAATGAAAATTAGCGCGCTACATCGTTCGTCAGACAAGGATGGCGATAGCCAATTGTACGCGTTATTGAAGCTTTTGCGCATGCGTCGATTGATAGTGTTCGCAACCAATGGCAAAAACAGTTGTAGAAAAGAATTTAAGAACTCCAAAAGAAATATAATTAATAAATTTTTGTGTGATTACATTTAAAATTCCCTATAAATATAAAACATTTATTTCTCAATAAATAATCAAATTGTCTTTTTTCTATATAATTAGAAGATATAATAAATATTTGCGAAAAATAATAACCCTGGTTATTCATGTAGACGAAGTTTATATTATACCTTTAATGTTTTAGGAAATATTTGATTTTATTTATTTTTTTTATTATAGATTACATATTAATTAAATATTCAGTAAATAGGACAAATTACTTGAGGTATACAAATTAAACGGAACATTGAAAAAATGATTAAATATTTATTGAAACCTATATTACATTTTTATATAATTTATTCAAAATCTGAATCATCACTACTCTCACTTTCATTGCAGCCATCACTTTCATCGTCACAAATATCAAAATCCTCTTCATTATCAGTACGAATGATAATAGAATTATATAGCACACTTTCAACTTGCATTGGCGCTGAATCTCCTAAGAACCACGTTGGTTTGAGAAAACCATCTAGGATCCACCCATTATTTTCTGCGTTAAACTTAATACAATTCGGCTCAGTAGCATTTAGCCACATCGAATTAACAAAGATCGTCCGCAACAATTTTTGCTTTAAAGATTTCCAGCAAGGTAGAATATGAGTTGAGTTGAAGCTCTTAAGTTCTTTCAAAAACTTTTCTTTTTTTTTTTTTTTTTTTTTTTTTTTTTTTTGTAGCACACGTCTTATTGAACAAAATGAATCTTCCAGTATTAACATTTTGGCAATCGACGATACCATACATAAGGCTCGTAAACGCTTGGACTAGAGCAGTTTTACTTTCGTCAAAAATGTCATTAGGATCAGTCAAAGATGCGAAAACTTGTTGAATTCTCGAGTGTTTAACAAAAATGTTATAGGGCCTTACTTTCCCTTTATTGAAGAATGCAGTTGTATAGTCACAACCTGTGAATGCGTGAAACGCTGGCAACGCAATACATAAAGTTGGGCTCAATTTTTTTGACAATTCCGTACAATTTATACATATTTCGTCTTTACTATTCTTTTTTTTTTTTTGGATGTACTATTTGCCAACCAAATTTGTAAATGAGGAAATTTGTGCAGATTACCTAGTAGAATTATTAAAATATCAGTGTCACTTGCTTTCACCAATATTTTAGACTCTTTACCTACTTTGCTTATATAAAATACTATTCTCGTATCTGCTTCCTCATGTTGGCGTTCTAATTCAGTTTCTTCTTGTTTCACAACGCAATTTCCAGAAGAGCAATATGAAAAACATTGTTCTCCAACAGTAATAAAATTTTTTTTGTTTCCTAATACTGAAACAAAAGAGTTGTTATTCCAGTGAGAAGCTAAAAATTTAACTAGAGCTTCTTTAAAACGAAAATTCTTTAAGCTTTTTGTAAAATCACTGGGTCTCGTTTGTAACGGACTATTAATTGTATATGGAATATCAATTTCCTGTCGATCTTGTCTTTCACAATCTTTGATTGAAGGCGTTAAATATCTATCAAATATGATCTGTACTTTGCGAGCACTTTTTGAACAAAGCTTCACCAATATCGATTCAGCTAGCTTTCCAAATGTTTGCGGCAAAGTAGAGCCAATCTGATACAAATAGTAGAAACAATCAATAATTTCTATATCAATTTGTCCGGGATTGGCTGATACAATCTGTGATGTTAATTGTTTACTTAAAGCAGACTTGTCCGTTTTGAGCATGTAGCCTGAACAATGGAATAGTGCAGGCGGTATTGGTGCAAGAGGATATGACAAATAGTACTCAATGTCAATCTTGTTATCTATAGCTATTGCCACCAGCCGTCCAAAAATGCCTCGTTCCATTTTAATTAAAGCTTTGTTGTCTCCGGTGTTACTCTTGATCCTTGTTTTTACACAATCAGATGCAAAATTATGTATTTTATTACGTCTAATTGATTTCACAAATCTTGTAGGATCTTCAAAACATTCTGAAAAAAATTTCAACTTTTGTTCTTGACCCAATGACTTGCTGTTCAGTAAACAATTTGCGACATCTAAAGATGCCGCCTTACCAGTTGACGGATTGAACAAAATATTTTTGTCCAGGTTTTCAGAAAAAGGATTCATTGTTTTCTTTATGGTTTCAATAATGCTGTCCAAAGTTTTGTTATCTTTTTCATTCGACTCTTTTGTAGGGAATGTGATGTATCATCAGCCTGTAATAACCCTATTCCTGTTTTTACTACTGATAAGATTTTGCCCTCATGCTGTGGCTAAGAGCCCATCTTTGTCGTGCAGATATAGAGTTTGTAAAATGGCTAACACCAGTCAAGGTATTACCAGCATCAGCATTAATCGTCTGTTCTAAAGGCAGGTCCACAGGCGATCTACTTAAGTATGATTTTGTGCGCCTAATACCAAAGGCGCCTTCAAGAAATTCCATAACCAGAGTTGAGTTCTCAATTTTCAGCTTGATTAAATTATTTAAATACATAGAAATGCAGCCCATTTGAAGTAATTTGGTAGGTTGAACGCAAAGAAGTAATCACACATCTCGAAAAAATTCATTTCCCCAAACTACGCCCCACAAAATCTCTGCCCCAAACGTTTTCCCCAAAGCTTCAGAAATCCCCGAAATCGAGAAAAAATCTCCAAGTCTAGCAACACTGATGAAAATGCAGCTGAATAGTTGCGAACACTATCAATCGACGCATGCTCAAAAGCTTCAAAAACGCGTACAATTGGCTATCGCCATCCTTGACTGACGAACGATGTAGCGCGCTAATTTTCATTCTAAGCAATCTTTAACAGGTGGCAACCCCTACTTGCGGCCACTTTTACATTGGCAGACGAAGTTTACCATGTGCAGAAAAGAATTAGCTTTAATTGGATATATAAATGATGAATATACGCCATGAACGTATAAACGCCCCAAAAAACTACCTGTTTGCACCTGGCTGCGAAGAGGTAGCGGCCAAACGCGCAACGGCAACCATTACTTTTTAAGTTCACTTTGTATATGTCTGTGATGTGGAGTACAGTTTATTTCAATAACAAATGAATGAAATTTCTCTTCAAAAAGTCAATTAATATTAATTTAATTAAAAATACTAGCGGCCACATTTTATTAGGCAACCCGGCCAAAACATGTTGCCCCTTTTATAATTGAATATAAAAATCTGATTTTGATTACATACTCGATGAATGTAGCAATATTGCAGCCGGATCTCAGACTAATATATATATATATATATATTATTATTACTATTATTTGTGTGGGTGGGCGGAGATAACCTCTCCTCAACTCTCCTTTTAATTATTGAAACTACATTCATATTTCGCTTAAGGTTTTATAAAATTATAAAATTTATTTTTGTTAAATACTTCCTGAAAGCTATCAATTTTACTATCTTGGAGTAAAATTTCAAATTAAATTCACAATAAGCAATATGACATCACATTAAACATTTATTTTGGAAGAACATTATTAGTTACATTAAGATTTATATTCAATAAAATGTACCATAACCAATTTTAAACAAGTAAAATTATTAAGAGATATTTATGTATTCCTTGTAATCTTTAAACTTTCCCCACACATAATTTTTCTGGCTAAAATAAAATATGTTACGCCTTCAAGCAAACTTTCATATCTTCTTTTCGGTAGAAGAATAGACAAGATTTATGCTTTAAAAAAAGAAAGAAAGAAAAAAGTGCGACCACCAGCTTGCGCCAAGAATATAGTCAAGAATTGTGCCAAGAACTAGCATGTTGTAACAATTTCTGTTTATTCCATAAGGGCACAACGTTTATAAAAGAAAGAAAGAAAGAAAGAAAAAAAAAAACATTTTTTTATTAAATTCGACCAATCAGGACTGAACGAAAATATATCGCATAATAGGCGACGAGTCTACCTCTCAGCCACAGAACCACATTTTTGGCTGTTACTTAGAAGAAAACATTCAAAAGGTGTCATCTTCAAAAAATATTGAAAAAATATATATATATGTGTGATTTTACTCTTCATAAAACACCAGGAAGCGATAAAATTATCGGCTGAAATGAATTACAGCGACCACAAAAAATTATCAAAATTAAGCATATTTGACGATTTAGCGCTATTAGGCGTTCAGTTCGCTAACAACGAGATTGCCGCGCACGAACAGAACCGTGTTTTGTTTCTCCGCCAAGTACTCAAAATTAATCGCCTAACAATGTGAAATCGCCAAATATGCTTAATTTCGATAATTTTTTGTGGTCGCAGTAATTCATTTCAGCCGACAATTTTTTCACTTTCTGGTGTTATAAAGAGTAGAATCACATATATATATATATATTTTTTTTTTTTCTATTTTTTTGAAGACGACACCTTTTGAATGTTTCCTTGTTAGTATTCTTCGACCACATTTCATGAAACCATGGAAGCATCTGCGCAAGATCTAACTCAACGAGTCCAATTCTAAAATAGGGGTGACAGTCATCTGACCCCCCCCCCCCAAAAAAAAAAAAAAAAATGAACAGTAACATAGAGCGCGGAATTACTGGATGTTTTCCAAATTTCAAACTGTCGGTCAAGCTGGCATCCCTTCAACATTTTGGACGCGTCCTCACTTCTAGTTTTAGGATATGTGGCTACACTGTATCACCTAATCATTCTTGAAAAAAGTACATACCAGATAAAATCTGTGTTAATGATTATAAATTTTATCGGTTTACAGAAAAAATGTGTGTTATATATATGTTTTTTGACAGACTGAGTTGTAATTTTAAAGCAATTTTTTGTCTAAAAAGAAAAGTGACATTTTTTTCTAGGAAATTTATAAAAATTTTCTAGTTCTTAAAAGATATCTTTTTACAGTGTATCAAGGTCGAATAAACATCTGAGGAAAACTTCAAAATGCACTTACGTTCAGGGATATTATCCCAGAGGATATTGAGGAAATCATCTCTATCCGACCGATTGTGTTCGTGTTCAAAACCAATTGCATGCATCAGTTCATGAACAATAGATCCAAAGGGTTCGCAACCAACACCCAAGGACAGGTCTAGTTGCCCCTTTCCTAGACATCCCACAAAAGACCAACACCTGAAAAAAAAATGTTAAGACATTCTGCATCTGGGAATTTTCATCAAATTTCAATTTACTGTAACATATTTGATACATCACATTTACTTTTTTTTTTTTCCCTCGTTACGAGGAAATTAGATTTAAATACCCCACAATCAGAAATGCCAACATTTCTAATATATATCAGAGCATTGTTAGCGTCCACCTTTTTTGACGAATAATTTTGAGTTGAGAAAACTGGTTGAGAGAAGTTCTGGTTCGTCTACTACTAGCCGTAAACAACCGTATTAGCCGGCCTGGTGGCTTGGTCGGTAGAGCACCTGCCTTCTGGGTCCCCAGGTTCCGAGTTCGAATGTCGGTGCGGGCATGGATGTTTGTGCTGTCCTATGTCTTCAACAATATTGTGTGCACGTATTTCTGTGAATTTCTGTAAAAATATGGAGCGATCGAGACGAAAGTCGTAGTAATTATAGGTCTCAATAAATGTCAAATAAATATCCAAATGTCCAAACAATCGTATTGATTGGTAGGAAATGTTTACTTTTGTTCTCAATCGGACGCTCGGAGAACCAGCAGCAACTGCTACAGAAAAAAATATGAATTGACTCCACTCGACTTTCCGAACATTCAGTAATTAGCTGTTGTATGAATAAACGAAAATAAGACAAGTCGTTTAGTAAACAAAAGTGTAAATTATACAAAAATGTTTGTGAATCTTTTCTCTTTTATTTTATTTTATTCTATGGCACTTCAAATAATTTAGGCCTATAGATCATAATGATAAAGAATTTTCGCTGTATCCCTGTAAAAATCTATAAGAGATAGATTCACCAAAATCTATACAGTTCGTGCGACGGTGACCTATGATACGTGCATAAATTTTCAGCTCAATCGAATAAGACATTTAGACGCTATCGCACTTTAAAAAAATTGCACCCATAGACCATAATGATAAAAAATATTTCTTTGTTTCTCTTTAAAAAAAAAAAAAAAAAAAAAAAAAACACTATAGGTGCTAGATTCACCAAAATATATGTAGTTTAAGCGACTGTGACTTATAATATGCGTAAAAGTTTTCAGCTCAATCGAATAATGAGTTTAGACGCTATTGCCCTTTAAAAAAAATGGGCCCATAAGCCCATAGTAATAAAGAATTCTTCTTTGTGTTTCTGTAAAAAAAACTATAAGTGCTAGATTCACCAAAATCTATACAGTTTGTTCGACAGTGACTTATAATATGTGTATAATTTTTTAGGTGATATGAATAATGCTTTTAGACGCTATTCTTCTTTAAAAAGTTTGGGCCCATATAATCATAAAGAATTCTTCTTTGTGTCTCTTAAAAAAAAAAAAAAAAAAAAACTGTAATTGCTAGATTTACCAAAATCTGTACAGTTTGTTCGACAGTGACTTATAATATGTTTATAATTTTTTAGCTCAGATGAATAATGCTTTTAGACGCTATCCTTCTTTAAAAAGTTTGGGCCCATAGGCCATAATGATAAAGAAATTTTCTTTGTGTCCCTGTAAAATCTATAAGTCCTAGATTCTCCAAAATCAATAGAGATCATACTATGGTGACCTATAACATGTATATCAGCTTTCAGCTTATTTGAACAAAGCGTTTAGGTGCTATCGTGTTCACTCACATACATACATATACACACATACATACATCATCGTAAAGATAGTCAAAATGAACTTAAAGGACCTCAAAACGTATAGAAACTCCAAAATCTCAAAGTCGGATTTTTGACATGATTACAATACTTTCCTTACATATGCATGTTAGGAAAGTAAAAAAAGTTTCAGCTACAAATACCATAAATATTACAGCGAGCACTTTTGAGTTGAGCTCATCATCCGATATGAATGCCATAGCAAATTCGTGAAATTATCGTCGTTATTCGACGCGGTTGAGTTAAGGGAGATACGATGATAACATGTGAAAAAAGCTAAATATTAAAATCATTCGCGTCCAAACACTCTGAACTGGACACTTCATGCCTTTGCACAAAAGGCTTATCGTATCCTGGCTTAGCTACAATTAATTAAAAAACATTTAATTAATATTTTTCAATCACTTCCCCGATTTGTTATTAAAAAATTTCGTAACAATTTATAGTACAAAAAGTAAACAAAAGTAGAATATTGGTCGCGTATCTTTTTCTTGGCCCTACTGCTGGGATGACAAGTGCATAGTAGGCTAATTTGAATAAATAATTTACACTCAACAGTTACTAAATAAATTTTATATCCAAATAAAGGTAATTTTATTGCGAACACATGGTATTGGGTTTCTAAAGTAAATTGGTCTAGACACATGGTTGTCGTACTTCAGATTACGTATATTTGGACACGGAAGGAAAGCCCTGCACATATATATGATATTAGTGAATTTCACCTACTTCACCAATCACAATGTTTAAAGGAGTTGAATATAGTTATCTAAAAAAATATAGACTCTGAAACGAAATTTTACTGAATTCGATTCAATTCTCGGTACGGGTCAACGCTGTCTTTGGCAGAGTCCTTACTGCTCTACGCTTGGTTCAGTTGCCCACTACCTACCGTAGTCCATTGCCTGAGCGCGATGAGCGTGCGTAAAAAGAAACGAATTTGCATATGAACCTCGATTAGGGTCCCAGTACTTTAGGCATCGTTTTCCAGCTTACATTAGCCCGGATCCGGATCCCCACTGCTTGTGGCAGCGACTTATCGCCTAATTCCTCGTCAACCTTCACCGCAGGTTCAACTTAGAGTGGAGAAACCCAGGTTAGAAAGTTCAACCACGAGTTAAATATTTCCCATTCACCGTTAACTTAAAAAGCAAGTTTCCCCTACAAATACATCTCTTTTCCAGGACATCTTTAGGATGTAATGTGGATGAAAAAGATAGCTTTAGGATGAACTGTGGATAAAGGCTTTTTTCACGTGAGCAGAAACTAACACACGAACCTCGGTTAGTGAATGAAAATTCCAGATAAAAAAGACGTCACTATGATAAAGGGGCAAAGTAAACTTTGTACAAAATTTCAAAGTGATAAGTACAATATTATCAAAAGTACATACTGAGAGTGAAAAAAAAAAAAATTACTAAGATAAAGGGGGAAAAAAGGACCGTTTGACAAATTTTCAAAGTGATACGGTCTGTACAATGAAAGATAGGCACAGGTGATAACAGAAACGAAGCGGCGGCTTGAAAGAATTTCTGTTGTAAAGCATCTAACTTCTTTTCTAATGGTCAGATTTAATTTTAATAACTTTAACCCTTAAATGCATGGATTTTTTTTCCCAAAAAAGTTGTATTTAACTGCAAGAAACTTTTATTACGCAGAAAACGCAACGAAAGAAAAAAGAAACAGATTTATTTTTTATGTAATGGGCTAATTTATATGTTGTATATAGATTAAATAATGGAAACTTTCCCAAAGACTACCAAAAAGCCTTTATTTTCATGTTGCAGAAATGATACACTATGCATTTAAGGGTTAAACCTTCCCCGGTCAACGCGGGTCATTTTGCAAAAGGCCGCGCGTAAATCGGTCTCATAATTTATCAGTCCATAGCTAACATACATACAAACACAGCGTTTTAAATATACCAGTGCAATTTTAGCCAGTGCAATTTAAATTTTTTGTAATGTTTTATTACAATTCTATATTGACGTGTATATAAATATATTTCTTTTTATGTCATTGGCATGAGTTTGATATTAAACATTTAACAAATATCTACAGACGGTTTAAGTTGATATATTTTTATTTTAACTAATTGAAATTTTTAATTTAGATGGTCAACTCGGATTCATGTAATCACTTCTTGTATATAATAACTGAGAACAACAACATTTAAGATTCAAGCACATCAACAGCAGTATAATATTAATAGAAAGTACATCATTTAAATGTAGATGGCGCCACAAACCAATTTTCCAGCTCCTAATTATTGTTCTTGTTTTCATATTGAAGATTTCAATAGCTTTAAATCTTCCCCACATGACAAGGACAAGTCTTGGACAAAGATTGTCTTCAACAAAAGAAAAAAAAAAAAAAATGGACAATAGTTTTTCAGTCTACATCGAACAAACTCGTACTAACATTGCATTTTATATACACTCTCTTGCAAAAAATCGAAGTTCCTTAAAAAAAAAAAAAATTACTGTTTTTATCAATATTAAATACAATAAAATACTCGGTGTGCTTATCCTGAACAAAAAGTGGTAAATTAAAACAGAATCTTACCAAAAATAGGCGAAAATTTTTGATAATTTAAAAAAATTATAAAGAAGGCAAAGACTCTCTTGGCTCCTACAAAGTGTGTTCAGAAAGTAATGCAGGGCCCGACTTAGACTGCCTGGAGCCCCGGGGCAAGCCTATTCTGTGGGGCCCCCTTGCAGTGGCATAAGAGGTCTTTAGGTTGCAGAATTTCTGCATACGCGTGTAGGAGGGCCCAGGGCATTTGCCCCGTGTGCCCTGCCGTTAATCAGGGCCTGAAGTAATGAGAGTGATTCCGTAAAATTCATTTATTTGAAGATAAGTTTACAGACACCTAATATTCTTCAAAATTGCCTCCTGCTGCATTAACACTATTTCTGTCTTTTTGACAGTAAAGTCCGCCTGTGGGCGTTATTCTTCCAAATTACAACATTTCAGAACAAAATTTTTTGTATTCACATTTATAACAGAAATGGATATGTACATTATAATTATACTCTTTGTAATCAAAGTATCTGTATCCATAGTAAATTGATTGTACAAATGCGAATATTGGGTATATTCTTAAGAAATAAATAACCTACAAACTACGAAGGAAACGCTCACTGGCGGTGTTACAGATTTTTAAATGACTTGAAACGACTTTATCACCTATTGATACCCGCTTGGAAACTTTTAACTGGAATGCTGTTCAGAACGCGCGTTACGTTTCTCTATAAGTTCTTCAGATTGTCAAAACAATTAAAAACTACAGCAAACAGATTTTTGAGCTCGATTTTAACCTTGAGAATAGAAAAAAGAAGCGAGTAAGAGGTCTTGAGATCGAGTCCCGGTAAGTGTTTTTCATATTTGAATTTTTTTATTTCATCTGTTTTTTTTTTTTCATTTTTAATTAAATTAAATTATTATTTTAAGAGAAAATAGTTATTATATTAAAACGTTTTTCTTTCTTTCTTTCTTTTTTTTTCTTAACGTGGACAATTTAATATATATATTTAATTAAAAGAAATAAATAATATAAAGAGAAACACTTTTATATTACATTTCGATAAAATTTCGTTAGCGATATCTGCTAGCGTTTTATGTAAAATTTTAATTACTATTTTTTATCGATGTCACTAATAACAAGTGTTGATCGTCTGCCCTTAATTGTGTTATTATGCATGCAATATTTTGCATGAAAAATCCTGAATGAACAACAGCTGTTTCTGCTTAACTATTTGACGTCACATTTAACTTTTATTTTAAATATTTTGTTAATAGGACTTTTTTAATACAATAAATATTTTGCTTTGGAATAATAATTAAATGTAATTAAAAATGTAAAAAAAAAAAAAAAAAGTTGAAATAAAAAGATAAATCACAAAATGCCATTGCCGGGATCGATCGCAGGACCTCTCATTTACGAGTCAAACGCGCTACCACTGCACTACCTCACATATAACTTAGACTTGTGTTTTGTTGGTTTTCACAGAAACAGCTAAAACTATTAGGGGGTCATATTTCGACCCATAATGGGTTGTTGAGCAAATTTTAAACCTTACCCTATGTTTTCGACCATGCTCTTCAATTTTAGCTTAGTTTGGTTTCAATAGCAATTTTACTGGTTTGTACTTCACTTGTAAGTGGATTTCTAAAATACATAGAAACTTCTGTAATTTTAAGTTTGTCAACTCCTGAAATTTTTTTCTGTCTATGGCAGTACTATGAAGCCTACAAGCCAGTATTTTGGGTTGTCACTTTATGGTCAATTTTTACTTCTAAAGACTCATTAGACAGGGCGCGAGACCTAGAAGCCAGAGAAAAGTATTAAAATGGAAACACTGCTTACCCGTTTCCTCTGAAAATTCTGATGTAGTCTCTGTGCTCTGGTTTCTTCGGAGTGAATCGAATGCAAGAATGTTTCATTATCTCATTCATAGCTCTCATGATGCTGTCAGTCAGAAAATCCTCTAATCGGAGATAAGACAAAATGTATTAGTACGAAAAAAGTACCCATTTTTTAAATTTGTATTCTAAATGAGGATGAGTGGTGGTTTATGAATTTACGCCTGTCTGTGTTATGTTTTACATGTCTTTGTTTAAGCTTTTATCAATAAATGTTATAACAAAGCACATTTGGTAAGTGTCATGTCATTACACAGTGAATTACATGTATTGAAATACTAGTACAAACATATTAAAATACAAATATATTTTATGAAAGGATAAAAATTACTTCTGAATAATTTTTCCAGAAACTTCCAAAAGAACAAAAAAAAAAAAAAAAAAAAAAAAAAAGAAAAGAAACGAAAGAAAGAAAGAAGCTGTTTAAGCTGTAATAACTGAAGATGAATTGAATTCAATAGTGATAATCCCGATAGCTAAACCGTGAAGATTCTTTACCAAACTAACTTAATTTGCAAAGGAAAGCATTATCTTCCTTGATCCCTAACTACTCGTACTGATGATCTTAAATTCGGAACGAAGTGTTTTTACCGAACAACTTCGAATAAATGCTTTTTTTTTTTTTTTTTTTTTGTATGGCCCTGTAATTGAATCCTGAAAGATTTTTATTCCATATCCTGTATGAAACACGATCGTTCCTAAACTTTTACGTTCATTTTATTATATTATCACCATAGACCGTAATTTAAAAAACAGTATTTTTTTAACATAATATTTTAGCTTTAAAATACTCGTCTTCTTCTTTTTTTAGTTCCCCATTATACTATAGGTATGGGGAACTTAGGTAATCGTGAAAATTTTCGACCTCGGTTTTTTGACTTTTTTATACGTTTTCAGGTGTGAGGAATCCGAAAATGACAAAATTTATATGGTGTCTGTCTGTAGGGTGTCTGTTAGTGTGTCAGTCCGTTAGTGTGTTAGTCCGTTAGTGTGTTAGTCCGGTAGTTTGTTAGTCTGTTTACACGATATCTCACGAACAAATGATCGCAGAGAGGTCATATCAGTTTTAAAGTATTACTTTTGATACTGGCAAGAACCCTATTCATTTGCAACATTCGAATTAAAAAACTTCGTAAGTTATTAGAAATTTACGATTTTCTTAACATGGGAGAATAGGACAAAAAATCACTTAAACGTGCATTAAATGGAAAAAAATATCAGTTTTGATGCCAGAATGAACATCAGTTACTATAAATATGCTACTTTGAAAATTTCGCAAGTCATTGGAAATTTACGAATTTCTTAACATGGCAGTATAGGGCAAATTTTCCCATAATCGTCAATTTTGAGATATATTTTCATCGTAAAGATGTCAGACTACTTTTGAAATATTATTTAGAACACTGGCATGAATATTAATGACTATGAATTTTCCAATATAAAAATTTCGTAAGTTATAGGAAATTTACGAATTTCTTAACATGGCAGAATAGAGCAAAATTTCACATAAACGTCCATCTTGAGGGATATTTTCATCGTAAAAATGTCAAACCACTTTCGAAATATTATTTAGGATACTGGCATGAATATCATGGACTATGATTTTTCCAATTTAAAAAATTCGTAAGTTATTTGGCATGCACGATTTACTTAACATGTCAGAATAAGGCAAAATTGAGCATAAACTTCCATTTTGAGGATCCTAAATACATTAGACAACTTCAAAATTACATTTATGATATTTGTTTGAACATGATTGAATACAAATATTCTACTAGGAAAATTTCGTAAATTATTCGTAATTTACGATTTTATCAACATAGCAAAATTGTAATTTTTTCATAAAAATCTAAATTTTGAGGATTATTGCATTGGAAATAGTAGGATGAAAACTAAACAACGGAATTGACTCCGATAAAATAAATTAATAGATTAGAATAAGATATCGAAGTGAACGGTGGATAGCCTATTAGGCGGGGATTTCATTCTGTCACTGTATCAAGCTTCGGTCAAATTCATTTCTTTTAACATGATTATAATATGTCTCGCACTAGAAATTTGTGAGAACATAAATATGATGGATAACTGAGCAGAGTCCACCTATGCCAACTAGTTTTTAAATGATAATGGTGGCAGTATAATGAAACGCGAGTAAAATTTTAGGAACGCTGCAAGGTCTGGAATTGGTTTAAAATCTATTTTGGTAATAAATTCCGTTTCGAAATAATGTTATTTTAAATGAAATTTTTAACTATCTGAAAGTTCTTATATTTTTACAGTAAAATATAAAATATAAAATTAAAAATTTTTTGAAAATATAATAATTTAAAAAAATTAAAAAATAATTAAAAAAAAATATATTAAATTCTTTTTATCCTATATTATGAAACAAAGATAAAATTTTGAACTTGTGTTATTGTTTTTATGTAGAAAATAGCTGTTGTAACAGGCTTAAAGAATCATCAATTTCAAAAGGAATAATGCCTCCTGGCCACCTCATTGAATCTTTTGCAACGGCATTCCTGTCCTGAAAATAAATAAATTAATATTAATCTGCTATGGCACTCAAACCACTTTTCCTGACATTTTATTTCTCTAAAAAATTATTATTGGGATTGAAGGTGTATTTGAACATTTCCAACGTACTTTAGAAATACTGCAAAATACAGTCGAGCCTCAATTTAACGAAGTCACTAAATCCACCAAAAAATCTCCGTCATAAGGAAAATTTGTTAAATATCCACTTTTTACAAAATGCTTTGGATTAAATAGAAAAATCTATAATTCATAAGCATTAAATGTCACGTAAAAAAATATAAATTATATATTTTTTCAATTATATTTATTACAGGTATTCTATTTTACAACTTTCCATTAAGTAATAAAAGCATTCTCTACAGACTCTGCTAACGACTATTGTTAGCCATTTTAAAGGGAGAGTAATAAGAAGTTGTCTACAAAAGCCTGTCCAATTTTCTCGGAAAAGAAACATCTGTGATTTAGTTTCCTCACTCTTTTTTTAGTTCCCCACCATACTATAGGTATGAAAAACTTAGGTAGTCGTGAAAATTTTCGACCTCGGTTTTTTTACTTTTTTACACGTTTTCAGGTGTGAGGAATCCGAAAATGACAAAATTTATATGGTGTCTGTCTGTAGGGTGTCTGTTAGTGTGTCAGTCCGTTAGTGTGTTAGTCCGTTAGTGTGTTAGTCCGTTAGTTCGTTAGTTTGTTAGTCTGTTAACGCGATCTCTCACGAACAATTGATCGCAGAGAGGTCAGATCAGTTTTAAAATATTACTTTCGATACTGGCAAAAACCCTATTCATTTGCAACATTCGAATTAAAAAACTTCGTAAGTTATTAGAAATTTACGATTTTCTTAACATGGGAGAATAGGACAAAAAATCACTTAAACGTGCATTAAATGGAAACTTTTTACTGTAAAAATGTCAGACCAGTTTTAAAATATCAGTTTTGATGCCGGAATGAACACCAGTAACTATAAATATGCTACTTTGAAAATTTCGCAAGTTATTGGAAATTTACGAATTTCTTAACATAGCAGTATAGGGCAAAATTTCACATAAACGTTAATTTTGAGAGATTATTTTCATCGTAAAGATATCAAACCACTTTCGAAATATTATTTAGGATACTGGCATGAATATCATAGAGTACGATTTTTCCAATTTAAAAAATTCGTAAGTTATTTGGAATTTACGATTTACTTAACATCTCAGAATAAGGCAAAATTGAGCATAAACTTCCATTTTGAGGATCATAAATACATTAGACAACTTCAAAATTATATTTATGATATTTGTTTGAACATAACAGAATACAAATATTCTAATAGGAAAATTTCGTAATTTACGATTTTATCAACATAGCGAAATTGTAAATTTTTCATATAAATATGAATTTTGAGGATTATTGCATTGAAAATTGTAGCATGAAAAATAAACAACTTGATTGACCTTGATAAAATAAATTAATAGATTAGAATAAGATAAATATATCGAAGTGAACGGTGGATAGCCTATTAGGCGGGGATTTCATTCTGTCACTGTGTCAAGCTTTGGTCAAATTCATTTCTTTTAACATGATTATAATATGTTTCGCACTAGAAATTTATGAGAATATAAATATGATGGGGACTGAGCAGGGTCCACCTATGCCAACTAGTTTCTAAAAAGAAAACATGAAATGTTTGCTTTTATGTAGCCCTGTATATCGTCTTTAAACATTGCATATGCACTAAAATTATCCTCATAGCACTGAAAATTTACATTGAACAATTTCGTCTTATACCTCATAAGAATCAGAACAAATTTGTAGGGCTTTGTAAACCAATGTAAAAACTCTAATCATATCTTATTTTACAAGAAAACTTATTTTGTAAATCTTAAAAATTACATATTATTACGAATTTGTGAATAATGATAGTTATTTATATGTAAATTCATTCAAAGAGGCTTAGTCAGGTTGTAAAATGTTAATTTTCTGCATTTCCAGCTTGTTTTTCTCATGTTAGTAAACATATGACTCTAGGCCTGATCCCCCGCGCTATTCGTAGTGTTCTCGTCTCTCTTTCCAACATTTTTATCTTTTAAACGGTACTTTTGTAAAGAAAAGGAAAATTAAAAAACTTATTCCTTCCCTATTTCTTTTAATTTCTAAACTTAACTAACCCACAGAATTAAAAAAAAAAAAAAAAAAAAAAAAAATGTTTGTTACAAATTGATTAAAAAATTTGTAACAACAGATACACATACAGACCAACTGCTGAAAACATAATTTTCAGATTCAAGTTAACTCAAAACGTTTAAATATAACAAAAACAGAATTTCCAAAATTTAGCCCAAAAGCAAGATTTTCTCTAGCGTATACATGGGAAAGAGAAAATAAAAACTATATACGTTTTCAAAAAGACTTTTTCTGCTTATTCTGTGAAGAAAAAGTAAGGTTTTCATTTGAAAAAATTGTGTTTGTGTTATATGGGGCCCCTTGGCGCTCTACCTGTGATACCTCATCTGATAGATTATCTGAATGCACGTGATCTTTGAACTCAATGTCATTGAGCTCAAGCGAAAACCCTTTCCTCATAAAATAACTTATGGTTTCTAGTTTTATTTTAACATAGCAATCCGCGTTTGTAATGATCGATAGATGGCGCTTTCTAAACTGCAGTTGTCAGTAAATATAATAGCCACGTGTATTTATTATTGTTCTTACTTGTTGTTCTATCATTTTTTCAGCGTTAAAGCTATCAGTGGTATGATAATTTCCCCTTAGCCCACCAGAGGGCGAGCATTTCATTACAATCGCGGATCGGGGCCAACAACTTGAAAAGTACGAAGAAAAAAAATTACAAGCTTTCAAATAGATTTTTTTTCGGTTAAGACGATTCTGTGAAGAAAAATTATGCTTTCTAGTTGAAAATTTGAGTTTTCGTTACATGGAGCACCTATGGGCTCTGCATGTGATATGGCCGTCTGCTTCATCTAATAGATGAAGCTGCTCGGCATAAAAATTGCACCCAACACCATTTTGGCAAATTTTTATGTAAAATGACCTTCTGATTTAGAATATAATGCCCAATTTTGCTCTATCACCCACCGTTTTCTAGAGACAGCCCTTGTTTTTATCCCTTTTCGATAATTTTGTAACTATAAATTTTATTTTTAGAGGGACAGAAGATTATTTTAACTGTTAAATATCTCTTGAGGGGCTACAAAGTTCGAAAATTCTAAAACATGGACATTTGCGGCAAGGGGAAAATTTAGGGGGCGGGGGGGGGATTTGCCACTGAAATTATGTATTACATTTCCTATATTTTCTAAATCTGTAATTAATGTTATTAAATAAATATTATATATATATATTTTTTTTTTTGTGTTAAATTAATCCTTTTTCATTCGCCAAATCAAATTCATGGCTATAAAATTACCGAACAGTGATAAAAATTGAGAGAAGGGGTGGTGTTTCTAGAAAACGGTGGGTGACTGAGCAAAATGGAAGTCATATTTGGATTCAGGAGGTCATTTTACATTCGAATCAGCAAGAATGGTATCAGAGCTCGATTTTTTTTTTTTTTTTTTTGCAGTGCAGTGTTATTTGAATGCATGATGCTTTTGAACTCAATACCATCAGCGAAATCGCTTTCCAGTTCGGTGCCCGGTGTCCCCTACTTAACATATATATATATATATATATATATATATATATACATGTTTTCAAACAGATTCTTTCCGCTTAAGACGATTTTGTGAAGAAAAAGTATGGCTTCCATTTCAAAAAATTGAGTTTGTGTTACATAGGTCCTCTAAGAGAGCCGGGTGCTCGCTTGTCATCTTGCTCATCTGTTAGATCATTTGAATTCATGACACTTTTGAACTCAATGCTATTAGCGAATTCCCTTTCCTTTTAAGATAATTTGGATTTTCTAGACTTTTATTCAAACATAACAGTCGGGATCCAGTGCTCCCTACTTTGAAAAAATAAAAAAGAAAAAAAAGAAAAAGAAAGAAAGAAAGAAAGAAAAGAAAAGAAAGAGAGAGAGAGAAAAAAAAAATGTTTTCAAACAGTTTTTTTTCTGCTTAAGACGATTTTATGAAGAAAAAGTATTTTTTCCATTTGAAAAACTGAGTTTGTATTACATGGGGCCCACTTTTGATACCTCATGTGATAGATTATTTGAATGCACGAAACTTTTGAAATCAATGTCATCAGTGAAATGGCTTTCTTTTTAAGGTTATTCGTGGTTTCAAAACTTTTATTTGAACATCTCCATCTGTGTACGATGCCCAACACAATATGTTAAAAGTTCGAACTCGAATTTCTCCGCGAATATTGGTCGTATAAATATCGAACTTTTTGTGTTTGAAATGTTTTTGTATGGACAAGATTTCCTTAAATAGGAATATACGGATTTGGGGACTGTATATAAATTTAGATTTTGTATTTTTTCAGGAAAAATCTTTTTCACTTCAAAATTTTAATATCTCTCTCTACTCAGCATCTAATTTTAACCATTTTTGTAATTCAAAGTATGCAACTAGGGCTAACGGTTGCAAAAATAACGGTCATTGAGGTTAAGAGTGACACCCTGTATATATATGTGTGTGTGTGTGTGTGTGCTTAGCTTATGTAAAACGGCTGGAACCATTTTGATGAAAGTAAGATAAAAACTGTACTGTTTGATTTTCTTCGAAAAAAAAATTGATTCTTAATGGTAAATAACAATTAACAGCTCGACTCGGAGCAAAATCTGGTTTTCTATTATCAGATGGCTATGGTGGCAAGGATTAATTTTCATCTTTTGAAAGTCATTCACAACATTTATCAAAATCCTTAAATTACAAATTCATTAAAACAACATATAATATAGAAGTATAGCTTCAATTTCTTCGAGATTTGTACCCGCGAATGCTAAAAGTTTTCTGAAGCAAATATATATTTCTGTAAGCGATGCGAGAATTTTATATATATATATATATATATATATATATATATTAATTATAGCACGATCAATTTTACCCCTCTATGGCCATCTCATGATATGTGTTTTTAAAAAGAGGTCTCAAATCTTTTCGATTTGAAAGACCATAAAATCTATATAATATTTCTCTAACGTGAATCATTTGCAATTTAATTTTGCAGAAACGGCACGATAGTAAATTAATAAAATATGCGAGGTTAAAAAATAATACATAAGCAATATTTAAGCATAATAAAAAAAATCCAGAGTGACTCCACTCGACTTTCCGAACATTAAGAAATTCACGGTTGTATAAATAAATTAAAATAAGACTAGTCGTTAAATAAACAAAATGAAAAAGGGTGTTTGAGCATTTTTTCATTGTTTAATTTTACGCTATTGTACTTCAAATAATTTGAGTTATAATGATAATGAGTTTTCCGTTGTGTCCTTTTAAAAATCTATAAGGACTAGATTCACTAAAATCTATATCATTTGTGCGACGATGACCTATAATAAGTGTATAAATTTTCAGATCAATCGAATAAGGTGTTTAAGCATTATCTCACTTTAAAAAATTTGGACCCATAAGCCATAATCATAAAGAATATTCCTTTGTGTCTCTGTAAAAAAACAATAAGTGTTAGATTCACCATAATCTGTGTAGTTCGTAAGACTGTGACTTACATAATGTGTTTAAATTTTCAGCTCTATCGAATAAGCGTTTAGACACGCTATCGTACTTTAAAAAATTTGGACTCATAGACCATAACGATAAAGAATTTTTCTTTTTGCCCCTGTAAAAAAACTATAAAATTTAGATTCACCAAAATTTATACAGTTTGTGAAACGGGGACTTGTATTATGTACATGAACTTTCAGCTCAGACGAATAAGGCGTTTAGACGCTATTGCACTTTAAAAAACGAGCCCAATGGTTGGTTGGTGTCGTGTCCATGGGGAGAACTATAGATAACCATGAGTGTGCAAAACACAGCCGGCCAACTCCTTAATATATCGGAGTACAGACTCTGGATGTCAAAAGGGGAGAATTCCCCAAGCTCAGCCAGGGATCTTAAAATGGCAGGGCAGTCAAAAATATGTTTTGGTGTTAGTGGAACATCATCAAAGTTACTGCAAACACGGTAGGTTCTATTGCCATCTCTCAGGATCTTCATACCTCGATAGTAACCAGTTCTAAGGCGGGTGATAGTTTTGGTAAGGTCTCTGTTTGCGTTTATTTCACAAATCTGCGAGTCTTTTTTTAATGGTGTTTTCTCTCAAACGGAATCTTGCGATCGCATTAACATCGTCAAGAGAGACCTTGGCGATATTTTCATTATTGAGATTTCTCCTTTCCTTGGCTAGTTGATCTGCCTCTTCGTTTCCAGGGATGCCGACTTGCGCGGGTATCCACTGCAGAATACATATCTTGTATAGTTTGTCAATTTCTTCCAATTGGTATTGGATATCATGGGTTATCCTTGATTGAGCCCAATAATACCACACTATAATACACTATATAAACCCCTTTACAATATGTTATTATACCTCTTTGCAATGCTATATATATACATATATATATAAGTGGAATATGTGAAAGAGTGCGTGAGAGATAAAGAATGTTGTTACTTCTTGTTTAAAAGTTTCGTTTTTTTTATTGAACAGTCATTTAAAAAGTTCAAAATCTTCCCTCCAAATTATTAATAAAATACTCTTTTTTTAAAAACACTCATTATTGAATAAAATCATCGCTGAGAATCATTATTTTATCAGTTTTACTTACTGAGGAAGGATCTATGCCCATGATGTCTCCCTCGAAGAGACCATCATTGATCATGGGATCATGAAACACAGCTGAAAAATGAAAGAAAAAAAAATTGTGAATAAATAAATTATCATTATTCTTATTACATTTAAAAAAATATCATTTGATGTTTATTCAATAATAATAATAATAATAACTTATAAGATAATAGTAAAAAGAAATTTGAAATTAAAAAATTTTTTCAAATTTTTGTAAATATCAGCTGTAAAAAATAACATTTCATTTTCAATTACACAGAATTTTTTAAAAATATTTCTTAAATTTTTGTAGATTTTAATAGTTTATAAATAATAATAATAATAATAATGATAATTATAATAATAATAATAAAGTATCACATTTAGTGTTACACATTTTTAGTTTACGCATTAATTATTTTGTGTTGAAACACAACAGGTGTGGTAAACAAATCGATTGGATCAACTGGATCAATATCAGAGAGATTTTTCGTCGATTACAGAAACTAAGAAACGATTTCAATTGATTTTTTATTTCTGATAATTTTATTTTAGGTAATTTATTATTTAAGTTAATGGTAAATTTACTTTATCTTTTAATGATTAAAACAAAACATAATTAAAGTATCATTAATTATTTTATCATCTATATTTTTGCTTAAATTTAAGATAAAGTATTCATCTGCAAAACACAGCACAAAACTATTTAGATTTAAATGAAACAATTAAGATTTCACAAGCAGCAAATGTTCACAACGAAAACTTGAGTGATTTCATAGAAACATAAATTCTGAAAAGCGATTTATGTTCACTGCTCTAGGTGAATGTTACAAGTGGAACAGTTGTATACAGTGATAAAATGGGGCCACGGTAGCTTGATCAGTACAGCACCGCGCCCGCAATTTGAAGATTGCGAGATCGATATTCGAGCCAGTCGAATGATCATCGTGTACACTATCGTTAGCTGATGGATGTAAAATCTGTCGTGGCCGCAGTGTCTTTCATGTTCCAAAAAATTACTTCTGAGGTTACCGAATCTATTCCTTCCGCAGAGGGTAAAAATTGTGATGACTTATCTCTGGTCCACTGTATGGGGTGAGTCTCAGACCACCGCCAGTTGCCCAATGCGTAGCTGCAGTGCAGCGTTAAAACCACCTACAGAAATAAAACAATAAAGGAAACTATAACGATGGCCTTTCAAGACAACAGTATTTGCAGCTATTGGTCTCATAGTAAATATGTTAAAAAATATTAATTTTCAATTTTGCACCGATTTCAAAAGTTACGAATAGTGGAGTTTGAGATGTCTATCGAAGAAATTTATTTTGTACAGTTAGGTGCAATTTGTTCCATTTCATGTGAGTTTTATTTTTAGAAGTTTGAATAACAATTATATAGTGGGAAATCAAACGACTAGAATTTTTTTTTTCTTTTCGATTTTCTAAAAAAATACTGGACGAAATGGTCTTGGACTTCAGACATAAAACGTTACAAATGGCTTAAAACTTTAATAACTTTAATACATTGTTACACTCACTATGTACAATATTTAAATTTTATTTATTTATTTACTTTATTTTTTATTTTTATTTATTTATTTTGTATGTGTGAATAGCACAATTATTTAAGCATATACATATACATATTATTATTGTTATTTATTTATTTATTTATTTTCAAAAATTAAGTTTTTTGGCAAATTCTTTTGCTTATAACATGAATGAATTTCCAGAAAAGTTTATAAAACTTACAGAAAAATTGGCAAAACATTAGAGAAATATTACTCTGACACAGAAAAGTCACGTGCGTAATACACATTGAAATATGAGCATTTAAGGCGAATTTGTTTTTTGCATTTTTACTGTGACTGCACGAAAGGAAGAAATTTTTTTATTATAAAAGCCGAATACTAGATATATTGGACAGCTAATGTTAAAAGTCCATTTGAACAGAGTAAAAATTAAGCAAACAGTCGGCAAAAGAACAAGCTAGATTTTAGATATTTTCCAGAGTTGAAATTTCATAAGGGGTCTTTCACATTCCACGTATTCAGTTTAGAGATTCAATTATTTCAAACATATTGAAATAAAAACTTTATGCAAAATTCCTTATGGGCTTGTAACTCTAACACATTTTTATTTATTTGCTTAGAATTGGGAGTCCATAAGGATTTCTTTTTTTCACAAAAAAGGAGTTTTTCAACATGGTTAAAATAATTGGATCTCCAAATAAAATACGGCATGTGAAAAACCCCTTATAAAATTTCAAATCTGGAAAAATACAGTTGACAGCAAAATTATTTCAGCGCTAGCAATAATTCCTATATTAAAAAAGTACACTTACTACTGTTTTGTTAAATAAATCCTTGTCGATTCATGTTCTTAGACTGACTAAGAACATGACTCGACAAAGATTTATTTAATAAAGTAGTATTAAGTCTACTTTTTTTTTTATATAGGAATTAATGTTAGCGCTCGAATAATTTAGCTACCGACTGTATCGAAAATCTAGCTTGTTCTTTTGCCGACAATTTGCTTGATTTTTACTCTGTTCTAATGACTTTTTGACGTAAGTTGCCGATACATCTAGCTTTCAACCCATGCAAAAGAAAAAGAAAAAAAAATCTATTTTTCGCGCATGAGGAGTAAAAATATATTTACTATAAATGCTCATATATCAGCGAATATTACATATGTGAATTTTATGTTTCAAAATAATGTTTTTCTAACGTTATGCCATTTTTTCTGAGAGTTTTGTAAAATTTTCTTGAAATTAATTCGTTTTATAAGCACAGAAAAATTAAGAATTTTTGAAAAAAAAAAAAAAAATGTATGTATATATTTATACAGTAACCGCCGCTTAATAAATTCACTGGTTAACAAAATCAGACGCTTAATCTGATCAAATTGCCAGGACCGGAATCAAATCAATGCAAACGACTTTTAAAACCGCCGCTTAATAAAAATAAAATAAAATCAGCATAGCCGGTTAATAAACTCCTCCCCCCCCCCCCAAAAAAAAAAAAAAAAAAAAAAAAAACAACTCTTCTGGTGCAAAAATATCATTTATGTAAGTTTTTTTTTTTTTTTTTTTCACATTGCGATTGTTTTTATTTAAAAAAAAAAAAAAAAAAAAAAAAAAAAGAAAAAGAAAAGAAAGAAATTAAAGCACAGTAATTCCTCAGGTATCTATCTCTCTTTGCCGAAAATAAATTTAAAGGAAATTCGTGAATTTTAGGCAAAATAATGATAATTCTCCTCAAAGGAAAGTGCATAGAAACTTGGAATGCATTTAATTTACTTATATTGAAGAAAAGAAAAAAGTAATTATTATAAGTCAAAAATTAATTAATATTCTTTTTAATTCCATTACTCGTTATCTTTTGAAATTTCTTTCCAAATTCAGAGAAGTACAATTCCTTTTTCTTAAATGCAAGAACGGTCGCCGGATATAAAAATCAACCGCTTAATAAAATCTTTTTGGCTCAGAACGAATGTGATTTTGATAAACGGCGCGTACTATATATATATATATATATGCCTAAATAATTGTGCAATTCCCACACATAAGGTAGAAACCATAAGGTAAAAGAATTCTAAAAAGCTTCACTTTTAAACTACAATATGAATAAAAGTTCTTCGTTCGCAGTGTATAAGAATTCACTTAAAATATAAACAGGACAGCATACTCACAATACGAAGGATTCATAATATTATTTCCCCCATCTAAAAAAGTATAGACTAGACGTTCTCGATCATTTCGTCTATCCAGTTAATTTGTTTACCTTATACGCTGAGCTCCTAAATCTATATTTCCTGTTTAAAGAATCAGAAAATGACTACTTATTCGTTCTAGACGGTGAGGGTTTCTTCGAAAGGTATATCAACGCTTTACAGAGTTCCAAACTTTTCCGTACATCTCCACAAGCCTTTTACGAAATTTGTAAATAAATCTCTAACACAAACGGGCAGCTAAAAACTAAAAATTATAAGTGAATGAAATACTTACTTTGAAATTTTAGTTGGTAGACCTCTATGGATCTTTACATTTAATCATATAAGAATGTTTTTCATTGTGGTGCGATTTTAAACGCAAACTATTTAGTTAGGAGTAAATATAAGGGGGGGGGGGGGAATTGACAATATCATTAAGTAAATTATTTAATTAATTATGTTAAATTAATTGTGCATAATTTAGATTCGGAACACTTCAAAATTTAAATATTTGTGACATTTTAAATTTTGTAGCATTATTAAATGGTTCTTCTATAGACGAAACACAGAGATTAGTTTTGCTTACATAGATTTTAATTTATTAAAGGCCTAAAAACTTTTTAACATACCAATAAAAAAAAAAAAAAAAAAAAAAGAGAGAGAACAAACTATTAGATTAAATTCAAGATTTAAAGACAGATCTGAAAAAATAAATAAACTAGTATTATGTGGTCACCTCAAGACTTTCATTTATATAATTTCCCACAAAATTAATGCGATACAAATTATTTACTAAATTATTAAATTATTTTCCATTATAAATGCAAACAATTTTTATCTGACAGAATTATATTACTAAATGCCTAAAGAAAGTCATTTTTTTGCCAATATCATAAAGAATTTTTTTTTTTTTTTCGTTAAAACATGAAAAAAATCGATAACTTTGTTTTAAATTATCACAGATTTATGGTTCAACCATTCGTTTTAAAGGGATTGACGAGATCTTTCAAAAGATGCCCATATTGAAAATGTACACCCCCCGGGGTACTTCTCCCACAGGGGGGGGGGAGGGAATCTTCCACATGCACAAACTTTTTTTCCTAGTTTTATCAATAATTCATATTAGTTTTAAAATCACACATAAAAAATAACTCTCATTATGCACATTTATACGAAATTTTGTCCTAAACTGCCATGTTAAAAATTTAGAAAAATGGGATCACAGCGTCACCTGTTGAGCGAATGATCACCAAATCTAATCAGCACCAGTTTATGTCAGAGTCCAAATAAATACCAAGTTTGGTTAAATTTCGTTCATTGGTTCGTGAGATACGAAATCCACAAAATTTGTGATACACACACACACACAGTCAGACATTTTCCAAAAGCAGTCGAATCGTGTTGAGGGCATCCCAAAACGTGTAAATTCGTCGAAAACTGGAGTTCAAAAATTTTCACGAATCCAATACTTTTTCTATATATGTACATAGCAGAAAGTAAAAATTATAAGTGATGTACTTGAGGTGCCTTGGGGCAAACATAACCACCCGAGTAACGCTTATCCAATGTTGCCAGATCTGGCGGATTTTTTATTCAGTAATCACCAATCATTTTTCAATGTAACGTTTGCCTAATCACTTCAAAAATTGACAATCTATTATGTATATCAAATATCACTTCTCAAAACTATTGGTGATTATTGAAGAAAAAAAATCGCCAAATCTGGCAACACTGCGCTTGTCCAACGTTCAAAAATTCGGGGATAAATGTAACCACGGATGATAAATCAAAAACTTTTAGGATAAAACAAATTTGAAAAATATATTCAAAGTCTACATACAAAGCTCCCTTCAAAAAAAAAAAAAAAATAGAGTTTATTTCACAATGGCAAAATTTCGAAGTTGGAAAAATGGAAATGTAAGTAATTTTTACATATAATGATAATAGATCAAACGAACAGATATAATGACCAATAGGGTTCAAATAGAAAATCTCATCTGTTGAATGGTAAGGAGAAGTTATACTAACCCCGTGGCTATACTTAACCAACTTTACTTTACATGAATTTATAAAATTTAATAAAAAATTTCAAATTTTCAAAGTTTAATTGTTTAAGAACGTTTCAAATAGATCATTATTTGAAAGCAAATAATATGTAAATAATAATAAAGTTGTACTTAAATTTGCACTAAATTTAAATTACGGTATAGAATATTACACGCAAAATACAAATTTCAAAAAAAAAAAAAAAATCAGAAATTTTGCTCCTACAGCCGGCAGCAAAAGTATCCGAGCACTAGTAAAAATTCCTATGTAAGAAAAGTACACTTAATACTAATTTTTTTAAATAAATCCTTGTCGAATCGCGTTCATAAACTGACTAAGAAGAGGATTCGACAAGGATTCATTTAACAAAACAGTATTAAGTGTACTTTTTTAATTTCTCTTACCCATAAGGTAGAGAAAGTATTGTTTTAGGGTCAAATTTTCGAACGTGAGTTTTTGTTATATTTACACGTTTTGGGGTTCCCTGAATCCGAAAATCATGCTTTCAGCGAATGGTCTGTGTGTGTGTTATCAGCATAACTCAAGAACAAATAGTAGCAGAAAGACCAAACTTAGTATTCTAAATGTGTATGATATAGGAATGCTACACTAAGCTTTTCGTTGAGATGAAGCAAATGGTTCGTGTATAGGGACACCCAAGAGAATTCAAATACATTACGTCTATGGGGGAAATTGCAGGTAAGTCGAGTTTAACATCTATAGACTGCACTAAACCAAATGAAACGAATATATATTTTTATATGCGTAAAAGCATGTCTCATGTAGAATATGGTAGGGAAATCATTCACTGTTTGTTTACAGGGCTACACAAGAGAACTAGATAAAAGTGTGACAATAGTTGCAAATTGATGGAAGTGTATTTCAGGCTGGGCCATGTATTATTACTATATAGGATTATATTTAGGTGCACCATGTGGTCTGTATATAATTTTCGAAAGATGTGCAGGGCTTCAAATATTTAAGCGATAACATTATTTTTTGTTATTAGTGGATGTGCTTTACTTATAATATTTTACCATTTCCAGGAAAGCTGTTCGGGAATCGAAATGAATTCCTCATAGAGATATGGTAAATAATATATGTTTTTAAGCTAAGTATTCATCGATTGTGTTTTGTATATTTACACGTTTTAGGGCTTCCTGATTACCGTAGTCTAGTTTCTTAACGTTTGATCTTTGTCTGTGTCTTTTACAGTGACTTAAAAACGAATAGTTTTAGGAGATCCAAATGTTGTATTTTGAAGTTAATATAAGTTTGTTGCTGAAAAAGTTTGACCAAGATTGATAAGTTTCAAGGAATGTTGCGTGTGAAAATTGTCTGAATAATTTTAAATGAACTTTTAATAACAGATTTAAATTCTATATAAATGTAGGTACATTAATGAAACGGGGGGTTTAGGGGGGCGGTAGACCCCCCCCCCCCTTCACACAGAACTAATTATCATATAAAACTCTTCCGAAGCCTAATTTGAATTGTTTAACATAGGTTTACATAACAGTACTCGTTATCTTACCTCTTAATTTCCAACCTGTATTTATAGTATTAAATTTCAAAGTAAGAGAAAGTCGTGTGAGTGACACACCAGATTTTTTGTATAGGAATTTTTGCTAATGCTCGGATACTTTTTCTGCCGACTGTACCTGTATATTCTTAATGTAATTTTTTAATAAACCGATTTAAAAAAAAATAGAATTTTTTTTTTTTTTTTTTTTTTTTTTAGCTATAAATTATATACAGGGTTAGCAAGAAATAAGTTGCTCACTTCAGAAAACTCTAAAATCCGTCCTATTGGTCCAAATGTGGTAAAATTTTAACAACAGATAATTCAAATGATGTGCTTGACATTTATTAAATAAATAAAAACATAAAAATAATAGAAAATTCTGCCGATAGATGGCGGTATAACACAAATGGTATTTATTTGCATATATTCAAAATCAGAAACAGCATTTGCGTTTCAGCGCATGCATATTAGTATTATTCTTTGGATAATGGACAATATCTAAAGTCAAAGGCCACCAACTCTGCCTGATCTCAAGGACAGCATTTGGCGCCATGTTTTAGATATTCCGGCAGAATTACTCCGGCCAGCAGTTGAAAATATGATTATGCGATTACAGTACATTGTTAAACATGAAGAGTCTCATATTGAGCAGTTTTATTAATGTTATTTTATTTTTCACGCATATTTTTAAAGCATATTAAGCATGGCTATGTGTATTACAGTGCCATCTACCGGCAGAATTTTGTACTTTTTTTCTTTTTTCTTTTATAAATGTCAAGCGCAACATTCGAAAAAAATGTGTAGAGAAATATTTACTTTTTATGTTAGATATACTTTTTCTAAGATTAGGGGGATATTCTTGGAATAATATTGGAATTAATTATAACACACATGAAGATTGTGAAAAATATCAAGCAAAAAACAATAAGTGCACTCCATAAAATCCTTTATGGAACAAAAATGGCTGTATGTACCGTAAAGGGTTAAACAGTTAAAGGGTTAAACAGATAAAGGGTTAAACAGTTTTCTCCATAGCGCCCCTTGTCGCGAAGAGCAAATCCTCCGCGTAACTTGGAAAATATACACGGGCTTCTTGTAGATAGGACTTTTTATCAGACTGTTCTCATCAGCAGTCACCTCTGATTTCCAACTTTGTTGTTCATCAGCTCACGCCCATTGTCGGTTTGGTTTTATTCCGGCGTTTCTCTGAAATTGTTCAGTTCTCACACCATCTCCCACTGTCGGCTCTAGGCTAAGGCCTGGCGATATATGTTTTTTTTTAATAAACTGCGAGTAGTCCCCTTAGTAGCGCTCAACATCACTCCAAGAGTGATGAGCGGGGTTGCTCCCTCTTAAATATCTGTAGTTAAAATTTTATGTCATTTGAACCAATAGGACGGATTCTAGAGCCCTCTGAAGTGGGCAACTTATTTCTTATTGAACCTGTATATATATATATCTTTCTTTCTATCTTTTTTGAAAAATATTGTTCAAAGTCATTATCAACTTCACTAGCAACTTCATTTTCCAACTAGAATATGTATAATTTACATATAAAAATATTAAATATAAATTTACTACACATGCATAAATATATGTATCTTATTTTATTAATTAACTATGATGAACAATTTTCACATACCTGCTGGCTTTCCCCATGTTACTGCTATAAAAACGAAAATTACAACAATTCTCATTATCTGAGTTAAATATTACTTATTTACAAGCACTGTTCTTTAACAGAAAACGAATTTTCTTGCTCAGTTTAAATTGTACCTTATCAATAGAAGATATAAGTGAAATTATCTAACATTTAAAAAATAAAATTGATATATCAAGTAACACCTGCTAATGTCTCAATGTATTGCAACATTTTACAGCAGCTCTGTTCTGGTTGTTGAAATCACTCATAATTGAAATATTAAAATTTCACAAATAAAATTTTAGGTATTATATTCGTAATACATAACAGAGACTCACTAACAAAGGATTTTTCGAAATCTTCCCCTAAAGTCCAATTTAGAGGACAAAAGCAAACATTCATCGATTTTTTTTTTTTTTTTTTTTTTTTTTTTTTAGAAACCATACAAAATTGAAAAAGCTCCCTTTGCACTCTCAAAAGAGTTGTGACACAAATTAATAAACAAGATACACTTGTCGTAAAATCAAGATTATTTCTTTTGAGATAGAAGAATGGCTTTTTGCATGATCCGGGATCGAAATGATTTTTTTGCTTCGTATTCAGTCTTGTTAAAGGTTAAATATATATATATATATTTTTTTTTTTTTTTTTTTTTTTTTTTTTGCATACTCGGGTGAGTTTGGGCCTGAACTCCTTCTTCCTTAAATGAGCTACACTGAAATTGTTATTATAATCCTTCTTCTTCTCTTTTTTTTTTTAAAGAATTTTTATAATAATAATGGGACAACTTATTGACTAGTATGTTCATTAATGAAAAAAATATTGAATAAAGCTAATTTTCTTTGCTTCATCTTCTACACTGCTGGCCATCATAATGCAACTGAAAAAAAGGGCAAGAAATATCAAAACAAATTTATTAGATAGATAACATTTCCGTATAAGTATTAAATCATTAAAAATATAGTCATTTTCGAATTTAAGAACATGAGAAAATCAATATTTTGTATAGCCACTAAGAATGTCAGTTGCACGCTAGCCATTGATTCAAAGAGTTTTGGATGAACCCTTGGGATATGTTCTTCCATGCTTTTATCACACGTTGATAATCTTGCGTGGCATTTATCATTATCATAGCGGAGCGGAAGAGATAAAAGTTTTAGTTTGTGTTTGAAGGTCATTTGCGTATCTGTATCACATGACTGTTCGACGCCATAGTGAATGAAAAAAACTAACGCTCGAAACAAACGTTTGAACTTTAACGACACAGAAGCCGCTAATGTGCAGATTACCTAGTTAAAATGCGGAAAACTCTTTATTCCGCACTTTAACGGGTCATTTTAGTTAATTTGAAAATTAGCTAGGTAATCTGCACATTAACAGATTTCGAGCTTTAACGGCAACATATATATGAAGAGAATTATTCTGTAGACACCTGGTATAAATTTTCTTCATAACAGCTGCTTTAAATTTTCGCAATCAGTTGATGATGATTAAAGTGAAAAAGGGTTAAAGTTAATGATAATGCAGACGCCAGATAATAGCATTTAAATGTATTGATTTTCATAAGTCAAAAGTGAAAAAAGGGTTCTTTTTGATAGCCTTGTTTACATCTGGTAACAGATATTTCAATATATCGATTAAAATAATCATCATTTTCTACCATGTACGACATAAAATCGATTAGGACTTGAAAAATAAGGAAAACTTTTGAACTATAAATTGATGTAATAGAACTGTGCTAACACAAGTTGTTTACATTTAATTTTGCTATTCATTTCTAAGTTTTGTTCTTTTGTTTTTCCATTTTTCCATTTTTTTTTTTTTTTCCTCTAGAAGACTGAACCTACTGTCAGAGAAAATTTGCTTTTGAATAACCACAGTAATTACAAATGTTCTGAAATTAAAGAGACCAAATATTAAAAGCTTAAATGTTAATGTAATGTAAATTTTCAATACTAAATAGAATGTAAATATTGATATTAATGTTGAATACTAAATGTTGAAACCAGTTTTAAAAGAGACCAAATAAAATATCCAAATTTATGAAATTAAAAGTAATTAAAAATTTGTACATCTGAAATAAATTTATATTAAGTTGCTTTAATTTCCTACTAGAGCTATCCAGTGAAAAATTAGCGACGATCTGGGATTCCCTCCTAGGGAGTAGTCTAGATACAAACTCCTGTTATAAAAAGGAAAATAAAAGTGTTATTTTTTATGCATATTAAATAGCCTGTTTAATTTGTTAATTGAAATGGCCAACCAATTCTTCATATTTAAAAAAATATTTTGTGTGATTAATTTTAGAACTATAGTTTGTTGTTATCGTTATCTTCATAACTGGTAATAAAATGAAAATGTTTCTAAGTGGATTTACATTTTAAAAATTTACAGCAGACCACATGAACACATATTTTTACAAAATGGTAAAAACACTGTTCTCGCTACCCATATATTAGAAGCAAATTACAAGCAGTTTTATAAAATCAGAATTTTCTGTTTCTTTCAGTTTTTCAGTAAATTGCTGATCTAAATAAGACCGTATATGATGAAAAAAGATTTGGAAGAAAATAATGTTTTAGCTTAAAGTATTCAATCGGCCACAATTGAAAGATCCCAGCTAAAAAAGTCTTCAAGAAAAAAAAAAAAAAAAAAAAAAAAAAAAAATCTATAAAAAATGAAGAAAAACTGCAGCTAATGTAAAGATATTTGGAACAATCCCAGCTTAAAAAAAACTTAATAATAATAATAATAAAAAAAAAAAAAACTGTAAAAAGGAAGAGAAACTGCAGAAAACTGCAGATAAACTGAAGATATTTGGAACAGCAAAAAATTTGCAGATAACTTCTCCTCCCACCCCACCCCATAAACATTTCCCCCCTTAAACTTATTACTGTTCCTTAGTTTATCTGCAGTTTCTTTTCATTTTTACTTTTTTTTTTTTGAAGATTTTTTTAATGAATATTCTGAAGATTTTTTTCTGGGATTGTTCTAAATACCTTCACATTTATCTGCAGTTTTTCTTCATTTTTTATAGTTTTTTTGAAGACTTTTTTAAGTTGGGATTAAATTTACTCTAATTAACAAATAATTTATCTTGTAAAGTACACTAAGCGACAAAAAAAAAAAAAAAAAAAAAAAAGGCCGCACTTGGATATTTTTCTTTTCACTTTCTATAACCGCCAATTTTATTGTTTAAAAAGTAAATTTTCGAACTGGTTTTATTATGTTATCCCCCACATACACTTTAGCATTGAGTCCAGTGTTGAAAACAAAATGCAATTGTCAGGAAAATTGTAATTTTAGAAATTATTTCAGAAATGGTAAGAATAAGGCAGTTAACGATGCCACAAAAAGTATTAATTTTTGAAGGAAACTCAAAAAATATTTTAATACGTGAGATGGCAAAATAATTAAATATTAATGAAATATTGATAAAATTGTTTTTAGCAAGATTAAAAACTTTTTGGCCGTTTAAACTTAAAATTTGGCTTTAGGCGGCTATGTTGCTCATCCAAGCGAGATGACCGTAAGTTAAAAAGTCATTGCATATAAAATCGGTTTGTATTACATTTAGAACATAAAAGAGATTCAGAAAAAGTGTTTAGCAGCATAATTTCTTTAACTACAGTGCCGCAACAATTAAACAAAGCAGGTTCAAATGACAGAAAATTTGAAAAAAAAATCCTTTTCTTAGCGAAGAGAATTAGGAAAGCAAGACCTCAGATGGCTAAAAAAGTTTAAAAATGATTAGTTAATTATTGGGCTGAACTGGTTCTCTCTGACGAGTCAAGTTTAACTTATTTCGAGCTAAAAAACAAGCAGATCTGACAACGAAAATATCACCGACTTAATAAAAATCGCACTTTTAAAACAGTGACACATTCTCCGTACATTATGGTACGGAGGTGAATAACTTTTCAAGCAGTCGAGCAAATTTGTATGCTCAAGGGATCAATTAACTCGAAATAAAACACAGTCTTTATAAAAGTGGTGTCTGACTGACTATTTTGGAAGTATCTTGGATATTTCCGCAAAGAGCATTTCAAGATGATAATGCACTTTACTACACGGCGTCTGTGGTAAGTTTATTCACTTCAAATTGTCAAAATTTCCTATCCATTCTCATGAATATCTATAATTCTGTAAAAATTCATATATTTGAGATTGGCCACGGGACATTTAGAAGAGAATAACGTGCAAACAAAACTAATTAAAATGAAAGGCATTGAATTTAACCTTTGTTGCCTTGAAAAAAATGCGTGTCTGTGTTAGTGGAGCAAATAGGAAGGAGAATACTTTTTTTTTTTTTTTTTTTTTTTTTTTTGGTTAGTATTGTAGCACGAGTAAAAAATGAGTCTGTTTCAGTTGATCAGAAGATTTTTTAATTCTTATTAGAATTACGCAAGAATTGGTATGAAGTTTAAAGCTTGTTTCAGTTTTTGGAGAATTATAAAGTTGATACTTTTCAATTTCACGACGAGCGAGATACATAATCTAGATTTTTACGTACAGTCGGTAACAAAAATGTTCGAACACTAGCAAAAATTCCTATGTAAAAAAAGTACACTTCATACGGTTTTGTTAAATAAATCCTTGTCAAATCCTCTTCTCAGTCAGTCTAAGAACATGATTCGATAAGGATTTATTTAACAGAACCGTATGAAGTGTACTTTTTTTACATAGGAATTTTTGCTAGTGTTCGGACACTTTTGTTACCGACTGTATTAACGAAAAAACTTTTGAATTAAAATGTTCCAAAAATTGCATTTGCATTTACCACAAATCTGCATTAATTATATATGAATTCCTTGTATAAAGTACTTAAAAAATTTTATGCAAAATTGCAAAATATGTAGTGGCTCCATGAAGTGTAACCCCCTTTTCAGTTCGACAGTTTTTTTATACGCTTAAATAGCTATAAAATCTACATCACAAAACAAAATCATTTTCGAGTGAGTTGACCTGTTTTTACCCCATCCACTCTCTCTCACTCTCACTGACTGTTTCACTAATGCCAAAACAACTCACAAAACTTTTGAGGTGTGATGTCATGAAATGAATTCAAAACGTATGACGTCACAAAACATAAATCATTTAGATGCAGTTTTATCTAAATCTACTGAATTAAAATTAACTGTAATCGTCAGGAAGTGAGAATTCAGTAAATCATAAGGCCATGTCATAGGATGCGGAAGATATCATTGCATTGTAAATATTGCATTGTAAATATTGAATCATCTAAATCTAGACAGCTTTAAAAAACGTTGTTAGTCTCTTAAACTTTTATCGTAATTACATAAAGGATTATGCTGAAATCGCCAAAACTTCAACTGATCTAACTAAAAAGGAGATTCCGGAGAATATACCATGGGCCATACTGAAAAGACCTCCTTTCAATAACTGAAAGAAATGTTGCGGGAAGCTTTTAAATTTCTTCACTCCAAATCTTTATTCTCCAATCCTTTACCATTCAGTGTGATGCCAGTTCCTGTGGTATTGCTGTAAAAATTATTATACGCCATAATCATCTTGACTTGATTACTTATAAAAAAAACTGCACTTCAACTAACGGGATTACGATAGATACAAAGATATGACATTAATATTATACAAAGAAATGACATTAACATTATCCATTGCTTTGGTTCAAAGTTCAAAAAAATTAATATGAATTCTCAAGACTATGCCGATAATAAGCTTTATTCATGACTAATAATTTTATTTTGCTCGAATTCCAAATTACATCAAGTCTTCTTTTCATCTGTCTCGTATTTTGCAATTATTTTTTGCGTTTAGTATTACGTAAAGGTTTGTTTCGGTATTGTATCAAGGCATCTGTGCATCTGTCGTGAGTTGTTTTAATTTAGCATGTTAAAACATGTAAGGGAATGTCCCCGGTTGTGGGCACAGTTTTCATTACTTATAACTTTTGATGGAATAAATATTATGCAAACATATGAATACCAATAGATATAGAAAGCTAGAACCCTTAAATAACGTTTGATAAAGCAACTGTATCGATTCCGTCAACCAGAAAAATGGTATCGCCAATTTTGTGAAGTGATAATTTTTAGCCAAAAAAAGTGTTTTGTATCCGGTTGTAGGCACACCTGAAAAATCCGCTAAAAATTGAAAAATAATAAGAAAATCACCATAAATACAGAAAATAATAAAATTTATTTATTTTGTAAGGATTCAGCGGCAAGAATAACAACAGAAAATGGCATTTTTTCAATTTTATTCGTCATCTTCTTCATCCTTCAATTTAGAAGTGCAATGCTTGTAAATAAAATAATGTCCATGTATAATGGCACATTTCAAATGCACCAGACGATCATACTCGTTGCATTTGATTGAATTTACTTTTGTTCGGCATGGTAGCAGGTGCTCCAAACAAATGATGCAAAAGTCGGCATCATCATCTGATTGTAGATGTTCCTATTTTTAGCGCGCTTGGCCGGCAGTTTGACAGGTGGAATTCCCTTACTTTTTCTAGACTTCTTCTGGAGAGACACAGAAGCTGCGAGGAAGTCCATATTCTCAGTAGATTTTATGGATTTCTTATCTACTAAGCAATCCTAAATGGCTTTAACCAGCGCCTTAAAAACCATTTCTTTTGGATCGGTTGACTTTTCCGGGGTTGACATGGCTAAAAATGCCTAAAAATACATAAAACACTAATAAAATATGTTATATTGTTATAAACGACCATATTTGCCAATTTGTAAGTCAAACACACGCTTTAAATGAAAGAAACATGGGTGCCCACAACCGGTTACATGAAGGTGCCCACAACCGGGATTGACAATCGTTTTTATAATGAGAGAAAAGACTATTTTCAACCCACATTTTGGCTTAATTCGATATTGCATCACAAAATATATTGAATATATGAGTATATATTACACTTACATTTTTTAATTTATCCACTTCGATTTATCGCATTCTAAAAATATTCACAAATTACTTTTGTGTTGTTGTTTTTCAGATTTTTTTTTCCGATGCTTGCACTTACTAAGCAAATGCGTTTATTTACTTTGGTGTTAGCACAAAAACTGCGTACTGTAACAACACAAGTTTGACAGTACTCAAATCCACCATATTTGATTTTAGCTAAAAGATATGGTGGAGTGCCCATAACAGGAGACATTCCCCTATGCTATGTGTCAATTAATTGCTGTTTATAGGACTTTCGTACGCTTTGCGTATCTCAATTTTAGCGGTGGGAAGAGGAGTGGGGGCATACAAATACAACCTAGCAAAGCACTCCGCTCTTTTAATTTACTAATTCAGCCAACTTTAAACGGTAAAGTGAGCGGGAGATGGTGATCGGCAGTGTGTGTAGTTTTGTCATTCGGCTGGTAAATCAGGATGCATGGGATGTATCAGAGTTGATATGATTCCATTTTATTTTATCTTTAATAACTTCTTCATACGTATATACTTTTCTTTCATCTGTACATAACCATGCATTGTGTCATTATAGCAATAAATACAAGATTGAAGTTTAGTTTGATTAACGTCTCAAAAACTAAACACTGGTTGTTACACATAAGAACAGTTGGAAACAGTTTTAAAAACAGTTTCATTTGACATATATTTCTGTGAAGTGGGCTATTGTCCTATCAATCGTCTTTCTCCCGATAGAATACAACCTATAATTATAAAACGTTTAAGACTGTCACTGTCCTTAAAAATAATAATAATAATAATAATAATAATAAACATATATTTCGAATTATTCAGGCAATTTTCACACGCGCCACGCTTTGAAATTTACCAATTTAATTTGTTTAAAATTTACTTTGAAAATTCATTAAAACTAGTATCGCCCAGTGGTCGAAACTCGACCATTTTTTTTTTTTTTTTTTTTTTTGCAAAGCGAGGCAAAGCAAAGTTATTGCCTTGTCTTAAACGGAATGCAATTGCAACACAGCTGCGGCAATTATCGAAAACCAAAAATCTAAAACTTTTCTGAATCTTTCTACTTATATATGCAGAGGAAAGAATAATAAATCCACTTTTTAAAAAATAAAAATAAGTAGTCAATTTCACTTAATTAAAATGCAAGGAAATCTCAAAACATGTAAATTCATCGAAAGCCGGAAATCAAAAGTTTTTATGTATCTTCTACTTGTTTCTTCTACCCACAAAATCTAGCAGTAAAGACACTTTTTTAAAAAATAAGTAGCCAATTTTAGTTAATTGAAACGTAAAGAAAGCTCAAAACACGTAAATTCAGCAAAAAACGGAAATCGGAATTTTTTCCGTATCGTCTACTTATACATGCAGCAGTTAGTAACAAATCCATTTTCCTTTTATTTAGTATATTAGTTGAATATTTATTGTTTAAATATCACCCTTTGAAATGAAATGTTTATGTTTACATTCGAAACTGGAAGTCCACCATTTTTTTTTTTTTTTTTTTCTGGAGTTCTGTGATTTTAAATTAAAATTTTATCAATTTTACAGAAAAAATAAATCAATCAAACACATGTAGACAGTAACTTATATATAACTATACCTAAATATCGGAATTAAAATCGGCAGATAATTTCCGTTATTTTTTAATAATTTTTTACAAAAAATCCAATGGACAGTTAACATAGAAAATCTTTTTCATGGTTCCATGGACAGACAGTGACGTCATCACTTCGCTTGCGTATAGTGATGCTACATTACTGCGTCATAAATTACTGTGTCTATGGTTTTATTTGAGGTTTATGAAATTGCCAGATTTAAAAACTTTCTACTTTTAGGTATTTTTTAATGTAAAGGAATACGTGTATAAAAGGGAAAAATGGGGGAAAATGCATAAAAAATAAATGTATTTTTAAATACCTTCTTGACATCGTAAGAAAATAATATTTGTATTCGCACCTTCCGGCTAACCATACCTTTCGAATGATACCATTTTCAACCCTCTACTCCCATAATTAATATGTTAGAAAGGGACAACAAATTTTATGCTTGCTATTAATATATAGATGTATTAAAAAACTACGAATGTTTTCTGTTCTTTTGATTCATTAACGCCCAGTGATCTGTTTATAAACTGTTAAAATAAAATATCATGTTGATTCTGTAATTTCTTGGAATGATCTTTTTCTATTTATTAATAATAAATGGTACGAGCACTATAAACATACCCACAACTTTTCATGTATCGAGAACTAATCATAATTTATGGATTTGGATCGCCGTTGTATAATTTTTCAGTCCTCGCACATGCATTTGTGCTTATTGCGCATGGAGCAGGTATACTGGCTTAAAGTGAATGGTAGTATCTACTACAATACTTTGATTTAGAGGACTTTGCCAACGTGAGAAAGACAACTACTGTTATCTCGAAGTTCTTTCAGTGAAATTCCCAACGCCCTCAAACGAGAATTAGCTGCAATTTTAAACTACTACATGAGCTAATAAATACAAAACTTTGAATAAGCACCATAGTTGCCGCTTTCTTTGCAGCACTCGTGCTTACTTTGTTCACCTGACGAAGGATCATGTCTTCTTTCAACCCGAAGCAATTGCAAGTTCTTGCATTTTAAGGTGTTTATTCAAAGTTTTCTATTTATTACTTTTAAACGCAAGTTCTGCGGTGCCAGCCCCCCCCCCTTTTTTTTTAAATAATATATGAGCTGTTTGAATCTAATATTCTTTACTCTCAGTAGTCCGTAATTACTTACGTTTGAAATATTCATATACATATATATTTAGCAGAAATAATTTGAACGAGTTAAATAAGAGTGTTATCTTTTATTTAGGCCTGTGTCGGGGGGGGGGGGGGAAGGCTTTTATATATAGTTCAGCACTCGTAAATTAACATATCACACCCCGGCAAGAAAAGTAACACAATGAAAATAATGGCAATTTTGAACTTATATCATTGAAAAATGTGTATGAATAGCGTCCAACATGGACGAAAAGCTCGAAATTTATCCGACTCAGAGATATTTATTGTAGGCTAGTCAATCATGAAGTTGATTTTTCTCAATACTGCAGTTCTGAGTTGTGTTACATTTCTTGCCGGGGTTCGAATGAGTTATGTGATTTAGGATGGTACTGTTGTTCGAAATTTATTAAAAGTTACACACTTTAAATAATTCCCATCCCACAGATAACATACTTTTTTGCGGTCCTGTAAAAGATATATGAATGTTATACAACCCGCTCTTAACTGTAAAAATACTTTAAATAAACAAATTTTGAGCCATTTTCTTAATCTGAATAAAATATTAGAGCTAAACTATATGTAAAAACCCTTTCCTTCACATACATGCATAAAGGAGAAAATAACAATTTTTATTTAACCCATTAATGTCCGATTAAATTTCTATTCACAGTTTAAATCACCGCTAGTTCATCCGAAATACAAAGAATTTTCCAGTTACGTGTTGAAGATAGTGAAATGTCGAAGAAACATATATCATTCAAATTTATTGATTTTAATTTATTATGAAGGACATCAGTTTATTATAACGGACACAGATTTGATATCAAATACTTCATTTTATCGATTATAATAGTCGGCCTTTTCTACAGTGACATGAAATCGTTTGGGGCTTCTGAAGAAAATTTCTCAACTTTAATAACGATAATTAAAAATGTACGTCCTAAAATGTTTACATTTTCTTTTATATTTTATGCTTAATTTCGTTAAAGAAATCTTTTTTCTGTGAGATTGGACCAAATGCTAGTCGAAAGTTTGTATATTCAATAACACCAGTGTTTCCGAATGTTCTAGACATGAAAAGTTGCGATACATTTTATACTGTGGATTTCATATACAATTTTTAAAAATCTGACTACAACGAAGACCTACGAATTCGTAAACTGCCAACGTTTTGAATTTTTAAATCAGCTTTATCACCATTATTTTTTTTAAATAGAAATCTGAAAATAAAAATTGTAATAATAAAATAAAAATTGTCGTAGAAAATTTCTAGCATCAAATCTCCCGCCGAAATCGGGAGACTTGGCAACTATAGTAAATATGACTCAAATATTTCTCCAATTTTCACGAAATAACGTAAATTTTCTACAATGTAATAAACAGAAAATAGTCAACGAAGTTGTAGAAAATTTTTCGCCTTTTAATGTTTACTTATGGCTTCATTTTATCGGGTTTACAGAGAAAATACAAGCATCATGGCGCAGTTATAGAATATTATTGATATCTGTAATATTGTCCATAATCAACGAAGGTTTCACCGCGATAATCATAATTTCGAAAATTTTACAAATAAAAGAAAAGATAGAAATCAGAAAACGTTCCATTGAATTATTTAGCGATATTGGTGAATTATATTTGAGAATTTTAGTGATCATAAAACGCAGAAAACTGCAGTCAGTTGTCCAGAAAGTGGCCGAAATTTATGCAGATGAAGCAGGAAAAAATCAGATATCTTTCAAAAGAACATTAATCCTTATGTTACTCATCTGTGAATGCTATTTTTTTGTTCGCATAGTTTTTAGCTTTACAGATATAAATTTTCATATGTATCCTTATTTAGGAGATATTTTTTATTTTAATTTTATAGAATCACGTTACTCGTCGACGCTGTTTTATATTTTCAATCATTTGCATTACTTTAATATGCTCAGCCCGTTTGTAGTGTACTATTTTTGCTGCATTTGCTACGTATTAAAAAATATCTTGATTAACTTTGAAGAAAAACTATCAATTACTCCAAATACTGATGTGAATTCGTTATCGATTCGGTACAACAGAATTATGAACATAATGTCCTTGGTAAATAAAGTCATGCATAACATGTTAGCGACAAATCTTTTTATTCTGATTGTCTGGGTGTTTTATGCATCGTACATTGTTGTTTTTGCTAAACCAGAATCTCTGCCTGAGCAGATATCAACACTTATGCTTCTTATATCAACAATTGTTCATTTTAGCTGTGTTTGCATATGCGGGTCATCTGTAAAAGAGGCCGTTCATGATGTCAATGAAACAATCCTCGATTTACAGTTACGCCATGACCAAGATGCAAGTCTTCCATTGTTGTTGAAAGCCAGTCGAAAGTTCGACGGCTTTACGTTATTTGGAGGAATTGTTATTGATAAAATTTTGATTCTTTCAGCTCTGGGCAGTTTATTGACATACGGTATATTAATTGCTACACTTAACGTATAAAATTAAAGTACTATAATAAGATGACTGTACTAACGTTACACGTGTAGGGGTTATGTATAATTGATATTTTGTAGAATGCAGATGGTTCACTGATAAGGATAAAGGTCTTATATATTTTATTGGTTATAAATATGATGGACTAGATGATATTAACAAATGTAAAATGGATAACTCTCTTAAATATACAAATACCTTTCATTAAATATGCAATTTATTTTCAATCTCTTTCATACATACACAGCTGCATATTTGCATAAGAGCACCAATGAAAATTTATAACATATTTCACTTTGTTAATTAAACAGGACATTTTTTTTTTTTTTTTTAAACTTTAGAATAATTTTACATGGATCATCCTACAATTATTCTATGAACTTGTTGTGATCCTTAACTTCATAACTCAAAATAACTTCATAACTCATGGAATAAGAATGCTTGCAAAAGAATTTATAAAAGCCTTTTTAAAAATTACATTAGAACAGAAAAGTAGGTTAGTATAGCATCGCTTATAACTCAATCTATGAATTAATTTTGGACCTAATAGACATCATATCTGTTTATTTGAACTTTTCCCCCTCTTATATTTAGATATCGAGAATTAAATCAAATATCAAACAGTGATTTTTTTTTTAAGTTTGAAAAAAATGCATATGTTTCCTTCTTCAACAAAATGCTCCTCTCAAAATCTGGAGCTTTGCAGTTACTCTGGTTGCGATGTGAATTGTTGCGTGCAGAAAAGGCTTCAGTCCATAAAGCCTCTTCTTGAGAAAACTGAAAAATATTACTTATCTCCTTTTCTGCAAGTGCAAAAGCTCTGAAAATAATTACACTTATGATCTAGTTTATAAGAAACTTTTCTCAGACTTTTAAATTTTAATGTTCAAAATTTAGGCCATATAGAAATTAAAAAACTGGACTGAAGTTTTTTCTGCCTGCATTTAATAACGATAAGGATTTCTGTCAAATTTGTTATTACCCCGTTTAAGAAATAATCTTATTTATCTTCATTTGTGCATGGATAATGCATTTTAAAAATTGAAACATTTTTTAAAACAAATTTAGGCCACACTGAAAATTGAGAGAAATGCACATATTTTTCACATGCATGCAGAAAGAGTTTCATTACATTACTGGGTCTTAGTTTTTTTCTAATATCTTATTTAAAAAAAAAAAAAAAGCAATCTTAAATATTCATCTTTATTTGTGTTTTGATGATGTTTTCAAAGAATGAAACATTTTTTAAGGAGATTACTTTATTACTTCATTTATTTGACTGGCAGTCTAACTCAGTGTTATACTATGAAAAAAGAAAAAAAGAAATTGAATTTCACTAATGTATGCTTTATTATTATGTTTTTTTTCCTAGTTCCACTTTCACATTTAGAAAATTTACAACAATTAAAATGTTTCTCGTTTTCCAATTTTTTTTTTTTTTTTTTTTTTTTTTACATTTTATTTTGAAACTATAAAATACACAAATTGCTCTTCGTTAATTTTTCGAACTTTACAGCTTTAAAAGAAAGTATTTAAAATTGAAAAATATAATTTTTGAAAAACGAGAAAAACTTTAACGATTGCAAATTTTCTAAATTCGGAAACAGGATTTTTTTTTTTTTTTATATATATATAAGTACTAGGTAATGAGAAATTTATAAAGCAAATTTCTCCATAGAATAATGGGGTTAGACTGCCGGGCAAATTAGGCGAAGTATTCCTTTAACATGTTTAATTGTAAGTAATGAGAAAAAATAAGTCTATTACACATATATTTTTCAATTAATTTTTTAAATATCTTGTTAATCATCAACATTTTCACTGTAAGCCGGCCAATATTCAATTAATTGCTTGTAGAATTGTTGATATTCTTCTGGTGTGTAAAAAATTAACTTAGATGTATCTGTCTAAAAGTTGTTATACAATGCTGCTATCTAAGGCATTAGAGCCTATTGTAAGCAGTACGGGCAGGACTGAAGCCGTTTTTGTTCGTAACAAGAATATTGCCCCCTCAGAGAGGAAAAAAAACCAAGAGAGGAAAAAAGTTGCTTACGGACCAGGGGACTTATAACGAACATTCCGAGATAGTTCCGTGGAGGAAACTTTCCGATACCGAATATGCGAGATCTCGGCATTCACGTTTTCGAGACTCACTTTTTGCCCTACAACGAACGTAATGGAAGCTCATATCGGAAGCCGAACGTCGAGGGTTGAGAATGATATTCTGTCGGCATCGGATATTAATTGACCGATCACAGTGAGTAAGTGGTCAAAAGCGAATATGCACCAAAGTTGTCAGTCATTTTTAAATAAGAACTGATGAAATTAAAAAAAAGCAAAAATTGTGTACCAAAGTTATACTTTTTGCAAAGAACTTTCAAAACTATTAATTTTGTGTGTGAACATTATACACATTTAATCATTAGTTTTAAAGATATTCGATTAGAAAATTCATTAGTAACAAGATGTATATCATTTCGTGAAGTGCATTATTAAGCAAAGAAACAGTGTAAAATTAAAAGCTAAAAAATAACTTTCTAAAAAATAATTAGTTTTGAAGTATTCAGAACTATTAATTCTAAGCTAACCCATGTAAATTCATAGTTTATAATGAAAGAATCGTGAAGATTCTATTTAAGGACTGTAAAATGTAATGACATAAGACTGAGATGAAATCCCTATAGATAGCCAGTAGAGCAGTGGTAGAATAACTCTCTGCTATCTATGAGTTCCCAGGTCAATCCCTGTTTAGTCCTTTTTTTTTTTCTTTTTCTTATAAAAAACGTAGAATATTTGTTAAAATAAGTAATTCCGCATCAAAATTTAATTTATTTTTTAAGTACTTTTTATTTAATTGAAAAGAAAAAAGTTAAGTTAAATTTAATTAATTATGAAATAGAAAATAATTATTAAATTAAATCAGGAATTGAAAGCATTATTTAAAAGCAGAAGAATAATCAAGCATTTATGAAATAATTTATTTCGAATGGAATTTTTAATTTTTGTTTATTTTTCTAGGGGAGGGAGGGATAAATTTATTTAATAATTTACTAGAAATTAACTATAGCACCAACTCGAAATATACATATATATAAGTGTGCGTGTGTATTTGTAATATTTTAGCAACATATTTATTATAAATAAATAAATAAATAAATAAAAATAAATAAATAAATTGTATTTTTAAAGTTAAAAAGTTACAATTTATTTTCTGATTAATAATGATTATAAAAATAGAAATATTGTCGAAGTGAAAGCATTTCATTTTTTAAATATTTTATTACAATTAAAAAAAAAAAAAAAAGGAAGGTCTTATTTAAATTTTCTAATTACTAAATTAGTTAGAAAAAATAGCCTACTTGTTAGTAATACTTAAAAAAAAAAAAAAAAAAATAGAAAGAAATTAGGAAGTGTTACATATATATTCGAAGAATGTATTTTTAGGGCATATTGTGTTTAGTACACAAATAAATAAATAAATAAAAACTGTGCACACTTTAGTGTATATTAACAAAAAAATTGTAAAATAATAAAAGACAATAAAAAATGTGGCGGTTGGGTGGGCAGATGTTTGATTACGATTACGGAGGTGGAGTGGTGTTGTAAGGCTGGGTGGTTGGGTGGGACTGTAAAAATAAAATTAACAATAAAAAGAAAAAGCAGGAGGCTTGTTGCATTTACTTTGTATTACTATGCAAACTTTCTTTTCCCATTAAAATTTCAGTTTCTTCTTTTTTGAGTTGTCAATTATTCTTAAAATTCTAATCATACTATTAAACACATTGTAATCAATCAATAAATTTCATTGTTGCTTCGTAGTTTCATTATTATTCCTTTGCTTTGAATTTTTTTCTTTTATAAATCCATATGACTCCTATTCTGGTCTTGGCACGCTGGGGGAGTGTTGCAGGCGTGAAACTAGTTTAACCCCACAGGCAAGTCACAAGTCTTGCCGCCTGCCTCCTTCCTTCCTTTCTTAAGTTTCTTAAAATATTTTTTCATAAATTTTGATATAGTTTATGTTTTTAAGTTAAGATTTGTTGTGTTAGTTTACCGATTTGTTTGTTTTGCAGGCTGTTAATTAATAAATCTGGTTTCTTCAAATATGTGTATTTCATCCCCTGATGAAAATTTTTTTCATTTTTCTGAATTTCTCCTACATAAAGAAATTTTTAATCTTATTGGCCATTGGTTTTTCAGTGATCTTGTATCGGTTGCTTGGCTTTTGCTATGCTTAATAGATCAACTTTATAGATAGGAATTAATTATAATACACGTGAATATCGTGAAATATGCCAAGCAAAAACAGCAAGAGCTTTAATGAGAGTGTATAAAAAACTTTATAGAACAAAAAGGCTGCATGTAGCGTCTAATGCCTTGTAGCGAGATTAAAGTGAGATATATATCATGTATCTTCTTTTCTGATAAATATCTCTGACATATCTTCCATAAACTCGATTTTATATGTTTTTTAAACTAATAATATTTTAAGCACCGTCGGTAGATAAAGGGTTAAACTCAAAGCCTACTTTACACTTGTTTTAAAGTACAAATTCGTATATTTATAATGCATAAAAAGCTAAGAAATTAACATGTTAATCACGTGCAAAAAAATATGTCCCCTATACTATATTCTATAATTAGCAATAAAATGGTTTATAGAGCCATATATATTGAGATAATGGATTTAAAATAAAGATTACTCGAAGTACAATTTTATCTGCGTTGCATTTTTTTTTTTTTTTTTTTTTTTTACTATATTAAATTTTTAGTTCACAATATGGTCGCATAGGATTTTAAGACATTTTGCATGGTTCCGCAAAAGTACACTTCAAAATGTATGTAAAACCTTTTATTGTCATTCCAGATATCATTTCCATTAACTAGTGTTCATAGGCCCTCCGTCTGGGTGTCTGGACCTAGGTGTATTTCCAAGTTTTTGTGTTGTAATCTTGCTTATTCGACAAAGACTTGTAAACGGACCTCGAGTCACAGATACATGTGTGTTTAAAAAATTTTTTTACTTCTGGTTTTCGATAGATTTACACAGTTTGAGATGTCCTGAATACAATTTAACCATTTTTATAAAATACCTATTTGTCTTGTCTGTCTGTGTGTGGTAAACCATTTGTGGAATTTCTAGGTCAAAATCTAAAGCACAGAATTTCATTTAGTTGCACATTCACATAAATTAGTGTATATAAGTCTTTCGTGCATATTGCTTAAAAGGTGGCGCTACTATCCTACGATATTCTCAGTTTACGGGAAGGCAGGAGTTTTAGCTCCTATGGTGTATGAATGCACAAAACTTGATGTGAGAAGTATATTATGAGAAACTTCACTGACTCAATTTGGGTTCATATCGGGCGACATATAACACTGCTACGCAACATTTTTTTCGCATGTGTGGAATTGCAAAATTTTAGTTTCTATAGCGTATAAAATATTCAAGCTTAATCCATTTGATGGCCATATCAAGATGTGAAAAAGAATGCTGACTTAATTTAGGTGTATATTGGTTTATTGGTGACTATGCCATTACTCAACTTCGAATTTTCATATGACTACATCTGAGTATCTATTATTTAAAATCGCACTATGTAAAATATTTATTCTGAGAAAACTATGTTTAGTTTTTTGTACGTTTTAATTGGTAGGTGATGCGGTTAGAGGTCTGCACGGGCCCGGCCAGGCCCGTACGAAAGCTTTGCTTACCCGGCCCGGCCCGTTATGGCGTCGAAAAATGCCGCCCGGGCCGGGCCCGGCCCGTTTATTTTTTAACAGTGTATGGCCCGGCCCGACCCGGCCCGAATCAAAAATGTGTAGAATAAATTAAAAAAAAAAAAAAAAATTGAGTGCCTTTCTATCAAAAAGATTTTTAGTATGTGTTTTGCAGAGATTTTATATAACCAAACAATAGTACGTTCTTTAACAAAACTGCTGAACTTTTACAAGATTATTACAGTAGAACCTCGATTATCCGAACCTCGATTAACCGAAACTCACCTCGATTAACCGAAACTCTCCGTTAACCGAAGTCGGTTTCTTCTTCACTTTTTTTTTTCACTTTCTACTATCATCCAAAATTTTCTCTTAACAAACATATATTTTTAAAGTTTTTTTTTTTTTTTTTCCCATATTCCTTTTGTATGCAAGCCATCCTTTCCAAACTACGAGTGCTGATAAATACTTTAGATGATTATTATTGATGGATTCTCGATTATCCGAAAATTTCGATTATCCGAAGTAAGTTCGCTCCCAATTACTTCGGATAATCGAGGTTCTACTGTATATATAAATATAAATTCATTAATGTAGACAAGGCACAAAGACAAACAGAATGTCAAATCGAAAATATTAGCATCCATCAAACAATGTAGGAAGGTATTTAAAATGGTTAATACTACTAAAAATGCACTTTCAACCATTTCTTCTTACACCGTAATGTATCCGAATCTTCCATGCGCTCCGGTAAACAAAACTTTAATGTTAATCCAACCACAATTAAATTGAAGTTACAGACACTTTTTAACAAAATAGAACTTTATGTGACATAAAAGCCTGTAAAATTATGTAAAATAAATGACTGAAGAAATATTTTATGATTTTCCTTTTTCGTTGATTAACGAGGAAACCAGAAAAAGATTCGGACCGACACGGCCCTGAGAAAATTTCATTCAGGCCCCTCCCAGCCCGAATATATACAAAAAAACTGAGCCCGAGCCCGGCCCGGCCCGAGAGCAAATTCAAAAATTCAGCCCGAACCCGGCCCGAGGGCCGTAAGCCCGGCCCGTGCAGACCTCTAGATGCGCTTATAGAGAACAACATAGAATAAAGTTTTGTGATGGCTGGAACATATTCATTTTTCTGAAGTATGAGAAATGAGTCATAAATGTCCGATGACTGCAACAGGATGTCGATATTTGAAGAGATTTATCTAATCAGTTGATGTTCAAAGGTGAGGCATAAATGTTCTCGGCCAGGGACTTTTAGCAGTTTTCTTCAGCATGTAGGGACAGAGTAGGGACTTTTTGAATGTACACTTTTTTTTTTTTTTTTTTTTTCGGGGGGGGGGGCAGAATATCCTGACAATGAAAGTACATCTTATGAACATCTTCAGCACTAAAGTAGGAACTTTAATCATCAATGAAGGGAAATTTTGAAATGTCTGTAGGGACATGTCAAAATCTGAGTTGGCAACACTGTTCCTTTAGTTTCATTAGTTAGACGTTTTAAAACGTAAGTATCTTTTGTTTTCTTTTCTGTCTACATAACTCTATACTTTTCTTTGTGTAAAATAATATTTGTATGACATAACCAATCGATTATTTCATTATTCAAAGTTTACTGTATGTATATATTAAATATTTATTTGTTTTTAAACAAACCAGTCTTAGAAGCAAACGCAGGAAAATTTTCAGAAACGTCAAGCTGCTATTTTTCTAATGAATCTGCTATATCTTAGTAGCAATTCTATTACTAAATTTATTAAATTTTAACAACATTTAATTTAATAGATAAAACATTAATTAATAGTTGTATATTGCAGTTACATTTCCGATTATACCTTAAAATAACAATTCTTAGTTTCTGCCTCATTAAATTGCATTAAAGAAATAAAAACTTTAAATTATAATTTTGTCCTTTAACTTTTCTGGTTATCAGGCTTTATACAGAGGACTTTCACTTATTTTTTGGATTAAAAATGTACAAACAATTATATGAGTTTTAATTTCCAATCCCTTTAGTTTGCTTGTTCTTATACTTACTGCCATACTATATTTTCAATTTTTGTAAACGACTTTTTTTTAAAAAAAAATAGAGTTATATATTAAATATTAAATATGTATCATTAAATATTAAATATGTCCTTACACTGATCGAATATAATACAGAGTAAATTATAGAAGTAACGTAATGAAATATGTTCTTTAAAATTATTGTTAAAACACATTTTTGATAGTAATCCGAGTTCATTTTGACATTTTTTCTATTCGTTGCAGATTGTTCTGATTTTGGATACCTGTATCTTTTATAGAAATTTTCAGCTTAATTAATCATAGAAAACTGCTACAAAAGCTTATAAAATTTTTCTTAAAAAAAAAAAAAAAAAAATGTTTACCAAAACCAGAATAGTTGACAAACAATAAAAAAAAAAAAAAAAAAAGTAAAATTTTGGTTCCATTCTTCTTCTCCCCCCCCCATTCTCTCTCTCTCTCTCTCTTTATTTTACTTTTATTTTTTTACTTTATTTTATGGTACAAACTACACAGACAGAATACATTGTTTTGGCGTGGAATTTTTTTAACTAAGTTTAGGCTGTAATTGTACGCTTTGAGGTCCCATTCATCCGAAAATAAGGTATTAATGGTTCATCTGTAGTATCTATCTATGTTTATCCCTATTATCAGCCTAACTTAATAACAGTTATTAGCAGAATATCTAAATTGAATATCTCAATATGGTTTATATGGTGATATTATATGAAGTTTTTATTCAGATTGGGCAAATGGTCAGTTCACAGGTACAGTCAGCCAAAAAAAAAAACGCCCCCCCCCCCATAATTTCGCTGTAAATTATCGTAGAAACATTTGACTGGTACCGATCGATTTGTAATAACGTCTAGTTTATAACGGTATAGTTATATTTTACCTAGGGGGTCGTCTACATATTAGACCTGGCATTAACTTCATTTTCTTCAATGGCAACCCCTATTTTTGACTTCATATTCAGATTTCTGAGATCAAGGCGGTTCGGAAAACGTACCTATTTATATACTTTAAATCAATTCTAAATAGAGTTACACGTGAAAATGTATTAGGGGTCCGTTTATACATTTAGGAAATATAAATCATGATCTACCACCCAGTATACATTATTTATTAAGTTTCACACCGGAAAAAAAATTCAGAAATGTTAATTATAAAATAAAAAAAATGACTAATTCACAGAACTCTCTGAGTTAGTTTATAAATTAAAAGATTTTTATTGGTTTCTGTTGATTAAACATCAAATAGTTCACTTCATAGGAAGAAAATTAAATAGCTTGAATAGATATTAAAATATTTATCAAAAGAAAAAAAAAAAGGTAAATGGTTTTAAATTTGTTTGAAAATTCAAAATTATTTTAACTCAAGCTGCCATATAATTGTCTGAAACGATGGCACTCAACCTGGTTCCCACGGCCGTTTCGCAGTGACAATGGGAGTTTGTTCTGATACTGCAGTACTTTCCTTTTCTTTAATTTAATTGACTTTTTAAAAACATTAAAACAGATTTCTTTATTTTTATTTATTTATTTTTTTAAAATACGCCGGAATAAATTAAAATGTTGTTTATTCTGGTTTTAGTCAGGTGATATCACTTTTGCTAAATAGCTGGATCCGCCCTCTCTAAAGCTCAGGTTCAGCTCATCATTAAAATATTGTTTTTAATATCTGCCGCACCAAAATGTTCGAAACACAAATGGCAATTTTCATATATTTTGAAATCTTCCCGTTTCAACTTTAAAAGCATTTAGATTAATTTATTTTATTTTGAATATTTAAATTTAGACGATTAAAGTCTTTTAAATGAAATTTCAGGATTCTGTAAGATCAATATCTATATATTTGAAAGTAATAAGACTATTCCTTTGTTTTAAATTTTTATTCCATAATAACTGTGACTTTGATTTCGTGATTAGGAAATTGAAAATAAATACTATTGAGCTATGTTCCAATAATAGATCTTATAAACTTAAAAAAAAAAAAAGCAATTTTTCACTATTTGATTCTGTATTAAAAAACTTTTAATAGAAATTTGATATTTTATTATGTTACATTATGGGATAAATTTTAAATAACACAAAGCTTACAAACGGTTAAGGTACAGTAACCAAATGCAAATATGTCACAACAAAATTTAAACAGAAAATTCATGGTAAAAAATCTTTTTAAAATTATTAAATATTCATAATAATAATAATAAAACGATTGTCGAATGCATAATTGCTGTTTCATGCAACCAGTTTCGCTGTACCGTGTTTTCTAAAACATGAGATTTAACTAGAGGTGTACGCACTCTTGAATACTGAAATGCGAAAAAAAGTGTAACAGGGTTCAAATAGAATTTTAGCAGCGAAAAACTAGAAAAAGATACTTAATACTTATGAAGAAAGACTTAACATATTAGGATCGGATATATTCCTCTCTTGTACCGTAAGCCACGCCTTTTCACAAATTTTCTAAAACTTTATAATATAAAACAAAATAATTTTGCATATTTGTAATTAAATCATTTAAGTTTTGTCTTCAATAATCGATGTAGTAAATACCATTGTGATTTATGCATACCAGCGTCCCATATAGAGTCAAATAGGAATATCCAAATTAGTCTTTTTTTTTAAATAGTGTTTCAGCGAATCAGAGGCGGCTTCTTTTCTTTTGAAATTCTTTCACAATCCTTCGCCTACATTGTGATAACTTTACAAAAATATGCCAATTTGTATAATAAACATCGAAATATTGCTTAGGAAACAATAAAAATAACATAAAGGTAAATTAAAATAGTTTTCCGTCAAATTATATACAAACATTTACTTATAGAGGATACAGATTATAACAAGTGACGGCCCCCTAACAGGAATAAAAAGTGAAATATCACTGTATCTCAAAAAATAATGTTAGGAACGAGCTGTAAATTTGGAAACCCATGTTTTTGATGATGGCCGTTCTATTCGTGCAAAAATTAACATAGGTCATAATTCATAATTTTTTCAAATATGAATTTATTAATAATTTTCATAATTCAAAAAATGTCTTTTTAGCAAAAATTTGCATGGAATATGTTTGGGTCACTTCATTCTAACGAATAAAAAAAAACAGAATTTAAATATCATAATTATTTCGTAAGATATGATTTAATGTTTGTCACATTCATTTAACATTAGCATCCCCAAACTTTGACACCTTATAACTCTATGAAAAATTGAGCGAAATATATAAACTATACCATTTTCCTTGATAATTTGATCCAAAGAATTCAAATAAATTATAAAAATGGGGGGTCACCATTGAAAAAAATGAAGTTGATGTCAGTTTTAATATGTAGACGACCCCCTAAGTAAAATCTAACTATAACATTATAAACTAGACGTTATTACAAACTGATCGGTACCAGTCGCATGTTTCTACGACAATTTACGGCGAAATTAGGTGGGGGTGGCGTGTTTTTTTTTTTTTTTTTGGCTGACTGTACAAGTACAAAATTTAAATACATTACGTTCTCGTAGGTAATATTTTATCAGTTTTAAACTGCATAAATCATAATGAACTTAATATTTATTTTTATATGCCGTAAAGCATGTATTTCAGGTTACGCTCTATGTTAAATATAGGATTATATTTATCTGCACCGTATGATGTGTACATAACCTTCAGAAGATATAAAGAATTGCTAATATTTAAGTCATAGCATTCTTTTTATTGTTAGTGAAAGGGCATTACAATAATATTTTACCATGTCCAGAAAAGTTACTCAGGAATTGAAATTAATTCCTCATAACCATATGGTTTTTTTTTTTTTTTTAAGCTTAATATTCATCACTTAGTTTTTTGTATATTTACACGTTATGAGGCTTCCTGAATACCGAAGTCATATTTTTAAAGTTTGATCTTTGTCTTTGTCTGTGTCTCTTAGAGAGTAAATTAAAGACAAATAATTTTAGGATCCAAATGTTGTATTATGAAGTTAATACGTTTGCTACTAGAAAGGTTTGATCAAGATTGATAAGTTTCACAGAATGCTGCATGTGAAAGTTGTCTGAATAATTTTAAAGGAACTTTTGAATTTAATAACAGATTTTAATTCTATATAAAAGTAGGAACAATATTGAAACGGAGGTTTCAGGGGGGCAGCAGCCCCCTCACGCAGAATTATTTGTCAAATAAAGCTGCTCCGAAGCCTAATTTTAATTGTTTCAGCGTAAGTTTACATAACAGTACTCCTTATCTTACCCCTTAATCTCTATTCTGTATTTATGGCGTTAAATTTCAGGGTAAGAGAACGTCGTGTGAGTGACACACTCATGGTTCGCACCAAGAAAAACAGAGGTGTATTCTCCCACTCTAACAAAAAAAAAATCTGGAGTGACTCCACTCGACTTTCCGAACATTGAGTAACTAATAGTTTTGTAGATAAAATAAAGAAAGAGGAGTTGCTAAACAAACAAAAAAGAGAAAACCATAACAGAGTGTTTGAGTATTTTTCTCCATATATCACACGAGGTTTTATTTAACGCTACTGAACTTTGAGCCCTTAGATCATAAGGATAAAGAATTTTTCGTTGTGTCCCTGTAAAAATCTATAAATCCTAGATTCACCAAAATGCTTATAGTTAGTGCAACAGTGATTTATAATATTCATACAAATTTTCAGCTCAATTGAATAAGGCGTTTAGATGCTATCGCTGGTCTCATAGGCCATAAAGATAGAGAATTTTTCTTTGTGTCCCTGTAAAAAAACTGTAAGTGCTAGATTCACCAAAATCTATACAGTTGGTTCAAATGGGACCTATAACATGTGTACAAATTCTTTGCTGAGATTAATAAGGCGTTTAGACGCTATCACACTTTTAAAAATTTGGCAAAGAATTTTTCTTTGTGTCCCTGTAAAAAAACTATAAGTGCTAGATTCTCCAAAATCTATACAGATTGAGTATCTGTGACCTATAATATGTGTATAAAGTTTTTGCTCAATTGAATAAGGCGTTTAGATGCTATCGCACTTTTAAGATTTTGGTCCCTTGGCCATAATGATAAAGAATTTTTCTTTGTGTCCCTGTAAAAAAACTATAAGTGCTAGATTCACCAAAATCTATAGGGTTCGTACTATGGTGACTTACAATATATGTACCAACTTTCAGCTTATTCGAACAAAGCGTTTAGACGCTAGCGTGTTCACTCACAGACATACACACATACATACACACATACATACACACATACATACACACACACATACATACATCATCGTAAAAAAAATGAAAACGGACTCGTTGGACCTCGAAACGTATAGAAACATCAAAATCTCGAATTCGGATTTTTGACATGATTACAATACTTTCCTCACTATAGTGTTAGGAAAGTAATTAAGTGGCATTTTCAAAATTTAAATGAGATTTTTGAAATTTAAGTCAGTAATTACATTTCACAGAAAAAATTATTTTCAAGAAATATGCAAATTACAGACATGTGATTGCTGAAATTAGAAATCAGCTGAAAATTTTTCGCTAATATGATTGATTGGATGATTAGTTGAATATTGATAACGTCACTTTCAATAAACTGATGACATAAACATTTATATATATAGTTTTTATCTACATTAAACATTTTCAAGATTTTTTCATTACCGTAAAAAAAATTCTTCAATATGCCTGCAATAACTTTTATATCCACATAAAATCTTATTAAAATTTCACACCAAGAGAAAAACAAATTTTTCAAACAAATATAGAATATGATTTTTATGTATGTACATTAATCATTCATATGAAAGTAGCAGCAGCTAATTTAGTTTCAAACGTGCATAAAACCAATTGAGTATTAATTTTCTTAAATTGATTTGGAAAAAATTTTCTTACCTGAAAAATCTATTCTTCATTTCCTCCATGTTTACAAATTTGGTATTGATATGACACCCCATAAATATTTAATTTGATTGAGAAAAAATAAATAGATTCATTAAGTTTAGCACTAAAGGTCTAAAAATCTATATATATAAAAGAACACTTCCTGAGTGAGTGAGTGAGGGGGTGATCTATCAACGCCCAGACCAAACCCCTGGACCTAGAAGCATGAAATTTCGTGACAATGTTCTTTTTATGACGTAGGCATCCACTAAGAAGCGATTTTACAAAATTCGCCCCCCCAAGGGGGGGAAGGGGGGGGGGGCAAAACGTGATTTCACAAAATCCTTCATATCTCAAACAAAAAAACAGATATCCGTAAAATTTTTGCTTTAAAATATAGCTGATACAAATGTCTAAAAACCAATTTCTAGAATTTTCAAAATTCGGTCCCCAAGGGGGGGCGGAGGGGCAAAACGTGATTTCACATGCGTAAAACGTGATTTCGCATAATCCTATATATCTGAAACAAAAAAATAGATATACGTGAAATTTTTGCTCTAAAATATGGCTAATGCAAATATCTAAAAACCAATTTCTGGAATTTTAGAAATTCAGCCCCCAGGTGGGACAGCAGGGGGGGGGCGGGGGGCTATGGGGCATAAACAAATAGAAATACAGTTAGAGCGTTCAAAATTGATACAGATAGGTTTTAGAGGCCTGCAAGTCAAATGAGGATATTTTCGAACGTGTAAAGTTATTAGGAGGGGAAGGAAGGGGGTAGGGGAGAGGGGGGGGGCAAAAAATAAAAATAGAGTTAGATCTTTCAAAACTGGTATATAGAGGTTTTCGATACCTACAAATCGGTTGCGGATATTTTCGAAGTTGTAAAATTATTAGGAGGGGCGGGAACGGGGGTGGGGCGGTAAGGGGGGGCTATGGGGCAAAAACAAATAGAAATGCAGTTAGGCCGTTCAAAATTTTTACAGATAGGTTTTCGAGGCCTGCAAGTCGAATGGGGATATTTTCGAAAGTGTAAAGTTATTAGGAGGGCCGGGAAGGTGGGGGGGGGGAAAGGGGGGGGCAAAAAAATAAAAATAGAGTTAGATCGTTCAAATTTGGTATATAGAGGTTTTCGATTCGTACAAATCAATTGCGGATATTTTCGAAGTTGTAAAATTATTTGGTGGGGCGGGAAGGGGGGGGGGCTATGGGCAAAACCAAATAGAAATACAGTTAGGCCGTTCAAAATTGGTACAGATAGGTTTTAGAGGCCTGCAAGTCGAATGGGGATATTTTCGAAAGTGTAAAGTTATAAGAAGGGCCGGAAAGGTGGGGGGGAGCGGAGGGGCAAAAAAAGTAAAATAGACTTAGATCATTCAAAATTGGTACATAGATGTTTTCGATACCTACAAATCGATTGCGGATATTTTCGAATTTTTTAAATTATTGGGAGGGGCGGGAAGGGGGGGGGGAACGGAGGGGCCAAAAAATAAAAATAGAGATAGATAGTTCAAAACTGGTGCATAGGGGTTTTTGATACCTACAAATCGATTGCGGATATTTTCGAATTTGTAAAATTATTAGGATAGACGGGAGGGGGGGGGACGAAGGGGGAAAATAATAGAAATAAGAGTTAGAGCATTTGGGGAATTTTTTCCGAAGGCAGTGAGAACCCGGTGCGACATTTTTCCTAATCAGATTTTGTTTCTCTTTTCTTTTCACGTGATAAAAATGAATGCAATTTTAAAAATTCAGTAATTAGAGTGATTCATTTAAAAATAGGGACCAGCGAAGCGGGCGTTGCCTGCTAGTAATTACATATGTCAGAAATATTGAGCACTTCTATTGCTTTATTGTTTCTAGAATTGATCATTGATCACAATCCGGATTCCTGAGATGGGGAAAGAGGGGGGGGGGGATTAAAAAAAATAATTACAGAGTAAGAAATATTAAACTCTTTCAATTCTACTTCTTCTAGAATCTAATAAAGTAAGTTTAAAATGTATATTATAAATATAACTTATGTTGCAGATGGGTAAAGAATGGGAAACAAGACTTCTGCAGAACATTTGATTTCTGATCGCTAGATGGAGATAAATAAAGGGAGAGGTGGGCAAAAAATAACTACATGAGCAAGAAATATTTAACAATTGTATTTCTTTACAGGTTCTAAAATCTCATAAAGCAAGTTTGAAATGGATATTGACATTTATGTTGTGGATGGAGAAAGATTAGGAATCGGAGGATTTGCAGAACATTTGATCGCCAATTGTTCCATTTTTATTTATTTATTTATTTATTAACGAACGATATCCGCGATATTTTTAAAAACGGAAAAAATAAATTGGCGGAGTTCAATGAATTAGATTTAAAAAAAAAAATCGCCGAAAATTGCGGGAAAATAAGTGCAAGAAAAGTGCGCATATGAAAAATTTTTAAGTGGGATTTTTTTTTATATTGCGCGGATCCCGCGCTCTAGCGCGCACCCTGCATTAGATTATTTTTAATGTTAAGAGCATTTTTCTTTCAATCTGCAGTGTCAACTCTGCAGATCAAAAATTTTTTGTTCTCATAAAATACGAATGCTTTTTTTCTCTTACCCATATATATGGTAGAAAAAATATTGTTTTCGGGTTAAATTTTTAAAATAGTTACGCATTTTAAGATCCCCTGAATCTGGAAAACATGTTTTTAGCGGTTGGTCTGTGTGTGTGAATGTCTATCATCAGGATATATCGAGAACAAATAACACCAGGAAATTCAAACCCAGTATCCAAAATTTGTTTAAGGGTGCTATACTAAACTTTCCATTAATATCAAGCAAATGGTTGGTGTGTGTGCCACTCTATCATCAGGATATATCGAGAACAAATAACATCACGAAATTCAAACTCAGTATCCAAAATTTGTATAAGGATGCTATACTAAACTTTTCATTAATATCAAGCAAATGGTTGGTGTGTGTGCGAGTCTATCATCAGGATATATCGAGAACAAATAACATCAGGAAATTCAAACCCAGTATCCAAAATTTGTATAAGGATGCTATACTAAACTTTTCATTAATATCAATCAAATGGTTCGTGTACAGGGACACCCAAGAGAAATCAATTACATTATGTCTAATGGGCGTGATAAATAATTCGCGGTTCAGTGGTATTCACATTTTAAGAACATAAAGAATCAAAATTAAAATGCCGGATTGCTTCGAAACAAGAGAATGAATAAAATAGAACGATGCATACTTTTTCTTGAGGTAAAAATTCTGTTTACACTTTAATACATTATTTACAAAAAAGAATACTTAAAGGAACGTAGTTTCGAATCTAATTAACTCTCATAGTGAGAGATCGAATAATTTTATCTTCGAACACAGCCGAAAAATCAAAAATCTAAACCAAAGCACGTAAACTAAAACTTTTATTGGCTGTTGCCAAAATCTATAAACAAAATATATAAGTTCTTCTCTTTTCTTTCTGCGGCGACGCAGCACCGTCTAAATGGAATTGTTTTTACTACAGGGGAAATTGCAGGTAAGTAGAATTTAAGATCTATAGGCTGCACTACATCTAATGAAGTGAATACATTTTTACTTTCCGAACACTATAGTGAGGAAAGTATTGTAATCATGTCAAAAATCCGAATTCGAGATTTTGATGTTTCTATACGTTTCGAGGTCCCCTGAGTCCGTTTTCACTATTTTTACGATGATGTATGTATGTGTGTGTGTATGTGTGCATGTGTGTATGTATGTGTGTATATGTGTGTATGTCTGTGAGTGAACACGCTAGCGTCTAAACGCTTTGTTCGAATAAGCTGAAAGTTGGTGCGTATATTGTAAGTCACCATAGTACGAACCCTATAGATTTTGGTGAATCTAGCACTTATAGTTTTTTTACAGGGACACAAAGAAAAATTCTTTATCATTATGGTCTATGAGACCAAAATCTGAAAAGTGCGATAGCATCTAAACGCCTTCAATTGAGCAAAAAAATTATACACATATTATAGGTCACAGTTACTCAATCTGTATAGAGTTTGGAGAAGTAACCATAGTAAGTCACCATAGTACGAACCCTATAGATTTTGGTGAATCTAGCACTTACAGTTTTTTTACAGGGGCACAAAGAAAAATTCTTTATCATTATGGCCTATGGGGCCAAATTTTTAAAAGTGTGATAGCGTCTAAACGCCTTATTAATCTGGGTGTGACAAACTTTTGTGGCAACTGTATCACAGGAACTACTTTACAGAATTTCATACAAATTGGTATGTAGTTGCATCTTGACATAAATTAGTGCCTATCAACTTTTGGTAAAAATTGTCTTACAGGTTGCGTTGCCATCCCGCTTTTTCTAAATTTTTTTTTTGGGGGGGGGAGAGAATTCCCCCCTCGAGGGGAGTAAATTTTCATGACGGGTATCTTCAAAAGAGCTCGCCAGTACCTTTAAAACGAATGGTTGAACCACAGATCTGCGATAATTTAAAATGAAGTTATCGATTTTTTTAAAATGTAATATTGACAATAAAATTGACTTTTTCTTTGGATATTTAGTGTTATACTACTTCTCTAATATGGAAATCATCAGCATTATTATGGAAGATAATTTTTTTAAATAATAATTTTAATAAATTATTTTTACTGAGTGAATTTGTATAGGAAAATATAGAAGAAAGTCATGTGGTGGCCCCCCCCTCACGTCCTGTGTGCTGCCTCAAAGTGGCGAGGGGGTGTGCCTGGGTGGAATGGGCGATTTACGTCGGGAGCTTTTTGCTCCTGGTAGGGTCACCCATGGCGAGAAGGCCATTCCGCTATACCCAGCTAAATGCATACAGGCACCCCAATCCAAGGTGTTAGGTACCGTGCTGATGGATGAATGGCACCAGGGGTTATGGTGTCGTGAACGGTACCCTCGAGGAACCAGGCAAAACCTCGTTGTAGTTAGCCTTACACCTGTATTGGGAGGGTATGCAGGTGTGGACCTCTTTCCTCCCAGTTCTGCGGTCCTGTATGGATTTATCTCTTTCTAAAGGACTGTCTATGCAGTCAAACAAGGACGATGTTCCTTTGGGAACTAGTCATATTCAGGAGGAAACCTGTAAACCTTCTGGATCTACTATGGGGGCAGCAGGCTCTGGCCAGCAGCACCCTGGTGAACCCGCTGGTGAGCAGAAAGTACTCACAAAATCACAAAAGCGCAACAGAAGGAAGAGGTTGCAGATGGGTTTACCGTCAAATACGGCTGGTGACCAAGATAAGGATGGTGGACGCAAGAGGCTTCGGTCACAAGTGTCAACTCCTTCTCCGAAGGTCTGTGAGGTGACGAAGAAGCCTAAGCTTCAGTCATTTGCACAGGTAGCAAGGTCAACCAGGATGGCAGTGGTGAAAGAATCTTTTCCTTCCCACAGGCTAAATTCTTCGGAGACCTTTGCTATCCAAGAAGAAATTTTGAGAAAGGGTGATTTACTTCCTGTGAGTGAACACCTTCCAAAATTAAGCAGCCCTACACTTGTCGATGGTGCTCTCATCTTTCAGTGTGATGACGCCTGGACAGTGGAGTGGCTGAAGAAGGAATTCGACTAAAACAAGAATGTCCTGAAGGAAGAGTCCCTGCGAGTCATTCTTGCGAGCGAACTTCCGAAGCCTGTGAAGGTAGCCTTCAAAACAAAGGATGTAGTCAATAAGGAGCCCAAAGATCTTCTGAAGCGGATCTCTAGGTACAACCCAAAGTTGAAGTCTGAAGACTGGCGTGTTCTGCACAGGCTTGTAGAACTACAGTCCATCAGATGGATCTATGGATCTTTGAGGTTAGTATCGAGTCTGCTAGGGAAATCAGGGTTGCTGACTACAAAGCCTATACTGGTTTGGACAGAGGAGCCTTCAAAATTTTGAAGGATCCAAATGTGCATACCCTTGCTGTTGCGCAAGATGTAGGTAGAGGTAAGGAGGATGAAGAAAATAGTGTCACTACTGGTGAAGCATCCTCTTCCAAGGTAAGTGAAACAGTTATTCAAACTAATATTGATTCACTTACTTTAAGTGAGCTAGATATTGAATCTAACTTTGAAGGCACGCTTACTCCCTCATCACCTATGTCTTTGACTGAGGTTGAGGCGTTGCTAGGTAACTCCTCAAAGGAATCTAGTGCTACTCCTTCATCTGAGGGAGATTTAACTGGCACTTAGTTGTGCCTTTTTCCTCCCTGATTTATGGATTGTAGCATTAAGATAGTGCAAATCAATCTACACCATAGCCAATCGGCTTCTGCCCTTCTTGGCCAAAAGCTGGCTAGTGGTGCTGTGGACATAGCACTTATCCAGGAGCCATGGGCTAAAGATTGTAAGATCCTTGGTCTTGGTGTAGACAGCAAGAGGATCTTCTTTGATAGAACCTGTTGTAGACCCAGAGCATGCATTTATGTTAGCTCTAAGCTACATGCTCTGCTCCTGGTAAATCATCTTAATGGTGACAATGTTTCTGTTAGAGTGAAATACCAGCATCAGGGTAACAAAGATAGTTTTACTTTTGTGTCCTCTTATCTTCCATATGAGGATAAGGATACTCTCTCAAAAGAGATTATTAATCTTATTGAGAATTGTCAGAATCTTAAATTCAAGCTCATCATTGGCTGTGATGCGAATGCTCACCACATATTGTGGGGTAGTAGTGATTGCAACAAGCGGGGTGAGGACCTTTTAGAGTATATTTTGCATCATAATCTGTATACTCTAAATTCTGGCAATGAACCTACTTTTGTTACTTCTAACAGGAGTGAGGTCATTGATATTACGTTCTGTAATAGTATATGCTATGACAACGTCAGGGATTGGAGAGTCTCTGATGAAGAAACTCTTTCTGATCACAGGCTAATTTGTTTTACTGTTACAGGTCCAATAAGACTTGAGACCAAGGGTAGGAATCCACGCCATACCAAGTGGGGTTCTTACTGTGAAGACCTAAAGAAAGCTGCTTTTGGCCACTTTGGTAAGTTGTCTTCGGTGCTGGATCTCGAATTGACTGTTGACCAGTTGCAACAGATCATTTTAAAATCCTACCACCAAAATTGTAAGGTTATGCACACTAGCTTACCAAGGATTGTTCCTTGGTGGTCTAAAGAGCTTAGTTGTATGCGTAGCAATTGTAGAAAGCTCTTTAATAGAGCAATAGAAGAATGGTGAGTGGCAAACCTATAAGGCTGCACTTACCTCTTATAATAAAGCTGTCAGGAATGCCAAAAGGGCATCCTGGAACAGCTATTGTTCTCGCATCAGTGATATTTAAGCCACAGGTAGGCTGGTTAGGGTGATGTCTAAGGACAGGATGTGCAATCTTAATGCTGTTAAGTTGCCTAGTGGTGATTACTCTGAGTCTGGAGAGGAGACCCTGGCAGAAATGTTTAGGGTCCATTTTCCGAACTCCAGTACTTGCCATGAGACAAGTTTTTCTACTCCTCTCAACACTCGTACTTGTGGTAGAGAGAAATGGAATGCTGCCAGGAAGGTTGTTACATATGAAAAAATTATTTGGGCTATTAACTCCTTCAAGTCTTTTAAGACTCCTGGAATTGATGGTGTCTTTCCAGCACTTCTGAAAGAAGGCGCTGAGGTTTTGACACCCATCCTTTGCAAGATTTTTAGATCCTATTTGGCACTTGGTTATATACCAATGGCTTGGAGAAATTCCAGTGTTATCTTTATCCCTAAGCCTGGTAAAGATAATTATTTTGAGGCAAAGTCTTTTAGACCTATTTGTCTCACTTCTTTTCTCTTAAAGACTCTTGAGAAGCTTGTTGATAGGTATATCAGGGAAGAGGTCTTATGTGTTCGGCCACTTTCCAATTTTCAGTTTGCCTATCAGCCTGGTAGGTCAACTGACACTGCGTTGTATCACTTAACTCATATTGTTGAGAAGTGTCTGGTCTCTAAGGAGGTGGCTCTTGCTGTCTTTCTTGATATCGAGGGTGCCTTTGACAAGGTTCCTGTTGACACCATCATTGATGCGCTTTCTAATAGGAATATCAATAGTACCACTGTGAATTGGATCAAGAGTCTTCTCACCAACAGGTTTGCCTCTGCAACACTGCTTGGTGATTCTCTAATGATCAAAGCCAATACTGGATGTCCACAGGGTGGTGTTCTTTCTCCACTGCTGTGGTGTCTCGTGGTTGATTCACTTCTGAATGAGATTGGTCACTCGGGGTGGATTGCATTGGTTATGCTGATGATATTGTCATTGTAACCAAGGGGAAGTTTCCGGATACTGTTTGCTGTATCATGCAGAATGCCCTTAAGAAAGTTGAGTCTTGGTGTTCTTCCAGGGGTCTTTCCGTGAACCCTGCGAAGACACATGATTGCCTTTAATAGAAAGAGGACCATTATCTTAAAAAATATCAAGTTTTTTGGTCATAACCTCACTTGTTCAAGTGAGGTTAAGTATCTTGGTGTCTATCTGGATGAGAAACTCAACTGGAGGTGTCATCTTGATTATTGCATTTCTGGGCTAAAAGGGCTTTTTGGGCCTGTAGGAACGCTATTGTTAGGTCATGGGGTCTTAGTCCTATGGTTATCCGCTGGATTTACTCCATGATCATTTGTCCAATGATCACTTATGGTTCTATTGCCTGGTGCTCTAGGACTAGGCTTGACACTGCTAAGAAGAATCTTAATAAGATTCAAAGGATGGTGTGTGTCGCGATGACTGGTTGTTTAAGGACAACACCAACTGGAGCTTTAGAGTTACTCTTGGGCTTTATCCCTCTGCATATGCGCATTGAGGCTGAGGCTATCTTATGTGTAAAGAGGTTAAGAAGTTTTGGGCATTGGAATAATTATTCCAATTATCTGAACTGGAAGCATCTTAATAAGGAGATTTCGGATCACCCACATTTTATTATGCAGTGTGATAAGGTTCTCCCTAGGTATGCTTTTTCTAAGCCGTATATTATCTACTTGCCCTCTAGGGACATTTGGATGAATACTCCACCTTGGGGTAATACGAATCACATTAAGTGGTACACTGATGGCTCCAAGATGGATAATGGCACTGATGCTGGTGTTTGCTATCCTGAGGATGGTACTTCACTTTCCTATCCTTTGGGGAGGTATGCTACTGTCTTTCAGGCTGAAGTCTTTGCGATCCTTATGTGTTGTAGGACTTGCATGAATAGGGGCTATAAGAATCGATATATTGACATTTATTCTGATAGTCAGGCTGCCCTGTTGGCTTTACAGAAGTCAGTAATGACTTCTCTTGTTTGGGAGTGTTATTTCACTCTTTGTGCTCTTGCTGCTAACAATAAAATCTTCCTGTATTGGGTACCAGGTCATGCTGGTATCCTGGGAAATGAGTTAGCTGATGAGCTGGCTAGGAAGGGTTCTGATACACCTTTTACTGGTCCTGAACCTCTCCTGAGTATTTCTGGTAGTTTGTTGAGGGGTACTATTTTCTCCATCATGAGAAACTTGCAGTACTCTACTTGGCTCAAGACTGAGGGGAGCAGGCAAGCTAAAGAGCTTAACTGTGGTAATCCTAGTGCAAGGGCTAAGTAGCTCATGAAACTCAATAGAAATGTGACTGGTCTCCTTACGGGACACTGTCGCTTAAAAAGACATCTTTATGTCATGGGTATTGCTAGTGATCCATTTTGTAGGGGTTGCAAGTACAAGGAGGAAACTGCAACACATATTTTATGTGAATGTGAAGTCTTCTCTGCCTATAGGTTTGAGCACTTGGGGCGGCATATAATTGAGCCTTGGGAGCTTCAGGATATTCCGGTTAGATGTCTGCTGGGTTTTCTTTCTGCCGCAGGTCTTTTTAAAGATTAGGTTTTGTGGGCTAGTACAATAGACCTCTGGTCGCAGTGCTTGGTTTCTTGTAAACCACCCACTTATAATTCATTCATTCATTCATTCATGTGGTGGCCGCAACATACTAGTTAAAGGTGCGATAGCATCTAAACACCTTATTCAATTGAGCTGAAAATTTATATGAATATTATAAATCACTGTTGCACTAACTATAAGCATTTTCGTGAATCTAGCATCTATAGGTTTTTTACAGGGACACAACGGAAATTCTTTATCATTATGATCTATGGGGTCAAAGTTCCGTAGCGTTCAATAAAACATCGTGTAATATATGGAGAAAAATACTCAAACACTGTATTGTGGTTTTATCTCTTTTGTTTTTTAACAACTCCTCTTTCTATACTTTATCTACAAAACTGTTAATTACTCAATGTTCGGAAAGTCGAGTGGAGTCACTCCAGATTTTTTTTAATATGCGTAAAAGGAGGCTTCATATAGAATATGATGATAGTAAAATCTTTTACCGTTCGTTTACAGAACTATACAAAAGAGCTAGAATATAATGGGAAAATACTTGAAAATTGGTGGAAGTGTAATTAGTAGAATGCTTTAATATATTATTTTACCATATGCAAAGAAACTGCTCAGGATTGAAATTAATTCCGCTTTTCCATACGGTAAATTAAATATTTGCTTAAGCTAAACATTCCTTGCTTGTTTCTTATATGTTTACAAGTTTTGAAGCTTATTGAAATTTCTTCAGAGTAACTTAAAAACAAATAATTTTGAGGCTGTTCAAATATTGTATTTTGAAGTTTATATAATTTTTTTTTCTTGAAATTTTTGGTCAAGATTTATAAGTTCCAAGGAATAGTGCGTGCAAAAGTTGTCTGGAAAATTTTAAACGAACCTATAAATTGAGCAACAGATTTGAATTCTATGTAAATGTAAGTACAATAATCAAACGGTGGTTGAGGGGGCTGTACACCCCCCCCCCCCCACACACAGGGAGTTATTTGTCAAATAACGCTGTTCCGAAATCCGATTTGCATTGTTTTTATTGTACGTTTATACTATAACAGTACTCGTTATCTTACCCCTTAAACACCAATCTGTATTTACAGTACTAAATTTGAGGATAAGAGAAAGTCGTGTGAGTGACACACCAGATTTCTTTTTCTTTTTAGTTTTCTGCTGAGATTTCAGAAATTATTTTAGTAACTTTTATAAATTTGACATATAACACAAAATCTGTCGGTGAAGACGCACTTGGATATTTTCCTTTTCTCTTTCTGCAATCGGCAATTTTATCGTTAAAAAAGCAAATTTTCGATTACGTCGTCCTCCACGTGCACTTTAGGATTGAGCCCAGTGTTAAAAACAAAATGCAATTGTCAGGAAAATTGTAATTTTAGAAAGTATTTCAAAAATGGCAAGGTTAAGGCAATTAACAATGCCACAAAAGGTATTAATTTTAGAATGAAAATCAAAAAAATATTTTAATACGTGATATGAAAAAATAATTAAATGTTAACGAAATATTGGTGAGATGGTTTCTAGCAAGATATAAAATTTGTTGACTGTTTAAACTATAAATTTGACTTTAGGCGGCCACATTGCTCATCCAAGCAAGATGACCGCATGTTAAAAAGCCATTGCCTATAAAATCGGTTTGCATTACATTTCGAACATAAAAGAGATTCAGAAAAAGTGTTTTGCAATATAATTTCTTTAAATACAGTGCAACAACTAGTACTAAACGAAGCAGGTTTAAATGAAAGAAAATCTGAAAAAATTCCATTCTTAGTGAAAAGAATTAAGAAATCAAGACCTCAGATGGCTAAAAAAATTAAAAATGGTTAATTATTGGGTTGAAGTGGTTCTCTCTGATGAGTCAATTTAACTTATTTCAAGCTAAAGAAAACAAACAGATCTGATAACGGAAATGTGACTGTCTTAATACAAATCGCACATTTAAAACAGTGACACATTCTTCGTAACATCATGGTACAGAAGGTGCATAACTTTTCAGAGTCGGGCAAAAATGGCGCCTGACCGACTATTTTAGAGGCATCTTAGGGATTTCCGCTAACAGCATTTGAAGATGATAATGCACCTTGCTATACGGCGTCTGTGGTACGTTTATTCAATCCAAATTGTTAAAATTACCCATCCATTCCCATGAGCACCTATAATTCTGTAAGTAATATCTTTTTCTACTTTAAGTTAAATCCTACAAAGAATATCGTAGAATTTATTCTTTACCAGACATAGAAATAGTCCTATTCTAAATCTGCTCGAAAATGTTTCGTCTATGAAAAGGCGGGGGAGATGGGAGAGGATTCGAAATTTTCAACCTACAACTCTGCAAGAATATAAAACATTGTTTGTGAGATTTAATACAGTGAAATTTCTGAGATTTATATTAAAACTCTGCATAATACTATGCCATTGCACATTAAAGCAGCGATTCCATATAAAGTGGAATCAACCAAATGAAGAATACATATTTTTATTAAGAAATTGTTTAGATCTAACAAATAAATAGTTTTATTTCATATATTAAAACATAACTTGTTTCTATCATATAATAAATCGTAATAGAATACGAAGTATTTGTTCATTATATTATGTTTAAAAAGAAAGTTTTATGTAGATTTTTATTAAATACTTCGTAGAGTGTAATAAAGCGAATTACTAAATCGAAAATGTACAGATGTATCATTTCATGTCTTTGGTATTACGCAAACATGACAGTTATATTTGTTTCAACCATTAGTTTTGAAGTTACTACAAATAAAAATGGTATAAGTCAATTTTTCTGCAGTGCGTTTTTTTTTTTTTTTTTTTTTTTTTTTCTTAGTGTATATACAGACATTATATAGTGTCAAAATGGTCTAATTTCTATTCTTTTTTATAGAATTTACCTGACAACATGACAGAGAAGACAAAGAATAACAAGATATGTATATGGAGATTGCCAGAGAATGTAATTTCCTCTGTTAGTTGTATGTTGAAAGTACCTAATTTTTTCGTTATACCAGAATATGATAGTTCTTCTTTTCTGTTAAACAGTCCGTCTTTTGAATTTGCCAATGCAACTTGGTGCGCACGATTTTATTCATGTAAATACTTGTATCCTACGAAAGCTACTGAAATGAGTTTCAGTAAAAGGTTTGGCATTTCTGTTGTAAGGTTGAATTCTGAGATAACAAAGCAAAGGATATTTTGCCAAGTTACATTGTTGAACGCTAATGATGAAGAACATAAAACTTTTAGTTATGGCCAATCTCACGAAGAAGGGGAGAAAAGTTATAAATGTATATTCGCTGCTGAGGGCACTCTATACGATAGACGGGATGTTCTCACTCTCATTATTCATTTATTTTGCATCGAACAAGTATCCGTAAACAAAGATACAGGTAAGAAAGAATTTTAAATTTTACTTCTTTGCTCACACAAGGTTAACCCATATCGTACCAAGCATTGAAAAAATAATTTTTCTTTATAAAATCTTAAATATATGTTTCTTTAAGCCTATGTATAGTGCTGCCAGATTGAGAGAAATTTTTATTCAATAGCCACCACTAAATTTTAAGTGTAACAGTTGCCTTAAAGACCTTTTTTGTAAGATGCCTTCGAAACGATTAGGCAACCATTACAATTAAAATTTATTGGTGGATATTAAATAAAAATTTCCCTCAATCTGGCAGCACTGCCTATGTATACACACAAAATCAAAAAACTTACCAACCTTTCATTAACTTAATCGGTACAGGCTGTCCTAAAAATATGACAATGGTTTGAGACAGTCGGAAATATAAGGAAAACAGACCATCTATATATATATATATATATGTATATAATATTGTTTTACCAGTACAGAAGTGTAGAATATTACCTCAATAAATTTATATGTCCGTCATTCTTGAACGTACAACCTTTTTAAGTAATAATGTGTTGAAAATGTAATGAATAAATCTTCAAAAATCGTCATTTTAAAAATTAAAAAAATATATATTAAACGTTAATTTAAACTAACAATAAAGACACGTATGTATTTATTGGACTTTTAAATAACATATCACTTTTAATTTGAATTAAAGTATTCAAAAGAATTTATATAAATATCACTTATGCATGGTGTCTTGTTTTTAGGACGATGGTGAAATATGGGTTAATTTATCTGAAAACAGTTAGTTTAATGTTTCTCTGACACATTATTAAGATTAAATGATGAAAATGGCGGCAAGTTTCACTTAATAGTCAGCTTTATTCAAAAATATGAAGAAACTTTTTTTTCACATTGGATGGTTTGTCAGTAGTTCATCACTTAAATACTAAAATTTAAAGACAAGAATTAATGAGGAAAAGTTCTTAATCTAATCGGTAGAATGCATAATTAACATCCAATAAAATGCTCTTTTGAAATTACCGATAGCAACTGATACTTTGTTCCGATGTTAACATGTAACAATTATAAATTTTCCACGAAGATTAAAGTAAGTAGTTGTTAGTAATAGACAGGTGCTATGAGATGTTTGATTTAATCTGAAAACATCATGTTAAATTTGTTTCCAAAAGTTTATTGAGGTATGTAGGTCATTTATACTTATTTTAAATAAAGAAATATATATTTTTTTAATAACTTCAGAATTTTTATTGGATTTAAGAAGGACGATCAACTACTAAATATCAAAATATCACCAGTATTAGCAAATGACAAATTGGTCGACTCCTGAATTTCAGTTTTTTTTCAGTAATTAATCGATGTAGTTAATTACTAAATATGTGAGCATCCCACGTAAGTTTTCGCAGCGGATTTCTGAGCTTGCGAAGGCTTCTTACGTTCTTTTTTGATAGTGTGTTTAAATCCGATAATTTAAATAGTTTATGAAATAGCTGAAGCCAATTTTGTGACAAAAATATCTAAAGGAGAGTTAGTTTTCTGCAAGAATGATGTTGACTAGTAAGTCCATTATAGTGTTAATTAATAGTACATTAATCTTAATATATATAAATCTCGTGTCACAATGTTTGTCCTCAATGGACTCCTAAACCACTTAACCGATTATAATAAAATTCGCACACCATGTGCAGTTCGATCCAACTTGAGAGATAGGATAGTTTAAATCTCAAATTATAGTCGCAATTTTAATTTATTGCTAATTAATTGTCTGTTATTATTTGACAGTCACAATTATCTGTTAACTCCAAATGATTCTAACAGATGTCGATACCTTTCGACTGGGTTGAAATGAAAGCTGAAATATATTTGGTGCTGCCATCTACACAAAGAATCTTCAACTTTTTAACCTATTAATAAATTTCGTATAATTCAATTATTTCCACTTTTTAAATTTTTGGAGTGTAAATTGAATTCATATTATAATGAAGATAATACAGTGAAATTAATCCTGTTTTTTACTTATTTGTGCTTCATTGATCAAAACTTTATAATTTAATCTGTATATATATATAAATTACGTGTCACGATGTTTGTCCGGGGTAAACTCCTAAACTAAGGAACTGATTTTGATGAAATTTTGCACACTGTGTGCAGTTTGATCCAACTTGAGAGATAGGATAGTTTTTATCTCAATTTATTGTCACAATATTGTTTTATTGCAATTATTTGTTAATTATAGACCTTTATTAAAGTTGCTCCAAATAATCTGTGAGTTCCATTAATTTAATTGTTGCAAAAAAAAAAAAAAAATACGAGTTCATTTTCTTTCGACATAAAAATAAATACATTTAATCAAACGTGAACGTTAAAAAATTATAAAAAGTTAAATTATGCATCTCACGAAAATTGACGTCATAATCAATTTAAAGATTTTATACACATTGATAAAGTGCTAATGTAGTTCTATCATAGATATAGTAATATATATAGATCTCTCATCCCCATGTTATCGTAGAAAGATTTTTGATGCCGAAAAAAGATAAAAAATAAAAGCTTTGGAAACAGCCATTAAGTGGTATTGAAAAAAAAAAAAAAAAAAAAAAGAAAAAAGAAAGAAAGAAATATGAATTTGAAACTGTATCTGGAGTCTTCCATTCCCCTTTAGCAAATAAATTATTCATAAATTTTATTTGCTAAAATATTAGTATGTATTCCCGTGTGTATTCACTCGGGGAAAGACGGCCATATTTTGGTAAAAACGTCGTCTTTTCCCAAATGAAAAGGAATAACTTTTTTCTCCCCAATGATCACTCTATTCTATATATGCTATACTATATCTAGGAGTTCTATACGCAAGCGAAGTGTGACTCACTGACCGTCTGTGCAGCCAAGAAAAAGATTTCCTATGTTAATTGCCCACTGGATTTTTTGTAAGAAATTATTAAAAATCGAGGAAATTTATTTCCCGATTTTAATCCTTATATTTGGGTATAGATATGTATTAGTTATCGCGGGTGTTAGATTGAATTATTTTGCTGTCAAATTGACAAAATTTTAATTTTAAATTTTTAAACTCTGTCGCCCTTGGCTTTTTTTATTATTATTATTATTATTTGGCGATCAAAAACGTAACACGAAAATATACATGCCAGATGTATGCATTGTACGAAATGTAATATGTATTATTCATTGTACGTATGTATGACATGTAATATGTATTGTACGAAATATTGTTTCATATTATTCATTACTCTTTTAATGTAAGTTGTTAAAATAACCATGATTTTTGAAAGGAATTAAATATTTTCGCCAGATAATTTGGCGATATTCTTTTTTTTTCGCCAAGGATGACAGAAATGAAATCTATTCCGCTGCAAAATATTAGTATCTTACATCAGATATTTTATTTAGACATTTGAAAACAAATTTGACTTCAAACTATGATAGAATATTTATCATTTTCCTTTTAATTTGTATATTATTAGTATATTAAAATTTAAAAGCATGGTATATAAAAAGTTTTTTTTTTTTTTTTTTTTTTTTTTTTTTAAATCTTATAATTATTCTTATCTTAATCCTCAATGTTTCCCATCTTTATTGACTTGAATTTGCTATTAAAATTTTAACATACTCAAAAACTTCTCATCACTTCGTTAAAATACACTAAACTTTTCCAAAATCTTTTTCTATTTAAAATGATGCATGTATTTACTTTAAATGTCCAATATTTCATAACATTTCCAATTTTAAAGTTTTAAAATATTTATCAAATTTACTTATTTTTCTGGTTTAGCCTTATTGTTTTCCCTTTTATAACTACAGCTGTTGCCCTCTTTAAAATATTTAAAATGATGAGGTCATTTAATAGTAAAATTATCCATTATAGCATATATTATATTTCACTCCTCCATAAAAATTGATTTTAAAATCGTCTGTTTCTTTTATACTTTTATTTTAATAGAATTTTAATAGAATTTAATTTATATATTAGTCATTTTAGCAATTTTATCCAAAGTAGCATTAGAAATAATATATATCACTTCTCCATTAAAATTTATAGGACCCTACAATAAAATTAATTTGTGCTTAATATCAACACTACGAAAATTTTTATCAATCGCTTCCAAATTTTGACCTAAGTTTCAAATCTCAACCCTGTGGGTTTTTACATCGGCTACAACGTTTTCGTCTTTGTTCGTAAATAATAATTTAACTGTACTAAATAGTTTACAGCCGTATAATTCAACGTATAACTTAGTCACAGCAACGCGTGGCCGGGTCTGCTAGTATATTTTATATATTTACATTAAAAATCAATTTAAATATATTTTTCCCAATAGTTTTTAATTTAACTAACTCTTAAATTGAAAAATTAAAATGGTCCATTACTAATATGACTACATTCATTTGCTGGATGTAGTAAATGTATGCATGTGTATGCATGTGGTAAATTATTAGCAAAATCTCAATTAGAAACAATTTTTTTCTGAATATTATAAATTGTAGAAAAGAGAACAAAACAATGGTTTTCATTCGTTAATCTAATTGTTTAGTACTAAGAAAAAAATTTCAAAAATTTTGTTAATGGTTATATTAGAAAACAAGATAAAGCTTTAAGAAATTTCCACTAGATGGTCAACTGGGTGACATGTCTTTAGCGTAAAGGGTCCCCAGCGTAAGGGGTTGGAATTAAGAAAGGAGAAATAAAAGAAGCCGTGCCCTTAGCGTAAGTAATAAATATCTAAATTTTACGACTATTTGAGTGAACAATGATTAGACAATTCCAGAATTTCTCTATGTTTACGGAATGTATATGGGCAAAGTCATCGCACTAATAATCCTGCATCTTTAGACTTAATATGCAATCTATTTTTGTAGTATTAAAATGCAGTGAAATAGAAAGTCGTGTGAGTGACACACAAGGTTATTTTATATGCATAAAAGCATGTTTTGATGTTGATTTGGTATGAATGTCATTCATAATTTGTTTATAGGACTACCCAAAGTTTTTGGGATATATTGGGCTGTACTTGGAAATTGCTGGAAGTTTATTTCATTTTGTGTTAGGTGTTTTACATATAAAACTAAATTTAAGTACATAGTTTATAGAAAATATACAGGGGGCTACCCAAAATTAAGCTAAACGTTCTTCTCTAATGAATGCAGTTGATGGAAGTGTTTTGCTACATTTTACTAGCATGAAGTTACATTTTCACATCGACGAACAGTGCTTAGGAAAGAAAATTAAATTTTCATACCCATACTGTAAACAAATTATTTTTTCAAATTCTATTTTCAACTATTTTTTTTTTTTTTTTACTTGTTACAGATTTACACTAAAGGCACTTTTCTAAAAGCATGCCATCGGAGGGGATAACATTTATGCTAAGGACACGAGTTTATAGATTTACGCTAAAGGCACTGTCGCTAAGGGCACGGCCCCGTCAACTGCTGGTCAGTTCCTTCCTACCTAATAAAAAATAAAATGTGATATCCACCCATTATATATGAGGCAAGCCTTGACTACAAATTCGATTGCAGATTTACCTATAAGGTTACCTTTTTACTCGAGATTTCAGTCAACTGATGTTATTTAACATAATATCGTTTTAATCGTTTTGAAATATGATATATAATTTACATATTCTTGGAAATATATTATTATTTTAAGACGATGACAGTGACTAAAATATTCTGTTATGAATGATCAACTGCTTGATTTAGGAATTCTCATTTTAGATAAACTTCATTTTTAGAATGAAATAAAAGTTTGGAAATGTGTTTTTGTTCTGAGACTTCACACTTGAGAATTCTATGATAGCATGAGTGCAATTATATGATAGAAAATCATTTATTACGGTTTATTCAAAATGATTTACTGTATTTAATCCGAAAAGGTTATCTACAGACACTTACCAGAATAAATTTAAAGGAAAAGATAACAAACAAAAAAATATTTTATGTCATTATAAATGCTCGATATTTACTTCTCTAGTCATGCGGAGAGCATCCAGATGATAGTCCATTTCTTTCCACACTTTTTTTAACATATCTGGTGTTACTAAATTCGGAACATTACGTTTTATTAAGTCCGTATTATTAATATTTAGTCCGAAAAGATTATAAACAGACACTTACCAGAACAAATTTAAAGGAAAAGATTAAAAAAAAAATTAAAAATGCCATAAAAAAATGCTCGATATTACTTCCTCCTGTCATGCGGACAACGTTCACATGATAGTCTATTTCTTTCCGCACTTTTTTCAACATATCTGGTATTATATCAATATTTACGTAAAAAATTCTTAAATTCAGACTGCAGTTTCGGTAGCATAAAGCGTACTGCCATCAGTGCAGAATGACAAACTGGGAACTGGTACAATCGTTGATGGCCTTCCTAGTACTCGAGCACTTTACGGCCTGTCTGTGTTTTGGTGTCTAGCTATATGTATGAGCTAGTGGCGTATCGTGAATGATGCTTTTGGGTGTACTCCATACAGATGGCTAGAAAGAGCTCATTATCATGAAAAGCTCATTCTTCTGATTGACTGTTGAAATGTCGTTATATCTATGTTGTTTCTGGAAATAAGCGAATTAACCAAAAAGATGATTAAATATGAATTTTAATGTACTGTTTCTGAGAAATCTAAGAGAATTATCAGAATTTCCAGTGTGAATCACGGAAATTTTGTTTTGCAACCGCACCAGGGCCGCTTTTGAAAAATACTACTAGCCATTTATAGAAGTGTCAGTGCTTATTTTATAAGCACTTTGGTTCGTAACTCCTCCAAGTTGCGTGGAAATAATGCCAGCTAGACTCTGTCTTTCATTAAGCTCCACAATAAAAAGTCGCATGGGGTAATGCCCGGTCACCTGGAAAGGGGTGGCAAGGAAACAACATTTTGTTGTTTGATTTGGCGCGGCCGATTCTACAATTTCAAATAATATTGTTGAGGAATGGGGAAAATATTTCAGTAAGTGATTAACACTGATTTAATGAAATCAAGTTTAATTTCGATTTAAATGTACTAAAGTATATTAAAACAATTTACACATTTTTAACTATATCGCGCTCTGGCGAACCATAAAATAGATTGGTAAATCTCAATAATCGACTTAGAAATTACAAATTAATTAAAGAATATTGTAGAAAAAGGTTTACTTATCCACAAATCCCGCCTTTAAGTCACAGATCACTTTAATAAGCAAGTGTGACGTCAATGACCGTCTGAGGATGCAAGAAAAATATTTCCTATGTTAATCGCCCATTGGATTTTTTCTAAAAAATTATTAAAAATCAAGGAAAATTATTTCCTGATTTTAATCCCCCGTATTTGGGTATAGATATGTATTAGTTATCGTATCCATGTGTTAGATTGAGTGATGTTGCTGTCAAATTGACAAAATTTTAATTTTAAATTTCAAAACTCTGTCATTCTTGGCGTTTTTTGTATTTGGCGATCAAAAACATAATACGAAAATATGCATGCCATATGTATATTTTTGTAACATGTATTGTACGAAATATTGTTTCATATTATTCATTACTTTCTTAATATAAGTTGTTAAAATAACCATGGTTTTTGAAAGGAATTAAATATGTTCGCCAGATAATTTCGCGATATTTTTTTCTCAGCCAAGGGCGAGAAATATCAAATCTATTCCACTGCAACATATGAGTATCTTATATCAGACACTTTATTTAGACATTTGAAAACAAATTTGACTTCAAATATGATATTATGAAATTATATATCATTTTCCTTTTAATTAGTATATTAGTTGGGTATTTATTGTGTAATTATCGTCTTTTGAAATGAAATGTTTGTTTTCAATCGAATATGGAAGTTAGCCATTTTTTTTATCTAGAGTTTTGATATTTAAAATTCAAATTTTCTCAATTTTACAGCAAAAACAACTTAATCTAACGGAGTCACACGATAACTAATACATATCTATACACAAATATGGGGATTAAAATCGGAAAATAATTTTCCTCGATTTTTAATAATTTTTTACAAAAAATCCAATGGGCGATTAACAAAAGAAATTTTTTTCTTGCATCCACGGATGGCCAGTGACGTCATCACTTCGCTTGCGTATATAGGCCACCTCATTTTAATCAAAAAGAAACGATTATTATTATTTTTTTATTTATTTATTTATTAACACTTTCCAACAAGGTTGAAAAGTGTTTATGCATTGGGTTTGTCTGTCTGTCTGTCTGTCCGTCTGTCTGTCTGTCTGTCTGTCTGTCCGTCTGTCTGTCCGCGCTCTAACTCCCGTAAATATTAATGGAATTTCTTGAAACTGATATATGTTATTCAAGTTCACTATCGGATGTTCCCTATTGAAAATGGAGTTTATACCTCTAATGGTTTGTGTACAGGGACCCCTGAAAATATTTCAAAGCATTATGTTCTATGCGAGGCATTTCTATAAACCATATTTTCATACCCTTACTCTACAAAAATCTTAATGAAATTGAAATACGTTATACAAGTTCACTATCGGTTGTTCCATATTGAAAATGGAGTTTATACCTCTACTGGTTTGTGTGCAGGGACCCCTGAAAATATTTCAAAGCATTGTGTTCTATGCGAGGCATTTCTATAAACCATATTTTCATACCCTTACTGTACAAAAATCTTAATGAAATTGAAATATGATATACAAGTTCACTATCGGATGTTCCTTGTTGAAAATAGAGTTTATACCTCTACTGGTTTATGTACAGGGACCCCCTAAAAAATTTCAAAGCATTGTGTTCTATGCGAGGAATTTCTATAAACCATATTTTCATACCCTTACTGTACAAAAATCTTAATGAAATTGAAATATGATATACAAGTTCACTATCGGATGTTTCTTGTTCAAAGTAGAGTTTATACCTCTACTGGTTTGTGTACAGGGACCCCCTAAAATATTTCAAAGCATTGTGTTCTATGAGAGGCATTTCTATAAACCATATTTCCATATCCTTACTGTACACAAATCTTAATAAAATTGAAATATGTTATTCAGGTTCACTATCGGATGTTTCCTGTATAAAATGGAGTAAATACCACCACTGATTTGTGTACAGGGATACACAAAAGTATTACGAAAGCATTGTGTTCTATGAGAGGCTATAAACCATATTTCCATACCCTTACTGCACACAAATCTTAATGAAATTGAAATATGTTATTCAAGTTCACTATCGGATGTTTCCCGCATAAAATGGAGCAAATACCACCACTACAGGGACACACAAAAGTATTCCAAAGCATTGCGTTTTATGAGAGATATTTCTATAAACTAAATTTAATAACATTAGTTTGTACGAAGTTTTATGAAATTGAAATGTATTATTTATAAGCACAAAAGAAAATGCTTTGCATAGAATACAGCATAATTAGCATTAGATTTACAGGGTGACACAAAAATATTCAGTTATATAAAGAGCTATTAATAAATATTTGCTAAAAATGTACTTTCGTTTACATTAAGCGTTTTTAACCCTTTCTAACATTTTTAACACTTTCCAACAAGGTTGAAAAGTGTTAATTACTTCGGTCTGTCTGTCTGTCTGTCCGTCTGTCTGTCGCTCTGTGCTCTAATTCCCGTCAATATTTGTGGAATTTCTTGAAACTGATATATGTTATTTAAGTTCACTATCGGATGTTCCCTGTTGAAAATGAAGTTTATACCTCTACTGGTTTGTGTACAGGGGCACCCGAAAATATTTCAAAGCATTGTGTTATATGAGAGGTATTTCTATAAAACATATTTTCATACCTTTACTGTACACATATCTTAATGAAATTGAAATATGTTATTCAAGTTCACTATTGGATTTTTTCTTTATAAAATGGATTAAATACCAACTCTGTTTTATATACAAGGACACTCAAAAATGTTCTAAAGCATTGCGTTCTATGAGAGATATTTCTATAAATCAAATTTTAATAACTTTACTTTCCACGAAGATTTGTAATATTGAAATATGTTTTTTATATGCACAAAAGAATGCTTTACATAGAATATAGCATGATTAGCATTAGATTTACAGGGTGACACAAAAATATACTGTTATATTAAGAGCTATTATTAAAAGTTTGCTAGAATTCTACTTTCGTTTACATTAAGCGTTTTTAACACTTTCAAGCATTTTTTTAATTGTGACTATGATATCAATTTGTGTATCTGTCCGTCTGTCCGTCTGTCTGTCTGCCCGAGCTCTAACTCCCGTAAATATTTATGGAATTTTTTGAAACTGATATATGTTTTTCAAATTCACTATCGAATGTTTCCTATTGAAAATGGAGTTTATACCTCTACCGGTTTGTGAACAGGGACACCTGAAAGTACTTCCAAGAATTGTGTTCTATGAAAGTATTTCTATAAACCATATTTTCATACCTTTACTGTACAATATCTTCATGAAATTGAAATATGTTATTCATGTTCACTATTGGATGTTTCCTATATAAAATAGTTTTCATACCACCACTAGTTTATGTACAGGGACACTCAAAAGTACTCCAAAGCATTGCGTTCTTTGTGAGATATTTCAATAACTCAAATTTTAATAACTTTACTTTCCACGAAGTTTTAGGAAATTGAAATACGTTATTTATATGGACAAAAGAATGCTTTGCAGAGAATATAGCATGGTTACCATTAGATTTACAGGGGGACACAAAAATATTCAGTTATATATTCAGAGCTTTTAATAAAAAATTGCTAGAATTGTACTATCGTTTACATTAAGCGTTTTTGACACTTTCTATCATTTTTTTAGTGTGAATATAATTTCAATTTGTGTATATGTCTGACTGTTATTCTGTCCGTCTGTTTGTCTCTCTGTCTGTTTTTCTGCGCTCTAATTCCCGTAAATATTTATGGAATTGCTTTAAACCGATATATTTTATTGAAGCTCACTATCGTATGTTCCCTATTGAAAATGGAATTGATACCTCTGGTTTGTGTACAGGGACACCCAAAAGTATTCGAAAGCATTGTGTTCTATGAGAGGAGTTTCTATAAATCATATTTTAATACCTTTAATGTACTGAAACTTTAATGAAATTTTAATATGTTATTCAATTCCCTATCGGATGTTTCCTATGTAAAATAGAGTACATTTCTAACTGGTTTGTGTACAAGGGCACTTGAAAGTACTCCAAAGCATTGTGTTGTATGAGAGTTATTTTTATAAACCAAATTTTTATAATTTTATTTTCCACAAAGCTTAATGCAATTGAAATATATTATTCGTATGCACAAAATAGTGTGCCTTCTATGTAATATAGTATGGCTAGCATTAGATTTACACGACCACAGAAAAATAATCAGTTACATTAAGAGGTATTAACAAAAATTTGCGGGAATTGCACTTTTGTTTACATGAGCGTTTTAACACTTTCTTATAATTTTAGTGGGAATATGATTTCAATTTGTGCATCTGTCTGTCCGATTGTCTACCTTTCTATCTGTTTGTCTCCGGCTCCTATCATCCGTGAATATTTTGAGAATTTTTTAAAAATGATACACTCAGGTTCCCTATGGAACGTTCCCTATTTAACATGTCATTAATAGGTCCTGTACAACTAGTTTGTTTACAGAGACAACAACAACCAAAAAAAAAAAAAAAAAAAAAAAGCCAATGTATTACGTTCTAGGACAGAATTTTTTAAAAGTTATTTAAAAAACTTTCTACTACAAAAATCTTAAGAACATTGACATGTATTATTAATATTCTAAAATGTTGTTTTGTATAGAATATGATATGATTAACTTTCAGATTTACAGGGCTACAGTAAAATATTCAGGGATTTTAAAAGCTGTAATTATAATCTAACGGCTGCATTTTCTTTTGCGTTAAGCCTTTTTAACACTTTCCAAAATGCCTAAGAGTAATTTTAAAATCAATTATTCTATCTGTATGTTTTTCAGTCCTTCTGTCTGTTGTGCGATAACGTAGGCAAAGAACATTAATAGTTATTCGATACAACAATTGTGTACAGTTGGAAAGTGTTGCTAATCAACGCGTACTGCATGATTTTTCTTTCTTGTTTATTAATCCAATCGAATAAATGAGATTGCATTCCAGAATTGAATTTATATTTTAAAATTTATTGAAAAAGAATATAATAGCGCGCTTTCACTGCTTTAAAAGAACTTTTAGAATACTTTTTTTTTTTTTTTCTCTCCTCGAAAATAAGCGTCAGAACCAAACGTGCAAATAAAACAACTAACAGTTTTGATCACATAAATTGGGTTGGAGGTTAAAGGGAAAAAATTGTTTAGAGGTTGAGTTTGAGGCTGTATGAGTTTAACATAGCACTAGAGATTATTTCAAGATTATTTATTACTAGACAGTCACACTAGACCGACAGCTTTTTTCCTACTATTGAAAGATATCCCGTTCCATACTTATTTGCCTTAAGAGTTTGGTAGAGTACTTTGAGGATTTGTTATCAGGTACAGCTTTTCGCATAATTCAGTTCATATCTGTTATTGATTGATAAAGCCACCAATAATAAAACAAAACAGATTTAAGCTTTATCCTCAGATTTAACTCAATTAAAGTTATCCATTATTCTCTTTATCTTTATTAGATATATCAGTGCTCATTCAGATCTTACATTGCTTTTTGTTATGCTTCTATTTTTGCAGAAATCCTATCTCTAAGACATGCTTTCAAAGAGATGCTGCTAAATGGACAAGACCACAACCTGACACTTAACGTAAAAGGCCAAAAGTTTCGAGCCCACCAATATATTTTACAAGCCCGATCAAAAGAATTTTATTCTATGTTTAATCATAATACTTTCGCAATAAAGAAAGAAACCATTGATGTTCCAGATTGTGACCCAGAAGCCTTTGAACAATTCCTTTACTACGTTTATACCGGAAGCGTGGAGTCTATAGATGATAGTAACATGTTTGGTCTATACTATTTAGCCAAAAAATACAACCTCGTTCATTTGAAGGAAAAATGTTCTGAGTTTATTAATAAATCTCTGACTGTGTCCAATGTATGTGATGTTTTTGAGTTAGCATTAAAACACTGTGATCTCAGTATGCTAGAAACTGCAACAGACTACTTTTTGCTTAATATAGATGATATTTTGATTACAAAAGAATGGCAGTTGTTTTTGAATTCAAACCCAACGGCAGCGAATGAGCTCTTTATCAAATCCCGCAAAAAGGTAAGAGTACAAAAAAATTCTCTTTAACTCATTTCTATTTTTATCGACATTGTCCTGAATATTTTGTATTTGTGCGAACCTGTAAAACAATCATTTATGCTTATCATACTCAATTCTATCGAAAACTTATTTTAGTGCATCAGAATAATAATCAGAATAACATATGTACATTTCATCATGTTTGATACAGTTTAAAGGCATCAAAACAGGGTTTAAAGAAAAACTTCACATAATAGATTAGAATACTTATGTGAGCCCCATTTACAGAAATCATGAGTGAAATTTGTACCATTTTCAATAGGGAACTTTAGTAGCCTATATGAGTTTGGTGAAATTGTGAAAGAATATATGAAAGTTAGAACGTGAACAGACAAGCAAACCAAATCCATGTGCCCTTTACAACTTTGTTGGAAAGTGTTAAAAATAACAATAATGGGTTGAAGGAAAGGATTTTGAATAATAAAAAGCAAAAAGTATTGTGTGATAAAGTACTATACGTTAAATTGATTATTATTATTTATATGTCTTTTATAAGAATTACTACGAAAAACTTACCCAGCTAAGTTTTTCCCTTTGTCTGCTAACGCTAACTCGCGTGTTAGCAGACCCTTTATATACCGTCGTTGCTAAATCCTCTTCCTTCCATTCCTTGGCAGAAACATGTTACAGCCTGCCCTGATTAAAATTTTACTTTCAAGAGTAATATTTTAATTATTATGAGCAATTTTACTGATTAATTTTACTGAAGTCAAATATTAGTCTGTTAAATAGACAGACATGTAATGCAATACAAATATCAAACATGTACATTCGGTTTAATGTTGTTTATTCAAATAATTTTGTTGTTTTATTACTACGTGTATAATTAAGTTGTTATTTGTAATATATTCTATATTTTCGCTTTTCAGTTAGTACATTTATTGGATGAAAACGGTTTTAAACGATAAAATTTTAATTCTCTACTACTGATTAGATTTAGTAGTCTTGGAATATTTACATATTTGATAAATTTGAGACTTAGTTACAATGACTTTTTTTTAGGACTGAGGGCCTATTAGTCTCAATCTGGGATTTTTTGCGTTGTCGTTTTCGATAGTTGGACATTTATCGAAATCTAAAATTTATCGAAAATATAATTGAATAATTTGAAAGCGATGTTATAATTTGAAAAAAGAAAAAAATAATAATAAACTCCGTCCTCCGTCCTAAACTAAATTCTGCTTTTGCCAGAATTTCATCAAAATATTTTTATTATTATTATTATTATTATTATTATTGAAAGAAAAAGAAAAGAAAATTAATAATAATCAGTATCGTCACAAACGATATCGAAAAAGTTTTTTTTTAATAATTTTGAATTAGGAAATAAAAAGTGCGCGTGAAATAATATGAAATAAAAATAAGTAAAAAAATGAATTTAATGATTTAATGTTTTTGTTTTTCGGGGGCTGCTCATGCATATAAAAAATGCGTATTAAAACGAGTCGAAGAAGGAAGCGAAATAAGTACTGAGTTATATTACGATAAATACGATACATAATATGATACGATATATTAGACCTATCGTCCAGGGTTAGTAGGCATTTTCGTTGAAAGAAATAGTTTGTTCGTTCGGTGCAACTTGCACATTAGTCCCTTGAGGTACAACTTTCACATTAGTCCCGTCAGGTACAACTTGCACATTAGTCACCTTTAATTTCCTTTTTTTTTTTTTTTCTTTTTTTTTTTTTTTTTTTACTAAAAAATTACGCCAAAATAAATAAAATATCGCATTCTTGGCGATTAAATTTAAAAGGCGTTATGGGGGTCCTTTACTAAAACTATACTGCCTGCGGAATTATGAAAACTAAAAGACTAACTCAACCATGAATTTTATTTTAATAATAATTTTAATAAATTATTTTTTAAAAACAGAATTATTTTTTAATAACCGAATTAAATTCTATATAAATGTAGGTGCATTAATTAAACGGCGAGTCCCCCTCACACAGAACAAATTATCATATAAATCTCTCCCGAAGCCTAATTTGAATTGTTTAACATAGGTTTACATGAAATCGTTATCTTACCTTTTAATCTCCAACCTGTATTTATAGTATTAAATTTCAGGTTAAGAGAAAGTCGTGTGAGTGACACACCAGATTATTTACCATGTTTTTATTAACTTCTATTCTTGTTTTCTTTTTTTTATTGACTCGTTACTACTAACGTACTGACTCCAAGAGAGTTTTTTTTTTTTTTTTTCCTCTAGAGTAAGGCGAAAGTGGCATAGAAAGTAGGTTTTGATTCCTTATGCATCTCCTCGTTCGTTAAGTAAGGCTAATAGATAAGGATCAATTCAAATTTGAAATTTTCTATCAATTCCCTCTTCTATTGCTTAGTGATGCACAACCTTTGAAATATTGTGAGTGGATACATGCAAAGCTTCCTTGGAACATCTAGGAAGCTTTGATGCACATGAACACGAATGTTATGCACTTCAATAGAGCTGTAAGTCGCAAAAGGGAGCACCTTGTTTTTTACTTTTAAAATTTACCTATCCAAACGAGTCGCCTGTGATTTGCTTTGACCTCTTCAAAGCCTTTTCTTGAACTAAGTGGTAATATATTTCTGAACCTGCCATGTTTCTACTGCCCATGGATATTATTTTTTCTGCAGATAAAAATGAGGAATATGTATTGAACCAGACGTTAATTTTCTCCATATCAGCAATGCGTCTCATATTATTTGTAATGGTCTCTTATGAGCATGTTGTTCTGATGTTACAAAAGAAATGTTAAGGAGCCGTGAACTCAAAACGTGCAACGATCACACATTCGCTCAAGATATATTTCGTAAGTTTCAGTTGCGAAACTTTATTCTTCAAGTTATAACGTTCATTATAGCATATATGTTGATGAAATAATTTATTTTGATACTTTTAATATGTGAATAAGATAGTAAAATTATAAATCTATATTTATCCACAAACTTATTTTTCAGTCTGAATTGCTACCAACAGTTAAATACAATGTAGAATGAGAAGACTTACCGAAATTATACTCTAAATTTAATCGACATTTTTTTTTTTTTTTTTTTTTTTTTTTTTTTTTGTCGAATATCCACAAATTGTTATTGGAAGCATTTAGACTCATTTCTTCAAAAATTCCTTTTTTCGGTTTATTTACGATTGAAAGAGAACTATTGGGTCCACAGACATCGTTCTGTGCTTAAATGGAAAACGAATACATTTACTATAACTTCATTACACACGACTTTTCCCATAGAATAAGCAATTGTGTTATATTGCTATATATTGAAAACTAGTAAACATATAGAGATGTGGTTGAGCTTAAATTGTTGTTTATTTAATATACTTAAAAATTGTAATGATAACTAATATCGAAAACGTACTGATTACGAGTTATAAGGCAATAACTGAAAAAAGTCCGAATATTTTGCAATTTTTTCACATATTACGCAATGAGCACCGGTTTTTCGAGGTTGTAAACTTAGACTCACATCACCCCGATTAGTCCTGACTTCCTGACAAAGTATTCAATAATGAAAACTACATAACACTTTGCCATTTCAGGACTTTGTTTTTTTTTACACGTTTCGAATGGACTTAATTGGCACTGGTCAAAATAAAACACCAATGAGGTAGTGGGATCTTTTAAAATGCTTCAAGCTGCACAATAGAAGAAAATTTATTGTAATTCATATTATTTCTGCATAACCATGTTGTATCTAAATGCTGTAATTTGACTTCTTTTTCTTTTTTTTAAATTAGGACTCACTTAACAGTACGACAGGAAATGTAAAAGACTGTAAAATATCTCTGTCTAAATTGCTGAGAAAAGTCATTTCGTCAACAGCTGTCCATTTAGTGAAAATACCTAATTTTTTTACCTTACCGGACTATAAAGACATTGATTTTGAAGTATATAGTCCATCTTTTGAATTTTCAAATACAACTTGGTACTTTTGTTTTCAACCATTTATGGTGGAGGAGAAAAATCCATATACATATTTTCATGTTAGTTTGATAAGCAAATTTGAACCACCAAAGCAAAAGATATTCTACCAAATTACACTACTAGACGAGGATAATAAAGAATATGATGTTACAAATAGTGTCATTTCTTATGATGGAAAGAGCCGCTTAATGGCGTCTTTCAGTAAAAAGAAGCTTTTATGTGAAAGACTAACTATTATCATCCATTTGTTTTGCGGTGAGACAACTGAAGCAGATTCAGACCAAACACCATATGCAATAGATAAAGGTAATTTTTTTTTTTTTTTTTAAGTATACGTCAGTGGCGGATCCAGAACTTTACTTTTGGGGGGGGGGGGCTAAGATTTTTCAAAGTGTTATTTTAGACCAATAAAAAATTTGCAATTGCAATATTCAATTGTGAATGTCAGTGTTTTTTTTTTTTTTTTTTTTTTTTTCGGGGGGGGGGGGGCTAGCCCACCCCTTAAATCCGCCACTGGTATACGTTAAAATAATTTTATTAAATAACGTGTGTACATCTTACAAAAGTTAATAGCAATCGCAGATGATTTTCTAGACATCATCTAGTTGACAAGACATTCTCGTGGAACATTTGACTTTTCAGTATTCAATAATAATATAAGAACGATTTGGTGGTCAGACTGGTCGGAGACTGAAATGCCTACGGCACTAACATACCCACCTCTCGTCTCACTACATATACTTTACTCTAAATTCTTGTGTAATTTTATCGGTGTCATTTTGGTGTTTTACTTTTCATGCAATTCTTTGGAATTTCGCATCGAATAATCTCCATGACGTAAATTTATACTAAATATTTCACTATTATTCGATGTTATAAAAATATAAGGAAATTCAGATAACAAGTAAAGTTTTTAGACTTTTAAAGCAAAATGTTAATATGTAATAAAGGACATATGATCATAATAAATGACATTTTAAAACTAGCCCGACTATTACCATGAAAATATTCTCCATAATACATATTTACACGATATTTTGTCTTATTTTTCCATGTTAAGAAAATTTTTAAATTTCGAAAATCTTTCGAATTTTTAAGAATAGAATATTAAAAGTTATAGGGCCTGTAACCAGTATCATAACTCCTATTTTAAATTTTGTCGAACTACTTTACAATTATACATTAAAAAAAAAAAATGTGCACACAATCTAATCAACTAACTAAAAACTAACAAACTGAGAATCATAAAAACATACGTCCATTCCATTTTGTGAGTTTCTGATATTGCAAAATGTGTAGAAATATTCAAAAACACAGATTGAAAATGTTCTCGAATACCAAGTTCTCTATAACTATAATATGATGGAAAAATTAAAAATTTAAGTATTTATAAAATGTTGCTATGAATACGATAGTTGCCTGAATTTTATGCGTATAGGTTTCCAAAACATCAAGTAGTAAAGAAAAAAATGTTGAAATATAGTATAAATTATTCTGTAACTATGCTAAAATTAACAAATTAATGCAACTTCATTTTCAAACTAGTATGTTGTGGCCACCACAAGACTTTCTTCTATATTTTCCTATATACATATTCAATCAGTAACAATATTTAAAAAAAAAAAAAAAAAAAAGATTTTTTTTAAGGTTTTTTTTTTTTGTTAAAAGTAATACATATTCAATCAGTAACAATATTTAAAGAAATCGATAACTTTGTTTTAAATTATCACAGATTTATAGTTCAACCATTCGTTTTAAAGGTATTGACGAGATCTTTCGAAAGATACCCATCTTGAAAATTTACCCCCCCCCCAGGGGTGGAACCGATGCCCCCACATGCACAGAAATTTTTTCCTAGTTAACTATTACTATTATCAATAACTCACATTAATTTTACATTCACAAGTTAAAAATAACTCTCATTATGTACATTTATACGAAATTTTGTCCTATACTGCCATGTTAAAAGTTTACATAAAATGCGATCACAGCGCCACCTGCTGGGCGATTGATCCCCAAATCTAATCAGCACCATGCCCCGTCAGGTTCGAACTATATACCAAGTTTGGTTGAATTTCATTCATTGGTTCGTGAGGTACGGTGAAAACAAGAAACCACAGACACACACACACACACACAGACAGACATTTTTTAAAAACAATCAGTTCGTGTTCAGGACATCCCAAAACGTGTAGATCCGTCAAAAAACGGAGGGCGAAAATTTTCGCGAATCCAATACTTTCTCTATATTACATACTAGCAGGCTACGCCCGCTTCGCTGGTCACTATTTTTAAATGAATCACAATAATTAATGAATTCTCAAAATTGCATTAATTTTTATCATGTGATAAAAAAAGAGAAAAAAATTTTCTCATCGAGAAAAATGTTGCACCGGGTCCCCACTATCTTCGGCAGCGTAGACCCGTGTGCTGCACGCACGTATTCCTTCACCATCCTTATGACTTCTCAAAATTCTATGTTATTACTCATAAACTTTCATTCTTAAGAAAAGGAATTAAAAAAATATATCATTTAGCATCGGGTAAAAACTCACACCGGGACCCCACTGCCTTCGGCCGTGCAGACCCGTGCGCGCGCATATGTTAATATATACGTGCGGTGAGCGCACATATTCCTTCTAAAATCAAACTCTTATTCTAAAGAAAAGAAAATTAAAAAAATCATTTCTCATCAGGTAAATTGTCGGACCGGGTCCCCCCTGCCTTCGGCAGCGTAGTCTCGTGCGCGCTGCGCGCCTATTCCTTCCCCACCCTTCCAGCCCCTCCTAATTAACTTACATATACCAATTTTGAACGGTCTTACTCAATTAGCTCAGATGCAAAAGAAAACCTGATCAGGACACCTTAAAAATGTAAATCAGGTGAAATCTCGAATTCCACTTTCGATAATATAAAAGAACTTTAAAATATCTTTCGAATGATGTATTAAAAATAATTTAATCATAATTAGAATTTGAAATATTGAAAATTCAAAGAATTACAGCGCCATCTGGCGGTAGAAATTTCTGTAATCTATTGTTCCATTCCAGATCAACAAAGCTTTCAAATGATGTATTACTCATAAAATTATTTTAATTAGTAGATGAGACACAAAAGAAAACCTAATCAGGACACCTAAAAACGTGTAAATCGGATGAAATCTCGAATTCCATTTTCGATAATGTAAAAGTACTTTAAAATGTGTATCAACTAAAATAAGCTTTCAAATGATGTATTACTTATGAACTTTTTTTAATTAATAACTGAGATATAAAAGAAAACTGATTCAGGAGACCTCAAAACGTGTAAATCTGGTGAAAACTTTCGATAATTTAAAAGAACTTTAAAATATCTTTCGAATGATGTATTAAAAATAATTTAATCATAATTAGAAATTGAAATATTGAAATTTTAAAATATTACAGCGCGATCTGGCGGTACAAATTTCTGTATTCCACTGTTCGATTCCAAATCAAAAAAGCTTTCTGATGATGTATTACTTATGAAATTATTTTAATTAGTAGCTGAGATACAAAAGAAAACTGATTCTGGACACCTCAAAGCGTGTAAATCTGGTGAAAACTTTCGATAATTTAAAAGAACTTTAAAATATCTTTCGAATGATGCATTAAAAATAATTTAATCATAATTAGAAATTGAAATATTGAAAATTTCAAATATTACAGCGCCATCTGGCGGTACAAATTTTTGTATTCCACTGTTCGATTCCAAATCAAAAAGCTTTCTAATGACGTATTACTTATGAAATTACTTTAATTAGTAGCTGAGATACAAAAAAAAAACTATTAAAAATAATATAATCATAATTAGAAATTGAAATTTTGAAATATTACAGCGCTATCTGGCGGTAGAAATTTCTGTAATCCACTGTTTGATTCCAAATCAAAAAAGCTTTCTAATGATGTATTACTTATGAAATTATTTTAATTAGTAGCTGAGATACAAAAGGAAACTTATTCAGGAGACCTCAAAACGTGTAAATCTGGTGAAATCTTTCGATAATTTAAAAGATCTTTAAAATATCTTTCGAATGATGCAATAAAAATAATTTAATTAGAATTTGAAATATCGAAATTTTAAAATATCTGGCGGTAGAAATTTCTGTAGTCTACTGTTCAATTCCAAATCAACAAAGCTTTCAAATAATGTGTTACTTATGAAATTATTTTAATTAGTAGCTGAGATACAAAAGAAAACCTAATCAGGACAATCCCAAAACCTATATATACCACGGCAGTCGGGTAATGGAAGTAAAAAGAAAAAGAAAAAGTATTTTTTAGTTCCTTCAGATGTATTTTGTTGCTATGGAAACTCCTATCGTCTATTGAAAGATAGATTACGTGTTGGAATAAAATTTAATTTGCAATTAAAATTTAACTGCTTTGTTTATTAATGAAAATTGGTGAAATTTTAACTGCAGGTTGGTTTTGTGCTGAATAGGTTGTATATTAAGTGTTGTGTACGAAAAAGAAAATTTGAAGCACTTTGAAATTTGCAATTTTTAACCCCAGTTAAAGATCATTAATGACTTTCACATGTTTTGTTTCCGTTAGAGACAGCCGTTAAAATCGTCTGCTGAATGCTGATAGAATGCCTCTTTTTAAGCAATAAGGATTTTTGGTCATTTTTCGATCGACATGCGTCAACATTTTAATTAATATCTCCGAAACTAATTAAGATTTTTAAATTCTGTTTCGAGGAAAACATCGGAAAGGCTCCAGAGCATCCGTATGTCAATTCTTGTACTTCTGCGTTCAATAGGGGCTGAACGTATAAAAGAACAGACAGACAGACAAACCTTTCCATTTATTATTATAGAAGATAGAAGAAAGTAAAAAGGGTAGACGTTATATATATATATATATATACAGAGTTTAACAAAACTAATGTTCTGTTCACTACTGTAGGGGGTAATAGAGATTTTTAAACATTAAACGAGAGTTTCTACGTACAATGTGGGGTCCTAAAGCAAAGGGTTAGCCGCAAAAGGGCAAATCTTGGTATAAATAAAGACTACAATAAAGATGAATAATAAAGGTTTAAGAATCGTTATTACTGAAAACTTTACGACAAATGCTCAAGTGAGCGACCACCAACTGTAGCACAGAGACGGCATTAGTGAAGGAGTGAATCGCACAAGCATTGGCAGATTCTTGTAATTTCTCTAGCGTCTGCAGCTGACACACAAATTAGAACGACAGGGTTCTTTTCTGTTGATTCAATGGGCGTCTCGTAAACAATGTTTTTTAGTTGTCCTCAGAGAGAAAAATATACGTAGAACAGATTGGGGAGAATTGGGAGACCAAAAGACAGGCCCACCCCGGGAAATCCGTCTGTATTTATACAAAAGGGGACGTTTTATGCTGTCCAGAAAAAGCGGCCTCTCGCGGCTCGTTCTTTGCTTTTCGACCCCACATTGTATTGTGAAATTTGTTTGTTTTGATAAGTTTTATCACCCCTTACAGTAGGAACCATACGTTTTACGCATATTTTGTAAATTTGTCTTACAACGAGAGGTCACGACATGGAATATTCAGATCGGGACGATATTGCGCAGGATTGTAGGTAACAAAATGTTCAAGCCCCACTAGACACAGTATTTCGAGAAAAAAGCGTTTAAAATTTCAGTAATCTTTAAATACAAGTTATTTCGCAACATAGACAACTTTCCAATGGCATGGTCGGCCACATAAATGGTTGCCGCGCGGAGGACCCGGGTTCAATGCTACCGACGGGAATGTTTTTCCCCTCTTTTATTTGTTTAATCTAAACATTTGTTTTACTGTTACATTCTTTTATAATTCAATTCAAAATTTGAAAATTTTAATAAATTATTTAAATTTCTTGAACTTAAAAAAAGAAGAAAAAACGTATGTTTTAAAATATTCTATTTTTTTTTTTTATATTTATAATATGTACTAGCAGACCCGGCCACGCGTTGCTGTGACTAAGTTATACGTTTAATTATATTGCAGTAAACTATTTAATACAGTCAAATTATTATTTACGAATAAAGACTAAAATGTTGTAGCCGATGTAAAAACCCACAGGATTGAGATTTGAACCTTAGGTCAAAATTTGGAAGCGATTGATAAAAATTTTCGTTGAGTTGATATTAAGCACAAATTAATTTTACTGTAGGGTTTTATAAATTTTAATGGAGAAGTGATATATATTATTTCTAATGCTACTTAGGATAAAAATGTTAAAATAACTAAGATATAAATTAAATTATAATAAAATTCTATTAAAATAAAAGTATAAAAGAAGCAGAAGATTTTAAAGATAAATTTTTATGGATGTGTGAAATATAATATGTCTAAAGCTACTTTGGATTAAAATGCTAAAAAGACTAATATGTAATTTAATTTTTCTTAAAATTCAATTAAAATAAAAGTATAAAAGAAGCAGACGATTTTAAAATCAATTTTTATGGAGGAGTGTAATATAATGTATGCTATAATGGATAACTTTACTGTAAAATGACCTCATCATTTTAAATATTTTAAAGATCTCAACAGCTGTAGTTATAAAAAGGAAAACAATATGGCTAGACCAGAAAAATAAGTAAATTTGATAAATATTTTAAAACTTTAAAATAGGACATCTTATGAAATATTGGACATTTAATAAATACATGAATCATTTTAAATAGAAAAATATTTTGGAAAAATTTAGTATATTTTAACGAAGTGATGAGAAGATTTTGATTATGTTAAAATTTTAATAGTAAATTCAAGTTAATAAATATGGGAAACATTGAGGATTAAGATAAGAATAATTATAAGATTAAAAAAAAAAAAAACTTTTTATATACCATGCTTTTAAATTTTAATATACTAATAATATACTAAATAAAAGGAAAATGATAAATATTCTATCATAGTTTGAAGTCAAATTTGTTTTCAAATGTCTAAATAAAATATCTGATATAAGATGCTAATATGTTGCAGCGGAATAGATTTCATTTCTGTCATCCTTGGCGAAAAAAAGAATATCACCAAATTATCTCGCGAAAATATTTAATTCCTTTCAAAAATCATGGTTATTTTAACAACTTTTATTAAAAGAGTAATGAATAATATGAAACAATATTTCGTATAATACATATTACATGTCATACATACGCACAATGAATAATACATATTACATTTCGTACAATACATACATCTGGCATGTATATTTTCGTGTTACGCTTTTGATCGCCAAATACAAAAAAAAAAAAAAAAAAAAAGCCAAGGACGACAGAGTTTTGAAATTTAAAATTAAAATATTGTCAATTTGACAGCAAAATAACTTAATCTAACGCACGCGATAAATAATACATATCTATACCTAAATATAAAGATTAAAATCGGGAAATAAATTTCCTCGATTTTTAATAATTTTTTACAAAAAATCCAATGGGCGATTAACATAGGAAATCTTTTTCTTGGCTGTACAGACGGTCAGTGAGTCACACTTCGCTTGCGTATAGAACTCATAGATATAATATGGTATATATAAAGTGATCATTGGGGAGAAAAAAGCTATTCCTTTTCAATTGGGAAAAGACGACGTTTTTACCAAAATATGGCCGTCTTTCCGTGAGTGCATACACACGGGAATACATACGAATATTTTAGCAAATAAAATTTATGAATAATTTATTTACTAAACGGGAATGAAAAACTCCAGATAGAGTTTCAAATTCATATTTCTTTCTTTTTTTTTTTTTTTTTTTTCAATACCACTTAATGGCTAATTCCAAAGCTTTTTTTTTCGGCATTAAAAATCTTTGTACGATAACATGGGGATGATAGGTCTATATATATATTAATATATCTGTGATAGAACTACATTAGCACTTTATCAATGTGAATAAAATCTTTAAATTGATTATATGACGTCAGTTTTCGTTAGATGCATAATTTAACTTTTTATAATTTTTTAACGTTCACGTTTGGTTAAATGTATTTATTTTTATGTCGAAAGAAAATAAACTCGTATTTTTTTTTTTTTTTTTTTTTTTTTTTTTTTTTTATTGGCAACAATTAAATTTATGGAACTCACAGATATTTTGGAGTAACTTTAATAAAGGTCTATAATTAACAAATAATTGCAATAAAACAATATTTTGACAATAAATTGAGATAAAAACTATCCTATCTCTCAAGTTGGACCAAACTGCACACAGTGTGCAAAATTTCATTAAAATCGGTTCCTTAGTTTAGGAGTTTACCCCGGACAAACATCGTGACACGTAATTTATATATATATACAGATATATATATATAAATTACGTGTCACGATGTTTGTCCGGGGTAAACTCCTAAACAAAGGAACCGATTTTAATGAAATTTTGCACACTGTGTGCAGTTTGGTCCAACTTGAGAGATAGGATAGTTTTTATCTCAATTTATTGTCACAATATTGTTTTATTGCAATTATTTGTTAATTATAGACCTTTATTAAAGTTGCTCCAAAATATCTGTGAGTTCCATTAATTTAATTGTTGCCAAAAAAAAAAAAAATACGAGTTCATTTTCTTTCGACATAAAAGTAAATACATTTAATCAAACGTGAACGTTAAAAAATTATAAAAAGTTAAATTATGCATCTCACGAAAATTGACGTCATAATCAATTTAAAGATTTTATACACATTGATAAAGTGCTAATGTAGCTCTATCATACATATAGTAATATATATAGATCTCTCATCCCCATGTTATCGTACAAAGATTTTTGATGCCGAAAAAAAAAAAAAAAAAAAAGCTTTGGAAACAGCCATTAAGTGGTATTGAAAAAGAAAAAGAAAGAAAAGAAAGAAAGAAATATGAATTTGAAACTGTATCTGGAGTCTTCCATTCCCCTTTAGCAAATAAATTATTCATAAATTTTATTTGCTAAAATATTAGTATGTATTCCCGTGTGTATTCACTCGGGGAAAGACGGCCATATTTTGGTAAAAACGTCGTCTTTTCCCAAATGAAAAGGAATAACTTTTTTCTCCCCAATGATCACTCTATTCTATATATGCTATACTATATCTATGAGTTCTATACGCAAGCGAAGTGTGACTCACTAACCGTCTGTGCAGCCAAGAAAAAGATTTCCTATGTTAATTGCCCACTGGATTTTTTGTAAGAAATTATTAAAAATCGAGGAAATTTATTTCCCGATTTTAATCCTTATATTTGGGTATAGATATGTATTAGTTATCGCGGGTGTTAGATTGAATTATTTTGCTGTCAAATTGACAAAATTTTACTTTTAAATTTCAAAACTCTGTCGCCCTTGGCTTTTTTTATTATTATTATTATTATTTGGCGATCAAAAGCGTAACACGAAAATATACATGCCAGATGTATACATTGTACGAAATGTAATATGTATTATTCATTGTACGTATGTATGACATTTAATATGTATTGAACGAAATATTGTTTCATATTATTCATTACTCTTTTAATATAAGTTGTTAAAATAACCATGATTTTTGAAAGGAATTAAATATTTTCGCCAGGTAATTTGGCGATATTCTTTTTTTTTCGCCAAGGATGACAGAAATGAAATCTATTCCGCTGCAAAATATTAGTATCTTACATCAGATATTTTATTTAGACATTTGAAAACAAATTTGACTTCAAACTATGATAGAATATTTATCATTTTCCTTTTAATTAGTATATTATTAGTATATTAAAATTTAAAAGCATGGTATATAAAACGTTTTTCTTTTTTTTTTTTTTTTTATCTTATAATTATTTTTATCTTAATCCTCAATGTTTCCCATCTTTATTAACTTGAATTTACTATTAAAATTTTAACATACTCAAAAACTTCTCATCACTTCGTTAAAATACACTAAACTTTTCCAAAATCTTTTTCTATTTAAAATGATGCATGTATTTACTTTAAATGTCCAATATTTCATAACATTTCCAATTTTAAAGTTTTAAAATATTTATCAAATTTACTTATTTTTCTGGTTTAGCCTTATTGTTTTCCTTTTTATAACTACAGCTGTTGCCCTCTTTAAAATATTTAAAATGATGAGGTCATTTTATAGTAAAATTATCCATTATAGCATATATTATATTTCACTCCTCCATAAAAATTGATTTTAAAATCGTCTGTTTCTTTTATACTTTTATTTTAATAGAATTTTAATAGAATTTAATTTATATATTAGTCATTTTAGCAATTTTATCCAAAGTAGCATTAGAAATAATATATATCACTTCTTCATTAAAATTTATAGGACCCTACAATAAAATTAATTTGTGCTTAATATCAACACTACGAAAATTTTTATCAATCGCTTCCAAATTTTGACCTAAGTTTCAAATCTTAACCCTGCGGGTTTTTACATCGGCTACAACGTTTTCGTCTTTGTTCGTAAATAATAATTTGACTGTACTAAATAGTTTACAGCCGTATAATTCAACGTATTACTTAGTCACAGCAACGCGTGGCCGGGTCTGCTAGTTTTCTATAAAATAATAATAATAATTTTTCAACGATATTGTTTTAACAAAGTAAAAATAAAGCAGACTTTTTTAAAAATCCAAACATTTTATTTCATTTTAGGTGTATTTAAAACAATGCAAAACTTTGTTTTTTAAATTTCAGGAAAGAAAAAAAAAAAGAAAATACAGAGAAATAATAATTTTAATTGTACATATGATTACAGCCGAAACAAATTAACTAATTACTTCTCCAATCATTAAAGCTTCTTGAAAAATTATAGTACGGGATTCCGATTATATTAAATTATATTACAGACAAACAAATACCCGAAATAGACATCATCTTTAAACGTAGATTTTAATAGTAATCAACGTACGTTCTCCTTCGAAAATCTGTTTTTTATCCTTCTGTGCACGAAATAAAATTTCAGCTGCACTCTAATATTAACAACCTCAAAACGGTTATACATATATTTATACATATTAAAACCATATCAGGAAGTTTAAACCAGGATTTAAAGAAACCTGCTGTTTTACACTGCTGTTTATTTTTTAATAATTAATTTATTTATTTTCTGTCTATTCTTTCTTTATTTTTATATTTGTTATTCAGGGTTTTTTTTTTATATAATTATCTTATTTATTGAAGTGAAAACTTCTTTAGGCGCGTTGAGCACGTTTGGGTGAACAAAAATCATTGAACTCGCGTCATCGTCAGCTAACGCTTTCCATTTGAAGTGAAAACTTTTGGGTGAACAGAATTCATTGAACTCGCGTCATCGTTAGCAAACGCTTTCCATCCTTGTATGATACAAATAATGTATCATACAATTAACTTGCTAATGTGAAGAGTTAATAATTATATACTGTATATTGTTTTAAAATCTGGTGCGGTTCTACACGACTTCTCTCATCTCCGGGCACTGTCTCTATTCCAGTTAGACCTCACAAAACCGTGCGAAAGCCCAAAGCTGCCATTTTTCTCACGTTTTTACAATCTGGTGCGGCTCTACATGACTTCTCTCATCTCCGGACACTGTCTCAATTGCAGTAAGTGCATTAAATAAAATTGTAATATAATTTTTGTAGTAGTAGTTCGTATTAATGAATAAAAAAAATAAAAAAACACTTCATTTAAAAGTATTTCCTTCAAAATAAAATATTTCCTGACGGTTCAAGAAATACACACGTAATTCTTCACGTTTTCACTTCTGTCGGCACTCCCGGAGTGCACTTTTTTATTATTATTTGACTACTTGATCCATTTACTTATTTTGCTATTAAAGCTGCGGTTGAACGATCGTAAAGATCAATGTTTGTAAAATTTAATCTTTTGAATAATTAAACCTGAAAATTTAAAAGATCAATGAACAATAATTATTGAAAATTAGTGATTTAAAAAATATGTAGGTTATATAGTAATAATTTTATGTATGTAATATTTATTATTTTCTATAACCTATTAAAAAAAAAATTAGCTTGTTTTAATTATAAAATAAAGTAAAAATAAAATTCATAGATAAATAATTATGTATGCATATATATACTTTAAATAAAATGCTCCCTTTATTAGTTCCCCATCATACTATAGGTATGGGGAACTTAGGTAATCGTGAAAATTTTCGACCTCGGTTTTTTGACTTTTCTACACGTTTTCAGGTGTGAGGAATCCGAAGATGACAAAATTTGTATGGTGTCTGTCTGTAGGGTGTCTGTTAGTCCGTTAGTTTGTTAGTCTGTGTACACGATATCTCAAGAACAAATTGTCGTAGAGAGGTCAAATCAGTTTTAAATATTACTTTCGACACTGGCAAGAACCCTATTCATTTGCAACATTCGAATTAAAAAACTTCGGAAGTTATTAGAAATTTACGATTTTCTTAACATAGGAGAATAGGACAAAAATTCACCTAAACGTGCATTAAATGGAAACTTTTTACTGTAAAAATGTCAGACCAGTTTTAAAATATCAGTTTTGATGACGGAATGAACATCAGTAACTATAAATATGCTACTTTGAAAATTTCGCAAGTTATTGGAAATTTACAAATTTCTTAACATGGCAGTATAGGGCAAAATTTCACATAAACGTCAATTTTGAGCGAAATTTTCATCGTAAAGATGTCAGACTACTTTTGAAATATTATTTAGGACACTGGCATGAATATTAATGACTATGAATTTTCCAATATAAAAATTTCGTAAGTTATTGGAAATTTACGAATTTCTTAACATGGCACACAGTGTTGCCAGATTTGGGGACTTTTTTATTCAACTCTCACCAATAATTTTGAGAAGTGATATTTGCTATACATAATAGACGTTTATCTTTCGAAGTGCTTAGGCAACCGTTACAATTAAAATTTAGCGGCGGGGGTTGAATAAAAAAGTCCCCAAATCTGGCAACACTGATGGCACAATAGAGCAAAATTTCACATAAACGTCAATCTTGAGGAATATTTTCATCGTAAAGTTGTCAAACCACTTTCGAAATATTATTTAGGATACTGGCATGAATATCATAGACTATGATTTTTTAAATTTAAAAAATTCGTAAGTTATTTGGAATTTACGATTTACTTAACATGTCAGAATAATGCAAATTTGAGCATAAACTTCCATTTTGAGGATCATAAATGCATTACACAACTTTAAAATTACACTTATGATATTTGTTTGAACACGATTGAATACAAATATTCTAATAGGAAAATTTCGTAAGTTATTCGTAATTTACGATTTTACCAACATAGCGAAATTTTTTTCATATAAATATGAATTTTGAGGATTATTGCATTGGAAATAGTAGCATGAAAACTAAACAACGGAATTGACCCTGATAAAATAAATTAATAGATTAGAATAAGATAAATATATGGAAGTGAACGGTGGATAGCCTATTAGGCGGGGATTTCATTCTGTCACTGTATCAAGCTTTGGTCAAATTCATTTCTTTTAACATGATTATAATAGGTCTCGCACTAGAAATTTATGAGAACATAAATATGATGGGGAACTGAGCAGAGTCCACCTATGCCAACTAGTTTTTACTTTATTTTATAATTAAAACAAAGCTAAAATTTATTTTTTATGTTAAAATTTTAAAACCTACATTTTCAAGTTCAAGGGAAAAAAAGTAATTATTATTTATTAAAATTTTCAAATTTTTAATTGAATTTAAGAGAAAGTAACAGTAAAGTAAAATGTTTAGATTAAATAAATAAATAAAAGGGAAAAAAACATTACCGTCGGTAGCATTGAATCCAGGCCCTCCGCGTGCCAACCATTTACTCTGCCGACCACGCCACTGGAACGTTGGCTTTGTTGCGAAATAACTTGTGTTTAAAGATTACTGAAACTTTAAATGCTTTTTTCTCGAAATTCTGTGGCTCATGGGTCCTACAACTTTAATATGTTGTTACCTTCATAGTAAAGTACAATCCTGCGCAATTTCGTCCCGATCTGAATTTTCCATGTCGTGACCTCTCCTTGTTAGAAACAAAACTTTGCATACATAGATATTGACATTTAAATATACTAAATTAATATTTCTTTAAAAGTTATAAATAAAATAAAATTTTAAGTAATTTAAAAATGTATTTATTTTTATTTAATTTGTTTTATTATTTTAAAAGCTGCCTGCTAACTAACTTATAAATTACCCCTTAATGCCCATTTAATTTAACACTTATTTTCTAAATAGAGGAGAGGAGGGTATTATGGAATAGTCGGGAAATATGGAATACCGAGATTTCGGCTCTGATTAGTGCTGCTATCTCTTCAAAATACTATGAATTACTCAAGAAGGATTCTCTATGAAGCAAAACATTAAGAAGCAACCGCTTGTTGCTGTCGTACCATTCTTTATTCTATAGAACAAAGTATGTTTTGTGATTTTTAAAAGTTTTTGCAGGTAAGTTTCCAAACATTTAAACTTACTAGTACACATGTGATTTGAACATTGATGTTAAGCATAATGTATGCTCAAAGAATTGTATTTTGTTATACATTGGTCGTTTTTTAGCTGAAAATATTTTGTCCATCAATTTAAAAGTTCATTTTTAAAGTCGGGTATTATGGAATACTAGGCATTTCATAGCATCATCTGAAATTGACTTCATGTATTCAACTAAAGAAACAGAAAATAAAGATGCTGAATGTATCTTCTGTCACATAAAATTCTCTGAAGATGATTTTATGAAGTCTAATTAGTTTTTCTATGGTTTAAACCACCTATTCCATGTTACCCGACTATTTCATATTAACCTCCATTTGTAACTTTTTTTAAAGTAAACTTTTTATTTAAAAAAAAAAAAAGTGGTTTTTTTTTCATTGACAATTCATTACAAATATGTACTCATCATGATTTTGGGTATTTTTATTAAAAACAAGTAAAGTTATTTTAAGAAATGTAAATTGTATTCCATATTACCTTTCTCTCATCTATATTTAAGTATTACCTTTTGGTTTATTGATAGGTTAATTTTTTACTTTCTCTAACCTATATAAGGTAGAGAAAGTATTGTTTTGGGATAGAATTTTTGAAATTGAAATGTTGCTGAATTTATGAGTTTTAAAATTTTTTGAATCCGAATCTCTGGTTTATAGCGGTTGGTCTGTGTGTGCGTGTCTTTGTTTGTGTGCGAGAGAGAAAGACAGTCTGTTGTCAGAATAATATTAGCTGGAAGGCCAAACTCGGCATTCCAGATTTGTAATGTATAGGAATGTTGCCTGAAACATTTACGGCTGTATTCACCAATAACTTCAACTCCTAGTTGAAACGAAAACTTGAAAAGCATATAAAGTCAGGGTTCAACTTTTTAGCGAAGTCTGACACATTGCATCTGCCATCTAGCGGCATTGTTATTTTAAGATTTTTTAGCTGAAAATAACCAATTAGAAATTATATGAAAACATTGACACTAGATGGCAGAAGCAGCGTGTCAAATTTGCTCTGAAAGCTATACTCTGCCTTTAGACGTTTTTCAAGTTTTTGCGTTGAACCGGGAGTTGAAGTTAATGGTGAATAAGGCCGTTAGTTGACATTCGACAAATGGTTCGTGTACAAGGATTTACAATACTATTCAAATGCATTACGTTTATGGACGAAGTTTCAGGTAGGTACAGTTTAGCATCTTTAGACTGTACTAAACTAAATTAAATTGGTTTGCACTTGCCATCCCTATAAAAGCCTATTTCACGTAGAATATGGCAAAAAAGTTATTTACTCTTCTTTTACACGGTCACACAAAAGTTCCCTGATATATTAATGTTATCTTTGGTAGTGGATCGAATGGCATGACAATTGTGTCATAATAGTATTTTTTCTGCGCTATGTTTAAGTACACTATTTAGCACCTATATAATAAAAGCATAATATACATGACTACTCAAAATTCGTCGATTAGGTTTTAACGAGTAATGCCGGCAACAATCCTTTGATTTTTTTTTTTTTTTAAATTACAGCCGTAAATTTTTCATGAATATAGTTGTAATATTCAAAAGGGAGTTTGAAGGACGATAGCCGACACCCCCCCCCCCCTTATACAGAAGTATACTTCAAATAAAACTGTTTCAAAAACAATTTTGAACTGTCGTATTGAACTACTTTGTAAATGTTCAAAGATCTTTTATCTTCTTCCTTCAACTGTGACAATATGTGTATAGTAATGTATTGTAAGAATGCCGCATCAGAGTACTGTACTTTATTATAATGAGTGCCACACAAGATTTTAAAAATATTTTTATTATTTTAATGCTAAAAGTTAGTGCAAAATTTTAGCATTCAAACATAAAATATATTTTTTTAAATTAACTTTTGTATAATTGCACAAAGTAATATACAAATATGTTAAGAATATATTGTTAAAATATGTTAATGTAAAATTGAGGAAAAAAAAAAAAAAAAAAAAAAAATTAGTAAACCTGAAAAATTCTGAATATTTGAAAAAATTTACATTTGAATTATTTTTTAAATTAAACTATTTTCGAGAAATTTTAACCTACTTAAAATTGCTATATTACAATGCATATATGCAAATTTTCATAACTCTAATACAGTAATTTACATATGCACACAAACAAGAGCTTTAATGGTTTCAATTTAAATAATTTATATTTGAATGTCCTCTGATTCACAATTGATTTTAGAAAATGGTGCGTATTTTATCTATTCGGTTTAAATGAGTAAAGAAATAATGTCATGCACCTAATAATTTTTGGAACGTTTTCATTCGAATCAATATTATACTAAAAAATACATGAATTCGTATTTTGTGACATGTAAAATATAATGTCGGGTGGTCCAAAAGTCAGGACGAACTTTAAAAATGAATAATTCGAAAACGAATCAAGATACAAAGATACGGTTTGCACCAAACGGATGAAAAAGAAACCGGGTTTTCTGTGGCAATGAAAAAAAAATAGTTCTGTTGGCGACCAACAGATGGCACTATAGTGTTTTATTTCACCAAAAGATGATTTACAATTGAAAAAATGTTGACAACTTACAAATGAGCTTACTACTACACTGACTGTTCAATGTGCTGTCCATCATTCAGAAGTACAGCTGTGGAACGATTCACCACAACGTACACAGCATTTAGTAGCATTTCTTGCGTTATGACAGGCACATTTTGGCGGATGGCATCTTTCAGTGATTCTAGTGATGCCGGTTGGTCGCGGTACACTTTTGACTTCAAGAATCCCCACAGCCAAAAGTCACAGGGTGTCAGATCGGGAGATCTTGGAAGCCATGCGTGATTAAAGTAGCGACTGAGAATGCGATATTTCGATGGATATAAGCTTCGACTACCATTACTTGCTGTAGTTGTTCCTTTTTATAGCGTTTGTTGCTTTGCATAATCCTACATCAGAAATCCGACAGCGCCATCTATTGGTCGCCAACAGAACTATTTTTATTTTTTCGTAGCCACACAAAACCCGGCTTCTTTTTCATCCGTTTGGTGTAAACCGTATCTTTGTATCTTGATTTGTTTTCGAATTATTCATTTTTAAAGTTCATCCTGTCTTTTGGATCACCCGGTATATGAAACAAACCGTTATTATACACAGTTAGAAAAATTCAAGTCAAATTATGAGCAACGCCTGTCAGCAGAAATTCCAGATCAAGCTCGTAAAAAAACATTTGGACCATAAATGATGCATTCCTCCATAATTTTACGTTGTGACAAACATACAACTTTGAATTAAATTCCTTGAATTAAATTAGGAAAAAATAGCTCTTTTATATATCAATCGCTATTTGTATGAATGTATAAAGAAACTCCCTCAACTAATAAACATACAACTATGCTTTCAGTTTCAAATACGAAATGATTCTCATATTATGTCACTAAAAAGCTAACACATTTACATTTGAAGGTATTTGACTGCAAAAATAAACTTCGATGGCAGATTTGAACAAATTATGTAGATTAATAGCTTTTGCTCATAAAAAAACATCCGTATTCCAAAATTATATTTTCAGGATATCAATTTACGGGCTTTGACCGCCTAGCTAGCAAAAGAGTCATTTATCGTAAAATTATACAGTCAAATCCCGTGATTTTTTTTTTTACAATGTATGTTATTGTTTGGATTAACTTGATTGTTCTGCTTATCTTTCTAGGTCGAATCTTGCAATCAATTACTAGCCCGTTCACACAATTAATTTTGATTAATGTTCGCTCACGAATTTATGGTCAATGACAATACAATAAGCAAGTAGTTTTCAGAGATCTAGCTAATCACTTTCAAGTTTTAGGGGCAAAAACCTATCTGCCCGTACCAAATAGGGCAATTCGTTTTTAATAAAGTTCTGCTGAACCGATTTTACTCAAATTTTATGCATTAGTCCATAGTCGATATAATGTTTATACATTTTCAAAGTTCTACCTCTCTCGGGACGGGTTTAAGGAGCGAAAATTTGTCTGGCTGTGCTGTGCCAAATCTTGCTATTCATTTTGAATGTTCTGCCGAACAATTTTTACTTAAATTCCAGACCTGATTCGAAGACACAATATGTTAATAAATAAAACATCTCCTAGGAATCACCAGGAGGCAGATTCTAGGGGACATAAATTTATCTGCATCTATCAAATCTTTTGATTCATTTTAAACACACTTCTATCGTACAAATTTTATTCAAATTTTAGACATGTGTCCATAGCTGATAATTCTGTATCATCAACAGTAGGTTCATAGAAAAAAGAAAAAAAAAAAAAAAAAAACCTGTTTGCTTGTATCAAATGTTGAGAATCTTACTTTTAATTAACTTTCACAGAATCGGAGTTTAATGACTTTATCACACGAAAGATTTCGCTCGACCTTTTATCCCCTCAAAAACATGGTCAACTTTTCCGAGTGACTGTCAAAAAAGATGACTACCTGATGACTTGAATCTTTCCCATACGCTACAGTATTGTGTTGAGTGCAACGTTTGAGAAAATCTCTCGTATGATATGGCCATGATGCATTTTGAACAAAAACGTATTTTTAAAATTTTCGATTTATGCGGTATTTTTGTGAAAAACTGTTTATAAACTAAAATGTTTCACTCAATCTTTCCTTTCTTTTTTTCATTTTTTTTCTTTTAATTTTTTTTTTTTTTTTTTTTTTTTTTTTCGTTGCGTAAATTCCGTCTGCAACAACAATTTGTTTAAAAATTAATTTTGCTTTGTATATACGAAAACTATATTGAATGCATTTATGTATAAATTAATCTTTATACTGTATATATACACACACACATATATAAATATATAAACAGATTTTATCAACTTTACTGCATTCCGCATTTACTTTTTTTTTCTTTCTTTCTTCCTTTTAATAATATTTTTCTTATACATATTTTTATTCTAGGATTTGAATATCTTATCCGAGATTTCAAAAATGTGCTGCTAAATGGGCCAGACCACAACATAACATTCAATGTAAAAGAGAAGATATTTCGAGCACACCAAGATATTCTGCGAATGCGTTCAGATGTATTCTGTTCCATGTTCAATCACGATATGGTCGAAAAGAATACTGGTGTCACCAACATAGAAGACTGTGACCCCCAAGCCTTCGAACAGCTTCTGCGTTATATTTACACTGGGCAGTTTGAGGTACTTGATGAAAATACTTTATTTTGCTTGTATTACGCAGCCGATAAGTACAACCTAGCTCCGCTGAAAGAAAAATGTTGTGAGCATATTAAGAAATCTCTTACTGTGTGGAATGTGTGTTCTGCTCTCAAACTTGCAGTAAGTCACGGTGACGAGAATCTACTTGATAGCGCAAAGATGTACTTTCTCAATAACATGAGTGACGTATTAACTAGAGAAGAATGGATCTTTTTCATGAAAGAATATCCAACTGTAGCTAATGAACTCATTATGACAATACTCAGAAATGCAAATGTCATTCAGCCTTAAAATAAAAAAATAAATAAATGAATAAATAAAATAATAATTAAGTTTTCCGGTTAAGAATGTGATAAAACTCCACATTTGTTAAGATAATATAAAAATTAGTAATAGTAATTAGTTGAAAAATCACATATTATAATTGTCTTAAATCTATCAAGTAATAAAAATGTATTTATCAAAATATCTCAAATTTTATGCTCCTTGTAACATTAACTAATAAATTTTGGTAGGTTCCGGATCTGCTCATTGTTATTTATTTTCTACATTTTTAAACAATAGATATTTTACCATATTTTTATTAACTTCTATTGTTGTTTGTTTGTTTGTGTGTTTGTTTGTCCGGTACAAATCTTGCAATCTATTTTTAACTAACTTCCCTACTAGCTAGAAACTTGAAACTTTCACAGTAGCTCAGAACCCGGTGACAACACAATACTTCGAAGTCAGATTTTTGAATAGTTTTCTTTTAATTAATTAAAATATGAAAATAATAAGCTCCTAATAGCAATAAAAATAGTCATTAAAATATTAGCTATAATTTAATTGTTGCCAAAAAAATGTACAAGTTCATTTTCTTTTGACATAAAAATAAATACATTTAATTAAACGTGAGCGTTAAAAAATTGTAAAAAGTTAAATTATGCATCTGGCAAAAATTGACGTCATTATCACTTTATAAAGTGCTAATGTAGTTCATGATGTAAATATATGTTCTGAAAGGATTAATATTTTATTTTCAAAACCAACTTTTTTATTTATTTTTTTTTTAATTCAAATTTCCCGTAACTCTTTAACCTATCACATTAGAACGTCCATCTTTGGAATATCGATAATAAGTATTTTCTCACCAAAAGTTGCCAAAAAGGTCACCGAATTTGGCGCCAAATCCATTACCTGCCTATTGGAGCTTTTTAATTCGTTTTTAAGGTAAAATTAAGCTATTTTAACGCGAAAAAGAGCTGGAAATGCAGAAAATTGACATTTTATCAACTTCCTAAGCCACATTGAAAGAATTTATACAAAAATAAATACAATTATTTACAATTTCGTAACAATACGCATTGATAAAGTGCTAATGTAGTTAGTTCTATAGCTATGACTCAACAGAAAATTTAAAAACATGGTTTATAAAAAGTTTTTTACCTTATAATTATTTTTATTTTATTGTTATTTTTTGAGTGTTGACTTCTTGCTAACAGTTTTCTGTTGCTTAGCATCAATCCTTTTTGGGTAGTGCTATATAGATCGCTTTTGATGTAAGTAAATCTGTCTTCAGAAGTTATACATCACAGCTGTCAAATTATCTGTACGATAAAACCATTTATAATATATCTAGCATTTTTATACTCATAGAAATGTTTAAAAATATAGTATGTTGTGGTCATCAGAAAACTTTCTACTGTATTTTATTATACAAATTCTCGCAGTGCAAATTATTTATTAAAATTATTATTTATCAAGATTACTATTCATTGTAAAAGCAGACGATTTTCGTCGCAAAAAATATAACACAATATATATAATGATTGGTTAAAAATAATCTTCACTGTATACATTTATATGACATTTTGTTCTATAGTACTATATTAAAAGTTTTGATAAAAGCGTGATGATAACTCCGCCTGAAGCCGCATAGTTTTTATCATATATATCAAGTTTTATACACTGATATATATCAAATTTACCATATACACCAAGGAAGGGGGAAGGGAGAGAAAGAAAAAGCCGTACTTGGATATTTTCCTTTTCTCTTTCTGGAACTGACATTTTTATTGCTTAAAAAGCAAATTTTCGAACACATTTTATTTTGTCATCCTTCACGTAAACTTTAGGATTAAGCCCAGTGTTAAAAACAAATGTCAGAAAAATTATAATTTTAGAAAGTATTTTAAAAATGATAAAAATGACGTAATTAACGATGCCACAAAAAGTATTAATTTTAGAATGAAAATCAAAAAATATTTTAATAGATGAGATGGCAAAAAAATTAAATGTTAACGAAATATTGGTGAGATGGTTTTTTATGAAGATATAAAATATTTTAGCTGTTTAAAATGGAAATTTGGCTTGCTCAACCAAGCGAGATGACCGCGGGTTAAAAGGCAAATGTTTAAAAATTCAGTTTGTATCATGTTCAGAACTTATAAGTTCTGAACATGATACAAACTGAATTTTTAAACATTTGCCTTTTAACCTGCGGTCATCTCGCTTGGTTGAGCAAGCCAAATTTCCATTTTAAACAGCTAAAATATTTTATATCTTCATAAAAAACCATCTCACCAATATTTCGTTAACATTTAATTTTTTTGCCATCTCATCTATTAAAATATTTTTTGATTTTCATTCTAAATAAATGATAAAATAAATTAATAGATTAGAATAAGATAAATATATGGAAGTGAACGGCGGATAGCCTATTAGGCGGGGATTTCATTCTGTCACTGTATCAAGCTTTGGTCAAATTCATTTCTTTTAACATGATTATAATAGGTCTCGCACTAGAAATTTATGAGAACATAAATATGATGGGGAACTGAGCAGAGTCCACCTATGCCAACTAGTTTTTACTTTATTTTATAATTAAAACAAAGCTAAAATTTATTTTTTATGTTAAAATTTTAAAACCTACATTTTCAAGTTCAAGGGAAAAAAAGTAATTATTATTTATTAAAATTTTCAAATTTTTAATTGAATTTAAGAGAAAGTAACAGTAAAGTAAAATGTTTAGATTAAATAAATAAATAAAAGGGAAAAAAACATTACCGTCGGTAGCATTGAATCCAGGCCCTCCGCGTGCCAACCATTTACTCTGCCGACCACGCCACTGGAACGTTGGCTTTGTTGCGAAATAACTTGTGTTTAAAGATTACTGAAACTTTAAATGCTTTTTTCTCGAAATTTTGTGGATAGTGGGTCCTACTGCTTTAATATGTTGTTACCCTCATAGTATACTACAATCCTGCGCAATTTCGTCCTGATTTGAATTTTCCATGTCGTGACCTCTCCTTGTTAGAGTGGAAGAATATATGAATTATTACAGAATTATAGGTGTTCTTGGAAATGGATAGGTAGTTTTAACAATTTGAATGGAATAAACGTACCATGGACGCCCTTTAGCAAAGTGCATTATCATCTTGAAATGCTGTTTGCGGAAAAGTCTGAGATACCTTCAAAATAGTTGGCCAGGCGCCACTTTTACAATGGCCGTGTTTTATTTCAAGTTAATTGATCCCTTGAACATGAAAATTTACCCGACTCCTTGAAAAGTTATGCACCTCCGTACAATAATGTACGGGGAATGTGTCACTGTTTTAAGAGTGCAATTTTCATTAAGTCGGTCTCATTTTCGTCGTCTTACTAGCTTTTTTATCAGCTCGAAATAAACTAAACTTGACCCATCAAAGAAAGCCTGTTCAGCCCAATAATTAACTGATATATATATTTTTTAATTTTTGGTCGACTAAAATGTTTTTTCTTTTTTTTAATTCTTTTCTTTAACAATGGCATTTTTTTTTTTCAGATTTCCTTGTTTTTTACCTGCTTTATTTAATTGTTCATCACTGTTTTTGAAGAATATATTTTCCTATACACTTTTTTTTTTATCTTCTCTAACAAGGAGAGGACACGACATGGAAAATTCAGATCGGGACGAAACTCCGCAGGATTGTAGTATACTATGAGGGTAACAACATATTAAAGCAGTAGGACCCACTATCCACAAAATTTCGAGAAAAAAGCATTTAAAGTTTCAGTAATCTTTAAATACAAGTTATTTCGCAAGCGACCAAGCGCTCCAGTGGTGTGATCCTAAAGCGCGAGTCTGCTAGCCAGACGACTTGGGTTCGAGGCTACCTCGAGACTACTTTTTTTTTTTTTCTTTAACTTCTTATGTAATATAAACTTTTGATGTATTTTTACTTTATTTTATAATTCAATTCAAAATTTGAAAATTTTAATAAAATATTATTTAATTTTTTTTAATATAAAATAAATAAATTTTTCTATTTTTAATATTTATAACTTAAAAATACAATAAATTTCTATAACTTAAAAAATAAATTTTAGTTTTATTTTAACTGTAAAATAAGATAAAACTAAAGAATCTGTTTTTGATTATTTATCGAAATATATTTTATTTTATTTTAGGTATGCTTGAAACAATAGTACATTTTGTTTTTTAAATTTAAAATAATAATAATAATACAGAGAAATTATCATTTTAATTGCATATATAATTACTATCCAAATTAAATAATTACTTCTCCAATCAATACAGTTTCTTGAAAAATTATAGTATAGGATTACGATGCTATTAAATTATTACAGCTAAAGAAATGTTCTCTTTAAATGTAGATTTTAAATGTTAATGAACATCGTTTCTTTTTCGATAACGACTTCCTTTTTTTTATCCTTCCTTGCACGAGATAAAATTCAACCTGCCCTTTATTATTAACAAGCTAGAAGCGTTTACGTAATTTATACACATTCAAACAAAATCAGGAAGCTCAAACCAAGATTTAAGTAACACCTGCTAACTATTTTACACTTTGTTAACAGCTTGCTTATTTTTTAATTATTTAAATATTTGTCTGTTTTTCTTTATGTTTCTTATTTAGGGTTTTGTAAAACTAAACTTTATTTTTAAAGTTATAGAAATTTATTGTATTTTTAAGTTATAAATATTAAAAATAGAAAAAGTTATTTTATACTCAAGAAAATTAAATAATTTATTAAAATTTTCAAAGTTTGAATTGAATTGTAAAATAAAGTGAAAATAAATAAAAAGTTTAGATTACATAAAAAGTTAAAGAAGAAAAAAAAAAAAAAAATGTTGCCTCGAGGTAGCCTCGAACCCAAGTCGTCTGGCTAACAGACTCGCGTTTTAAGATCACACCACTGGGGCGCTTGCTCGCTTCCGAAATAACTTGTATTTAAAGATACTGAAACTTTAAATGCTTTTTTCTCGAAATTTTGTGGATAGTGGGTCCTACTGCTTTAATATGTTGTTACCCTCATAGTATACTACAATCCTGCGCAATTTCGTCCTGATTTGAATTTTCCATGTCGTGACCTCTCCTTGTAAGTTAAATTCCATAAAGAATATCGTAAAATTTCTTCTGTACCAGATCTGGAAATAATCCTATTCTCAATCTGCTTCAAAATGTTTAGTCTATAAAAAGGCGGTGTAGGATCCGGGAGGATACGAAATTTTAGCCTACAACTCTGCAAGAAGTAGAAAAAAATATTTATGATATTTGGCACACAGAAATTCTTGAGATTTATTTTAAAGCACTGTGTAATACTATGGCATTGCGCATTAAAGCAGTAATTCCATATAAAGGTGGAATTAACTCAATGCAGAATAGATATTTTTATTAAGTAATTGTTTAGATCTAATAAATAAAAATTTTTATTTCATATATTAAAATAAACTTGTTTATTTCATATAATAAATCATAATAGAATGCAAAGTAACAAAGTATATGTTTATTATATTGCGTTTAAAACGAAAGGTTTATGTAGATTTTATTTAAGTACTTCCTAGAGTGTAATAAAGCGAATTACTAAATCGAAAGTGTACATAGGGTCTCTTCATCTCTTTGGTATTATGCAAACATGACAGTTTTATTTGTTTTAATAATTAATTTTGAAGTTGTTGCAAATAAGAATGGTTTAAGTCAATTTTTTAGCAGAAAGGGTTTTTTTTTTGTTGTTGTTTGTTTCTTAGTGTACATATCAAGGCCCTCATACATATCAAGTTTTGTGCAATTATACACAATAGAAGTTGAGATATAATTTTCCTATTAACTGGAATCATTGCAGCATAGCAGCGCTACTTGTTAGGTCGTATGTCCCTAAAGCTAATCAGCACTAATTTACGTCAAGGTCCAAATAAATATCAAATTTAGTTAATTTCCATCGTTTGGCTCGTGAGATTTAGCGGCCACAATCTTTTCCTAACACACACACAGAGATATTTTCTAAAAATGGTCAAGTCGTGTTTAAAATATTTCAAAACATAATTTAAATCCATGATTATATTACAAAATAAGATAAAACTTTCAGAATTTTCAACTAAATGATCAATTACTGGTATTTTCAATTAAAATAGGGTTCGCCTTATTTTAATTGAAACTGTCATCATCTACTCTCGTGTTTGATATTAACTCTTGGCATTGGTACGAATGGGAAAGTCAATCCTGTAAACATTCCTAAGAATAACAGAACCGTAATGTTGCCAACCTCATGATTAAAAAATTAGGAGAAAAAAAAAAAAAAAAAAATGGAAGTAAACAAGAAAAAATTGGAGCAAATATTATCACACAATTGCAATCCTAGTAAGAAGACGATGGGGGGAAAAAAGGAACACTTTTTATGTAATTTGCTGAAAGCGGCATTTTTTATCTAATTTCAAAGTTTTACTGTAAAATTCAATTTGAATAGTTCTTTCTAGTAATATTAATTCGGTATAACATTTATAGTAATGAATCCTTTCATAGTAATTAATTTATAAAACTTGCACATGTTCAAATATATTTCAAGATATATATGTATATATATATATGTGTGTGTGTGTGTGCGTGTGTGTGTGTGTGTGTTTATAGATAGATAGATATTAATAAAATCAGACTTTTGTCTGTAAATTTTTCAGAATGAAAAAATATCGCGATATCTTCATATTTCACACATCGTGAAAGCCAAAAATTACTTCGGAAAATTTTCTATGTGTGTGTGTGTCGCTGTATCTGTATGTCTGTAACACCATAGCCTCCTAAACTAGATGCCTGTCACGTAGCTCGGAAACTTGGCAACAGTTCAAGCGGTAGACAGTGCCACCTGGTACAGATTGCGCGACTTTTTTATTCAACAGCCACCAAAAACTTTTAAAAATGGGATTTGATATACATAAAAGGCGAATAGAATCGAAGAAACATCGATTATATTTATCATATATGACTTCTTAAAATTATTGGTGACAGTTGAATAAAACAATCGTGTAATCTTTAGCAGGTGGCGCTGTCTACCGCTTGAACTATTGCCAAGTTTCCAAGCTACGCGACAGGCATCTAGTTTAAGAGGCTATGGTAACGCTATTTTTGTCCGGGTATCACGTGGGCTGAGCGGAATTCAACGGCACTTGGCTGGAATTTAGGTCTTTACCCAACTTAGAATTATATCTATCAACTTTTGAGAAATTCCCCTCCGTTTCCAGAGGCAAAAACAGGTTTGTAAGTATAACTCAGCTCCAAATTAATTCAAGGCGAAGGAAATACACATGGCGAGACTAGACTTGAGTAAGAATAAAACATTATTTGTGATTTAGGAATTTTCTATTTTTAAGAAGAGAGAGGGGGGGGGAATCAATTTTTTGGAGGGAAATTTCGCAAATTCCGGATTTTTGAGTAGAACTCTACCAAAAATGGAACAAACATGTTGAAAAACAGCCATGCGTCATCTTAAGTATATTTCCAAAAACACATTTTTTATTTGGCTTTTTGTGATTTTCAATTTTTTGTGTGTATGGGGAGATGGGAGAAGGGTTACGACGGGGAAATTCGAGACACCCCATTTAACACAAAATTTCTCCTGGGAAGTTTATGAGAGCTGCGGTCATGAATTTTGGTGCTTAGATTGTTTATATGTATCTTCCACCTAAAGTAATGGGGTTTAATCGAAATTCCCCCCCCCTCCCCTTCTTCCTTTCCCCTGGGGAGTCAGGACGCAAAAAAAGTTTGTTAGCATAACTCGGCCCCAAATTTCTTCACGTTGAAGAAATTACACATGAGAAGAATAGACTTGAGTACAAATAAAACATTATGTGTGACTTTGGAATTTTTTAATCTTAATGGAGGGAGGGAAAAAAAAATTTCGAGAAGAAATTTCACAAATACCGCATTTTTTAGTAGAGCTCTACTTAAAGTAGTATAAAGATATTGAAGACAGCCATGCGTCTTATTTAGGATATTTCCAAAAACCCATTTTTTTTTCTGGGGAGGGGGAAGGGGGGCGTTCCGACGGGGCAAATTCGAGACCTCCCTTTTAGTGTTCAATTTGTCTTGGGAAATCTATGGGATCTGCGGTCAAGAAGTTTGGTATATAAAATTTTTATATGTATCTGACGCCTATTTTGTTACGGTATTTTACGAAATTCCCCCTCGTTATCTCCCTTGAGCTCCGGGGGCAATAAATGCGTTTCCAAGAGTAACCTTGATCAAATTATCTCAATAAGATTATTTTTTATGTTTGGATTCATTAAGCGTGCCCAACACGCACTGTAAAGGGATTTTGTGAAATTTTCCCTTCCCCTCTAAAGTTTTTTGGGGAAACTGGTTTTCAAGGGTAACTTTGCTCCAAATTATATCGGGAAAGCGAATTTTTGATATTTCAATTGGTTATGCGTACGCAATACTCACACTACAAAGACATTTTGCGAAATTGCTTTCTATACTAAAGCGGAGGGAGGAGGGGGGGCCGAAAAAAACGAGTTAAAACTTAAATCTGCTCCAAATTATCTTAGAAAAGAGGTTTTCGATGTGTGGGTCAGTTATACCTTTTCAATACGTAGTATAAAAAATTTTTGCAAAATTAAACCCCCTTCCCACCCTCTAAGAGCAGGTTCGAGGCAAAAACACGTTTTGGAATGTAACTCACCTCCAAATTATGTCACGAAAGCGATTTTTTCACTTGTCGGTTGATTATGTGTTGGCATACTTACCAACATCCTAATTAATATTCTGTAGTGTTGTTAGTCCCGCCCTTTTTTTCGCACGTAAATATTTCGAGTAGTATTCTCCAAATGCAATTACGTTTAAATAAGAAGAAAAATACTGTAAAAAGATACTGGTGTGAAAAAGAAGGCGGAGCTAACAATACTACGGAATATTAATTAGTATGTTGGCAAGTATGTGTGTAGGCAACACACTCTCTAAAGGGATTTTGTGAAATTAACCTCTCCCCTTGGGGCGAGCGGAGCAAAAAACACATTTTCACGTTTTTTTTTTTTTTTTTTTTTTTTTAATTTTTATTAATGTTGTGGCATTTTGAGAACACATTTAACCCTCTCTTTCCCAAGATGGGGTCATTTTGACCCCCATTTTGTAGTTGAAATTTAATTAAGACCGCCCCACTCAAAAAATGCGCTAATTCGCCAGAGATAGCAAACGTAACCAGTGGAATGTTTCACGACGATTTGTTCTAAACGATACAAAAAGACGCGGTTCTGGTGATTTTCGCCAAACGTGCCAAGCGGCGCTTGAAAAGCAATTTTTCTGCAGTAACGCCCTGATCTTGGGAAAGTGAGGGTTAAATATAATGTCCAGCGAAGCGGGCGAAGCCTGCTATTATATATATATGGTGGATTCCGTCAGTAACGGAAGGACGTTCTGTACAACAACAACAACAAAAGATACATTTCTAGATTTCTACTTCAAAATGGGAAGAAAAAAGGAAGATTTCCACCCCAAAATAAGAAACAAATAGAATTTTTATTTATTTATTTATTTATTTTAGTTACTCATTTAAGCCAAGTAAAATTTTGATGCACACATTTGTCTCATAGTTTACATTCGTAATATGTGCACTAAATACCATGGAGAAAAATTAATAGTGGAGGAAGATTGTGAATTGCAAGATGCTTGATCGTCGATCGCTAATTGGAACAAGAAGGGAGAGGGGGGTAACAAAAATTATATGAATGAGAGATATTGGACAATTCTACCTCTTTATAGGTTTTAGAATTTAATAAAGCAAGTTTAAAATGAATATCGGCATTTATATTGCAGATGGAGTAAATTGGAAATGGAAAAATTGGACGTATTGGGCGAGGCGTTTCATCGCCATTGTTATCAGGAAGGGGGGGCCACAAAAGTTTATAGGAGTGATATAAAACTGTACAATTTTATGTCTTTATAGTTTCTATAATCTAATAAAAAAAGTTAAGAAAGAACATTGACATTTAAAAAGTTAATAAAGAAAGATTAGTAATCCCAAGAACTATGATGCGTTTGATCGCCGATCGTTAGTGCGGAGTGGCAGGAAGAAGCACAGTGAGATAGATATTGAACAATGCTACATCTTTATAGGATCTAAAATCTAATAAAACAAGTTTAAAATTAATATTGTCATTTATGCTGTGGATGGAGAAAGACTGAAAAACGCAAGGCTTCTGCGAGGCTTTTAATTGCTCTTTTATTTATTTACTTATTTATTTTTCTTTGAGGGGTAGATGGTCAAGTTTACAGAAAATCGTGAGATTTCTTGATTTCTTTAAGAAAACTCAATATCGGGAGAAATTCGTTTTAAAGTAGGAGAGCGGGTGATGGGCTAAATTTGGAAGAGTTGGAATCTGTGCAATTAGGATTTGATGATAAGTTTGAAACAGAAGAGAGAAAAAAAAATGAAAAAATAGAAGTTTTTATACAAAAATCGGAATACATAATAAAAATAAGATAAATTACGGGAAAAGCGGAGTACTTGGCAGCTTTGAGAACGCAATAGGACGCGAATTCTCATCATGTTATGCTCGACGTTATAGAACTACAGTTCTATTATTTTAATACTGTTATCAATTTAGTAAAAGTATTAAAAAATGAAAAGTAAAAAACTAAGAAAGTTTTCTGTCATATGAAAAACTAGCAGAAGGTCTGTTTGCATATAGTCCAGTTCTAATACCTTTGCACACTGTGAGACTTCTGAAGATCTTTTAATTCACAACTTTATTCCAATGATAGAACTGCGTCGCCGTCTAAACTAACTTTCCCACCATTTCGATGCAATTATTTATCTTAATTTTTCTCGTTAACTTGGCTAGAGTTAGTTTATTTTACGTTATCCTGTATGATTGGCTTTTTTTTTTTTTTTCTGCTCTTTATTTCCTCTCCATGTCCATTGGTAGTACATTTTTACGTAGTCCTACAAAATAAATATGTCTGTTAAGCTAATTATTTTTAGCAATAAATATGTTTTAAATATAGTTTTATAACTAATTAAAGTTCTGAAATCATCAGCGACTTTTTCCGCAATACTGATACAACTTTTCAATTAGATTAAAAATGTAGAAGCCAAATATCGTATAAGTTTATTGATTTCCATAAACTATTAAAAAAGAAAAAAAATATCTTTTAATAACTTTATTTTATTTTTTTTTTATTTGACACCAAATATTTTGAAAGTATCGATACAAATATTCATCATTTTCTATCATGTACGACATAAAACCAATTAAACCTTTAAAAATTGATAAAACGTTTGACGGAAACTTCTCAACCATGAATTAATATAACAGAATCGTGCTGGGGCTAACTGTTTACATTTATTTTTATTCGAGTTTTTCTATCTTTTTGTTTGTTTTATTTTTTCGTTAAAAGAATCTTCTAGAAGATTGTACTTATCGTTAGTCAAAAGCATAAGTGAAAAGTTTAGTGATTGAGTAAGTACAGTGAGTATAAATGTTCTCAAATTAAAAAGAGTAAATTGATTTTAAACGGGTTTCTGCACAAAAGTTTTAAATATTTGCCTGCAATGGAGGACAGCTCCCCCACAAAACTGAATCAAAGATTTCCTAAATTTATGCAAAATAGTGTACATTTTGTGCTATATAATAAGCAAAAGATAATAAGTGAAGTTGTTGAAAACTTTTTGCCTTTTAATATTTACTTATGGCTTCATTTTGTAGGTTTTACAAGGAAAACTCAAAAGTCATGGAGTAGTCTGAGATTATTTTTAATATCTGTAATATTTTCCATACTCAATGAAGGTTTCACTGTGATAATCATTATTTCAAAATTTTTAGAAATAAATAAAACAACACAAATTAGAAAAAATGCGATTGAATTATTTAACGAAATTGGTGAATTTTATCTGAGAATTTTAGTGATCATGAAACGCAGAGAACTGAGATCAGTTATTCAGAATGTAGCAGAAATTTATGCAGATGAAGCGGGAAAAAATCAGATATCATTCAAAAGATCATTAATCATCATTTTACTTATCAGTGAGTGTTATTATTATGTTCGTGCTGCTTCCTTCTTTTCAGATGTACCTTTTCGTATGTATCCTTATTTAAGAGATATTTTCTATTTTGATTTTATAAAAGGGCTTTACTCATCGACGCTGTATTATATTTGCAATCATTTGCATTACTTGAATATGCTCAGCCCGTTTGTAGTGTACTATTTTTGCTGCATTTGCTACGTATTAAAAAATATCTTGATTAACTTTAAAGAAAAACTCTCAATTACTCCGAATACTGATGTAAATTCGTTATCGACTCAGTACAACAGAATAACAAAAGTAATCTCTTTGGTAAATAAAGTCATGCATGACATGTTAGCTACAGCCTTATTTCTTTTGATTGTCTGGGTGTTTTATGCATCGTACATTGTTGTTTTTACTAAGCAAGAATCTCTGCCTAAATACATGTCAACATTTATGCTTCTTATCTCAGCAATTACTCATTTTAGCAGCGTCTGGATATTTGGGTCATCCGTAATAGAGGCAGCCGAAGATGTCAATAATACCATCCTCGATTTACCGCTTCGCCTTGACCAAAATGCAAGTCTTCCATTATTGTTAAAAGCTAATCGGAATTTCAAAGGTTTTACATTATTTGGTGGAATTGTTATCGACAAAGTTCTGATTCTTTCAGCTCTTGGCAGTTTATTGACTTACGGTATATTAATTGCTACGCTTAATGTATAAAGTCAGTGTAGCGTTAGATGTGGATATGAAGATTACATGCAGAGGATTATAACTAAAGTTTCAAAGAAAGCAGAAATTTCCCTGATAAAGAAAAAAAAATCATCGTGTCTTTTATAATTTGTAAATACAACAGAATTTCTAAGTTTGTGAATATTAAAACCATAGAAAACTTCAGCGCCTAGAACGCCAAAGAGAAAAAATTGGAAACAGACAGCTGTTTTGATAGCATTTAGCGTACCGTCTTCAGTGCATCAACTGTTTTGGTAGCATTTAACGTACCATCTTCAGCGCATCAAATGATGCACTGAAGATGGTACGCTGAATGCATTCTTCTTCAGAAGCGCATCATTTGCTGCTCCGAAGATGATACGCTAAATGTTACCGAAACAGACGATGGACTGAAGACGTTACGCTAAATGCTATCAAAACAGCTATCTGCTTTCCAATTTTTTCTCTTTGGCGTTCTAGATGTTGATGTTTTCTTTAGGTTTTAATAATACCTCGCCAATTCTCCTTTTAAAAATATGTGAATACTTTTATCATACGCATAATAATTTTCTCATTGCAATGTTTTAGTTGCAGATTTGTATGACAAACTATTTACTTTTTTATGTAAGAAAATAATATTAAAATTAATTAATAGAATATTTTCCATTCGCTTAAAGATAGTTCAAGACGCACTTTATTTTATTATATATTTATTTATTTAGATGAATTAATATGTAAGAAATAAAAATAAAAATAAGAGAAAAATGAATTCTTATTTCTAATTATAATTTATGGCCTATTTAATTTGTTAGTTGAAATGTCGAAATATATTTCATCACACTTGAAGAATAATTTTGTATGATTAATTCTACAATTACTTTATATTATCTGCAATCTTTATCTTCATAACTGATGGTGAAGTGAGCAAAATGGTAAGTGAATCCACAAAGACATTTAAAAAATTTACTGAAAAGCACATAAGTACATATTTTTGCCAAAATAAAATAAAATTATTTACCATTCCTATATCTTAGAGGTAAATTATATGCAGTTTTACAACATCAGAATACTTTGAATAAACATTTTTGTTTTAAATTAACCCTTTATAAGGCCGTGCGAAGTATATTTACTACCAACTTCATTAATTTTTTAGTGGGGAAAGCGTGGTAAGCTTCTTTACTACGCCTAGTGCTTTTGCTCTACTAAAACACTTGAAAGAATAAAATAAATGAACCAAGTGTCACACCCAGTGTTGATTATATATATATATATATATATATATATATATATATATATTCTAAGGCCATGTTACATGGTAAGACAATTTACCACAAAAATGAGTGCTTAGATTTAAAACAGTACGCGTAAAAAAGTAACTTTCCATGCCCTCATTTAAAATTAGTTTGGTGGGAAATATACTTCTAATGGCATTATAAAGGTTTACAATTCAATTCATTACGCACAGGTTTAAAATTCAATTCATTAAGTTTACAACTTATTAAGCTAAATGATTTTTTTTTTTTTCTTTTCTAAAACCTTTAAAGTGTAAGAAAATTGTTTCATTTAAAATCAAAAGCCACCACAATTCACCAACATTATTAGAAGAGAAGAAATAAATTAAGGTATTCCTCAAAGTTATAAAAGTAAAATTTTATTTTAAAAAAGAAATTCGGGACCAGTTTTTGCAATTGGGAATTAAAATTTGCGTTTGCACTATGCAAACGGCGCTCCTGAAAGAGTTAAATAATCTCAGTTACAAAAATATTTTTAGATACTATTGCTAGAAATAAATTGCCCTTAAAAGGGTTAATTATTGGTGTTATAGTGTACGTTGATTCAAAATTTAAACATGGGTAAAACCCCACAGCATTTTGCTTCTTTTTGAAAGTACTTAAAATTCAACACTTCTATCAACGATGCATTCCTAAATTTTGATGATATTTGCTTGGTTATTTTTAGATAAATTCCATACATTTGACTAATAAATTATGAAAGAAAAAAAGATTGTTAATGCTTGGACATGCAATTAAAATGCATTTAGTAAAATGCTCATATTTTATTAGAAACTTAATATTATGCATTAGTTTGAAAACCTTATGCATGTTATAAACAAAAAAGCACGATAAACTATTAGTGTTTTTAAATAAACCTTTATACCTCCTTGAATATACATGCTATTCTAATATAAATGAATATATATGTAAAGAATTGTTTCTTTAGAAGATGATTGGTTATTGTCACTTCATATGAAGATAGTTCACTTAATAAATATTCCAAAACAGTTCATGCAGTCGTTTTATTGAAGACACTTAGGCATTCTACAGGTTAGTAACAGTCAATCAGTCTGAGCACGCTGACATGTACATCCGTAGAGACATCCACTGACATGTACATCAGAGTCGGGCCCAAACCGTCCCGTTAACAGCGGAACCGCAACCAATTCCCCTCCTGGGGCCGTTAAATTAACTTTTATTGACGTGGATTAATTAAGCAAAAGCTTCCATGAAAAAGGCGCCGATTTTCGTGTGCTCCCGCTTAAACATGGGTATTTTGGTGCGAGGCCAAACTCCTAATATGAATTCTTATTGGATACTTAATTAAGTTAAAATCTCGCCTACATTTTATCATTGGTTGACCCGGACATCTGGGATTTAGTATTTTGCAATGTTTTGCCGCTTATTTCGACTATTGCATAATTTTGATTTCAAAACTTATTCTTAAATCTGATTCCCGCGCTACGACGTGTTTTGTTGGAAAACTAACTTTACTGGGGCTCTAAAATAGAATTCTCACAAAGTTGTTCTTAAAATTAAGATTTATTCTGAGATAATACAATAAAGATAGCACTTAATATTAATTTATAATAATAATTTTCGAATCTGGATTCTTTTAATCCTTTCATATCCCCCCCCTCCAAGCCGACCCTCCCCCATACTTGCCTGCAAGTATGTAGGAAGTCCCTCAGAGATAGAAGATATTTCAGATAACACTTTTGTCTAGGTCATCATTTTTAAGTAGGAGTTATGGTCTTTTCCTTTATTTATAAAAAAAAATTAATTTTTAATATACATATATGTGAACGCCGCACCTCTGAGTTCGAGAGTATCCCAAAACAAGAACTGAAAAGTTTGGTACGAAAGTGTGGCAACAGTGTGTGCGTATGTGAATCAAGATGGACTAGCGTTCCATTCTATATGTTTTTTTAGAAAATACTTTATTTGATGTTAATTTATGTGTTCGTTATGTATTTTATGTTTGTGCCGTAAGTAAAAGTAAAATCTTTAAAAGTAAACCAAGCGTGATCAGTGTCTTAATGTGTCTCGAGATGAATTTAGTGGAAGAAAAGAACCAGGTGCGAAAAAGAAGTCGCCACAATTGGCGCAGTCGACAAGCATATGTGAAATAGCTAGTGCACGTACGGATTATTTCATGATAGTGATGAAAAAAAAAAAAAGGGTATGTTTTTTTTTAATGTTCCATCAAGAGTCATATTTTGTATAAGTTTATGTTAAATGATTAGGATTAAGCACTTAGATATTTTGTTCCGATTTTGTATTCCAACAAGGTAAAGAATAGGTAAACGGAAATTAAATATTTCGTAATGTTGAAATAATAATAATTCTAGTGTTTGAAAAATGAAAAATAGAAATATATTTGTTTATTTGTATTTAAAAAGCCGGAAAATGGTAAAAAGAATGTTGAAAAGAATATATTTTTATGCTATTCAAGATCATTGTTGTTAATTTCTGTGTGTTCTTTTTATTCATCACGTGATTTAGAATAAATAAGATTTCATTAAAGTAGATTGTGGGAAAAAAAAAAAGTTCTGTTTTGATTTATTTGTTCTGTTTTATTGAATGATTGTTTATTTGTCAGACGTTGATAAGGATTTATATTTATTTATCTTTATTATTATTAGAATATTAATGAAATATCTCAGTAAAAAAACTAGTGAATTATTCTTGTGAACGTCCGGTTTTGTTTAATTTTTTTACTTTGAGGAATGAATCGGAAATTTTTTTTTTTTTCTGTTTAAAAGTAAGTTTGATTAAAGGTTGCTATAGCAACATGATTTCTAATTTATTGAAAGCTGGTTATGTAATAAAGTATATTCTGATTTATTTAATGAAAGAGTTGATTGTGTAAACATTTTTTTAATTTGTTATTTCGATACATATTATTTTTTTTTTCTCCTTTTATGTATGCATTCCGACTTAATGATTATTTTATTTAATTTGGGGGAAAATGTTGTTTAAGATAAAAACTGAGATGTCAAATTTGGCGTTCTTAGGAACGAAAACAATAGAGTTTGTGATTATAAATATAAGAAAATTTATTTTATTCACGGAAAATTTGAACTTGATTTGATTTCATCCATCCGAAGATGGCATTTTTGGGTAAAGGGAATAAAAAAGATTTGCAAGAAGTTGCTACTGAGCTTGGAGTGGAAGGAGTTCAACATTTAAAGTTATATGAGTTAAGAGATGCTATTTTGGCTTCAAAGAATTACGATGAAGAATTTGTTAAAGAAACATTAGCGAACGTACTTGAAGCACGGAAGAGGAAAGAAGAGATGGAGGAACGCATAAGAAGGGAAGAAATAGAGGAACGTAAGAGAAAAGAAGAGATGGAGGAACGCATAAGAAGAGAAGAAATAGAATTGGAAAAAATGCGTTTGGAAAATGCAAGAATAGAACTTGAGAAGAAAGGAATTACAAATGAAAATTCTGAGAAAACGCGCGTAAAATTACATAACATCTTACAAAAATTTGATCCTAAAACATGCGAAATTAGCCTGTATTTAGTTCTTTTTGAGCGGCAGGCAAAACGTGCCGAAATTAAAAGAGATGACTGGGTTTCTCATCTCATTGGGCTACTGCCATACGAAATCGCGGAAGTTATAGCTCGGGAAGACGAAGAAATCACGAATGATTACGGAAAAGTAAAAGAGTTATTGTTAAAGAGATATAAACTTACTCCTGAAAGATTTCGACAACTTTTCATTAAGCATACTAAAAAAGCTGATATCACATGGAGAGATTTTGCTTACGAGTTGAAAAACTATTTTACTGAATGGATTCGGGGATTAGAAGTTAACACATTTGAAGAATTATATGATTTGATTATTACAGATCAAATTAAAAGGAAAGTACCTCCAGAAATTAAAGAACATTTCATCGATGAATGGTCATTGTTTAAGTCATCTGATGTTATTTCCAGTAAATTAGATGATTATGAAAATGTCAAAATGACTTTCAATAAAAAACCGAAAGAAATTTCTCATAAAGAAAATTGGAATCTTCCATCCAAAGGGGCGAATTTCGGAAATAACAATAGAGATGAGAAACGGGTTTTTACTAAGCCACAGCAAGAACAAAGAGACATTCGTCCGAAATTCTCCTGCTATTTGTGTGGAAAGGAAGGCCATATGAAAAAATCCTGCCCCAAATTGAATTCAGCAAGTACATCTAACGTGAAAACAAACAAAAAGAGTCAAGAAAGTAAGGGCCTTAATAAGGTCAGTGTTAATCTAAATAGCGCTTGTTTCGAGTGGGAATTTCCAGTCAACGAGAAAGATGGCGAGCTTCTGAAAGTGGATTTAGGAATCGGAGGCCAAAAATTTCAAGGCATCGTGGACAGTGGTGCAGAAATCACCGTACCCTACGAAAATCAGTTGTACCTGAGGAACACTTACAGTCAAGTGGGAAAATTCTTTTGAGACCTGCTATAGGTAATCCAGTGGAAGCACAACTTGTGTCAGTTCCGCTAAGTCTTCATACAGATGAAGAAATCATTCCATATGTTCAGGTGCATGCGGCAGTAGTAGAAGGGCTGCATGAGGAAGCTTTAATCACTCCCAGGGTATATGAATGGTTGAAGGAACAAAAGCGTTCTTATTTGGGAGATGATACAGGAATCACTTCAGTAAAAGAAGCTAATGAACAATCCTTGTTCAGTGTGGAGGGAAGGTCTCCCGAAAACATTTCTTTAGGGGATAAAGTGAATATCCCGAAGAAAGAAGTCGATGAACAATCCTTGTTCCATGTGAAAGGAAGAAATCCTGGAAATTCAGGGGTTGAGGTTAATATCACCCCAGTGGAAGAAAACAATGAACCGTCCTTGTTCAAAGTGGAGGGAAGGTCTCCCGGAAACTATTCTTCAGAAGAAGAGGTTGAAGTAATCACAATAAATGAAGTCGGTGAACAATCCTTGTTCAGTGTACCTGAGAATAATTCAAACGACAATTATCTTGGGGATGAGGAATTAGTACTCCACTCACAGAAGATAATGAAAAGTGTATGTTCTGTATGGAGGGAGAAAGTCACGAGACTATTCGAAAGGCAAAGCTAAACAACAGCGAGTCGCATCATCCAGAAACCAAAGTCTTTAATAACTCAGTAGTTAAACAGACATTGACCGAAACCGATAGTAAGGATGAAAGAAATGAAAATATCCCTGTTCCACAAGCACAAGTGTTTAGGGATGAGCAGTTAGCCTGTCCTACATTGGAAAAGTGCTTCGAAGAAGCTAGGCAACATAAAAATGGTTACTGGATTGAAAGAGGTTTATTATATCATATGGGTAAATTAGGCGGACAGAAATATATTCAATTGGTCGTACCGGCAAGCAGAAGAAAGGACATTAAGAAATTAGCTCATGAAACTCCTACTGGTGGACATCTGGCAGCTAAGAAGACCAGAGACAGAATTGCAATGTCTTTCTGGTGGGAAGGAATGCCAAAAGAAGTTAAACAATTATATGTGCTTCGTGTCATGATTGTCAAATGCGCAGTAAAGGAAAAGTAAACGATAGAACATCTATCGAAGCTGTTGGAAGACCAGAACTCCCATTTCAAGTGGTTAATGCCGATATTTTAGGCCTAATAGAGCCAAAGTCATCACGTGGCCATCAGTATGTACTGTGCGTTATGGACCAGCATAGTCGTTGGCCGGAAGCAATACCTCTGAAGTCTTTAACAGCAAAGGCAGCCTGTGATGCATTTATAGAAATATTTGTACGAACTGGAATCCCTCGAGTAATTGCAATGGATAACGGAAGAAATTTTGCCGCACAGCTGACAAAAGAGTTTTTAAAACGATTAGGATGTGTTCCTAAATTTTCCACTCCAGGTTATCCACAATCGAATGGTTTGGTTGAAAGATGGATAGGAACTATGAAATCCATGCTACATCATGCAATTAATTCACAAGGTCGAGGCTGGGATAAACAGTTGCCATTCTTGTTATGGGCATACAGAGAAGTGCCTAACGCTACAACGGGTGTTGCCCCATTCCTGCTAGTTCATGGGCGACCACCTGTAGGACCTCTAGCCATCCTCAAATCAAGTTGGGAAGATGAAGTCGTACTTCCTCAAGGGATTGGAGAATCTGTAGCTGACTACCTGTTGAAACTCCGGAAACGTTTAGAAGACGCGGCACAGTATGCGAATAGCATAGCTCAAGAACAGCAGCAGAAATATGTACATTATCATAATTTACGGTCAAAAGATACCGAATTTTCTGTTGGGGATGAAGTTGTAGTGTTAATCCCTGATTCAACAAATCGTCTTTGTTCAAAATGGAAAGGACCAGGAGAAATAGTAGAAAAGAAGTCTCCACATTCTTTTTATGTCAAACTACCTGATGGAAGTGTTCGACATCTTCATCAAAATAAATTGTGTAAATATATTCAACCTGTCAGAGCTGTAGGAATTATTTACGAAACAGATGAAGAGTTTGGAGATATACAACATGCGCCCGTAGAATCACGGCAAGTAACGGATGAAGAACTAAAAGCTGGTATAAAATCAAATTCGATATCAGCAAAGCAACATAAACAGCTGTTGAATTTGATTAAAGAATATCTAACAATATTTGATGGGGAATTAAAGAAAGCCAAAGTTCCTCCACATGTTATCCAGTTAAAGTCTGGAGTAGAGAGGAAACAACCTCATCTTTATAAAGTTCCAGAAACGTTAAGATCTAATATAGAAAAACAGATAGCAGAATTATTGGAAAAAGACCTGATAGAACCCTCTTCCGCAGAAATAGCATATCCATTGGTATGTGTAGCCAAGAAAGATGGAACTGTCCGACTTTGCGTGGACTACAGAGAGCTGAACTCAGTTAGTAAAATTCCACCTTTTCCTTTGCAGAATTCAGAAAATCTTAGATTTAAAGCTGGTGGAGCTCGTTACTTTACAACTTTAGATATCCTTAAGGGATATTGGGAAATACCCTTAGCAGAGCAAAGCCGAGAATTAACCAGTTTTGTATCTCCAAAAGGTCAGTATCAGTGGAAGGTGATGCCATTTGGGTTATCTGGAGCACCAGCAACATTCCATAGAATAATGAATCAAGTATTACGACCTCATAGTGACTACGCCGAAAGTTTTCTTGATGATATTATCATATTTTCTTCAAACTGGGAAGATCATCTTAATCATATTAAATCCATTTTAGAAACTCTGAAAAAATTGAATTTTTCGGCAAATTTACAGAAATGCTCGTTTGCGATGTCGAAAGTAAAATATTTAGGACATGTGGTAGGCTCAGGAGAGCACGGCCCAGATCCGGACAAGATATCAGTTATTAAAGATTTGAAAGCCCCTAAAACAAAGAAAACATTGAAGTCACTCCTAGGATTATTTAACTATTACAGAGACTATGTGCCTCGGTATGCCAATATAGCAAAACCTTTAACGGACTTAACTCGAAAAACTGTGCCAAACGACCTTCCATGGTCAGAAGAAGCCGAAAGCGCATTTAATTCGTTAAAGAATTGTTTGTGCTCTATAACATCTCTGTATACACCTGATATGTCGAAACCTTTTGAAATCGATACTGATGCTTCAGTGACCGGAATTGGAGCCTGTCTAATGCAGAGAGATGAGCAGAATAAACTGAAACCTATAACTTTCGCAAGCCAAAAACTGACCCCTGCTCAATCAAAGTGGAGCACTATTGAAAGGGAAGCTTATGCTGTAATATGGGCATTAGGTAAATTCGAAATGTGGACTTATGGAACCACTATTATCTTACACACGGACCATAACTCTTTAAAATATTTGACAGAAACAGTTCCTAAGAACGCCAGATTACAAAGATGGGCATTGGCTCTATCTCGCTATCAAGTGACTATTGCTCATAAGCCAGGAAGCAGTAATACTATTGCAGATGATTTATCACGCATTCATGAATAAAGTCATAAGTTAGTTTAATATTGTATTTGTTATTACATATATATTTATATATGTGTGTGTTTATTTTGTTTCTTATATTCAAGTATATTAATTCATTAAGATTATTTAAAGTGCATAAGAAAATCCATGTCAGGATAAATGTTTATTCATATATATATTATATATATATTTTATTTCTATTATGTGTTTAAATGTTACTTATTTTATACCATAGAAAATATTTAAATTTTAAGTGAAATATAAATGTTATTGCTCTTGATGAAACATTGCATATTAGGTCAAAGATGAGACAATAATTAAGAATTTAAAAGGACAATTAGACTTTCATGAACATTTATTTAAAGATGAAACAATAACTAAGAATTTAAAAGGACAATTAGACTTTCATGGACAGTTATATAAATTATCCACAAATTTTTGTTAGTAGTTTCACTGTGAAGGCCATTGTCCCTCAAGTGAAACTGGAGGGAAGGTGTGAACGCCGCACCTCTGAGTTCCAGAGTATCCCAAAACAAGAACTGAAAAGTTTGGTACGAAAGTGTGGCAACAGTGTGTGCGTATGTGAATCAAGATGGACTAGCGTTCCATTCTATATGTTTTTTTAGAAAATACTTTATTTGATGTTAATTTATGTGTTCGTTATGTATTTTATGTTTGTGCCGTAAGTAAAAGTAAAATCTTTAAAAGTAAACCAAGCGTGATCAGTGTCTTAATGTGTCTCGAGATGAATTTAGTGGAAGAAAAGAACCAGGTGCGAAAAAGAAGTCGCCACAATATATATTTATTTATTTACTTGTATGTTGGACTGGTCAACATGCTCAGCTTGAAACATATAAATGTGTTTACAGCACTTGTTTACAAGCATAAGAAAAGTTTAACATAATGTATGAAAACGTATAACATAATGTAAGAAAAATTATAACATAACATATTTGCCGGCTTAAAATATTTGACAAGATATATTTCTTTCTTACAAACTAGTTTGTATTGAGGAAAGTCTTTGAAAACAAAGTTCCTTTTGGCCATTAAAAGTTTTTCATTATTATTATGACAATGTCTTTGAATAATAAACATCTTTCACAGTAAGTAATTGTTCTTAAAAGTCTGTTATTTTCTTGTTTACAGTCTATATTTTTCTTGTTTATTCAGTCCATATATAACATGTAAACTATCTTGGGAGCATAATAATAATTATAACACTGTAACTCTTAACAGCACATTGTAAATAAATCGCATTTCTTTTTCTTTTCACAAAATCTATATCAGTAAAAAAAAAAAAAAAAAAAAAAAAAAAATGCAAATTTGACTGCTATAAAGAAATGTAAATTACGGAATGACGTTTTTCTTTGTGTATCTTTTTAATAATACAAAGATCTCTTAATAAAACATAAAGTCTATTTAAAACAATTATATCATAGTATATTTTTAAACAATTTCTAAAAACTTTATTTAAATACTAACACTAATAATTTTTTTATTAATATAACATTTAACAGACACGTAAAACTATTTGATAAACACTATAGTATTTAACCAACTCTAATAATACTACTAATACTAAGAATGCCAGTACTACTAGTCATTTTTTTTTATTATTATTTATTTAACAAACTATTTCACAAAACCAAATTAATCACTTTCTGTTAGTAATTATTTGTTTTAAAATATTACATTGGTATCAACATGGAGTCTGCTTAGCCATTGGCAAGCCAAAACAAAATTGTCTTGTGGGTAACTGGACCTTTGAAATTGTGAGAAGTCAAGCCTTTCCAAAAAGGTGAGTTGGGATAAAGATGGAAACTGGCGAATTTCTGCAGAGGGCAAAAACAAATCAGTTTTCCCGTGCTGTCCGATCACTTTATAGTGGTGAAGATCAGGAAATCACGAGAATAAAAATACATGGGGCATGGAGTTGATCACTAACCAAAATTATTCCTGACTTAATTTGAACTTTTGAGGATTATTATAGTATCTTAACTTAGATGAATGGACAGTTTCTGAATTTCTCTTAAAATGGGGACTGGGTTTGTCAATTTCAAAATTAGCTTCAGACATTTGTTTTAAGATTGTATAAGGGCCTGAATAAGGTGAACTTAATTTACGTGTATTTGGATATTGGAATTCTTCATAAATAACTTCATCACCAACTTTAAATTTAACAGGGAGAAGTCGAGCATCATATCGGATTTTGTTTTTATTATGATATTGTATTGTTTTTTCTTTTGCTATTTTTCTAGCTTCATCAATTGAAGGATAGTAACTATAGTTTACTAATAATGGATCATATGGTAATTCTCCTAATAATAAATAGCTAGGGGAAAACTGAGTTACAGAATGAGGTGTTAAGTTATATTAATTTAAAACTTCATCAAATAATTTAGTCCAGGGAATTTTCTTTGAAGAAGAATTAACTTTACACTTTAAACGCGTAACAATAGTCTGATTAAGTCTCCAGATTTTCCCGTTGGTCTCCGGGTGATGGCTACTTGTTAATAAATGTTTTACATCATAATTTCGAAGGAATTTTTTGAAGCGGGATGAAGTGAATGCTGCATTTCTATGTGTCAACAATTTTTTAGGTACTTGAATTCGAAATATTTGTTTTTAAAAGTTTGTATACGTTTCAGTGGTAACGCTTTTTGATGGAAATCCCCACACATAACGGGTTGCATGGTCCACGACCAAATGCAATTTTTTTTTTTTTTTTTTTTTTTTTTTTTGTAGAATTATAGTAGTTAAACCCACCAACAGTGTCCAAAGACAAACATTCAAAAGGTTTATCTGTTGGCGGTACTTGCTGTAATAAACCAAACCGTTTTTGTCTCCATTTTTTATTTAATTAACAGGTATGACAATGTTTTACAAAATTTTTAATATCTTTATTAATATTAGGCCAATAATACTGGGGTGTAATTAAATTTATCATTTTATAAATTTCTGGATGTCCAAATTGAGTATGGGTTTTCTCTAGGAGGGGTAATCTTAATGACATAGGGACTATTATCTTATACAAACCTTTCTTTTAATTACAATTACATCTTCAATTTCAAGAATTTTCTTACTGTTAATACCTATGTTTTCTTTTTTCTGATTTTCTTTAATTTCATTTAAGTCAAGGAGGTGTACATGGTGTGACACATTTTCCAAAACAGGCAATCTAGATAGTATATCAGCTTCAATATTTGTTGATCCTTTTTGATATTTAATTTGATAGTCAAACATACTAAGTTTAAGGGACCAGCGGAATAATCTTCCTCTTAAATTTTTAATATTTTTTAACCAAGTGAGAGCCGCATGATCCGTATGTATGACAAATTTTTGACCGTGCAAATAATGATAAAATTTATCTGAGGCATCAATAATTGCCAAACATTCTAATTCCGTAATTGCATAATTTTTTTCATAATCTCGTAAATTTCTTGAACGATATGCTACTGGGTGTAAAGTACCATTCACATCTGCCTGTTTAACAACACATCCCACACCATGACTCGAGGCGTCAACAAATAAATTGCAGGGACTCCTGGGATCATAAAGTCTTAAAATAGGTTTACTTATAAGAGCATTTTTTAGTTTTTGGAATGATTTTTCACATTTCTGGTCCCAAACATAGGGGAGATTTTTCTTTAATAAATAATTGTTTAAAGGAGCTCTCGTTTTGGCATATTCTAGAATAAATCTAGCATAAACGTTAACTGATCCCAAAACTCTCTGTAATTCCTTGACATTTTTTGGCTGTTTCAATTTTTTTATTACTTCAACGTCTGGATTATGAGGGGTAATTAGTCCATTAGTTATTTCGTATCCTAAGAAATTAATTTTTGTTTTGACAAAATTGTATTTTGATAATTTTAATTTTAAGTTTTCTTTAACACATACACTCCTTCTCATATTTATAAGGACACTTTATATTTTGAAATAACTAAACTAAAAATAATTGTAAACAAGATTATACTAAGTGCACTTAATATGTCTAGTATTCTAAAAACAAAAACTGTTATAATTTTTTAATATAAAACAAAATTGGTAAAAAATAATGCAAAATCTTTTTTTCTCCACGTTTTTAGATGTTCATAATTATAGGGACAATCCAGATTTTTTCGTTCTATTTAATTTACTAGTGGATAAATTATAGTTGACATGCGAATTTGTTAACTACTGGGCTAGATTAATTCATATATAAGCCTTCAATTTTTCTTGGACGGACATTACTGATAATTCCTCGAAAAAAAGAACGTTCAAGTAGTGAAGCATGATAAATGTGTTTTTTAAGTGGAAGGCTAATTTCAATCCGCCGAATTTCGAATGAAATTCGAAGATCTAAAATTGCTGAAGGAAATGTGATCAAACATTGAACTGCTGGTTCGATAGGAGAGAGATCTGATGCAAAATCAGAGTTGTTTACAGAGATCGAAGACTCATAATTCCTCTTACTGTTCTACTCATAATGACTGCTGCCGAATTTGCTCGTAATTTTTAACGAAAGGTTAGGGTCTACATTTATGCATGTTTAAAATAATCAATAATATGTTAAAATGAATAAAAAACCTGTAATAATCAATCAGCATTTAATGGGGGAAAGAACGTCTGTGTTAAAGTTGAATAAAGACAATATTAAATGGTAAAATGTTGCATTTTTGGATGAAAAACATTTTATTCTTGATTAATCAAATGGTTTTAACAGTTACTGGCACGATCTGAAGATAGCGAAAGACAGAGCAGATTTTTTAAAGGCAGATATGAATCGGCCATTTTAAAAGTGGATCTATGGTGCTCTGGGGAGCTGCTTCTACTGAAAGCAGAATGAATTTAGTGATTTTTTATATTATTATGAACATCAAGAGAATATCCGCAAATTTTAAACGTGGAATTATCAGATTTTTGTTAGATTTTGGGGGGTAATAATATTTTTTTCAACAAGACTTACATTTTTGCTCTACTTTTAGAGCAATAGGAAACAGTTTGAAGAAAGAAACTTTTGTATTATTGTCTTTCCCATGGCCTAAAATTTGAAAAAACCTTAACTTATGATATTAGAAAAGTGCACGCAAGTGGAAAGCTATTTTAAATAGTTTAAATGTATTAAGAATATCATATATGCTATATGAAATGGTATTGAAACTGAATATTAAAAAAAAAAAAATGTATATATATATATATATATATACCAGAGAGAATGTCTGACTGTTTAACCCTAAAAAGAGACCCCATAAAATATTAATTTAAAGAATAACTGAAAACAAATTACTAAAATTCGAGCTGTCCTTATAATTGTGAACACCTGAAAAATCATCTTTTTACCATATTTAAAGTTTTTAAGATAAGAAAACGATAAAACTTTTTAAATATAGTCTATTAATGAAATTTAAATTAATAAAAAATATATTTGTTTAAATAATAGTGTTCAGTATTTAGTTAATATAGAAAAACGGGTGTCCTTATAATTATGAGAAGCAATGTATATCAAAAAGTTGTTGTAGGAGATGGAAGCGTTCAAAATAATTACAGGCAAAGTCTATTTTGTATTTATTTAGAATCCTTCTAATGTTCGATTAAAGATCGCGGAAGCATTTTTAGGCCCAAAGGGAATGTATTTCCACTCATATAATCCGAAAGTTGTAGCGAATGCCAATTTTTCAGTATCTCTTGGGTGAAAAGGAATGTGCCAATATCCACTTGCCAAGTCGAGGGTGGAAAATTTTTTTTGCTTTAGTTAGTTTATCTAACAAAGTATGTATTCGGAGAAGTGGTTCAGCATCTGTTTTAGTGATTGAATTGAGTTTACGGAAGTCGATAAATAATCGCGTCTTTTTTCCTTCTTCCCGTTTATACACCAAAGTTACAGGTGCGGAATAAGGTGAGCAATTTTCTTTTATGATACCGTCCTGTAATAAATTTTGAATTTGGGTTTTCATTTCCTCTTCTTCCTTAGGGGAAGTTCTATATGCTCTGAGAGAAATAGGTAAATCAGAAGTTAAATAAATTCTTTGTGGTTCCATATGAATTCTTCCAACATCATATTTAGATTTTTGTATAAATTTGGACATATTTCGATAATAAAGTAGGAAGTTTTCCTTCTCTAGCAGACTGAGGATTTACGTGGTTCTCCTCAGTGGCTTGAGTGTACTTGAACTCCCTTACCCTATTATTTGTTGGAATATTAAAATTTTCCCTTTGATTATTCGTATTTTCACTTTCAGGAGTTAAATGTAAGGTTTGTGTACATTTGGATATATTTTTTAACAATGGGAGAATGGTATTATTTTGTTTTACCAGCTTTTTAACACAATCAATATTCAATTGAAACAGACAACAATGTGATAAGCTAAGGAGAGCATAAGATAAGTTATTATCTAATATAAACATCTCAATATTTTTTGTAATGTTACCGATTTGTAATTTAAGGTAACATTTTTTTTCTAATTGTCAACATCCCCTGTGTTAAACCTTTTTCGTTTGAAGTTTAAATTTATGGACAAAACGTTGAGGAAGAATGCTTAAGCTGCTGCCCGTATCGAAGTTACAGGAATGGTAGAGTACGATTCTGGATCTTTAACACCTTGATTAGTTTGCTTGTTCTTTCTTTGGATATTCTTGCTTTGAATAATGCAACCGGTCGCTGCAATATCTAAAAAAAAAAAAAAAAAAAACGCTTCTTAAAAAAACGCCTCAAAAAATTCTTAGTGTAAGCAACGAAAAATTTTCGTGTATAAATTGACACCTTTTCTACTAATTATCTGCAAAAATTAACACGCTAGACCTTACGGGGACCGAACTCACGACCACTGCGCTACTAACTGTACGCTCTTACCAACTGAGCCACAGAGCGATAAAAGAAATAGCTTATGTTTACTTTAAAATGAAGGCGCCTCGTGGCACTAGCGTGACACGAAGACACGATGACTAAGTCAATTTCAATTAAAAACCTTCTAATAATAATTAGCGATCAAACTTAAAACTAGTATGTTGTGGCCACCACAAGACTTTCTTCTATATTTACCTATACATATTCAATCAGTAACAATATTAAAAAAAAAAAAAAAAAAAAAAAAAAGTACGATTTTTTTTTTTTTTCTAAGTTTTTTTTTTTTTTTTTTTTTTGTTAAAAGTGAAAAAAATCGATAACTTTGTTTTAAATTATCACAGATTTATAGTTCAACCATTCGTTTTAAAGGTATTGACGAGACCTTTCGAAAGATACCCATCTTGAAAATTTATCCCCCCCGGGGGGGTACTTCCCCCCAGGGGGGGAAGCGATGCCCCCCCATGCAGAAAATTTTTTTCCTAGTTACTACTATTATCAATAATTCATATTAATTTTACAATCACAAGTTTAAAACAACTCTAATTATGCACATTTATACGAATTTTTGTCCTATGCTGCCATGTTAAGAATTTAGATAAAATGCTATCACAGCGCCACCTGTTGAGCTATTGATCCCCAAACATAATCAGCACCAGTTTATGTGGGGGACCAACTAAATACCAAGTTTGGTTAAATTTCGTTAAAAAAAAAAAAAAAAATGCGATATTTTTGTTTTTTTTTTTTGTTAAAAGTAAAAAAAATCGATAACTTTGGTTTAAATTATCACAGATTTATCGTTCAACCATTCGTTTTAAAGGTATTGACGAGATCTTTCGAAAGATACCCATCTTGAAACTTTGCCCCCCCGGGTGGGAACTTCCCCCCCCCCGGTGGGGGGGGAACCGATGCCCCCACATGCACAAAAATTTTTTCCTAGTTAACTACTACTATTATCAACCTGATCTTTCGAAAGATACCCAATGTGAAAATTTAACCCCCCTGGGGGGGTATTTCCCCCCTAGGGGGGGGGAAGCGATGCCCCCCCATGCAGAAAATTTTTTTCCTAGTTACATACTACTATTATCAATAATTCATATTAATTTTACAATCACAAGTTTAAAACAACTCTAATTATGCACATTTATACGAATTTTTGTCCTATGCTGCCATGTTAAAAATTTAGATAAAATGCTATCACAGTGCCACCTGTTGAGCTATTGATCCCCAAACATAATCAGCACCAGTTTATGTCGGGGACCAACTAAATACCAAGTTTGGTTAAATTTCGTTAAAAAAAAAAAAAAAAAAAAAAAAAAAAAAAAAATTGCGATATTTTTCTAAGTTTTTTTTTGTTAAAAGTAAAAAAAATCGATAACTTTGGTTTAAATTATCACAGATTTATCGTTCAACCATTCGTTTTAAAGGTATTGGCGAGATCTTTCGAAAGATACCCATCTTGAAACTTTGCCCCCCCGGGTCGGAACTCCCCCCCCCGGTGGGGGGGCAACCGATGCCCCCACATGCACAAAAATTTTTTCCCAGTTAACTATTACTATTATCAACGAGACCTTTCGAAAGATACCCATCTTGAAAATTTACTTCCCCGGGGGGGAATTTTCCCCCCTGGGGGGGGGAACCGATGCCCCCCCATGCACAAAATTTGTTTCCTAGTTAACTACTACTATTATCAATAATTCATATTAATTTTACAATCGTAAGTTTAAAATAACTCTCATTATGCCCATTTATACGGTATTTTGTCCTATGCTGCCATGTTAAAAATTTGCATAAAATGCGATCACAACGCCACCTGTTGAGCTATTGATCCCCAAATCTAATGGGCACCAGTTCATGTCAGGGTGCAACTAAATACCAAGTTTGGTTAAATTTCATTCATTGGTTCGTGAGATACAGCGTCCACAAAAAAATGATACAGACACACAGACCGACAGACAGACAGACACACAGACAGACATTTTTTAAAAACTATCAATTCGTGTTCAGGACATCCCAAAACGTGTAGATCCGTCAAAAAACGGAGGTCGAAAATTTTCGCGAATCCAATACTTTCTCTATATTACATATAGAAGAAAGTAAAAAAAATAATAATAATAAAAGAAGAAGAAAAGAAAAGGAAGGCGTAGATGTGTGCTTCAATAATTTTGCTGCCGACTGTAAATAGATATACGCTGGAATTTGATGAAAAATAAATGTGTTTCACGGGATGAACAGACTACAGGTTATCTTCTAGGTGTAGTTATTGTAACGGCTGCTCAAAAATAAGACATAGGCCTCAAGCAAAAGAATTGAGTGATTTTCAAAAAGAGCGTCTGATAGGGCACTATAATGAATTGCAAAAAGGCGGAAAAAGCCCTAATCTTAGAGATTTCGTTGTCCACCATTAATCGGGCGATCGCTTAATAGAAAAAACAACTAAAGGAAACAATTAGTTCACGATCGGTATGAATAACAATTCCAAGAAATCGACAGATAAGAGCCGCCAAACAGTGGGTTTAAAGATATTCTCGAAGAACGGCAGGAGTATCAGTAAACCTCTAAGTAAGTTGAATTACATCAATCAGATAATTTCATCAAATAAATTATTGTTGGAGAGCTGCGAGTGATAAATCAATTCAAAATATACTTTTGCAATCCTTTTGGCATTTGCAAAACACAACAATTCAAATGAAACAATTAAGATTTCGCAAGCTCCAGAAGTTCGCAATGAAAACTGTAGTAATTTCGTAGAAACATAAATCGCTAATTGTGAAGGATGTTCAGTGCTCTCCTCGGATGTTACTAATGGATCAATTTTATACAATGTTAAAACAATAAAGGACACTATGCAAGCGGGTCATTCGAGAAAACAGCGTTGTTATCGGTCTCGAATCAAACTTGGAAAAAAAAAATATTTAATTTTGAGCCGAATTCAAAGGTTATGATTAATAGTGTTTATGTTGTCTGGCGAAGAAATTTATTTTATGCTTTTAGGCGCATTTTTCAATTACATTTTGCATCATTTTTCAATTTATATTTAGTAGTGTAAATAATAATTTCTTTTTTAAATCAGCTCTAACTGTTTTTTTTGTTGTTGTTGTTTGTTTGTTTGTTTGTTTCTTTAAGTTTTTATTGATTTCAATTTATTAAAAGCAATTTCAGTGTGTTATAAAAGAAACAATTTTCATGGCTCCATTAAGTTTTATCGATTGATTACAATGTTTATCATTTTCAATCATGTTTGACATAAAATCATTTGGGACTATTGAAATAAATTTCTTAACGTGCAATTTGCGTAATTGAATCTTGTAGCACTAAACATTTATATTTCCTTTTATTTTTCATACTTGATTTTGACAAGATTTTTTTTTTTTTTCCTTATGCGATTGCAGACATTGTTAGTCGAAAGCTTGTTTGAATTAGTACCACTTGCGCAATTTCCATTTGCGCGAAGAAATGAAAAACTTCCTTTTGCGCTACCGTAAATTGTAGGACCGGGCGTGCAGGTGATTTCTTCCTTTTTGACTTGATAATCTGAAAACTTCCGCGGCAATCACTACCACGCACGTAAAATCCCAAAAAATATCACTGGTCACCCCTACCTCGCTGTGCATAAATATGAGAACGCCCTTAACTTGGTTCTGCGGCAATCACTACCAAGCACGCAAAACGCAAAACGCAAAAAAAAAAAAAAAAAAAATCACTGGACACCCCTACCTCGCTGTACATGAATCTGAAAACGTTGGTAACTTGTTTTCGCAGCAATAAGTATCATGCACGTATATATTCTTTGCACACGTGAAAAAAAAAAAAAATAAATAAATAAATAAAAATCACTGGACACCCCTACATTGCAGTGTATGAATCTGAGAAAGCATATAACTCGTACTATTCTAGTACTTTTACTTTGTTCGCGCAAATGAGAAATTTTCACCACTTCGCTCAAATGGGAACCGCTCATATGGTAGGCTGACCATATGCTCTCGAATCTCGATGACAAAACTACCTTCGTCTCCAAAAAATTACAACATATTTGGGGACGCTGTTTATAAAGTTATTATTTTTTTATTATAGTAATTTATTATATGTATAATAAATAAGCTGAAATAAGTTCTTTTAGGTGCTTTATACATAAAAATTACTAAAATGTTACAATTTAAGGTGATTTAATTATTTTTTTGTCCTCGAAATTCGAGGACGCCGCCATCTTTGTCCCCAAATTTAATGAAAAAAATATGGTCACTCTATCATATGGGAAGACACCGCTAGTTTTTAAATAATCACAATACTTTAAATATTTTTTATATTTTAAATCTTATATATATTATAAATGTGAATGTCCGTTTATTTGACTGAGTTTCACGCTAAAACTGCTCGATGGATTTCGATGAAATTTGTTATGGAGATAGCTTATACCCAAACTTAAAAAGTTGGCTACCTTTTATTCCGAAAAAAAAATTTGTTTTTGTTATTTTTATGCATAAAATAGCAATTTTGTAAGCTAATAATAGCAAAAAATTAGCCATTTAAATTTATCCATCATTTAATTGTTGCCAAAAAAAAAAAAAAAAACGAATTTATTTATTTTTTTCAACAGGAAAATAAATACATTTATCTAAACGTGAAGGATAAAAAATTATAAAAAAAAAAAAAAATTATGCATCTCACAAAAATTGACGTCATTTTTAATTAAAAATTTCTTTTACACATTGATAAAGTGCTAATACGCAAGCGAAGTGATGACGTCACTGGCCGTTCGTGGATGCAAGAAAAATATTTCCTATGTTAAACATCCATTGGATTTTTTGTAAAAAATTATTAAAAATCGAGGAAAATTATTTCCCGATTTTAATCCCCATATTTAGGTACAGGTATATATTAATTATCATGTCCATGCGTTAGATTAAGTTATTTTTGTTGTAAAATTGACAAAATTTGAATTTTTAATTTCAAAACTCAAGGGGAAAAAAAAAAAATGGCAAATTTCCATATTCGATTGAAAACACAAACATTTCATTTCAAAAGATGATATTTACACAATAAATATCCAACTAATATACTAATTAAAAGGAAAATGATAAATATTCTATCATAATTTGAAGTCAAATTTGTTTTCAAATGTCTGAACAAAGTATCTGATATAAGATACTAATATGTTGCAGCGGAATAGATTTGATATCGTTCTAGCAGAAAAAAAAATATCGACAAATTATTTGGCGAACATAATTTAATTCCTTTCAAAAATCATGGTTATTTTAAGAACTTATATTAAGAGAGTAATGAATAATATGAAACAATATTTCGTACAATGCATATTATGAAAATATACATCTGGCATGCATATTTTCGTATTACGTTTTTGATCACCAAATACAATAAGCGCCAAGAACGACAGAGTTTTGAAATTTAAAATTAAAAATTTTTCAAATTGACAGCAAAATAACTCAATCTGACACATGCACATGATAACTAATCTATACTAATATTATAAATGCGAAAGTTTGGATGGATGTTTGTTACTCAATCACGCCACAACGGCTAAACGGATCTGGATGAAATTTTGTACAGAGATAGATTATAGTCTGGAATAAGACATAGACTACTATTTATACCGGAAAAAATGTAAATTTTTAATTAATCTTCTATATAATATAAATATTTCTTCTATAATAAAACTTTAAAATAATTTATTTTAATTTTTAATTGTTGCCAAAGAATATTTCACGCGAATAATAATAAAAAAAATAATAAATATTAAATTTGCTTAGGCACATGACAACATGACGTCATTACCAAAATTAAATAATAAGAAAATGAAAGCTAATTCAGATCTGTATTAAAGAGCTTTATTTGTTGATAATCCTTTGTATATTTTTAATTTTAATACTGAAGTAGATAGGATATTTTTCGCCAAGGACTCTATTTTTGTGACAGCAACCTTAAGCCAAGTAGTCCATAAAAAATATAAACAAATCTGTACATATAAAAGAGTAAACTCAATGATTCACTGACTCAACACTGCCATGACGGTTCTGTGGGAAAGAGGGTCACAAATTTTAGTGACCAGGTTGGTTTTCGGAGCCTGACCCCCAACTAAGACGGAATTTTGCAAAATCATCCCCCCCCCCCCGTCTCCCTTGGGGAGCAGAAGGCTTAACTCGGCTCCAAATTACTTAACGGTGAAGAATTTGCAGATGGAAAGACCAGAGTTGAGTACAAAAAAATTATTTTCTGCGATTTTGAAATTTTGGATTTTTAAGGGGGGGAGGGAAGGGAAAAGGTTTTGGAAGAAGGGTACTCAACACACGAGGAAATCGAACTGAACACACACTACAAAGGGATTTTATGAAATTCCACCCTACCGCCCTTTGGAGAATGGGGGCAAAAACATGTATTCATGCGTAACGCTGCACTAAATTATCTAATGTTGGACATTTTTTATGTAAGGGACGATTATATGTATCTAACTCATAGTATGAAGAGATTTTGCGAAATTCCCTCCTCCTTCCCTCCTTTAAGAACGGGGGAAGAGATAAAAAAAAAAAAAGTTTTAAAGCATAGCTCAGCTTTAAATAATTTCATGATCTCAATTTTTTGATGTGTCGGTTAGGTATGTGTATGCAACATGCAATATAAAGTAATTTTGGAAATTTACCCCCCCCCCCTTTCTCTTGGGGCGGGCGGGTCAAAAACCACATTTTGAAGCTTAAATCCGTCAAAATTACCTAAGAATGGCGAATTTTGGTGTGTGGGTGTTAATTAAGTGTGCGAAATATGCACTTTGAGATTTTGTAAACTTTCAACTGTAACCGCGAGGGAGGGGGAGTAAAAAGCAGGTAAGGGACTGCCGAAGGCATTGGGCAACTTAAAATTAGATTTTGACGGATTTCAATGATTTTTTTTTAGGATAGTTTATTATTATTAATGATAAGCTGTTTTGGGGATTCATTTAAATATAGTGTCCAGCGAAGCGGGCAAAGCCTGCTAGTATAGGTATATAAGGCAATCCATTTTACTCTGAATTCTGTATACAATAATCAAAAATTTTATTTCAATGAAGAGCAAGGCATCCTTAAATCAGAATCAAGTATTTCACAAATTTGCACGAAATGATGCAAATTTTAGGCGACATAATAAACAGGCAATAGTAAACGAAGTAGTGGCAAACTTTTCGTCTTTTAATATTTACTTATGGTTTCATTTGATCGGTTTTACACAGAAAATTGAATTATCGTGGAGTAGTATGAGAATATTTTTGATATCTGTAATATTTTTGATCTTCAACGAAGCTTTTACTGTAATAGTCATAATTAAAAAAATTTTACAAATCAAAAAAATTATACAAATCAGCAAGAATTCCATTGAATTGTTTAGCAATATCGGTGAATTATATCTGAGAATTTTAGCTATAATAAAAAGCAGAGAACTGCAGTCAGTTGTCCAGAAAGTGGCTGAAATTTATGCAGATGAAGCGGGTAAAAAACAGATTTTTTTCAAAGGAATATTAATCATAATTTTACTTATCAGTGATTGCTACTTTTTCATTCGTGCTATTTTTCATTTTTCAGATGTACATTTTCATATGTATCCTTATTTAGGAGATTACTTTCTATTTTGATTTTATAAAATCGCGTTATTCATCTGCGCTGTTTTATGTTTGCAATAATTTCTATTACTTGAATATGTATATGTCTGCATCTTTTGTTGTGAAATATTTTTGCTGCATTTGCTATGTAATAAAAAACATCTGGATTAACGTAAAAAAAATATATATAAATAAATAAATAATAAAAAAAAAAACTAATAATTACTCCGAATACTGATGCGAATTCGTTATAAATTGGGTACAACAGAACTAAGAACATAATGTTCTTTGTAAATAAAGTCATGCATAACATGTTAACGACAGATCTTTTTACTTTGATTGTCTGGTTTTTTTATGCATCGTACATTGTTGTTTTCACTAAACCAGAATCTCTGCCTGAATAGATATCAACACTTATGCTTCTTATATCAAGAATTGTTCATTTTAGCTGAGTTTGCATATGCGGGTCATCTGCAGTCGCTCATGATGTCAATAAAACAATCCTCGATTTATCGCTTCGCCTTGACCAAGTTGCAAGTTTTCCATTGTAGTTGAAAGCTAACCGAAAGTTTAATGGCTTCATATTATTTGGAGGAATTGTTATCGACAAAATTTTGATTCTTTCAGCTCTGGGCAGCTTATTGGCATACGGTATATTAATTGCTAACACTTAACGTATAAAGTTCTGTAACTAAATGACTGTGCTAACGGTTCATGCAGAAGCTATGCGTAAAATAAATTCTAAAGAATGCAGAAAGTTTGCTGATAAGGAGAAAACTCTACACATTTTATAAGTTATTAATATAATATCTGAAATTCACAATTGTAAAACTAATAACTCTCTTAAATATGCAAATATTATTCATGAAGAAATGTATAATTTATTTTCAATCTCTTTACATCCAGCTTAATTTGTATGACAAAATAGTTATTATTTTATGAATAAATACAATATTAAAATAAATTATTTGTAATTAGCCAACAAATAACTTTCAAAAAAATTTTATGAAGATGAATGGAGAAATTTGGATTTGTGGAAATCGTAAATATTACTCCCATGCCTATTTCACAACCTGTTGAATTTTGTTAACTGAAGAAACTAAATTATTCTCTATATTTTAGAATAATTCTGTATGATTCATCCTACAATTACTCTGCAAACTTGTGGTGATACTCATCTTCATAAATGGATAAAATAAGAATGCACGCAATAGAACTTATAAAGACGGTCATTGAACACACAAGTTCTAATTTTTAAGAAAACTACAGCAAAATGTGTTCTGTACTTTTATTTTATGAGCAAAAGATATGCATTTTAATAGCCAAAGAAAACTCCATTTAATCAAAACAGCGAAATACTATATGAGTCTTAATGGGAACATATAGATGGTTGGTTGGTTGAATGACTTTTTTTGGCTCAAGGTCCACAGTGGGACATGCTGCGCCACACAAAAAGGTAAAAGAATAAAAAGCAGCTTCTGGATGGGTTCACCCATCCAGATTGTCATTAAAAAATCACAGTAAAAATAAACAAAAATACATAAAAGATTAAATCAAAAGTAATAAAAAGAGTGTAGACAATAAAAACCGATGTAAAATAGGGTGAACATAGTAAATAATAAAATCAGATGTCGATGTAAAAACCAGCCTCTTTCAAAATGTTTGTCAAATGATAATGAGGATTTACACCTAAAAGGCTCGTCAGATTGGGTGAAGATGAATTAAAATGTTGTCGATAAAGATGACGAAGGCAAGGGCAGTCGGTGAGGATATGACGAATGGTTAATGCACTGTAATGACATTTCGGACACTCAGGTTCCTGTTGTCCAAGCAGTAAGTATTTATGTGTAAATCTTGAATGCCCGATTCGCAGTCGAGTAACAATTACATCGTACTTTCTAGGGGTGAGTGTAGGCCAGATTGCAATTTGAGGTTTTATTTCTTGCAATTTATTACTGTTTTGGTTAATCCATTCCCTTTGCCACATATTTTTAAGATAGCTTTTAAGTGTTTGCTTAATGTCATCATAAGGAACAGGACAGTTTAAAAGTACGGAAGCCTGCCTTGCGGCTTTGTCTGCTGCTTCATTGCCTTTAATGCCTACGTTGACAGGAACCCAGCAAAACAAAATGTCAAATCCCTTTTTCAAAAGGTCGTTGTAAGTTTTTAAAATTGAAATGAAAGTCAGATGAAACATATAGATGAAAAAGGATTTTGAAGAAAATGTTATCTTAACTTGAAACATTAATTCTAGCATAGATGGGCAATTAAATTCAACCTAACTTTAAGATTTTTTTTTTTTTTTTCTGTGAGTAAACTTTACGCACATAGTATTTCACACACCTAATTCAAAACTTGGCTAAACTAATAAAAAATAATATGAAAAAGAAAAAATAATAGTAATAAGCTTATTTTTAAAATGCTTCTAAGTATTACTGTTAGATGTACCCAAAATTCGTGTTGTTTGAACAATTAGTAAATTGGCACCAGAAATTTTAGTTTAAAAATACTCATATTTTACCAAATACCTTCTAAAAGCTTATTTAAATGTAGTCCAGGAAACTTTACGTGGTCAGTTTCATTAAATTAAAAAAGCAACAGCATCCTTCGGCACACCTAATATTTATATATATATATATATTTAATATAATATTAAAAAATCTGGAATGGCTCCACTCGACTTTCCGAACATTGAGTAATTAATGGTTTTGTAGATAAAGTAAAGTAAAGTAAGAGGAGTTGTTAAGTAAAAAAAAGAGAAAATTATAATAGGGTGTTTGAGTATTTTTCTTTATATAGTACACGATGTTCAATTTAACGCTATTTTACAGAACACGTAGATCACAATGATAAAGAATATTTCGTTTTGTCCCTGTAAAAACCTACAAATGCTATATTCACCAAAATGCTTATAGTTAGTGCAACAGTGACTTATAATATTTATATAAATTTTCAGCTTCATCGGATAAGGCATTTAGACGCTATCGCACTTTAAACTTTGAGTCTATATGCTCCAATGATAAAGAAATTTGTATTTTGTCCCTGTAAAAAGAACCATAAGTGCTAGATTCTCTAAAGTTCGTGTGAGGGTGACGTATAACATGAACATAAATTTTCAGTTAATTTGAATGAGGCGTTTAGTCGCTGTCGCACTTTAAATAGTTTGAGCCTATAGGTCTTAATCATGAACAATTTTTATTTGTGTCCCTGTAAAACTCGTTAAATGCTAGAGTCACCAAAATTTATACAGTTTGTGTGATGGTGACCTATAACTCGAATATAAATTTTCCACTGAAACGGATAAGGCATTTAGATGCTATCGCACTTTTAAATAATTTCACCCCCATAGGCCATAATGATACAGAATTATTTGTTGTGTCCCTGTAAAAAAAAAAACTATAAGTGACGCTATCGTTTAGACGCTATCGCACTTTTTAAAATTTGGTCCCATAGGCCATAATGATAAAGAATTTTTCTTTGTGTCCCTGTAAAAAAACTATAAGTGCTAGATTCACCAAAATCTATACAGTTCGTGCAACTGTGACCTATAATATGTGTATATTTTGAAGTGAAAACTTTTTTAGGCGCGTTGAGCACTTTTGGGTGAACAAAAATCCTGGAACTCGCGTCATCGTCACCGAACGCTTTCCATGAGCTATATGTATACTGTGTATATATGTACGTAGATATACCTCCGTGCGTTATTAGTATACATTATATATATACAAAGAGTATATCTCCCTACATATATATCCATATATGTAGCGCACGGCGCAGCATGCCTCATATACATATTAAAATATTTTCGTTACTTTTAGCGACGTTATAAAAAATATCGTTTCAAAACCATGTCGCTACTTTGGCGACGTTATATAAATGTCAATTTGCATAAAAATAGGCATTTTCAGAATTTTAAGTAAAAATAAGGTAAATGGCTTACCTTATCGGTCCAGAGTCGTGGGGGCTGCCGGCCACTGGTATTTCATTCTTAATCATTGGTGACGATGAAAAACATAATTTCGAAATAAGAGGATTTCAAATATGGTGACAAACATTTATTACACTACAACAACATGACGAACACGAAGAACACTGAAGAGAAAAGAAGAAAACAAAACATTAATATCGGCGTGCAGCGCCATCTACAGGTTTTAGATTTGACCAATAATTAACACATTGGCCCCCTGATGGACATTAATTATATGTTCATTTTATAATTATAACTATATCAATAAGAGAAGTAAAGTTTACGCAAAATGTCATAGTTTGTAAATTAAAAGTTCTTTTTTTTTTTTTTTTTAAGTTTGCTTTAGTCTCTTTCACAAATTTCAACTGGATATAGCAATTGGAAAGGTCGGCGTAATGTTCCACTAGCTGTTTGGAGCTCACATGAAAGTATTTTACGATCCCTACCGGGGTACACTTGCGTGATTACTCCTATTTTCCATAAATGTCTTGGTAGTTTAGAATCATGAATTAGAACAACATCGTTTACGTCAAACTCTCGAATACTGGAGTGTCGACTTGTCATGGCGGTTTTCAGCTGAAGAAGATATTCCTTCTTCCATCTTGACCAGAACTGGTCCAATATACGTTCCTTTAAGTTGAACCGTTTTACATAGGTTTGAGAAGTTCCAGGAAGAACATGGGATTTGATGTGAACGACAGGTAAGGCAGTTAGTCGTTGACCTACCAAGAAGTGCGCTGGTGTAATTGGAGAAGGTTCTCCAGAGTCCGCATATACATACGTTATAGGTCGCGAATTTATTGAAGCTTCAATTTCAATTATAACTGTATGTAGTTGTGTGTGTGTTAAAGTCGTTTTGCCAACTACCTTTCTTAATGCAGTTTTAACTGATCGAACCAGTCGTTCATAGAAGCCTCCCCACCATGGCGACATTTCCATGATATATTTCCACATTATTTTAATTCTACTGTAGTAATCTTTAACGTCGGGATGGCTAATATATTTCCAGATGTTCTTTAACTCTATATCAGCTCGATGAAAGGTTCGTGCGTTATCGGAATATATGGTATGACAAAGACCTCGCCTTGCTACTATTCTTCTGAAGGCTAATATGAATGTTTCGGTAGATAGGTTCTATACCAATTCTAGGTGCACTGCTCTAGTTATCGCACATGTGCACAACAATATGTAATATTTGCTATCATTATTTCGGATGTATAAGGGGCCTGCAAAATCAAGGCCTATCACTGCAAAGGGCTTTTGTTCATTGATGCGATCTGCAGGTAACGGAGCTGTTATCTGGGCTCCAGATCGAGCATTAAATTTTTTACAAATTATGCATCTTCTTAATACGCTTTTTACTGCCTGTCTGCCCTTGATTACCCAAAATTCCTCCCGTAATTGAACTAATGTATCATTAATGCCAAAATGAAAAACTCTTTCATGCGCATTTTTAATTAACAAATCAATTAATTTACCCTTTGAAGGCAACAGGATCGGGTGTTTTTCGTTAAAGGAATAATTTGATTTCTGAAGCCTTCCTCCGATACGCATTATTCCCTCGGAATCCAAAAATGGCGAGAACTCAATTAAATTTGAATTTTTCGAAATAGGTTCCCCATTTATCAAACAGTTTAATTCATTCGGAAAACTAATTTTCTGTGTATATTTAACCCACATAATTTGCACACTACCAATTTCTTCTGTCGATAATGGACCTCTAAATTTCTCGTTTTTAGGATTCGCGTTATTAAGAAATCTCTTTATCCATGCCGTAATTCTGAGGACTCTTAAAATGTTACTATAATTTTCAAGATCCAGTATTGGTTCAACTGTTTCTATACAGATTTTAAACTGAATTATTTTTTCAGGTGTCTTCCTTTTTTCTTCGGTAATATATTGAGTATCTACCTCTTCTCCAATGTCATTGCCTTTACCATTTAGCTCAGATAACCAATTTGGACCTCTAAACCAAAAATCATTATTAACTAACGCATTTGCGCTAATACCATGAGTAACTAAATCTGCGGGATTATCCTTTGTACTACAATATGACCAATTTTCGGGTTCTGACAATTCCTGAATTTCGACTACTCTATTTTTAACAAAGGGTTTCCATTGTTTCGCCGATCCCTTCACCCAGTGTAAAACAATAGTAGAATCTGTCCAATAAAATTTCTCGATGTTAATTTCTTTAAATATATCACAAATATATTTCGCTACTAGCTGCTATCACCGCTCCCATTAACTCCAATCTTGGTAACGTTAGTTTCTTTAGCGGCGCAACTCTAGCCTTTGACATAATCATACTTACATAACATTTTTTATCATTACTGATAACCCTAAAATATGTAACACAACCATATGCAAGTGGTGAAGCATCTGAAAAAATGTGTAGTTCTACACGCGAATTTTTCAAATCAACATACGTGAAATAGCATCTATCTATTCGAATTTCCAATAAATCCTTAATTTCGTTACACCACTTTATCCAAATTCCTTTAAGATCATCCGGCAATTCGTGATCCCAATCCATACGTCTTTCCCACATTCTTTGAAGAAAACACTTTATCCTAATTAAAAAGGGAGATATAATCCCAATAGGATCAAAAAATTTTGCAGCTGTATGCAATACATATCTTTTCGTACATACCGATATATCCAAATTTTCAAGTATAGATTTCAAAGCTAATCCCAACTTATCACTATCTTTATCCCACACCAATCCAAGAATATTTATTACACTATCATTATTTACCTCCGAAAAACAATCATCTTTATCCCACATGGTCTTTAATTTTTGTGAATTCGTACTAAACTTTCTCAATTTCATTCCAGCCTTTGCTAAAATATTTACCGCAGTAGAAGTAAATTCATAGGCACCGTTTACGGTATCGGAGCCATATAGCAAACATCCACAAACAGAGCTGAATTTAACATTTCATAACTTTCCGGATAAATTTCCCTATATTCCTTAATGTGTTTCTTAATTGTTGCCGTTAAAAAGAAAGGAGAAGTTGTACAACCAAACGTCGCTCTGGTCATTCGCATTATTTTATAATTCTGGGTGTCCTCGTCAAACCATAAAAACTTCAGAAAATTTCTATCGGGTTCCGCGATTTCTATCATTAGAAACGCTTTTTCAATATCTGCGCAAAACGCAATCTTAAACATTCGAAATCTATTAATTACATCCAAAATTGGTGGTGTAAGACATGGCCCCTTTATGAGACAATCATTTAAAGATCTACACCCCAAAACTGTACTGGAACAATTAAAAACAATTCGTACATTTGTTGTTTGTTTTTCCTTTCTAATAATTTCACGATGGGGGCGAAATACTCTCTCTGTGAGCGACCGCATTCTTCAACGATGCCTAGTTGTTTTTGTTCTGTGATTATCTACCTATATTGCTCAAAAATCCATTTATCCGCTTTTAATCTTTTTCTCAAATTATTGAATTGCCGTTTAGCATTTTCAAAATTATTCTCAAATTTATCAATTCCATGCTCATTCCATAATAAATGAGTAACATAATGACCCTGTTTATATTCTAACTGTTTATCAAGTTTATTTATTATTTCCAGATCGGAAGTAGAAATCAATTTATCATCATTTATTCCCAAACAATCCAACGACCATAACCTTTGCAAATCATTAGCCGTACAATCCGACGATTCATTTTTTTTCATGCATGGATGGTTTTCATGTAAACAATTAGAGTTACAACATTCAATCTTTAACACGGAGGCGCCAGTAATTAAGCTGTCTGGATTTTTTGCTGAATTATTATTCCCTGAGAACGTCCATCCCAATACTGTGTTAACCGCCAACAACGAACAATTAATTTTCTTTTTATTTTTTTGGAGACTCCAATATAAACCTGCCCCTATTAATATGTCTGGCTCCTTCGAATGCAATTGAGAGAAATTATTTCCTTCCCCCTCATTCGAAACCAAAAGTTTTCGAATTGATGCGTCATCGACTATTTTTAACTTTGTGAACGATATCTGATTTACGACTAATGCCTCTACATAACATTTTTGTTTGTGGTTTTTTAAATGAGACAATTCGAAATTTACAACTGAATATTCTTTCTGATGGGGTTGATCACAAGAAAACGGGTATATGATTAGAGTTTCTTTTCTAATCACCGGCAATTTTAATTCACGCGCGAGTGATATATTTATGAAGTTTCGTTGAGACGCATTATCAAATAATATGACACACTTTAGAGAGTTTAAATCAGAATTATTTGTTATTCTTGCGAAGCAAGTTTGTAAATATATTTCATTATTCTCGAGCGGATTTTGTACAGGACATTTGTAAGACAATACAGAATTATCATTTTCGTAAGCACTGTTCTCAGAAGTATTTGTTTGGGTATGTTCGATGTGATTTTTATCTCTCATTTGAGCCGTTGTTGTAGTTTCCGATTTTTGCTTATAGCAAATTAGTGTATTGTGTTTTCCTGAACATGTGTCACATTTGAGACCCGATAAACAAATTTTAGCTGTATGTTTACCTCTTTTGAAACATAAATAACAGATTCCCTGTTTGCGTAAAGACAATTTTTGTCCTCTAAATTTAATTTGCACATTTTACTATCGTGATCATTTACTGCATCAACACAAAATATACATTTACTAACAGTTAATTTAAAGGCTGATACCTTTTGCATTGTGTTAGAATTTTTATATCCCGAAACAGATTTCCGGTAGGATGCATTATTATTTTCCGATGATTTTGAATCAAATCTGGAATTCGAAATTTTGTACCCGCTATTGTGAGTTTCTACTTCGCGTTTTAAGAATAAAAAGGTTTTTTCCCTAGTCTGAACTTCTAATTTTAAATGTTTTAACAAATCTTGTACATCCCATTCCTCGGATTCTGTTTTCATTTTATTATAGTCTATCATAATACTGGTAGGTATTAATTTAGTAACAATTAGAAATAACAAATTTCCGTAGGATTTTAAATCAACTCCTAAATTTTCGCGAGATTTAATATTAACATCAAGGGCGTCGTGCAGTAAGCGTAATTCTTTAATTTGATTTGCAGATTTAACAGGGCATAAATTTAATAACACATCAATTTTATAGCGGATTACAATATCTTTTTTTCCAAATCGAGATTATAATAAATCAATGGCCGTATTGTAATTTTCTTCAGAGAGTGCTAAATCCTGAATAAGCTGTTAAAGCTTGGGCTTTTAAAAAGCTGCGTAAGTATACAAATTTTTCTACATTAGATAAATCCTTATTTTTATGTATTGTTATTTCATACTGGTTCCAGAACTCCATCCAGTTTTCCGGAGAACCGTCATAAACAGGAATTGATATCTTGGGCAATCTTACGGAACTCGCATTAATTCTTTCTAATCTTAGATTGGTAGTTGTTTGATCATTTCTTGGCTGTGATAAGATCTGAGTGACATTTAAATTTTTAATTTTTTCGATTTTATTCATAATTTGAGCTTTTACATCAATAATTGAATCCCTGTATTCTATTTCAGCTTGTAGCTCGTTGAGATCCGTGATTTTTGCCTCTATCTGTTCTTCAACTTCAATAATTTCGCCCTGTTGACCTGCAGTTTTTCTAACTGGGATTCAATTTCGTAAACATTTAACCCTTCCTCGGTTTCCATTAACTTCGTGTTCATCGTGTTCATTAACTTTGTACACAATCCCTTTAGGGTAGTGCGTTTTCTTTTTAATTTATCGAGTTCCGTTGCCATATTTGATCAATTTAGAAAATTTCACTATAGAATAAAGAACAAATCAAGTTCAAATTTTAAGGGCCTGGCAGTCCCTGTTATGTGCGCCATAAAATATTTTCGTTACTTTTAGCGACGTTATAAAAAATATCATTTCAAAACCATGTCGCTACTTTGGCGACGTTATATAAATGTCAATTTGCATAAAAATAGGCATTTTCAGAATTTTAAGTAAAAATAAGGTAAATGGCTTACCTTATCGGTCCAGAGTCGTGGGGACTGCCGGCCACTGGTATTTCCTTCTTAATCATTGGTGACGATGAAAAACATAATTTCGAAATAAGAGGATTTCAAATATGGTGACAAACATTTATTACACTACAACAACATGACGAACACGAAGAACACTGAAGAGAAAAGAAGAAAACAAAACATTAATATCGGCGTGCAGCGCCATCTACAGGTTTTAGATTTGACCAATAATTAACACACATATATATATATATATATGTGTGTGTGTGTATAAAATGTATACTAATACGAGTAGTATATTGGCTACTGGCTTCTGTCTCTTTCTAGTTCTATACTCTATGTATGTATGTACTTTTTCCACAGTATATACATAGTTCACAAAGTACAAGCACGTGCTTTTATACAGACTGTTATATTCTTCTTTTTGCTTTCAATATAAATTTAAAGTTTAAATTGGTCATTAACACTTCTTTACAAACCAAAAATAATTCAGAAATAATAATCTAATAGCTCGGCGATACAATTCACAAGTTACTTAGTTTTCACTTCTATCGGCAGTCCCCAAAGACTGCCCCGCATTTTTTTTTTTTTTTTTTTTTTTTTTTCAAACACTAGAAGATAACTTTTCACTTAAATAAATTTATACGGCAATATATGCATTGTTCTCTTTATTTATGTTTTCTTTACTTTTTAAAAAATCTATTTTTGAAAATTCTTTCATTACTTATTTTTAGTTTTTCGTTACTAAAGATTATGTTTTGAAACCATATTGCCAGTTATATCTAAAATATTTATTATGTTTCACAAAAAAATTTTGTATGGTAACATTTTGGTTTTTATCATCAAAAGTCCTTATCATTTTCTTAAATACAATTTTTATGTGCGTTTTTTAAAAAAATTATCAAATATTGTATTGTTAAAAAAAAAATGTACCCATTATTGCAATTCAACAATTGAAAGAACAACTGCAACAATTGTTCTGTAACAACTGCAACAACTGTAACATCATTTACAATGGACATGTAAATACATATATTACAACAATGAAATGCTTCACTTTTTAACAATTTTTTTCAGTCTAATTTCTGACTTCATCTAAGAATGACGATATTAATATTCTTAGGTGCTTTCTTATTGGGTTGTTTTGTGCTAAAACTACTCAATTGGATTACTTTTAAACTTTCGGAGTACCATTCACCGAATGATGCTCTTGAAAGTTATGACTGTCCAGATGCTGGACGTGAGAGCTATGATATTCCAAGTTTTCAGTCTAATCATTCATCTTCTTTTACATCTAATCCTTCGCACAATATTAGTTTTAAAAATGCTAGTGCCTTTAATCATAATAAAAGTAATGCTAATCCAATAATTGAAGAATCAATTTCCCTTCCCGAATTCGACAGCAGAATATATAGTAATAAAAATTTCATTTTAAAACGCAAGAAAAACCTCTATATTTCAGCTTTAAATACGCGTCGTCCTCGCAATCATCCGAAGCTTAAAAATCTGCCAAAATTTGGATACCTACCTATTATTTCTGAATCACTGCCTGAGACTGAGACTGACGAACCTAGGGGAAACCAAGGGGAATCAGTTCTTTCTCAGGCAGTGGACGTGCTTAATAAAAACCAGAACGAACCAGTTTCTGTTCCACTGCCTGTGACTGATATTGACGAACCTCCGTTGGCTATCGAAGCGGAATCAATTCTGCCACAGGTAGTGGACTCAACCATTGAAAATGAACCAATAATTTCTAATTCACCACGACTTAATAGAAAAAAGAAATTTAAAAGATTGAGGAATTTTTTTAAAATATGTTGCTGTTGCATTCGCAGTACAAAAGACTAGTAGTAAAAATAAGAACTTGGATATCAAAACTCTCCTGGCAGTAGGCAAGGGGGCCTGCCTTATCAAAACTCCCCATGAGAAACGATGCATGGCGACCTCCTCGTGGTGTTTCTCGGGTAACGCTAACAGCCATGCGTATTTAGTCTAACATATAAGGTTTGTGGGAACACATATTTTTTTTGTTCAGTTTAATAAGGCGTTTAGACGCTATCGCACTTTTAAAAATTTGTCACCATAGGCCATAATGATAAAGAATTTTTCTTGGTGTCCCTGTAAAAAAGCTATAAGTCACCAAAATCAATAGGGTTCGTGCTACGGTGACTTACAACATAAGTACCAACTTTCAGCTCATTCGAGTCGGAAAGTAAAAATTAACAACTCAAACTCAAACTTAATTATCTTGTTTTACTTTTTACTTCATTTTGCACACGCGCTTTTTATTTATTAATTCACAATTATTAAAAAAAAAAAAAACTTTTTCGATACTGTCTGTTTCGAAACTGATTATTATTAGTTTTCTTTTCTTTTCCTTTCAAAAAAAAAAAAAAAGAAAAAGAAAGATTTTGATGAAATTCTGGCTAAAGCAGAATTTAGTTTAGAACGGAGGACTATTAGTTTTTTTTTTTTTTTTTTTTTTTTCAAATTATAACATCGCTTTCAATTTATTCAATTATATTTTTGATAAATTTTTGATTTCGATAAATGTCCAACTATCGTAAAACTGGTATCGTAAACATCCGTAGACTGAGACTAATAGTCCTCAGTCCTTTAAAAAAAAAAAAAAAAAAAAAAAAAAAAGAATCGAACGGATTTAATTACGTCGGCCTCGATGTACACTTTAGGATTGATCTAAGTGTTAAAAACAAAACGCAGTTGCCAGAAAAATTGTAATTTTAGAATGTATTTTAAAAATGGCAAGGAAAGTCAATTAACGATACCACAGAAAGCATTAATTTTAGAATGAAAATTAAAAAAAAAAATATATATATATTTTAATAATCGAGATGACAAAATAATTAAATGTCATAGAATGTCGTAGGATGGATTTTATAGCAAGACTAGCAGGCATTGCCCGCTTCGCTGGACACGATACGTAAAGGAGTTGTCAAAATCCCTTATCATTATCAATAACCTAATTTCCCGCTGTGTTCGGTAGAGGTTTTTCTCATTCGCTACGTGAGGAGTCCGGGTTTCCACTCCCTTCGACAGCAACTTACCTGCTTTATTTCCTCTTCCCTAGTTCGAAGTTTTGCGAAATCCCACCCACCCAAGCACATAATTAGTCAACACATTTAGTCAACATCCACACACCAAAATTCGCCATCCTAATTTAATGTGAATTCAAACGGAAAAACGTGTTTTTACACGTGTTTATTGCCCCCGACCACAAGGGGGGTAAGGGAAAAATTTCGTAAAATTCCGTTACAGTATGTGTTGAATACATATAAACAATTTGCTCTTCAAATTTCGTGACCGCATATCCCATAGATTTCCCAAGACCAATTTAGCGCTTAAAGGGCGGGGAGGGGGGGGGGATTTCGAATTTGCTTTTTCGTAACCCCCCCTCAAAAAAAAAAAAAAAAAAAGAAAAGAAAAAAAAAATCGTAAATGACAAAAGAAATGTGTTTTTGGAAACATCCTAAAGAAGACACAAGGCTGTTTTCTATACCTTTGTACCATTTTTAGAAGAGATCTATCTACTCAAAAATCCGGAATTTTTGAAAGTTCCCCCCAAAAACCGATTTTTCCCCTCCCTCCTTTAAGAATCAAGAATTCCAAATCGTACATAATATTTTATTTATACTCAATTCTAGTCTCCTCATGTGCAATTTCTTCACCGTGAAGTAATTTGGGGCCGAGTTATTATTACAATTTTTTTTTTTTTTTTTTTTTCCTTCTGCTTCCCCCGCCGCAAGGGAGTAACGGGAGTAATTTCGATAAATCCCGTTGCTTTAGGTATCGGCAGGCCCTGACTAACGGCAGGGCATAGGGGGCAAATGCCCTGGGCCCCCCTTCCAGAAGGGGCCCCCCTACCGGCGTATGCAGAAATTCTGCAACCTACAGAGCTCTTATGCCACTGCAAGGGGGCCCCCCAGAATAGGCTTGCCCCGGGGCTCCAGGTAGTCTAAGTCGGGCCCTGGATCGGATACATATAAACAATCCAAACATCAAAATTCGTGACCACGGCTCCGATGGATTTACGAGGACAAATTTAGCCCTAAAAAGGATGTTCAGATTTTGCCTCCTATCGTACCCCCCTCCTCCCCCCAATAAATAAATAAATAAATAAAATAAAATAAATAAAATAAAATCACAAATCCCCAAAAAACAAAAATGTGTTTTCGAAATATCCTAAGGAAGTCGCATAGCTTTTTTCAACATCTTTGTTCTATTTTGGGAGAGTTTTACTCGAAAATCTCGAATTTACAAAATTTCCCGCTAAAAAACGACTTTCCCCCTCCTTCACTCAAAAATCGAAAATTCCTAAATCACAGATAATGCTTTATTTGTACGTCTAATCTCCCCATGTGCAATTTTTTTTATTGTGAAGCAATTTGGAGCCGTGTTATGCTTACAAACGTGTTTTTCACATTTGTGCCCTAGGGGAGGGGGAGGGGAGACGATGGGGAATTTCGAAAAAGTTTATAGATATGATTATAAGTTGTGTAATGACTTAAATTCCTGCTAAGCGCTGTTGAATTCAGTCCAGCCGTTCTCACGTGATACCCAGACAAAATTAGCATTAGAGACATACAGACACGATGACACACACACAAACAGTCAAAATTTTCTGAAGTAATTTTTGGCTTTCATGGTGTGTGAAACGGAAATATATCGCAAAATTTTTTGATACTGACAAATTTACAGACAAAAGTTTGATTTTATTTATATAGATATAAAACTTTTTGACTGTTTAAACTGAAAATATGGCTTTAGGAGGTCACGTGGCGCATCTTAAGCGAGATAATCTCAAGTTAAAAAAGAAATGTTTATAAAATCTATTTGTATCAGGTTCAGAACTTAGAAAATATTAAAAATAATCTGGTGTGTCACTCACATGACTTTCTCTTACTCTGAAATTTAATACTATAAATAAAGATTGGAGATTAAGGTGTAAGATAACGAGTATTGTTATGTAAACCTATGTTAAAACAATTCATATTAGGCTTCGGAGCAATCTTATTTGACAAATAATTTTTCAATCCCCCCGTTTCATTATTGTATCTATATTTATATAGAATTTAAATCTGTTATTAAATTCAAAAGTTCATTTTAAATTATTCAGACAGCTTTCACCCGCACAATTCATTGAAACTTATCAATCTTGAGATCAAACTGATCAAACTTATCAAGATTTTCTAGTCACAAAGTATTAACTTCGAAATAGAACATTTGGATCGCCTAAATTTATTTGTTTTTAATTTACTCTAAATGACACAGACAATGATCAAGCATTAAAAACTTGACTTCGGTATTCAGGAAGCTTCAAAACATGTAAATATACAAAAACCAAGCAATGAATATTTAGCTTAAAAAAATACATTATTAACCGTATGGGCATGAGGAATTAATTTCAATTCCTGAGCAGCTTTCCTGGACATGCTAAAATATTATAGTAAAGCACTTCCACTAACAATAAAAAAGAATGTTATGACTTAACATTAGCAACCCTGTATATCCTCTGAAGATTATGTACACATTGCATGGTACACGTAAATATAATCCTATATAAATAACACACAGCACAACCTGAAATACACTTCCATCAATTTTTATAGAGTACTAGCAGGCTTTGCCCGCTTCGCTGGACACTATATTTAAATGAATCCCCAAAACAGCTTATCATTAATAATAATAAACTATCCTAAAAAAAATCATTGAAATCCGTCAAAATCTAATTTTAAGTTGCCCAATGCCTTCGGCAGTCCCTTACCTGCTTTTTACTCCCCCTCCCTCGCGGTTACAGTTGAAAGTTTACAAAATCTCATCAAAGTGCATATTTCGCACACTTAATTAACACCCACACACCAAAATTCGCCATTCTTAGGTAATTTTGACGGATTTAAGCTTCAAAATGTGGTTTTTGACCCGCCCGCCCCAAGAGAAAGGGGGGGGGGGGGTAAATTTCCAAAATTACTTTATATTGCATGTTGCATACACATACCTAACCGACACATCAAAAAATTGAGATCATGAAATTATTTAAAGCTGAGCTATGCTTTAAAACTTTTTTTTTTTTTTATCTCTTCCCCCGTTCTTAAAGGAGGGAAGGAGGAGGGAATTTCGCAAAATCTCTTCATACTATGAGTTAGATACATATAATCGTCCCTTACATAAAAAATGTCCAACATTAGATAATTTAGTGCAGCGTTACGCATGAATACATGTTTTTGCCCCCATTCTCCAAAGGGCGGTAGGGTGGAATTTCATAAAATCCCTTTGTAGTGTGTGTTCAGTTCGATTTCCTCGTGTGTTGAGTACCCTTCTTCCAAAACCTTTTCCCTTCCCTCCCCCCCTTAAAAATCCAAAATTTCAAAATCGCAGAAAATAATTTTTTTGTACTCAACTCTGGTCTTTCCATCTGCAAATTCTTCACCGTTAAGTAATTTGGAGCCGAGTTAAGCCTTCTGCTCCCCAAAGGAGATAGGGGGGGGGGGTATTTTGCAAAATTCCGTCTTAGTTGGGGGTCAGGCTCCGAAAACCAACCTGGTCACTAAAATTTGTGACCCTCTTTCCCACAGAATCGTCATGGCAGTGTTGAGTCAGTGAATCATTGAGTTTACTCTTTTATATGTACAGATTTGTTTATATTTTTTATGGACTACTTGGCTTAAGGTTGCTGTCACAAAAATAGAGTCCTTGGCGAAAAATATCCTATCTACTTCAGTATTAAAATTAAAAATATACAAAGGATTATCAACAAATAAAGCTCTTTAATACAGATCTGAATTAGCTTTCATTTTCTTATTATTTAATTTTGGTAATGACGTCATGTTGTCATGTGCCTAAGCAAATTTAATATTTATTATTTTTTTTATTATTATTCGCGTGAAATATTCTTTGGCAACAATTAAAAATTAAAATAAATTATTTTAAAGTTTTATTATAGAAGAAATATTTATATTATATAGAAGATTAATTAAAAATTTACATTTTTTCCGGTATAAATAGTAGTCTATGTCTTATTCCAGACTATAATCTATCTCTGTACAAAATTTCATCCAGATCCGTTTAGCCGTTGTGGCGTGATTGAGTAACAAACATCCATCCAAACTTTCGCATTTATAATATTAGTATAGATTAGTTATCATGTGCATGTGTCAGATTGAGTTATTTTGCTGTCAATTTGAAAAATTTTTAATTTTAAATTTCAAAACTCTGTCGTTCTTGGCGCTTATTGTATTTGGTGATCAAAAACGTAATACGAAAATATGCATGCCAGATGTATATTTTCATAATATGCATTGTACGAAATATTGTTTCATATTATTCATTACTCTCTTAATATAAGTTCTTAAAATAACCATGATTTTTGAAAGGAATTAAATTATGTTCGCCAAATAATTTGTCGATATTTTTTTTTCTGCTAGAACGATATCAAATCTATTCCGCTGCAACATATTAGTATCTTATATCAGATACTTTGTTCAGACATTTGAAAACAAATTTGACTTCAAATTATGATAGAATATTTATCATTTTCCTTTTAATTAGTATATTAGTTGGATATTTATTGTGTAAATATCATCTTTTGAAATGAAATGTTTGTGTTTTCAATCGAATATGGAAATTTGCCATTTTTTTTTTTTCCCCTTGAGTTTTGAAATTAAAAATTCAAATTTTGTCAATTTTACAACAAAAATAACTTAATCTAACGCATGGACATGATAATTAATATATACCTGTACCTAAATATGGGGATTAAAATCGGGAAATAATTTTCCTCGATTTTTAATAATTTTTTACAAAAAATCCAATGGATGTTTAACATAGGAAATATTTTTCTTGCATCCACGAACGGCCAGTGACGTCATCACTTCGCTTGCGTATTAGCACTTTATCAATGTGTAAAAGAAATTTTTAATTAAAAATGACGTCAATTTTTGTGAGATGCATAATTTTTTTTTTTTTTTTTTATAATTTTTTATCCTTCACGTTTAGATAAATGTATTTATTTTCCTGTTGAAAAAAATAAATAAATTCGTTTTTTTTTTTTTTTTTTGGCAACAATTAAATGATGGATAAATTTAAATGGCTAATTTTTTGCTATTATTAGCTTACAAAATTGCTATTTTATGCATAAAAATAACAAAAACAAATTTTTTTTTCGGAATAAAAGGTAGCCAACTTTTTAAGTTTGGGTATAAGCTATCTCCATAACAAATTTCATCGAAATCCATCGAGCAGTTTTAGTGTGAAACTCAGTCAAATAAACGGACATTCACATTTATAATATATATAAGATTGTCGCACTATAATCTAGTTCTTTTGTGTAGCCCTGTAAACGAACAATGTATGATTTCTAGACCATATTCTACATGAAACATGTTTTTACGCATATAAAAAATAATCAGATATGTCACTCACACGACTTTTCTTAATAAAAAAAGAAAGATTTTGATGAAATTCTGGCAAAAGCAGAATTTAGTTTAGTACGGAGGACTATTAGTTTTTTTTTTTTTTTTTTTTTTTTTAATTATAACATCGCTTTTAAATTATGCAATTATCTTCGATAAATTTTTGATTTCGATAAATGTCCAACTATCGTAAAACTGATATCGTAAAAATCCGTAGATTGAGACTAATAGACCTCAGTCCTAAAAAGAAAAATGTTTCTCATAATCTGAGTTTATTTATGCACGAGAGTTATTAAGAATAATGAAACATTTTAATTAGGATCAAAGCCCTATTTCTTTTAAACAGGAAAGAAGTGTCATTACTATTTGAATCGTGATTAATAGCAACCTATCTATATATTAAAATATAAGGATATTACTTTGGACAATTCGCAAGAGAAAGTTACTACAGTAATTTATTTTAGAAAATGAAAAATCTCTATAGATACCAAATTTAGTTTTTGTGACCAAAATTACTGTTAGTTAGTCTTAATTAATAATTAAATAATGCCAAAGAAATTAAAAGTAATTTAAAAAAAACGCTTTTAGTGCAAAATGTATTAAAAAACTCAGCGACAGCGGAAATTGGTTAAAAACAAATCGCAAGATTTGACACAGGTAGACAGCTTTCCCTACTGAAACCTGCCATTGATATTCATAATTGCCAACAATAGGCGTTTTTGGATACCGGATTTATTATTATTATTATTATTATTATTATTTGATCAGGGGAAAACTGTTAAAGAAATATTTAAAATTTCTATTACAAAATTCTGGGTACCGAAAAAATGTTAAATTAACAACTGTACTGATGAGAAAGGCTTGTGAAATTATTTTCGTATTATATTACCATCAACTCTGAACATATGTATAAAAATTGATTCGGCAGAAGTTAATAAAAAACGAATCGCAAGACAAAGCAAACAGAATTCTGCCTATGGAACCTGCTCGTGGCCAGATAATTTATTAAAAATGCTTGCATATTGTATTTTCATCGACTTGGAGCTCGTGAGCAAACTAGAAAATGTGTTCGGTGAAAGAAAAAATTGTCTGCAACATTTGATCCAAATCACTTATTCAGTAATAGAGTATATGTGTAACGAATTTTAAACTGGAGTTGGGCTCTAGGGCTTCTTTCCAAAGCCTTTACTACTTAAGCATGTATTAAGATCGTAGTTATACATGTACACAAAATTTCAGATCAATCGGATAAGTTACTAACAAGGAAACATTCAAAAGGTGTCATCCTCAAAAAGTATTTAAAAAAATATATTTGATTCTACTCTTTATAAAACACCAGAAAATGAAAAAAATATCGGCTGAAATTAATTACAGCGACCACAAAAAATTATCAAAATTAAACATACTTGGCGATTTCACACTGCTAGGCGATTGATTTTAAGTACTTGGCGGAAAAGCAAAACATGGTTCTGTTCGTACACGGCAATCTCGGTGCTAGCAAACGTATCGCCTAACAGCGCTAAATCGCCAAATATGCTTAATTTTGATATATTTTTGTGGTCGCTGTAATTAATTTCAGCCGATATTTTTTTCATTTTCTGGTGTTTTATGAAGAGTAGAATCACATATATTTTTTTCAGTACTTTTTGAAGATGACACCTTTTGAATGTTTCCTTGTAAGTGGTTTTTTGAAACAAATGAACATATGGAACATATACTTGCAAACGTTAAATTAAAACCCAAATTTTTCTTCTTGTATTCATTTTTCTTTTATAAGGAACTTTTTGGGAAAATATAATAATTAATTTATAAGCTTTGAGCATCCTCAAAATAATAAATTACCAATAAAAAATTTTTTTTAATGAAAATCTCATCGAATTTCAATTTTTGTTTGTATATTTTTTAAAAAGTTATTCACTATCTTTAATAATATTCTGAATATGAATGCCTTAAATAATTTAATTGTTTGATTATATCTGAATGGGAACAGAAATGCAATCATAAAAGTCGATTATTTCTTTTGAAGCTAGGTAAATGTTTAGTTTGGAAAAATCCTGAGAAAAGTTACAATACTTTAAATTCATTGGCAGGGAAGACATTCTAGCAGGATTACTAAAAGCACAATTAAAGTGTGGGAGATGCATTCTAATGTAAGACGATTAGATAGAAAATGTTGCAAGACTTGTGAGGAAATGCTCATTTTTTGTTTGTAAAATTCATTCAAATATTTCTACACACTTCCAGAAATGTGTATACCGTCTAATTTATTATGACTCAAGTAATATTTGTGTTACAAATTCTAGAACCTAAAACACTAATAAATGTATAGTATGTGTAACTTATTTAGTCACACTTTTTATATTTAAATTTTTAATAATTTCTTTCCAATATGTTGAATGAAAGAAAATAAAAGTTGTAAGTAGTTGCAATGTAAATTTTAATCTAAATAATCTTCCGTGCAAATAAATCCCCATATAGGTGTGCAAGAAAGGTTATTCATATAATATGTTAAAGTTTTGTTTTTAATTCTGCTAATCCTTCATCTCATAAACTTGCTGTCATTCGTACTCTTTTACATCGTGCAAAGCATTATTGTAGTAATTCTGAATTTTTAAATATTGAACTATCTAAATTTTTTTCTGATTTAAAAAATAATGGTTACCTCCCTCGTTTTATTAAAAGAATTTATAAAGAAGAGTTCTATTTTTCATCTAAATCAGTTTATCCTAAAGTTAAAAATTCTACTCACCGTACTACTATCCCTTATTATAAAGGTATTTCCGAAAATATCACTAAATTGCTTAAAACAGTTAATATCTCTACTAGCTTTAAACCTCAACTCCGTATTAGTAACTTTCTCTCAAACTTTAAACCTGCTGTCCCCCCCCCCCTTAAACGTCTAGGTGTAATCTATTGTATCTCCTGTAAAAATTGCGATTCCTCATATATCGGTGAAACTGGCAGAACAGGTGACATTAGATTAAAGGAACATATAAACACTCATATAAAAAAGGTGATTTAAGATCAAAACTCGTAATCCATTCCCTCAATAGTGATCATATTCCTGATTTTGACAACTTTAAAATTCTAGCCTATATGAATCCTGTATTTTTCTAGAGGGCGCTTTTACTAAAATGCAACATTCTGCCTTGAACGAGGCTAAAGCTATTCCTCCTGAATATATAATCTTGTTATGATGTGTTATGAATTTTTTGTAAATGTTGTGCTTGGGCCCTCCGTGGCCGAGTGGATATGTCACCATACTGCTAATCGCCTTCGAGTATAGGAGAGCGGGTTTGATTCCCGCATTGCTCTAAGTGTTTTCTCCAATTCTTCGTACTGTAATCCTGTCATGTACTACCTGTCGTTATCTGACGAAGATTTACAAGCGGACTATAAGTCAAGCATACAAATCTTATGTATATGTTATCAATAAAACAAACAAACAAACAAATGTTGTGCTTGTATGTTTGACACTGAGGAGGGCTAGTGTTCTAGCCGAAAGGTCTGTCGTGTATTTTAATGTTTTTAATTAAAATGTATTTTTTAAGTTTTAAAAATTTTTGTATTCATTATCTCATTTTAAATGTTACATTGTTTTTTTTTTATATTAAAGTTCGTATGTTTGGCCATAATATTATTAACATAAATGAAAAAATAATATGAAACTATACAAAGTTCCAAAAAGCAAATGTCATGTAATTAATTGTCTATACATAAAATATTCTTTAAAAGCATAAATATATCATTTTTCTCATTTAGAATAATAGAATTAACTGTTTATAGCGTTTTTTAACATATTTGTACAGAAACAATGTAAAAATCATATTGGGGTCAAATTTGACCCCACTGGTATTCAGTGTAACAAAAAACTTAAGGTAGCAGCAGGGATATACTTCTTATTTCTTCCAATGCTTACTATTATGAAAAATTGAAGCTGTATCAGTTTAAATATTAGTAACTATGTTAAAGTTATATAAAAATAGATTAATGATTTGATAATGAATACACCATCCAAATTTTACACCTATACGTTTCATTTGTTTCAAAACTATGCTCAAAAGAAAAAAAAAAAAAAAAATGAGAAAACAGGTTGTACCTTAACTTTTGGAGGCCAGTATATTCTGAAAACTAATTCTGATCTTGAGTCAGAGAGGAGGGAGATTCCCCAAGCTCCCCCCCTACAAGCTCGTTACTGCTTGAGTATTGTCATCAGAGTTGTAATATGTATGCAAAATTTCAGCTCAATCTGTTGATAAGAAATGAATTAAAATTCGTATTCAAGATTTCATCCTGACATACAGCCAACAAAATTAAATTAATCCACGTAAAAAAGTTTTTAATAAGAAAATTGATGTGATATTTTATTTTAGATTTTTATCATATCTGTAAAATGGCATCATGATTATGAAGCTGTCTATGGGTTGTCTATCTTTGTGAGACAGGGTGTCCCACAGTGGCGGATTTAAACATCGCAGATCCCAAAGTGCACATTGTACTGCAGAGCCTCCAACGTCTTTTATTTTCCCGACAGTTAGAAAAGCAAACAGAATATACATGTATCTCAAACCAAATTTTAATAGAAAAAGCAGTCAAGATACTTTTGATATATGTTATAAATAAACATGTAATATCACTTACCTTAATTATATTTAAAAATTATTATGCACATGAATTTATCAACTAAATTGTCGATTTATTTATTTAAACTGATAAGTGTAGCATATACCAGAGATAGGGACTGAACTTTCTCAAATTCGCAACTCTTTAAAACTATGCTTAGATCTGTTTTTTTTTTTTTTTTTTTTTTTAAATCCCCCATGAAAGGCATTCCACGTGTAGGCCTAGGACCCCAGCATAGTCAATCGGCTCTAAACCCTACGCTACAACCAACCAATCTTTAATAACATTTTTTTTTGTCTAATTGTACTACAATTTTTTTCTTCTCCTCCCCCCTTTATTTTAAAAATTTATATTTCAGCTTTTGCATTTTGGAGCCCTTTGTCCTTCCCAATACAAAATATCAATATGAATTATAGATTGTGATGCAGTTCGTTAAAGCAACGGCATTTTTTAAAAAAGGGGGTTGGATGAAGAAAAAAACAAGATAATTTATCATCAAAACGTTCAAGGGTTTTTTTTTTTTTTTCTTCTTTCCTCTGACATAGACCCTTTTTACTGAGAAAAATAGGATTAATATGAATTACTTTTTGAATTAAATTAATTTAAGATATGGTTTAATTACAGCCAAATTTTGAAATTATGAAGTTGTTTCTTTTCCCCATGATTTCAAAGTCACAAAACTTGGCATTAATTAAATCATAATTAATATTTTAATTCTTCAGATTCAATATTCAAGATATTTAATACCTATAAATTATCTCGAGATACTGAATCTTTTAGATGATTCTTTATGTATTCTAACATGGTAAAAGAATCTTTGAGCTGAAGCCATTGTTCAGTGTCATCTTAAAAAAATAATAGTCTGGTCTGTCATTCGCACAACTTTCACTTACCCTGCATGTCAATACAATAAAGATAAGATTGTAGATTAAATTGTAAGATCAATGAGGTAAAATAATAAAAATCAATCCACTTTAAAAATAATCTGAAATAGATTTAGGAACAATTTTATTTGTCGCATAATTCTACGTTGAGGCTTGTTCAATTACTTGTGCCTACATTTATTCAAAAAAAAATATATATATATATCAAGGCTGTTATTAATTTGCCAATCTTAATGAAAATTTTCAAGAGGCAACCTAATACAAACTTCAAAACATCAAATTTGTATTTCCTGTAGCTATTTTAAGATAAGCTGATAACAGATATACATACAAATTAACTGCTAAAAATTAGGCTTTTGTATCCAAGGCACCTCAAAATATGATATTTAAAAATCCAAAGTTGAAAAGAAAATTTCAAAAAATGCTCTGTTTATATTAGTACTTATATGAAAAAAAAAAAAATTAATTTTAATTTCCTGAGCAGTGTTTGTCGACATAGTAATACACTCCTTCTCATAATTATAAGGACACCCGTTTTTCTATATTAACTAAACACCGAACACTTTTATTTAAACAAATATGCTTTTTATTAATTTGAATTTCATTAATAGACGATATTAAAAAAGTTTTATCGTTTTTCTATCTTAAAAAACTTTAAATACGGTCAAAAAAAGGATCTTTCTGGTGTTCACAATTATAAGGACAGCTCGAATCTTAGAATTTTTTTTCAATTATTCTTTAAATTAATATTTTATGGGGTCTCTTTTTAGGGTAAAACAGTCAGACATTCTCTCTGGTATATACATATATATTTTCTTTAATATTCAGTTTCAATACTATTTCATACAGGATAGATGTTATTCTGAATACATTTAAACTATTTAAAATTGCTTTCCACTTGCATGCACTTTTCTAATATGATAAGTTAAGGTTTTTTCAACTTTTAGGTCACCGGAAAGGCAACAATAAAGAAGTTTCTTTCTTCAAATTATTTCCTATTGCTGTAGAAGTAGAGCAAAAATGTAAGTCTTGTTGAAAAAAAATATTATTACACCCCCAAAATCTAACAAAAATCTGAGAATACAAGTTTAAAATTTGCGGCTATTCTCTTGATGTTCATAATAATAGAAAAAATTATTAAATTCATTCTGCCTTCAGTAGAAACAGCTCCACCTTTAAAATTCCCGATTCATATCTGCCTTTAAAAATTCTGCTCTGTCTTTCGCTGTCTTCAGATCATGCAAGTAAGTGTTAAAACCATTTGGTTAATCAAGAGTAAAATGTTTTTCATCCGAAAATGCAACATTTTGCCATTTAATATTGTCTTTATTCAACTTTAACACAGACGTTCTTTCCCCCCATTAAATGCTTATTGATTATTACAGGATTTTTATTCATTTTAACATATTATTAATTATTTTAAACATGCATGAATGTGCACCCCAACCTTTCGTTAAAAATTAGGAGCAAATTCAGCAGCAGTCATTATGAGTAGAACAGAAAGAGGAATTATGAATCTTTGATCTCTGTAAAACAACTCTGATTTTGCATCAGATCTCTCTCCTATCGAACCAGCAGTTCAACGTTTGATCACATTTCCTTCAGCAATTTTAGATTTTCGAATTTCATTAGAAATTAGGCGGATTGAAATTATCCTTCCACTTAAAAAACACATTTATCATACTTCACTACTTGATCGTTCTTTTTTTTCGAGGAATTATCAGTAATATCCGTCCAAGAAAAATTGAAGGCTTATATATGAATTAATCTAGCCCAGTAGTTAACAAATTCGCATGTCAACTGTAATTTATCCGCTTGTAAGTTAAATAAAACGAAAAAAACTTGATTGTCCCTATAATTATGAACATCTAAAAACGTGGAGAAAAAATATTTTGTATAATTTTTTATTAATTTCGTTTCATATTAAAAAAAATTATAGCAGTTTTGGTTTTTAGAATACTAGATATATTAAGTGCACTTAGTATAATCTTGTTCACAATTATTTTTACATTAGGTATTTCAAAATATAAAGTGTCCTTATAAATATGAGAAGGAGTGTACCTAGCAAAGCACTTCCATCAATTACATTCAATAAGCTTTACTTTGGGTAGTCCTATATATTGTCTATAATAAAATATGTGCACATCACATATTTTATTAAATTTAATTTCAGTGCATTTATATTTAGTTTTATATGAAAAACATCTAACACAAAATGAAATACACTTCCAGCAATTTCCAAGAGCAGCCCCAATATATCCAAATACTTTGGGTAGTCCTGTAAACCAATGATGAATGATTTCAATACTAAAATCTACAAAAACATGCTTTCATGCACATAAAAAAATATGTTCATTCCATTTTGTTTAGGTAAGCTTATAGATATTATACTGTACATACCAGTAGGGCTGTGTCGATTAATTAATTAATCGGTTTAGTTAATTGATTGATGTTTAGTCTTGATCATTTTTTTAATCGAGTTAATTGGCCTGATTAATTTGGTTAAAAAATTCACATATTTTGTTATAAAACATTCTAAAATGTTTTTGTCAAATGATTGAAAAAAAAAACCTCTCAAAAGCAGTTGTAATACTTTTGTTAATAGAGGAAAGGGGGACGACAGTTATTAAACAAAATGTGGTTTTATGTCTGTGCTAAAGGAATAGGTTTCCTAGAAACAAGAAGCTTCCAAAGAAAGGAAATGCTCACGATAAAGAAAAGAAAAATACATATTTCCACTATTCCTTTGATTGGGGAGATGTCAACAGGGTTTCACAATAACTTCGAGCATTTATTGTCTGTTCAGAAATGCTGATAATAACTATTAAAGTAGAAACAGAAAATAACATTCTGTTTTCTAGTCCAAAGTGACATATGCATTTGTTTGGTTGAGGAATGGAAAACAGTTTAGGTTTGTCTAATATTTAAGGTGGATGATATCCATTCTTGCCAGTAGATAATCAGTATTCGTGAAAGTAACAATTGGATTTTGTTTTTATGAATGTTTTCGTGATAAAGAAATAGAAACCTTTACAAGGAAAGTTGTGAAATGATTTTGGATTCTGAAAGCATGGTACAAGAGAGATGCAAAGTCTCTCTCCATATGCAAGTGAAGTGTGAGATCACTGACCATCAGTGGGGACAAGCAAAAGCTTTTCTATGCTAATCACGCATTGGATTTTGCGTAAAATATTATTAAAAATAAAGCAAAATTATTTCCTGATTTAAATCTAAATACAGTTAAAAACGTTTAACACGATGAGAGGACCGAAATATTTTTCCGTGTTAAAAGAATTTCGTGTAAAGATTCGTAAAAAAAGTATAAAATTGGCCAATGTTTTCCATGTCATCAATTATTATTTCCATTTCCTGTAAAACAACAATTATCTTGCATCCATTAGGATAAAAATCAAGTACAAATATTATTGTTTTTTGGGGGGGAAAAAAATCATATCTTTTATTATCTTTTTCAGCACCATATTGTTCAAAAATTGATCGAGATCATATATTGTTTTATTCAACTCTGAATTCGAATGCGCATCTAAATAACTGCAGATACTCATTATTTTCTTCATTCCTGAAGCAGTAGGGACAGGAACTGCATCGTTGATTCATTTGTCAGCTTCTTCATCAAAATTTACATAAGTGGAATCATTTTAATGATGAATGATGTCAAAAATTTCATTGTCGGTGCTGTAAACACATGATCATCCACAGCAACATATTGAAGCATAGTTGCCAACATTTTAATTTATTTTGGAGCATTTTTAGAGCCCCGCCTTTAATCCGCTTTGGAGCATTTTTAGCCCTGCCTTTAATCCGCACCACTTCATTTATAGACTATTTACCTCCAGTATATAACTATGATAAAATAAGATAAAATGACTCTTAAAAAAAGTGGTATGGAAATAAAGGCGGGTCTAAAAATGCTTTGGAATAAATTAAAATGTTGGCACCTCTGTTGTAGCAAACATGTCACTGATGATCGAAAGTGAATTATTTTCATGTTAAACGATTTTTCTTTCATGTTAAAAGAAAAAAAAAAAAAAAATGCATTAAATAGCATAGTATACTGTCCGGACCACTATATCATTTTGTGTTAACCGATTTTTCATGTTAAGCATTTTCGTGTTAAACGTATTTCACTGTATTTGGGTATAAATTAGTTATTGTGCACATGTGTTAGATTAAGTTATTTTGCTGTCAAAGTAACAAAAATTTAATTTTAAATTTCAAAACTCCAGAAACAAAATGGGCATAGATTTAACATCTGTCGTCCTTGGTGTTTTTTGTATTTGGTGATGAAAAACATAATACAAAAATATACATGCCAGATGCATATTTTCATAATATATATTGCACAAAATATTGTTTTATATTATTGATTGTTCTCTTAATATATGTTGCTAAAATAATCATGATCTTTGAAAGGAATTAAATATGTTCACGAGATAATTCGGAAATCTTTTTTTTTCTTCTGCCTATAATGACATATCAAATCTGTTCCTTAAAATAAATCAATAATTCGCCTTTTTGAAACAATGCAGATGTGAAATAACTTATATGTCTTGAAATATAAACACTGGATGATCTGTTTATGAATAAGATATTTCCAATTCGAATGACCTATGAATGTTTCAACTTTTAAACCTGAAGAAGACTCATTTAGACCACAAAATCTGTGCAAGTACTAAATGAATATTTAAAATCATACTTCAAAGTATCTAACTTAGGAGATGAAAGCACCTGGAAATTATAAACGTTTTGAAAATAAACTAAAAATTATTCTGTTGCTGTTTACATTAGTAAGTCGGGTGCATGTACCCATTGACATTTGCTTATGTTATCATTTCGCTTGCATATTGTAAACAGCGATTTTCATATTCTGGTAGTTTGAGCTCACTTCAGTATCATCCTATATCGTACCATACATCCAATGAAAGCATTAGCAATTTACTCGAAGGGAAATAATGTAAATTAAAAAAAGATTATTTTTCATTTATTACAAAATATTAAGTTCTCTTTTTTCATTATTTATTTGCATGTTTATTAATATTATTTATTGTTTAGTGAACTAGTTAAATTAGCATCTATATCATTTCTGCAGTTTGTTGTGTACTATCTGCAAAAATAATAATAGGAGAGTTTTATTTATTATTCAAATAAAATACATAAAAAAAATTAAAAATTCGATTAATCGACAGCTTAATCAATTAATGAACTACATTTAACCCAGTTAACTGTTAATCGATTCCAATCACTTCTTACTAGAAATGAAATATATTTGAATTCTCGTAGATGTCCCTGTAAACGAACCATTTTCTTGATCTCAAAAAAAACTTTAGTGTATCATCACTATATGATACAAATTTAGAATACTGAGTTTGGACTTTCTGCTGCTATATACTAACAGACAGACACATGCACAGACCAACTGCTAAAGACAATTTTCAGATTCAGAAAACCTCAAAATGTGTAATTATAACAAAAACTCAACTTTAAACATTTGATCCAAAAGCAATCCTTTCTCTATCATATATATGGGTAAAAGGGAAAACAAAAAGAGCCATAAAATTACCTCTTTACATTTGGAAAAGTAGAATTTAAAATTAATAGAAGTATATATATGTCATGTGGGTTTCAAAAATTTTCTACTTCACAAAAATTAGGAATGAAACCATAACTTCACACTTGTATTTTTACAATCAAAAATAATTATTCATACAATTTTTTCATATTTTATTGTTATATATGATGTGTTCAAAAATATTTAAAAATTTTCTAACATTCCTCTTAAGCTACCTCTTCAATCTAGTTCTATAATTAATACATCAATCAAAATTAACATTAATAATGTTGCAAACAAAAGTACTTTTTTCTGATGCTCCATTTATAAAAGCTTGTTGAAATGCAGTTGTTCCATTGAATTTTCCTTCAGGATTATATTCTTTAACCCGTTAGTAGTCGCTAGTTGGTCGATTTGCCGCCCATCCTTCAGTGTTGCCAGAATTTTTTATTCAATTGCCACCAAAAATTTTTAGAAGTAGCATTTGATATACATAAAATGCGAAAAAAATTGAAGGAACGTCGATCACATCACTTCTTAAAATTATTGGTGAGAGTTAAATAAAAAGTGCGCAATCTATAATAGGTGGCGCTGTCTATAGCGATTACTAACGGGTTAATAATCATTTTCTTCTTTTTCAAATACAGAATTTGCATCTTTCTTATCAGATTTATAATCCTTTGTACCCCCTTCTATAAATTTCTTGTGTGATTGTAATAAATGGTCAGCTATTGCATACTAGTACTACATATTTACATACTAGTTTCCAAATATTAAGCAATATATATATATTTTTTAAATATAATAAATAAATATTTCACAATTTTGAGTATATAAAAGAGCAACATTTAAACAATTTATAAATTTATTGAAACATTTAGAAAATTCAACGGGTGGGTCCTAGTTTAGCTGGTTCATCCTACAATTACTCTACAAACTTGTGGTGATTCTTATCTTCCTAAATGAATGAAGTAGAAATGTATGCAGAAGAATTTATAAAGACAGTCAAAAAAGTTATGTTTGAACACAAAAATTCCAATTTTTCCAAAAACTACAGTAAAAGGAGCACTGTACTTTTATTTTATTAGCAAAATAAATGAATTTTTAAGCCAAAGAAAACTTTATTTAATCAAAACAGCGAAATACATGAATCTGAACAGTAAAATATATATGAAAAAGGATTCTGAAGAAAATTTTTCGTTAACTTGAAACATTAATTGTAGCATAGATGGCCAATTAAATTCCATCTAACTTCAATATATATATATATATATATCAGGTGATTCAAAACAGATGTCACAGCAATTATCTCACTAACTAAGAAAGATAGAAACATACTTCCAATTACAAAATTGGGGCAAATTAAGAGTAGATTTCAGATATGGCACTTTTTTGTACAAGGGGCTGTATACATATTAAATACAAAATTTAATTTTCATATGGCCCCTCCTATCATAGGACTTATATTTAGAAAAATAGTCTCCTCGCTCTAAGAAAAAAAAAAAAAAGTTTCTCTCTAAGTCAAAATCTCGCTGAGTTATAGCAATTTGAAAATTATAGCATTTTTCACCAAGCCTTAAGGGGCTGTATCAAAAATTACTACAGCTCTGTAATAAGGCATAGATTGATCAGCGTTTGGGTGAGGGAGGGATTCTTTTTCATTCAGGGAAAGATGAGTATTTTAGCCTGTAATGTCTCTCTTTCCCCTAATGAATACACACGACATACTCATTGATAATTTAACAAATAAAATTTATGAATAATTTATGTGCTAAAAGGGAATTTTCAAATTCATTTTTCTTTCTTTTCCTTTCTACATTCATTCTACACGGTATAAAGAAATTTTTGAGTCAAATTTCCGAAAATTAGCTTTTGTTATATTTGCACGTTTTCAAATCCCCTGAATTCAAAAATTATGTTTTTAGCGGTTGGATTTTCTCTGTGTGTGTGTGTGTGTGTGTGTGTGTTAGTGTTATTAGCATATCTCAAGAACAAATCATAGCAGGACGTCCAAATTCAATATTCTAAATCTGTATCATATAGCGATGCTACCCTAAGCTATTTGTTGTGATCAGACAGAGGGTTGTGTACCGGGTCATCCAAGAGAATTCAAATACCTCACATCTGTGAGTGAAATTCCTCATATGTACAGTGTGATATCTATAGGCTGCCTTAAACAGAATGAAATAATTTTTATACGCATAAAAGCATGTTTTGTGTAGATTGTGGTATAGCAATCATTCATCATTCATTTACGTTACCCAGAGTATTTTGATATATTGAAACTATACTTGGGAATTGGTGAAAGTGTATTTCATTTTGTGTTACGTGTTTTACAAACAACACTAAATTTATGTACACAAAGTCAAGTGTATAGTTTATGGACAATATACAGGGCTACACAAAATTAAGTTAAACATTTTTTTTACGAAACGTAATTGACGTAAGTGCTTTGCTGCATTTTTTTTTTAATGTCGAAAAACACTGCTGACACAGAAAAAAAAAAAAAAAAAAAAGTAATATCTCATACCCATGCTGTAAAAAAAGTAGTTTTTCGAGATTGATTTATTTTTGTATATCACGTTTTGAAGCTTCCTGAATACGAAAGTCAAAATGTTTAGTGGTTAATCTGTATATATATGAATTATAAACATAAGTTAACAATAAATAACCACAGGAAATTCAAATTTGGTACTTTGGATTCCATATCTAGTTGCCACTTTAAAAGTTGATCAAAATTTGTAAGTTTCAAGGAAATTAACAACAGACTTGATTTTTGTTGTAGTAAATGTAGGCACTATAATTAAACAGGAGGACAGTAACCCCCGTGACATAGAATTATACATCAATACCCTATCATATTCTAGGCAAAAAATTATTTTACAATATTAACAATAAATACGAGTTTATTTATGATTTTTACAGTAGAAAGTTATTTAAGTGTAATTTATACGAATGCCTATTCCAAAATGCAATGCATTGGCATTTTTAGTGCGTTCCTGAACATAAACCTATTGTAGAGGACCATTTAAATAGGGAATGTCATTTTAAATAGGGAATGCCATTTTAAATAGAAAATATTCCATAGTAAAACTAAATAACATAGATCAATTTTTTTTTTTTTTTCTGAAAATATTTACGAACACTGGAGGCAGGAAGACAGACAAATAGACAGTCACACAAAAAAGTATGTAAATTGAAATCATATTCACAGTTAAAAATTGTTTGAAAATGTTTATTGTAAACGAAAATGCATTTCCAGCTAATGCCAAATAAATCCCTTTACTTAACTGAATATTTTTGTGTGCCCTGTAAAACTAATGCTAATCATACTGTACACTATTGAAAGCATTATTTTGTGCATATGAATAACAAATTTCAATTTCATTAAGATTTATGCAAAGTAATTAAAATTTGGTTTATAGAAATACCTTTCCTAGAACAAAATGCTTTGGAATACTTTCAGGTGTCCCTGTATACAAACTATCAGAGGTATTCCCTCCATTTTTAATAAGGTATATCCGATAGTCAACTCAAATAACATATATCAGTTTCAGGAAATTCCATGAATATTCATGGGAGTTAGAGTGCGGACAGACAGAAATACGGATGGACAGACAAACAAACAAACCTATGTCATTAACAATTTTCAACCTTGTTCGAATGGGATTGTTAAAGAGCCATTAAAATTCATTAAAGTCATTAAAATTTTTCCAAAAGAAATAAAGTGCAAAAATTTCATAATGTTTTGCTAGTATTTTAATTTTCTTCCTGTCTTAACATGTTTTAATTTGCAGGTGACCCCTTAAAAAATTTAACTAGTAATTTACTTAACAATATGGAATAATATAAATTTACATTAAGTTCTTAAACCTGTTGATTTTATGAGTTTGAATGATTTTAGTTGCTATTTTAAAATGAAGGATCTTTTTTTACATTTTTTCATCTCATAGATAGCCCCCTAAAGTGAGCTCTTTGGCGTCGAAAAATAGATGCCAATATATAAAATAAAGTGGCATAAGTCACCATTTTCAAATTGTAATAACTCAGCGAGATTTTGACTTAGAGAGAAACTTTATTTTTTTTCTTAGAGCAAGGAGAATATTTTTCTAAATATAAGTCATATGATAGGAGGGACTGTATAAAAATTAAATTTCGTATTTTAATATGTATACAGCCCCTTGACCAAAAAAATTCTATATTTGAAATCTGCTTTTAATTTGCACGAATTTTGTAATTGGAAGTATGTTTCTATCTTTCTTAGTTTATGAGATAATCGCTGTAACATCTATTTTAAATCACCCGGTATATATATGTGTCCAATAAACTTCATGTATAGAGTACTTTGCCCACATAATTCAAGACTTTGCTAAACTGATAAAATATATAAATAAAGAAAAATAATTTCCCTGTAATCTTAGTTTATTTATGCACAAGAGTTATTAAGGTTAATAAATTATTTTAATTAGGACAGTCCTATTTCTTTTAAAAAAGAAAAAACGTGCCACCACTATTTTTTTCATGATTAAGAAGCAACCTATCTATATATTAAAAAGCAAGAATGTTACTTTGGACAATTTTTAAAAAAAATTACTGCATTAATTTATTTTGGAAAAAGAAAACTTAAAACTAAGATATATCATACATTCTATACCATAAAGAGAAAAGATGTCAAAGGTGCATTACAGTACAGATAAGTAAAGATGAAGATGCACATGCATCCAAATGTGTTATTATAATCAGATTTTTCTTTCTGTATTTACTTTCCTGTTTTATTATTTATTATGTATGTGAATAACTTTTTAAGAAATATACGTAAGAACATGAAAATTGGATGAGATGTTGATTTTTAAATTATTCATTGACATTTTTATTATTTTGACGTTGCTCAAAGTTGTAGGCATATATACCATATGTTTATTTGTTTCAAAGTCATGCGCAAAAGAAAACGAGGAAACAGATTGTATTATCTTTTGGAGGCCCCTGTATAAACCACTTAACATTGGATTGAGTAGAAATTTTCAATGCATGTATAACTCCATATTTTTTGTATAACTCCAATCTTAATACATGCTTATGTAGAAATGGCTTTGAAAAGAAGCCCTAGGATCCTAACTCCAGTTCAAAATTCATCACACACATTTATTTAACTCCATTATTTAATAAATTATTTAGGTCAAATGTTGCAGTTAATTTTTCTCTTTCACCAAACAAGTTTCGCTAGTTTGCACTTTGAGTACCTAGTCGAAAACAATACAAAATGCAAGTATTTTTAAGAATTTATCTGACCATGAGCAGGTTCCACAGGCTAAATTGTCTGCTTGTATTAAATCTTGCAATTCATTTTTAATTAATTTCTGTGAAACTAATTTTGCTCAAATTTTATACATGAGTCCTGAGTCAATGATAATATAATACAAAAATAATTTCACAAGCCTATTTCATTAATATATTTGCCAACGTAACACTTTTTCAGCTTCTGGAAAACTTTTAACAAACTTTTTTTATGTATTTCTGTAACAGTTTTCAGTCATTAAATAAAATAAAGACTTCTATTAGAATATTCCGATAGCCAAAAAGGGCTAAAGTTTGCAATTATGTTCATCAGGGACAAATTTCAGTAGTAAAACCTATCTACCTGTGATAAATCTTGATTAGTTTTTGACCCATTTCCCCTGTATCTGAGTTTTTGGTACATTTTGTAATAAAAGTGTGTTTATAGATCTTTTAATTTATTTGACATTATTTAATAGTTAATTACTACTAACAGTAATTTTGGTCAACTTAAATCTTTAGTTAAACTTGTTTACTAGGTTTTCTATTTATTTGTTTAAACTGATACGCATAACATTCATATAATAAACACAGAGATTGAACTCTCTAAAATTTGCAACCCTTTGAAAATATACCTAGATCTGCAGCATCTTTTTTTTTTTTTCTTTTTAATGCAATTTTTTTAATATCAAATTGCAACTTTGCTTTATTCCTCATTTGTAACTGCTGAAAAAATGTGCATGTTTCCTACATTTGCATATTTATTTTATAAAGATAGACACGGAATTTGAAACGTATATGTTTTTCTACAAGTAATTTGAAGAGCAAATACGGAAAACTGTCTAAAGATTTTGGTTTTAATTTTTTAAGTATGAGCTTATTGCCAAGCAGCAAAATTACATTAGTTTTTTTTTTTTTTTCTTTTCTTTAATAATGTTTTTTTTTTTTTTTTCTTTTCTTTTTTTAATCTAATTGTACTACAGTTTTCTCCTACTCCACCCCACACCCTTTTTTACTTCCTTATACAAAGTATAAAGAAGTATAGTAATCCCGATTTGCAAAATGGATTTTGTATTTCACATTGCTCGAATACGAATCATCGCTGAATGTTGCCAATTTATACGTGTAACTGTCATGATGTCTAGTTGTACACCTGCAATTGCTGTCTTAACACGAGCTCTTGTTTTAGAGATATAAGCGACTTTACACGATTTTTCGTGACGTCTGTATGAATGTGTGTCTGTGTGTGTGTGTCACATAACTCAAAAACAGTTGGAAGTAGAAAGTTGTGAATTGGTACATAGGTTTGTTATAACATCTAGTTGTGCACCTCCCTTTTTGGACTTTGTATGATCTTCCGTTTTGGAGTATTTAGGAAAATTAGGTTCATAATGACCAAAAATACATAGGTTTTGGCCATAATGTATCAAAATACGGTAATAACTCAAAAACGGTTTGGACAAATCTTGCAATTTAACTGACTTCCCGACTAGCTAGGCATTTGAAACTTTCAGAAAAGCTCAGAATTTGTTGACAATGCATTCTTTTAATATTTTTAGCCAACTATTTCTGATACCTCCTGCCTTCAGCAGTGTTTATGTGATTCAACAGAAAATGTATTTAACTAACTTCCGACTAGTTAGACATTTCAAACTTTCAGAATAGATCAGAGCACAGTGAAAATGCATTTTTTAAATATTTTATGCGAATTGTTTAGGGTCCCTGTTGCCTTCAGCAGCGTTACCAGTACAAATCTTGCAATCGATTTTTAACTAACTTCCCGACTAGCTAGACATTTAAAACTTCCGGAAAAGCTCAGAACACGGTGACAATGCATTTTTTAAATATTTTATGCGAATTGTTTCAGGTCACTGCTGCCTTCGGCAGCGTTTATATGGTTCAACAGAAAATTTATTTAACTAACTTCCCAATTAGCTAGACATTTGAAACTTTCAGAATAGTTCAAAACACGGTGAAAATGCATTTTTTAAAATATTTTAGCCAATTTTTTCGGGTCCCTGCTGCCTTTGTCAGCGTTACCAGTAAAAATCTTGCAATCGGTTTTTAACTAACTTTCAGAAAAGCTCAGAACACGGTGATAATTAATTTTTTTAAATATTTTTAGCCAACTGTTTTGGGTCCAATGTCAATGTTTTTTAACATTATGTATATTTCAGCTTTTGCATTTTTGGGCTCTTTGTCCATCCCAATGAAAAATATTAATATAAATTAGATATTGTGATGTGTTTCCTTAAGGAAACAGCTTTAAAAAAAGAAGAAGAAAAACAAAATAACTTATCATCAAATGCTTTATCATTGAACGCACAGGTATGTTGCCGCTTTGATTGCAGCACTCGTGCCCTACTTTGTATGCCTGATGAAGGGTTATTTTTTTACCCGAAACAATTGCTTAGAGTTTTTTGCATTTTATAGTGTTTATTCAAGATTTTATACTCATTACTTTAAAACGCCAGTTCCATTGTGCTTTCTTATTAAACAGCATCAATGTTCATCCTACAAACAATAGTCCAATTTCATCTTAATCGATTGTTGAGTTTATATGCTAGAGCATTTCAAGTAATTTGAGTCTATAAGCTATAATGAATAAGAATTTTTCTTTGTGTTCTTGTAAAAGAACTGTAAGTCCCAGACTCACAAAATTCTATATAATTCATGTGATTATTATTTATAACAAACTTAGAAAGTTTGAGCTCAATCAAATGCACTGTATAGCACTATTGTGTTTACTCAAACACAAACATACATACTGTAAAATGAATTCAGTATACCTCAAAAGAAATACATATACCAAAATCTCAATCTATTTTCTTATGATTACAATGCTTTCTTCAAATAGTGCAAGTCCGGAATGTAAAAATTAGACAGATTAAAGAAAGTCACACTAAATTAATAAATGAAACAGGATTTATTTGCAATAAATTTCAGTAATGTCTATAAAAAAATTGCAAGTGCAAAATAATTACAAAGTGAAAATTATTCAACATTTTTCTTTAAAAATTATAAATCATCTCATGATGCATCTCTCAACTATTCAAATAAAAAAAAGGAATTAAGAAAAACGAAACAATACATCCATGAAATTGTTAAATAGATGAGCAATGTTTGTGTGATTGCAAAATTTTTGAAATTTGTTCCATATGTAATGCACATCACAGTCTTTTCTTTTTTGATGGAAGCTAAATAGAAATCTGGAAGCAAGTTCATATATTTTCAATATGTATATATATATATATATATATAAATTTATTTATAGATTAGTAATTGCAGAGCTCTAAATAAAGGAAATCTTCATGTCATAGCACCAAATACAGGATTGTGACGACAGATTGAAGGTCCATATTCTTCATATGCAGCTTTAGTATGACATACTTGATAAAATTCCGGCTAATAAAAGAAATATAAGAATATTCAGTATAAATAACATTAAAAGGTTGAAAAATTTACATCATAAATTAACATGAAATATTTTTAATTAGAATGCACAAAATTTTATAGTTCCATTTCCCCCCCCCCCCATCCCTTTTCTTGCCCATGTAAAGTAAATCTTACATTTTGAAAATCTGAGCAACATCACGGTTTTTTCTTTTTAACGGAACAAATATTTAAGGACCTTTTCAAGTACTTTTTGAAGATTTTCAAGGTTTATGGCAAAAATCATACAAAGAGTAGGTAGGTACTCATAGCAAACCTTTTTAGTAACTACTCTCATTATTATTCTTTTTCTTGAGAATGTTTTTTAACATAATAATTTAAACTTTACTTTTTTAATAACCACATTTTCTGCTGAAATTACAAATATCTCCTATTCTGCCTAACTGCCCCCCCCAAAAATTTTTTGTTGTTGTTGTTTTAATTTAATCAACTACAGTTTACATTACAGAGTATTAAAAATTATATATTTTTTTCTTTCATTTAAAAAGATTCATTTGCTTGGAATATCAAGAGATCCACAATCTAGAAAAAAATAAAAACTCTTAGTAATGTTATTGATAAATCTTTAAAGCAAGATTATAACAATAATTACTTTAAGAATAATACCTACTAATGAATCATGCTAACAATGAAACATTTTTTTTAATGATAATAAACAATTGTGTGAAATATAATACTTAATATTTCATGCAATAATCAAATCTTTCTGATGCAATAAACATTATGCTTTATGCTCATTTGAATAGATGCTAACACCAGGATCTACAGACACTTGTTATCAACCAAACTGAATTAAAAACTGTATTTGTCCATATTGATAAATAAAAGTAGCCAACTGTAATAAAATGTGAAATTACACAAAAGGCAGGTGTAAGGATAGAATACTTAATGGTTGGATTTTTTGAATTTTGAATATGAAAAATATAATAAAGTAAATAAATAAATAATCGTTAATAATATTTTTAGTGGAAAGCCGAATGTATAGTGGGAGTATATACTGAATGTGCCGCGGCTCATTTAAACTTTCTAAAATATGCCAAAGAAATGAACTTATTAAAATTAAAATAAAATATAAATTCCAATTAAATAAATAAAATAGAAAATAAAATTATTCTCAACTTACCCTGTTGTTGATCGGAATCTGAAAAAAAATTATTAATATTCCACTGAGGCACGATATATAAACACATAAGCACAAACTTGAAACACCACAGCTTTTATTTTTTACTGAGCAAACAGAAACATACACCTCACATCCGGTACCAGGGTGTAAAATTTTTTACCACACAATGATTATACAGATCTAAAATGTAGAAGTAAATAACTATTTGAATGTAGTAGCTATTATTAACGATACTTTGATTATTATTAACCTTCACCATTCTAATTAACATATGAAAAATTCCATTGTTCCTTGAAGTATTAATCCGGAATGTATATGTATCGTTTTAAATATGATCGTTCAAAACAATGATTAAGGCTTTGATTATCCACGTATTGTTTTAAATATGATTGTTCAAAACGGTGATTAAGACTTTGATTATCCACAAACAGCATAGAATTACACCTTTTGGTAAGTATAGTCATTTTTTCTGAGACTGTTACTGTTGACGATCTCTCATTTTGAGACATTTACCAGATTAAAATACCATCCAGATACGATGTTGTTACTTCAAAATTCAAATATATATAATGGAAATTGCACCTTTAGATGACTGTGGAGACCGGCTTCTTCGTTGCCTGAGATATTAACTGACAGAAGCACAACTTCCAGGAGACAACGTGCCTTGCAAATACTTTCAGCCTATTTAGGCCTCACTGACGTTCTGGTACTTAGGCACTTGATCAGAGCTTTATTGGTTGTCATATAAAATTATTATCCTTTTGAAATGTTCATATTTTTTGCATTCAGTCTATCTATGAGTCATTTAAGACATTTTCAAGATAGAAGGAAACTTTTAAGACCGATTCTCGGCCAATGGCCGAAGCCACCGGCGAGCGCTGTGAATTTCGTCGTTCTCTTCAAGCAAGCATTCAAGAGAGAGTGAGTAAAATTATTCATCCAATTTTTCGCGCCCCCGGAGTTAGCCATTGAGCTCTCGCGAAAGAGACGCTAACTGACATCAGATGACGCCCGCGATGCTCTCCTATGTTCTAGAACATTCAAAAGGTGCGGGAAAGTACGAAACTATTTAGCAATAATGGCTGACTCCCGATTTTACAAATATATCTAATAAAAAGAGTAAATTTGGATATATGATTTTTTGAAGAGAAAATGCTTAAATTTTGTGCTATAATTATGAGCGATGGCTCAAATTAAAGGGAATTAAATAAGCAATCTCTCTAAATTAGAGTTGCAAGGAAATTATTTTTATAAAATCATTTTAAAATGTAAAATCGGAAATTCGGAAAATATTTAAAAAATGCAAAATCGGACTGAAATGAATTTTGAAAGAACGGACTTTTAAACTTTTAAATAGAGAAAATAAATTAAATAAATAATAACTAAAGTATTTTCCGCAGGGGTTAATCCAGGTTTTTGAAAATGGTACCCCATTTGTGAATTTTGTAAATAATTTGTGAAAATTTTTTTTATTAATTTGTGAAAATTAAAAATGCCTAGTGAACAAATTAACCGAAGTGCACAAAGTAATTTATACAGTTTTAAAATACCAATAAAAATATAAAAGTTGTAAAATAGAGTTATATTTATGTTGATTGGGTAAATACCTAAATTGAAGCTGTTTATAATTTTTTTGTAAAATATTTGAGTATGCATATTACGTGACATTTCAAACCATCTAAGACATCACATATAACAGACTCGTTTCAAAAGTCACAAATTTTAAAGATCTCAACTAGCAATGGATAAATGCTTTATTCTCTAATAAGCAAATAATATTCATCATACCAAATGCTATAATATAAAGCTATTATATATACGTTCTCCCTCCTCTCATTTTGTGTCACTTTGACAATTTTTAAACAGTAATGAAGGAAAAGCTAAACGTCCAATTTCAGGGTATTTGGGAAAATCCTGGGTCCTCAGGACCCATGAGTTCCGAAGATCTGGGTCCTTCTTTCAAAAAAATGGGTCGTATATACTATAAAGATATAAATTAAAATTATCTTATTGTAGTTAAAAGATATTTTTTTTATGAATTTTTCATCAGCTCTTTTTGAGATTTCCTTAAAACTATTATGTAGGAGGTTTTTGCTGTTTAAAAACAACTGGAAATATTTAGCCCAGTGTGTTCTGGAACCAGAAAGGAAAAATTAACAAAAGAAAGTACAGTATAATAGCTATACATGTATATATTTACTAAATACATTTTATTTTCAGTGATATAAAATGCCATTTAAAAAAAAAAAAGTCCTTGAAATTATCAGCATTAGGATAACAAAAAAAAAAAAAAAAAAAAAAAGGGAAGGAAGGAAAAGAAAATTTTGAAATAAACTAATGTTTGATTACAAAGATTGTCAATATTTTGAATTTTTAAATAACATTTTTCACCACTTTTCTAAAATAAAACTGAAATTATTTTTATTATTATTATTTAACGATTAAATTAATTAAAAATTATTTAAAAAAATAGTCTGTTATGGCCTTCACAAAACTTTCTTCTGTATCATTCTATATTACAGGGCCACTTACTGTTTAACATGCACAAAAATTCAAACATAGCTTCTAACAGTAAATATTTTTATTTATCTGTGGAATTTGATGCAGATTTAATCAACAGATGCTGAAATGTAGCCACGCGGAAAATAACAAAAGGTGAGTAATAGCAGCGCCACCTGTAGGCCAATATACATCAAATTAAGTCAATAACTGTTTTGGCGCATTTATATGCCATAGAAGTTGAAAATTAGTCTTTCTATTTACGCGCGCAGCAGCGCCACCTGTCGGCCGATATGAACCCAAATTGAATCAGCATAGTATTTCACAGTAGTCCTTTCATATACCAAGTTTTGTGCAATAAATGGTAATAGAATATGAAATATAGTCTTCCCATTCAAGGGAAAAACTGCAGTATAACAGCGCCCCCTATCGGTCGGTATGCACCAAAATTGAATGAGCATAATTTTTCATAATGGCCTTCTCACTTATCAAGTTTTGATCGAGTATATATGATACAACCTTAGATATAGTCTTCCCTTAAATGGAAAAAATCGTATCGTCACCTGTTGAGTGATTTGCACCAAAATTTGATAGACACTAATTTATGTCAAAGTGCAACTACATATAAATTCATATGAAATTGTGTTCTCTAGTTCTTGAAATATAATCGCTACAAATTCTTGTCCCACACAAATAGAATTTTCTAAAAATTATCAAATCTTGTTCAGGACCTATCAAAACGTATAAAACCATCGAAAACCGCAAGTAAAAAAAATATTTACGAAACCAATTTGTTTTTCTATTGAATACTACAAAATAAAGTAAAAATTGAAGTATGGCGTTTCCGGAAAAAACGGGAAAGTTGGTAGCTATGTTCATGCCTTTCATTTCACTGGAACAACCAGACGTTAACAGCGACCTGCGCGATTAATATGAAAAAATGTATATTATTTTCGTCCTTTTGTAAAAACTTATTAGATTATAATTACCGAAATAATTATTGAAGTAATAATTTATCATGGTCCTCTTAAATCCGGAATTGCAAGGATCGCGGCAATTTTGAATTTTACAGATTTGTGAAAACTGATTTTTGATAATAAAAGAAATATGCCACATGCTATTTTTACTCCTTAAAAGCAAATTATACTTAATTTGGCGAATTAAATAATAAAATAGGAGACATGCACTCCGGAATTTTATAAAAACCCGTATTTTTCAGTTTCTTGGGGGGTGGGGGGAATTATTAAAAGTATAAAGATAAATATTCTATGATTTTGTATAATGTCAATAAATTTTAATATTATCCCTTTTATAGATAGTTCTTAGCTCTCAAAAGAAATAAAGATGCACAGTCTGCATGCGGCCTGCTTCAAGGTCAAAGAGCAACGTGTTATGTAGAAGTAGATCAGCGATTCTGTTAGGATCTTGAAGGAGTGTGTTTATTATCATTTAGCCAAGTCAAGAGATAACGGAATATTGAGCGTTATTTATTTATTTTATTCAGCGATTTTTTTATTAAATATAATAGATACTTTTACTATGATTAAATATTGGACAAATGAGCACGCGTTTCCGGAAGTCACCGTGGAATGTCCATGTCCAACTGTCTTGCAGAAATCATTTATAATCTAAGTAATTGTTATCGCAAAATCGAAACAACATAAAAAAAAAAAAATCAAAAGCTATTTTTAAACGCATGTGAACGATTTTACAGAACGCTCATCCCACACACACACACAAAAAAATCTTTCTTTCGTTTGAGGATGAATTTTATTGCGCATCCCCTAGGCACCATATTAGTATATTTAGCTTCCCACCTTTGATATTTTTTGCGTAATTTACGCGCTATAGTGTATCTGTGGCATTAATTTACTCCATTTACTAACTTCTTTTATACCTCATTTCTCATTTGTAAAACTTCATTGCAGTATAAAATTGAGAAATTGCATATATGTTGACAGGTTAACACCAAAAAATGTCAAATTGTTAAAAGATAGAATAAATGTATAAATAAATTGCATTTAAAAAAAAAAGTAAAAACTTAAACACACACAAGATAGGACTGGTCAAAATTGTATTATAGACAGTTTTCCAACTTTTTTTAATCATCTGTAAAATTATATTTATTTAACCAAAAGAAAATGTGATAATTTATTTTAAATTTTATGTTTTCGCAAAGCAATAGAACAGTAAAATCTTACTGAAATTCTTTATGGAGTTAGACCCTTTATAAAAATTCTTGAATTGCATATACAGACTACTGTAATCACATTTGCTCAACCATTTTATTTCTTCCAATGAACTTAGAACGCAGCAGAAAAGACAGAGGCTAAGCTTTGAAACAGAGCTTCTGTTGGCGATTCATTACGTGAAGATGCGATTCGGAGTATCGGCACTTTTTACTATAACCTTTTTGAATCGGAACTTTCTTTTCTCGTCTAGAAACATAGTTTCTTTTTTTTTTTTTTTTTTTTTTTTTTTTTTTTTTTGGGGGGGGGCACTAGTTGCCTGTGTATGTTTATCATATTGCAGAGAAATACTTTTTTATTTTTTGAAAGAATGTGGTTTTTCGACCATTTTCCAAATTTCGGCTGAGCGCTGAGCTTCGATACAGGGCACGCATTGGCGATTCGTTTTGTAGTGATGTGATTCAATGATGAGATTCGGTTATGCGGCACTTTTTACTAGTAATCTTTTTGTATATGAATCGGAACTACGCTTTTGCGTCTCGGAACTGTTTTTGTTTTCGAGCCGACCGATCGTGTTCGAGTGTGTTTTTCGTACAGGATTGATTCTTTTTCTTTACAGCAGAAAAGGGTTACAAAGGATTTTTGTTGTTTCTTCTTCAGAGCGAGATGTTCCAAAAATATAAAGAAAATGTAAGTTTCAAGTGAGATTTTTTTTTTTTTTTTTTTTTTTTTTATCACTAAGAATGGACTTTTTGAAAGTGCCGTTTTGCCGAAAATTTATTTTGTGAAGGTACCGCATCGCTGAAAATTCATTTTGTGAAGGTACCGCATCGGCGAAAATTGACTTTGTGAAGGTACCGCATGGCCGAAAATTGAATTTGTGAAAGTGCCGCAAAGCGGCACTAAATTCGTTCTGGATTAACCCCTGTTCCGGAAGATCTAATAAAAATAATAAAATTTAAAAGTGTTAGAATTATCATTCTAATAGCAGGTAAAACACAAATACAAGGTGTGGAAAAATATATGTGGGCTCTATTTCACAATTCGAGAGAAAAGAGAAACCAAGATTTTACACTAAATTCAAGTACGTATTAGGGCCCAAAAAACAAAAATGAAATTTAAGTATTTTTTAAGGACTTTCAAAAGGTCCATGAGAAGACTGAAAATTCATGTCACAAAAATGTAGATCAAGAAAAAACTTTATGAAATTGAAGCTATAAATAACACATAAATGTGCAATGTTACAAATTTGAAGAGCTTTAAACAAAGTATGTTTAAGTACTGATTAATCTTGCATTAGCATCATCAGATGATGTTGATGTATGTACAGTACACAATTCAGTCAAGAAGTTGTGTGGAGTAGAATAGATGTATTTAGTTTAAATTCACTTTCAATTACATTAGCAGAACACTTTAGATGCCAAAGTTACAACCAATCTATGGAGAGATAAAGAAAATAAAATTTCTTCTGTTATTTAAAGCAAATAATTTTAAGAAAAAGACAGTTAAATGGAAATTTATATATATATATCCGAGCTGCAACAAAGTATTACGTAAAATAAAATTTTACCCTTGATTTGAAATGAAGAAAATACTAAAAAAAAAAAAAAAAAAAAAAATAAGAATAATTAAAATATACTGCCTCCTTCCTTCTTTTCTTAAATTATTTTTTCATAAATTTTGTAACAGGTTAAGATTTTGTTGAGTTATTGTCTTTTATTATTTTATAATTTTTTTTTTTTTGTTGTTAAAGTACACTAAAGTGTGCATTTTTTTTTTTTTTAATGTACAGACAGAGACATCCAAATTTAAATATACTGTTTTCTAGAAATGGAACGAAGCTTCGGCATGGCCGAAGCTTCGGCCACCTTGCCGAAGCTTTAAAAGCTTAGTCTTTATTAAGCTTTTAAAGCTTAATAAAGACTAAAGGTCTATCTTTCAATTAATTTTATTAAGCAGTTTCACATACAGTGGAAACGTTTAATCTTTAAGTTTTAAGGGTTTCAATAAAAATAACTCGACCAGTGTTCAACTGTTATAACACATCAAATACACAAGTTTTAACAACAAAAACAAATTTTATTCAATGAAACACAAAAAAATATATATTAATAAATAAAGTATATTCAACAGATTTTCAAAGTATAACATATTTAAAGTTACCTCATTTCACAAGTGATTTCTCATTGCACAATATGTAGCAGGCTAAATTTCACTATGACAGAATCATGACACATCATCATCTTCAAAAGAACACATGTATTTCACAGATGAAGAAAAAATACGCCGCGGTCGCCTCGTTGACCAGCGGGAGACGAAGCATGATTATATCATTTAAAACTGAAGATCACTACCACACTGATTATTTTACTGAAGGTTGAAGATCACAATTTACATATCACTAATTCCATAATCTGATAAAAATCACTTATAATTTAATTTAATTCACTATTGGATGCTAGCAACTTTATAACTTGATTAAGTAGAAAAATTTCACAAACGTAACAAGCGCGATTTAAAAAACCGCTAAACAATGTCAACATCGATCAAACTATCAAATTTAACAACCTCATTTCAAAAAAACATCGATTATCAATCTTTATTTTTAGTTTTCGCGAATAACGAAAAACTTCAAACTTTATCCCTTTTCACAGGGTACAAACTTAACAACAAACTTAAACAATTAACATTTGTAAAAAATTAACAATAACAATGGCAGCCATCATTTCTTTAAAGCAATAGCCAGAAAAACATAACTAGCTCAGCTGTACCAGCATCAGTACTTAGCCATCAACAGCTTAGAGCTGTTCAATTATTTACAAACGGCCACTTCATTTTTAATTGAAGACTAGCTGCCCATTACTGACAACTGCCGATAACTGCCCTTTAACACTCGCATCGCAATCTATTTATACCGACTGCCAAGTCAAAAATCTACATATAAATAATGCATCACTATTGCCACTCAACGGTCATAGCCAAAAATACAATTTACTATAAACATTTCAATAACAGTGGCAACAGTAAAAATTAAGAAAATTAAGCAGAGCAAGTTTGGCAACGACAACAATGTAAACAAGACATCGTTAGTAATGGCGCGATGCAAGTAAAAGATGGATGACCGAGTTTAAATAGAGAAAACTTTTAAATTCAACTTAAAGGTAAGTTAACAACTATATATATAAAATATAAGCATTTATATTCATAGAATTAATAATTTTTTTATGTGCGAGGACAATTGATAGATATCAATTGCCCCCCACCACAGCATATAAAAAAAATTTAACAAAATACCATCATGAGATTCCCCATAGTCCATAAGGAGTGTCACAAGTGATGTAATAAACTAATTACTAGATAACCATTGACAAAAAATTTCAAGTGATGAAAAACAACTCCCCACTCCGCAGATATACTAAAGAAAAAGTGATATGAAAAACATACATTATATACAATATTAACTATATGATGCAATATTCAAATTATGAACAAGAGTAAATATGAAATATATATACAAGAAATGAATATATATGCAATATATGAAAAATTATGAAAAATGAATATATATATACAATGAACAAATACGCAAGGCGCCTCACGATTTCACACACACATTCACACCATGATAACATAATATAAAAAATTATGAAAAGCATCTACAGAGCGAAGAAATTTATTCAAACACGAAAGATTTATATAAAGATCACTTCTATAAAAATCACTTTTTGTCAACGGCTTCGTAAACTGGTCGGCAAGATTTAATTTAGAGGAAATATATTGAATATGAAATTTGCCCTCATCAAACCAATCCCTTATAAAAAATAGTTTAATATTAACATGACGCGTATGGAAACTCTCAATCCTGGACTTTGTAAAACGTATTGCAGCCTGATTATCAGCATATAAGGTAGGTATTTCAAAATTATTTTCTATCAGATTTAAATTAGAACATTCACATAAAATATTATAAAACCAGTCCTGCTCACGAACACAATCACACATAGAAACAAATTCTGACTCCATCGTTGATATGGTAATCCCTTTCTGTTTATTAGTACGCCAAGAAACAGCAGCACTATCCAAAAGAATTAACTGGCCACCCATAGAAACATAGTCGTCTCTATTAGCGGCGAAGTCAGCGTCAGAATAAGAAATTAATTTAACCTGTGTGCATTTAAGATGGAGCTTATATTGACTAGTGAATTTTATATATCCAAGAAGTTTAAGTAAACCCTGCCAATGTTTAATACCTGGATTTTGTTGGAACTGTGAGAAAATGTTAGTGGCATATGCGATATCGGGTCTAGTACGGTTTGAAATGAAAGAAATACAACCTAAGAGATTTCTGTAAGGTAAATGAGAAGCTTCATCGATGTCTTCTTGAATAACAGGACAATCACTTTTTGAAAATTTGATACCTTTAACAATAGGTAAGGAGGAGATAGGTACACGGTGATTTTGAAACCTCTTACTGACTTCGTCAATATATTGATTTTGGTGGATCAAAACTCCTGTATCTGTATACTCAAACTCCACACCTAACAACTTGCGTGTGATACCCAAAATTTTCAAATCAAACTTTGATTTCAACAAACTTAAAATGTCATTAGCTTGAGATTCAGTCCTGGCAAAAACAACGATGTCGTCAACATAAACCAATAAAACAGAGAAATCATAATATGAATAAGCACAGTTACAATTTTCAAATTTATTAAAACCAAGTTCCAACAATACTTAATTTAATTCATAAAACCATAATCTGCCTGACTGGTGTAATCCGTACAGTGCTCTATCCAGCTTACAGACCCAGTCTTCCTTACCTTTTTCAGTAAAGCCAACTGGTTGCCTCATGTAAATTTCATCCTTTAAGGGAGCATACAGATAGGCACACTTAACATCGCACTGTACATTAAACCAACCATAACATGAGACTAAAAGAGAGAAAAAAAACCTAACAACAGAAAAATTTATAACAGGCGAAAAGGTCTCATCATAGGATTCACCCTGGACCTGGTTGAAACCTTGCGCGACCAACCTGGCCTTGTATCTTACAATGTTGCCAGACTCGTCACGCTTTACTGTGTAAACCCAGCGGTTTCCCAACGCAGTCTTGTTCTCAGGGAGTCTTACAAGATGCCAGACACCTCTCGTGGCCATACATTCTAACTCTTCCAACATAGCCCCATGCCATTCATCAGATTGTGCAGATTTTAAAGCCTGTTTATACGTTCTCGGGACCACCACATCTAGTCAACTAGTCGTGCTGGACGCGGAAGGTACAACACCAGGATTAACAACACCAGTAAACTTATTAAACTTGGAAAAATCAAAATCAGCAGGGTTAAAAACAATATTATTTAAATTACAAAACTTTTCGACATCATTAGGTGACCTTTGACAACACCTTTTACCCTCTCCATCAGGATAATAGTAAATATCGACCTTTTTTCCCTGAGGTCGAGGCACAACCTTCCTGTACCATATGGGATTGGTCATCCAGTTAGGAGAAGCAGTCTGCGGAGTAACTTGAGGAGCAGGAGAAACAGGAGAGACGGCTGGGACGACAACTTCAGTCTCGCTGGGCAAGACCCCAGAGGTACCAGGCTCCGGACCAGGAAGAAGGTACCGGTCAACGGGCCGTGGTTGTTCCTCTGGGACAAGCACCAACTCAAAAGAAGAGTCGCCCATCACCGCTCCACTGCGTAGAACATCACCGCTTTCAACAAAAGAAACATTAATGGTTTCCACAACCTTCTTCTCGTCTTCTAACCAGACCCTGTAACCACGGGTACGCAAGGCATAGCCCACAAGGACACCACGTTTTGATTTGGAGTCTAACTTGTGCTTACGTCTAACCTTTGGAACACCCACATATGTCAACGTACCAAAAGGTCTTAAATGTCGAACAGAAGGTTTATTTCCTGAATAGAGTTCAAATGGAGTTTTAGAGTTCCCACCGTGACAAATCCGGTTCCACGTATAATTAAAGTGTAAACAAGCTTCAGGCCAGAAATCATCAGACAAGCCACTGGATTTTAACATAGCCCGAACACAGTTCATGATTGTTTGGTTGAACCGCTCACAAACTCCATTTTCTTCTGGCGTGTAAAAATTGGTCAACTCATGATTTATTCCATTTTCTCTACAAAAACCCCTAAAAGAATCATTATCAAACTCTTTGCCATTGTCAGTTCTGATCGACTTCAACTTGGTTCCCAAAAACCTTTCGGCCCTCAAAACATGTCTCTTAAAGACATCAAAACACATGGATTTTTCCTGGAGGGGGTAAACGGATGATCTACCAGAAAAATCATCTATTATTGACAAGAAAAAACGTTCACCCTTTTTGCCAGGAATTTTAATAGGACCCCAAGTATCCATAAAAAGTCGATCTAAAGGTTTTTTGGAAGAAGAATGACTTAAGGGTTTGAAAGAAATACGATTTTGCTTACTCACATGACAGGGATCACAAAAAAAATTATCAACTGATTTTAAATTGGGCAGACCTTTTACAGCAGAATTACGGATAGTATTAAAAATTAAGTCAGGGCTTAGATGATCAAAACGAAGGTGCCAGGTATCAAAGTCTTTTATATTAACAGGTTTTATTACAGGAAAAGCTGATATTTCAGTATTATCATTTAAATTTTCATTAGAATTCTGCCCCCCATTCAATTTAACACTGTGCTTATTTTTAATTACTTTTGGAAATGTATAATAAATCCCGTCATGGAGTTTAGCAGAGAAAAGGAAATCACCATACTTGTCGACCACGTTTATTTTGCCGGCCTCACCAATAAATTTAGCACCACCCTGGTCGAATCTAGAACCACTCAAAAGATTTTTCCGCAAGTTCGGCGAATACAAGACGTTCCAAAGTTTAATAACAGTCCCATTAAAATTCAGTTCTACTTCACCCTTACCAGTAATGGGAAAAGTGACGCCATCAACAGCCACGTGTAACTCATCACCGGAAATTTCAGAAAAATTACAAAAAAAGGATTTATCTTTACAGAAGTGATGAGAGGCCGCCGTATCATAAGCCCAGCTGCCCTCTCTATCAAAACTACTTAAATTTGCTTCAGCAATGAAATTTTGAGCTTTAGGAGTTTTATCACGTTTTGACTGTTGACTAGAGCCACCCCTCTTAGAAAAATTACTTCTGAGTGGTTTTTCTTTTTCCTTTGCAGCTAGATCATTATTTAACTTAACTTTACAATCTTTAATTACATGGCCTTTTTTCCCGCACCTCCAACAAGTAAAAACAGGCCTGCGTTTAAATTTTACATTTTGGGCCTCAATAGAACATTCCGTTCTACTTTTATCAAAATTTCTAAGTTGAAGGCGCGTTTCCTCGGCACATAACTCAACAATAATATTTTTAAAGTTAAAGTCCTTATCAGGCCAACGAAGAATTTGTTGAACAACCTGATCAAATTTATCAGGTAGGTATCTCAAAACCTGAAAACATAAGTATTCGTCAGCAATAGGTTTATTAATGGATTTTAACTGATCAGCAATTTTAGATATTCTAGCTGCAAAAACACCAATAGATTCGCCAGGTTCTAAAAAACATGTCATAACTTCAGAAAACAATTTCATATGATGACTTCTACTATCTGGCTGGAAGTTAACTTTTAAAATTTTCCATGCCTCTGAGGGGTCAGTACATTCACTTATTAAACTTTTGAACTCACTATCAATATTCAAATATAAAATTGACATGGCAGCATTCTGCCTTCTTTTAAAGTCTTGTACTGCCTCCTCAGACACGGTTTCACTAACTTTAGGCTTAGTTTCGTCACCAGTGACGATATCATAAGCATTTTTCTCCATAAGTAAAAATTTAATATCACACTTCCAACCAGAGTAGTTAGTGGCATTTAACTTAGTGATTTGAGGTACAATATTATAAGCCATTTTCAAATAGTTACTTAATTATCAATTATACAGAAAACAAGAAAAGAACAACTGGTCAAGTTTAAAAGATACCCTCAAAAAAAAAACCGCCCATAACCAAATAATAAAGACTAAAGGTCTATCTTTCAATTAATTTTATTAAGCAGTTTCACATACAGTGGAAACGTTTAATCTTTAAGTTTTAAGGGTTTCAATAAAAATAACTCGACCAGTGTTCAACTGTTATAACACATCAAATACACAAGTTTTAACAACAAAAACAAATTTTATTCAATGAAACACAAAAAAATATATATTAATAAATAAAGTATATTCAACAGATTTTCAAAGTATAACATATTTAAAGTTACCTCATTTCACAAGTGATTTCTAATTGCACAATATGTAGCAGGCTAAATTTCACTATGACAGAATCATGACACATCATCATCTTCAAAAGAACACATGTATTTCACAGATGAAGAAAAAATACGCCGCGGTCGCCTCGTTGACCAGCGGGAGACGAAGCATGATTATATCATTTAAAACTGAAGATCACTACCACACTGATTATTTTACTGAAGGTTGAAGATCACAATTTACATATCACTAATTCCATAATCTGATAAAAATCACTTATAATTTAATTTAATTCACTATTGGATGCTAGCAACTTTATAACTTGATTAAGTAGAAAAATTTCACAAACGTAACAAGCGCGATTTAAAAAACCGCTAAACAATGTCAACATCGATCAAACTATCAAATTTAACAACCTCATTTCAAAAAAACATCGATTATCAATCTTTATTTTTAGTTTTCGCGAATAACGAAAAACTTCAAACTTTATCCCTTTTCACAGGGTACAAACTTAACAACAAACTTAAACAATTAACATTTGTAAAAAATTAACAATAACAATGGCAGCCATCATTTCTTTAAAGCAATAGCCAGAAAAACATAACTAGCTCAGCTGTACCAGCATCAGTACTTAGCCATCAACAGCTTAGAGCTGCTCAATTATTTACAAACGGCCACTTCATTTTTAATTGAAGACTAGCTGCCCATTACTGACAACTGCCGATAACTGCCCTTTAACACTCGCATCGCGATCTATTTATACCGACTGCCAAGTCAAAAATCTACATATAAATAATGCATCACTATTGCCACTCAACGGTCATAGCCAAAAATACAATTTACTATAAACATTTCAATAACAGTGGCAACAGTAAAAATTAAGAAAATTAAGCAGAGCAAGTTTGGCAACGACAACAATGTAAACAAGACATCGTTAGTAATGGCGCGATGCAAGTAAAAGATGGATGACCGAGTTTAAATAGAGAAAACTTTTAAATTCAACTTAAAGGTAAGTTAACAACTATATATATAAAATATAAGCATTTATATTCATAGAATTAATAATTTTTTTATGTGCGAGGACAATTGATAGATATCAGGCCTGGCCGAATAATGAGCGTGATTCGGCCGATTCGGCCTATAACAATTTATGTTGTGAATATTCTTTTAACAATTATTATTATATAAAATATTGTCATTTAAGTTATGCAAATTGATACCATATAATAAAACATAGTAGATATTTATATTTAATTTAAAAGTTTGTGTGCATTGACCCTTTGGAACCATAATTCATACAACAATTAATAATATATTCTATTTAAATTGGAAGTTGCTAAGAAATAAGTTACATTACATTATATTTTGTTAACAATTTAATTATACGAACAACTTTAGTTGCTTTAAAATGAAGCTATTAAAATATTGCATGAAACATTCTTTAAATATTTCTAGCTTTGAAACTTAGTCATAGTCATGTATAATCAATAATCAAAATTAACAATATAGTCAATAATCAAGATTAACAATAACCTAGGATTATAAAACATGCAGAGAATTGTTGAAAAATAAAAAAAAGCTGAATTTTTATTTATTTTTTATAAACCAGAATATGAGAAGGGTGCCTATTACTTGCACATCCACTCTAGATCTAAATTCTAAATATTTATTCCACATAATTAAAGCTATAAAATTTTTTCTAGATTAGTTATCATATGATAAAATGTTTTCTAGGTTAATAACTGACATACTGTAAATTGTTTTTTATGTTTATTTTCATCATATTACATACAAGGTTAATTTACCTTACCTCATTTTATCATTTATCGCACAATTTTAAATTATGATGCAAAAAAAAAATCAATGTTTTTGCATTTTTAGGAAGAATTCTATGGGGCCGTCCATAAATGATGTCACGCTTGGAGGGGGTTCTTGAAATTGTGACAAGGGAGGGGAGGGGGTAACAAAAAGTGTGACATCACATATTTCAGTTAAAATACAAACATTTATATTCAGCAGATGAAATTTTGAAGTTATTTTAAAATTATCAAAGATTAAATATATTTTTTTAATTCGGGTAAAAGTAACTTTATCCTGTGATTCCCCCCTCCCCTCATACATTATTTTCTTTCAGAAAAAAGCATTCAGAGTAGGTTTTTAGTATATGATAGCAATAGAAAAGATCCATAGTCAACATTTAAAAATGAAATTTGAAATATGATCTCTTGTCTAATTATTTGTTTTTTAACTTCAATTTTTGATGTATGTCATGTTCCGTGACATGTGACAAGGGGGGGGGGGGTTATATTGAAATGTGACAATTTGTGACAAAGGGGGAGAGGGGGTCCAAAATTCTGAAAAAAAAACGTGACATCATTTATGGACAGCCCCTATTCCTTTTTTCCTCATACACATTTTCAGCTTCAGAAAATAACCTTTCGCTATGCTGCTACTTGGAGCAGATAAATAGCGTTTGGCCGAATCAGGTAATCTGATAATCTTTTTTTATTCTCTCTCCATCTTCACAATTCCAACAGACAATGTGTTCTATTTAAAGGCGGATTGTTTATATATACATTATACTTCCAGCTCTTTAGCCGATGAATTTTCAGAGTGTTCTGTGAGTAATTCATTGTTTATGACTTCTGCAAAACAATCCCACAATGATGCCGGAGCTTCGGCCGAAGCTTCAGCGATTAGTTGGCCGAAGCTTCGGTATTCGGCGCTTCGGCCAAACTGTGCTTCGTGCCATCACTACTGTTTTCATTTTTTAGAGCATAGCAAACATCATTTAAAACAAGAAAAACCCGTTATATTTTACATATTACTAAATTCTTAATTTTGTTAGTACTTTCAATTACTAATTTTACTTCTTTTATGCTTAGAAAGTACAATTCATTAAATAAACAGTTGAATTAATGGATTATTATGTTTTTAAATTTTTGGAGGCTTTTGGATTTTTAAAAAGTTATGATGCAGATGTTAGGCTGTAAAAGATGTCATTTTTAAAATATCATGTAAATCAATGTTAAAGGATATAAACTAGTATAAGAGCTAAACAAGTAAGAATAATAAATTTGAAAATACTTTCATTTGAAAATATCTATCACTAGGCGGGTAAAGGCAACTAGTTATTTTTAATAAATACTTAATATGCAAAATAAAATTTTTTAAATGTTTTACATGAAATTAAATTAAATAAAACCATGTTATCTACTGTAACTATGATTAATATCTTACCTTTAAGATAATGATCATGATGATTTTATCATAATACTGTTGATGATTTTATCATAATACTCAGTGAGGGTAAAATTATGCATTTTCATGAACCAACCTTCTAAAAATATTTTATCAATAAGGTGCTGTTTGCCATAAAATACAGCAAAAGCACCCCTCTTGATTAAACACCCTCTCCTTGCTTTTCAGATGAATTTTATTTGTTCTAAAATCACCAAATAAGTGCCCCCTTATGCTCAGCAATAGACTATCTAAAGAGGAGACAATGTTTTAATTTTTTATTTTTAAGGTTCATCTTTGTAAATATTATATTGATTTGTTTAATAATAAATCGGACACTGTGATTATTTGAAAATGGGAAATGTGAGCTTTCTAAAATGTTTAGTTATTTTAAAACATTTAAATGAATGAGAAACTTACCGTTGATCCAAGTAAACTACCTCCGAACCAAACAGCATATCGTTGCATATGATGAGATATCACTTGTACTTCGATAGGTTTGGGCTGAAAGAGAGAGAGAGAGAATGAGATTATAGAATTTTTTTTGTAATTGGATTATATATATATATATATATATATATAAAAACATATTTTAAAAACTATTATTCACAACTAGTTACTTTGATAAGCATATAGCAAAAACTTTCTCATCTTCCAAAAGATCTTAAAAATAGAATATAATTGTGTATATTGTATATATATAAAAAAAAAATACTTTTAAAAAATGTTTTATAGAAATAAAATTTTCAATACCTTAACAATACTTCATCTAATATATAAATCTGGTTTCTTGAAATTTGTGTATTTCATCCACTGATATTTTTTTTTTTTTTTTCATTTTTCTGAACTTCTCAAAGAAATTTTTAATCTTTTTGGTCATTGGTGTTTCAGTGATCTTGTATCTGTTGCTTGGCTTCTACCATGCTTGATAGATCATCATTATACGTAGTAAAAGCCAAGCAACAGATACAACATCGCTGAAACCACACAGACCAATAAGAATGAATATTTTTCAAATAGGATAAGCTCAGAAGGGTGAAAAAAATTCATCACAGGAGACTTTTTTCACCCTTCAGCACTAATGTACGATTTCGTTCACTAGTGGCTATAATAGCAAATCACTAGTGGGCCCCCTATCGTACATGAAATTGATTGAAGTGAAATTTAAGATGGAATAAACTATTAATTTCAAATTATGAAAGAATCCAACAGAAAACAACTTTAATAATCAAAACATAATAAACAAACAGTACTCAAAAGATGATAAATATGAAGTAACACAGATATTAATTCAGGGGTTTATATGTTAATGGAGTAAAAACAAGCAAAACTCAAGGTTTAATGATATATATATATAATAGTAATAATGATTTATTAAGCATAGAAAAGCCAAGCAACAGTTACAAGATCACTAAAACCACGAAGATCAATAAGAATGATTTTTATTTTATTTATTTTTTTTTTTTAATGTAGGAGAAGCTCAGATAGATGAAAAAATTTATCAGGGTATGAAATACACATATTTAAAGAAACCAAATTTATTAATTAACAGCCTGTAAACAAACAAAACAATAAACTAACCCAACAAAATCTTAACAGAAAAACGTAAACTGTTACAAAATTTATGAAAAAGTAATTTAAGAAACTTAAGAAAGGAAGGAAGGAGGCAGGCGGCAAGACTTGCGACTTGCCTGTGGGGTTAAACTAGTTTCACGCCGGCAATACTCCCCCAGCCTACCAAGACCAGAATAGGAGTCATATGAATTTTAAAAAAAGCAAAATTTCATAGCAGATAAAGAATAATGAAACTATGAAGCAACAATGAATTTTACTGAATACTTTGTTTAATAATTTGATTAGAATTTTAATAATAGTTGACAACTCAATAATGAAGAAACTGAAAATTTAATGGAAAAAGAAAGATTGCATATTAATACAAAATAAATGCAACAAGCCTTCTGCTTTTTTTTTTTTTTTAAATTTAATTTCACAATCCCACCCAACCACACAGCCAAACACCACCACTTATCCTCTGTAATCAAACATCTGTACACCCAACCACCACCTTTTTTATTATTTTATAATTTTTTTGTTAAAATACACTACAGTGTACATTTTTCTTTTTGTATGTACTGACAGAGACATGGTTATGAACATAAAATAGAAAATACAAAGTGTTTAGGAAAACCTATTTTAGCAGTGGTTGTGATCAGTTTATTAATATCCCTGTGTTTATACTTCGGAGAGCATAAATTATTAATTCGAAATAAATGGTTAATAATATTACTAAATACCGAAAGATGCAGGAATTAAAATGTGTAAATAAGTTTACTTTAAAACTAAAATCTTGACATTTGTCATAATAGATATGTGTGTAAATTTAAACCATCAAAGATTATTTTTAGATATAAAAAGTTAATTGATTGATTAGTTAAGAGTATTTTGAGTTAGCTTTAAGTTAGATGGATAATTTAAGGAAAAGGCATTTGTAATTTCTTGTTAAGATAAAATACAATAATATCATCTATGTAACGATAAAGCCAGACATCATAACAAAATTGCTTTTCATAATAATAAAGATAGAGAACTGCCAAAACACTGGAGCTACTACTGTTGAAACTATTCTCTCCCAGCTGCTTAGCGCGCATCTGCACATGCGCTGTTTTTGTTTTGTTTTTCTGTTCTTTTTTTTTCATCTGTGAGTATGAATAAAGTATTGTGCTTGATAAGACGTCATTACTTTGCGCCTTAAAACTTTTGATATAATGATTCGTCTGCCAAATAATGATTATAAAAGCTGAACCACCTCTGAACTGAATTTTATTACATGTTTTTTGGTGCATCTTGCCGAAAAAATGATTTGAATTATCGAATAGCAAAAAGAAAAAGAAGAATATAAGGTAGGCGAATATTTTTGTTCTTGAACTTTTATGATTGAATTTTAAATAATGAATGAAGTAATAGTGAAATATTACACGAATAATGAATATAAATTATAAGATATAAGTGTGATATTCATGAGTAAAAATTTTTAAATTATAAGTAATTATGGCTGATATAGAAATGCACAAGAAGCGTAGAACAATAATTCGTAGTTTAACCACAAAACTGATAAATAAAATAGAAGCTTATGTTTCAGAAATTTTAAATGATCCGGCTTCTATTTCTGAAAAAACGGAAACACTAAATGAAATGTTTGAACAATTAACGGTTAAATCTAATGATTCGAAAGAATTGGATCGGCTCATAGAACAAAAAGTTACTGATGCTGAATTTGAAAACGAAATAATCTCCGCAGAAGAATTGCAGGAAAAAATTATTCGTTATAAATGTAAAATTAACACTTGTAAAAAATCACTTTCGGTTTCTGAAGTTAGTGCTAACAGTGCAGGAATAAGAATAAACAACATTGAGCCGTTGACAAAAACAGAAGTAAATAATTGTTCTAATGAACATTATTCGAAAATTAAATTACCAGAATTGAACGTTTCAAGGTTCGATGGTCATCCTTGTAAATGGATTGAATTTTGGAATGAATATAAAACATCTATTCACGAAAACAAATTATTATCGAATGTTGAAAAGTTTTTATATTTGAAACAGTTACTTAGCGGAAACGCTGCTAGTGCTATTGCGGGCTATACGATTGAAGCTGAAAATTATACAGCAGCTATAGAATTACTTGAAAATCGATTTGGAAGGAAAGATTTAGTGATTAATGCGCATATGTCAAAATTATTATCGATAGAACAAGTGAAAAACATTAATAATCTACCTGCATTAAGAAGGCTATACGATGAATGTGAAACACAAATTCGTAATTTAAAAACATTGAATGTGGCTTCAGGTACTTACGGTCAGCTATTATGCCCAATTTTAATTAAAAATTTACCTGATCAATTAGCCCTAGAATATAATAGGATTCGTAAAGCCAAAGATTTTGATGTTACTGAACTTATGGATTTTGTTCGTGCAGAAATAGAATGTAGAGAAGCGTCTAACATGCTTTCAAATAATCTTAAATTTAAATCAAGTGTAAATTCTTATGATTACGAAAAAAGGAATTTAAAGCGCAACATTCCCACAGCATCAGCATTGCTTTCGAATGTAAAAAGCAGTTACATATTTTGCTCTAAGCTTCATGAAAGTACCAGTTGTACTGAATTAGGTACTGAACAAAAACGCACTAAAGTATTAGCGCAAGGCTTGTGCGTGAAATGTTTAAAAAGAAATCACAAAAGTGATCAGTGCTGGTCAAAAATAAAAAATTGTCAAATTTGCAAGAGTTCAAAACATTGTACTGCGTGTTGCGGCATAAATCTTAAACGTCAAAATGAAAATAATCCAATTTCAAGCTCTGAGGCTATTGTATCAACTTCCTATTTAAATGATTCAAATAATTCAGAAAATGTACTACTACAAACATGTTCCGCTTTAATTAATGAAAATGCAAAATCTAAAATGATTAGAATTTTAATGGATAATGCGTCCCAAAGATCATTTATAAATTCAAAAACTGTAAAAGATTTGAAAATTCCTATTATTAGAAAAGAAAAATTATTTGTTTATTCGTTTGGCTCCAGACAGCCCTGTGAAAAATTATTCGATGTTGTCTGCGTTAGGTTGACAAACAGAAAAGAACCAGAGAAGAGTATAGATATTGAAGCTTTAGTTACTGATTGCATTTCAGGTGCTCGAATTAGAGCTCCCACAAAACAGATTTTCCATATTTTGAAATTACAAACATTTGAGTTAGCGGATATACAATCAAATAAGCCAATCGATTTACTAATTGGTGCAAACTATTTTTGGTCGATAAATAATGGTGAGGTGATTAAATTAAATGATTATATATATGCGATAAAATCGTTGTTGGGTTGGTGCTTACAAGGGAAATTAGAAATGTTAGAAAGTAGAGTAACTGATTGTGCGATCAACTTTCTAAGTGTATTGAATAATGAATCATCCTGTGAAAATTCTGAATTAACGAACCAATTAAAAGCTTTTTGGGAATTAGAGTCATTGGGGATAACGGATGATAAAAGAGAGTTATCTACACATGATGTTGATTTAATTAAGGAATATGAAACAAATTTAGAGCTTGTAAATGGGCGATATCAAACCTCACTTTTATGGAAATCGGATAAACAAGGTTTAGAAAGTAATTATAGAAATGCTGAAAAGCGCTTCATTAAATTGCGTGATGAATTAAAAAATAATGAATGGTTAAATGCAAATTATTCACAAGTGGTAAATGAATATATCAAAGAAGGAATTGTTGAAAAGACAAACAAAAGTGTAAACAAAACTTATTATATGCCCCATAGAGCCGTCGTGCGTAAGGATAAAGAAACTACTAAAGTTCGTATTGTCTTTGATGCGTCATCGAAGAGTAAAAATTGTGCATCTTTAAATGATTGTTTACAAACTGGTCCTAATTTGAACCCGAGTGTTTTAGATATGATTCTTAAATTTCGCAAACATAGAATTGCTTTTTGCAGTGATTTGAAACAAGCATACTTACAAATTTCAATTGATCCTAGGGATAGGGATTATTTAAGATTCTTGTGGATTAAAAATTCTATTGATGAAGAGAATAATACTCAGATTTTAAGAATGACAAGAGTGCCTTTTGGCGTTGCTTGTAGTTCGTTCATTCTCTCAGAAGTTATTAAATTTCACATACGAAAGTATAAGGATTCGAATCCCGAGGTTTTTAATATGTTAAATGAATGTTTTTATGTTGATGATTTATTTTTTGGATCAAATGATGTTGATAAAGTATTCCAACTTTCATGTAATGCAATAAGTGTGATGAATGATGCACATATGCAATTGCGAAAATTTAAGACCAATTCTCCAGTTTTGACAGATTTATGGGTGAAGAAAGGTATAGTTAAAATGGATGAAAATGTTGAGGACTCTGTTAATACTTTGGGTCTCATTTGGGATACTAAACAAGATATTCTAAAACTAAATGTTAATTCCTTATTGGACATTTTACCTCAAATGAAATACACAAAGCGATTTATACTTCGACTTGCAGGCAGAATATATGATCCAGTAGGATTTTTGGCTCCTTTTGTAGTACGAATAAAGTGCTTGCTTCAAGAACTGTGGAAGGCGGGTTTAGGATGGGATGAAGAAATTCCAAATAGTATGAAGGAAGCCGTGAATTCATGGTGTTCAGAAATTGAATCAATGCCACATTTAGGGATTAAAAGACATTATTTTGCTTCATCTAGTACTATGAATGATTTAAATTGTGAATTACATATATTTTCTGATGCTAACCCCCAAATCTACGGCGCAGTTGCTTATTTCAGATATTTTGATGATAAGGAAAATCCCAATTGTAGTTTTATTATGTCCAAATCTAGAGTTTCCCCGATAAAGAAACTGTCACTGCCACGTATTGAGCTTATGGGCGCATTAATAGGAGCAAGATTAGCTAAATATTTAATCAATTTATTTAAAATCCCCATGAACAAAGTTTATTTGTGGACAGATTCTTCTATTGTCCTTTTTTGGATTAAGGGTTCCGCCAATAAATGGAAACAGTTTGTTTCCAACCGTGTGATCGAGATACAGGAGCTTACTGACCCCGCATGTTGGAGGCATTGTAGTGGATCAATAAATCCAGCTGATAAGATCACTAAGGGTGCAAAATTAGAAAACTTATTAAATGATGAGAATTGGTGGTCTGGTCCTAATTTTTTGAAGAGATCAGAAGAGGAATGGCCACGAGTAATCTCGAAATTAATGCATGAAAATTTAATTGAGAAAAATGAGGAAGTTTTGGTTTCACCAAACGTCTGCGAAAACACCCTTAAAAATGAAACATTTTTTGACTTTGAAAAATTTAGTTCCTTTACGAAAATTGTTAGAGTTATGGCATGGATCATTCGGTTTGTTAAAAAGCTGCGAAAATCTACAACGGTGTTTGAAAATGACTTAAATAGTGACGAGATAAAAAATGCTGAAGAAATTTTGATAAAATACATTCAAATCCAATCTTTTCCAAATGAATATGCGGCACTAAGAAATCAAAATGTAATTTCTAAAGATTCTAAATTGGCTGAACTAAATCCCTTTATAGATGATTCAGGTATTTTACGACTTAACAGCCGTTTACAAAATTCAAAGTTCCATTTTGAAGAAAAACATCCTATATTGCTTCCAGCCAAATGTAAAATCACCGAATTAATAATTAAGTTTGTTCATGAACGAATTGCTCATTCTGGAATTGCACATACCCTTAACACTATAAGAAGTAAATATTGGATAATAAGAGGTAGACAATATATTAAATCCGTATTAAGTAGGTGCACCGTTTGTAAGAGGTATAGTTCAAGACCCGGTGCACAAGTGATGGCTCCATTACCAACTGTAAGATGTTCCGAATCTCCACCATTTAACATTTGTGGACTTGACTTTGCAGGACCTTTGTTCTGTAAAAATAGTGATACTAAACATTACATCCTTTTTGTGACATGTGCAGTCACTCGTGCGATTCATTTAGAATTAGTGAATAGTCTCGCTACTGAATCCTTCCTACTTGCATTTAGAAGATTCATCGCAAGAAGAGGATTCTGTAAAATAATTTACTCAGATAATGCACAAACATTCAAGAGAGCTGAGCAAGATTTGCAGAAAATTTTTCGTTTGATTAACCACCCTGACTTAAAGGATTATTATGCATTTCATGGTATCCAGTGGAGATACATAATTGATAGAGGAGCTTGGTGGGGCGGATTTTATGAACGTTTAGTACGTACAGTCAAGACTAGTTTAAGGAAAACAATTTCACGTTCTTCATTGACTATATGCAAACTAGAGACAATTTTAATTGAAATTGAAGCGATCATCAACTCGCGACCTATTACTTACGTTTATAGTGATTTTAATGAACCAGTAGCATTGACGCCAGCTCACTTTTTGGTGGGAAAACAGTTAACGTCATTGCCTCCTGTAAAGATTTATGATGAAGAAACTTCTAGTACCAGAGATATCTTGATTAAAAGACACAACTATCGTGAAAAGTTGCTGCAGCATTTTTGGAACAGATGGCGGCAAGAGTACATTCTTAATTTGAAATCAGCAAATTCGATAATACCTGTGAAACGAGTTACCAACATAAAAGTGAACGATATAGTGCTCGTAAGTGATAAAAAATATCCTAGAAATATCTGGAAACTAGCTAAAGTGATTGAGGTCTTTACCGGACGTGATGATAAAGTTCGATCTTGTTTATTGAAAACAAGTACTGGTACCATAAAAAGACCAGTCCAGTTGTTACATTCGTTAGAAGTGAAATAACTTTGAACTGATAACAATAACTTTAAATTTTGAACTTTAATCGCTTTAAAAAACTATAATTCTTATATTTAATATCTGAATTCTAATTTCACTATTGTTTATTACTTGTCTTTATTAATTTTTTTTTATTTGCAGTAAAATGCTTGTTAAAATGAGAATTGTAAACATGTGAAAATTGTAAGTATATTTTTTATTTTTGTTTGGTTGTTGTTTTTTTTTTTTAAATGATGAACGTTAAAGGTTCATCGGGGGGGAATTGTGTTGAAACTATTCTCTCCCAGCTGCTTAGCGCGCATCTGCACATGCGCTGTTTTTGTTTTGTTTTTCTGTTCTTTTTTTTTCATCTATGAGTATGAATAAAGTATTGTGCTTGATAAGACGTCATTACTTTGCGTCTTAAAACTTTTGATATAATGATTCGTCTGCCAAATAATGATTATAAAAGCTGAACCACCTCTGAACTGAATTTTATTACAACTACACCCCTGTGGGATTCCTACTTGTTGCAAATAGATGTTGTGGAAGATATAATTACTATGGATTACAAAGTTAAGAAGTGTTTTGAATTTTTCTGCTTTAAAATTGTGAGGAAGATTAATGGAAATTTTATATTCGTGAAAAAGATTGTAAATGATATATATTCTAAGATCTGATAACTCAATATTATTGAAAAGATCTTGAAAGTCAAAAGTCATAATATTGTCTACTGAATCGAGCGATTTAATGTATTGAATTAATTGAAAGCTATTTTTAAGACAGTGTAAATTATCAAGTACAATTGTAAATTTGTTTTAGAATATCCAGTAGAGCTTTATTAGCGTTGTTATAAGTGTTACAGGCAACAGTGACAGTGCAAAATTTAATTGGAGATATGTGAAACTTAGGTATTAGAACTATAAAAGGATAATTAAAGTTATTGAAGGGAAGTTGAAGTAGTTTATAGTAATTATGTATTTTTCGGTTATTAATAATAAAGTTATTATTAGTTAAACTAAAGATGTTACTATTAGTTACTGAAAAGTTTAAAATAGAGAGAGAGAGTAGGACTTACATATAATGGCATAATTAGTAGGTGATTTGTCAACATAAGTTAACACAAAGTCATCCTGTAGTGATTTGATTGAGTTAAGAAGTACAGATTTTTTTTTTTTTAAACACCAGATTTGAATAATTAAGAAATAAAGCATTTTTAATTTTTTGTAACACTAAAACTTTCCATTGAGTGAAGTAGACAATAGGTTTATTATGAGTAATAGAAATTTTATAAATAAATAAATCTAGGTCATAAGAAAACTGTTGAAAGATTTGTGGAATGCCAGTTTTAATTGAAAGTCTAAATTTGGTGCCAAATTCCATGAATTTTTTTAATTGATAATTATCAATAATATTGATATTACCAGTGATAATGTGTCCATGGTCTCTGTCAATATATTTTGACATAGAAGGATCATTGCATTTTCATGTTACAATGTTGGTAAAAGAGGTAGACTTAGATACAGAATTATAATTGAATAACTTTCTGCCAAGAGGAAGAGGATCTTTGAATGTACAAGAAACCAAAATATGTACTAATGATGAAGCCAAGATACTATCTGCAAGCTAATTTATGCACTAAATTAAACAATACCTTAGTATACTGTATAAAAAAATAATGCATTATAGTTATTTATATTTACCTCCCCCCCCCCCCTCTTTATTTTTTAATAAATCAATCAATTTGTTCTTATTTCTTCTTGAAAAATACTTTTTCTTGATTTTGCAATTTTTTGTTTCTGCCCTTTTCCCATGCCAGCAGATAATCAGGAGTTTACTATATGTATTGGATGTATCAAGAAGTTTTAACACTAATTTTGTGTGACATATACTGCAAAATAGTATACCAATTGGTATACCATGTTTGTGTCTCAAGATAACAAAACCGGTCTATAGTTATAAAACCAAAACAGAAATTGTAAGAGTGAAAGTAAAGTTGACATTTTGAAGGTGAAAGATATGCTATTTATTCATCACTGCACTTATTACAAATTTCACCAAATTGCTGGAAAAGCATGTTAATCAATCTGTTCTGTTCATGGGGAAGATATCGTATTGAAACGCATATGCGAATTTTGGTTTTGATGCTTTAATGGTGGAGATTTTGAAGTTACCAATCAAGAACATAGCAGTATAAGATTGACTGCTAAGCATGGAGGATTTGCAAGCACTTTTTGATGAAAATGCATCTCAAATACACACACACACACACACACATACCGGTTTACCCTACCAAGTGAGGTCCCCGTAATTTTGCATTCATTGCGAGGTCCACCTAAAATTATTTATATCTCCGGTATAAATTAACATATCTAAATATAAATTATTGTTTTTTAAACTATAGACATGGGAGAATCCAGATGATCCAATTTTTTTTTTATAGATTAAATTTAAAACTTCCGCACTTTGCATTCAAAGCGAGGACCAGAAGAAGGGAAAATTTGTGGGTTTATTAGGGAATATCTTCTTAAAGTCCCCAGTTAAAAGGGATTGTCTCGTTTAAAACCGGAATGTCAGCTATCAAGTGGGGGGAGTCAAAAACCATTCTTTTCTTTCGCTGAATGAATAACACAAATATCGGTCCACGTGTTTTTACATAAATCACGCAGAAAACATACAGGCGGGAAAATAAATTGCTCTATCTGAAATTGTTTTTTTCCTCCCCCTTTTTTAAAGTATAAGAGAAGTATATATATATATATTTGGCATTATTCGATGGAAAATTATGTGTACATTAAAAAAAAAAAAAAAAAAAAAAAAAAAAAAAGTTATATTTTGAATTATGGTACGTTAACATATCAAAAATTGCACCAAGTTTAAATTCTGAAATCACAATAAAGTTCACAGCTTTAAAAAAAAAAAAAAAAAAAAAAAAATTGTCCAAAACTGCAGATTATCTAAAAATTTTGACAGGGAGGGGGAATTTTTGCTTCCAAACTGCAATTATTCTACAATTTTTATAATGCTTGTTTCAAATACCTTCAGATTATTTAGAGATTTTTTCTACAGATTTTTTTTATTTTTTTTTATTTGGGTTTCCAGGATGATAGCAGCGCAAAGAGATAAACTGATTATATACTTTTACTTATATATTTAAATAGTTAAAAGATGAAAGAATTCTATCTATAGTCCTTATAGTTAAAAGTTTGAGGAGATAATAATATATATAAATTATATATAATTTAGATGTTTCATAAAATAAGTGTAAAATTTTATATTTTTAAATGAACTCAGAGAAGTTCAAACTATCACCTGAAATTAATATTTACGGCCAATTTTTAACTTTTCTTGAATAAGGTTTAAAATTCGCAGTTATTTATTTATTTATATATTTACTAACGTTTATATAATTCAACATAAAAATTAAAGTGATTTTTAATTTTTCACAATTTCAAAAATCGAAGATTGGCTGTTTGCAGATGTAACATAAGATGATTTGAAATTTAGTAGACAGACAGCTCGAAAAAATTGAAATTATAATGCAACGTAATCTGAAATATATATATATATATTCTAAAATTTAAAATTCTTTTAAACTGATAATTATCAAATAGGGCTAATTATATAGAATATATCAGCGATCTAATAATAATAATAATAATAATAATAATAAACAGAATGAAACTAAGCTGCTTATTTAGATTCCAAAATACCGCAGATAGACAAATATACCTTCAAGTTCTTAAAACTCCCCCTTATTAATAGGAGATTAAAAACAAATTTTTTACACAAACTTAAAGAAAAATGTACAGAGACATAGATAATTTTTTCTAAAATATTATTTTTCAAACATTAAATTAGTTAATGATTAACATGGTTTTTAGTGTTTGAAAAGTGCAAGTAAAAACGTGCGAGTAAATATCGACATTCTAATTAAGAGTGAGAAATCAGCAAGGTTTGAAATTTTTTTTTTTTTTTTTTTTTTTTTTTTTCGTTAATTATGAGTATTTTCGTTTCTTTCAAGTGTAGACCAAAAATATCTATGTTATAAAATGTATAATATAATATATGCACTTGAGTATATTTTGATAAATATTGGAGATCCTATATAAAATTTATAATCTTACGAAATTTACTGTGTTTAAAAAAAATCCTGCAGTTTTAAGCAAACACTTGCCATATGTTATTTTCAAACGAAAAATTTATAAAATTTTTCTTTTTCTTTCTTTCTTTAAATTCTAAAAGCTACCATTCATCGAAGATTATTAAATGTAAATATATATATATATATATATATAGGGGAGACCGGGGCACAGTGGACCACTTTTACACTTTAAATTTTTTTTCACCAAAAATAAGAAAGAAAGGTACTTAAAAAAATTAGCAAACATTCTTTAAACCTTTCTTCACATGTCCTAAATTTTTCATGACACTATTTTTAATACATTACGAATAAAAAAATAAATTATGTGCACTATCAAAGTGGACCAACCTCCGTTGTTCATGTTCAATTAATATAAATTACTCATGCTTTTTTCTAAAATTAGTTTCTTATGCAATTCTAGTCTAAATAACATAATTTCAACATTTTCTTTAAATAAAATTATCAAAATTTAAAGGAAATCAAAATAAATAAGAAATCAAATTAGAGTAAGAATCCTATATAAGATTTCCTTTGTCTTTTACGAGCCATCACTAAAAACAATAAGATATATTTTTAATTTGTTTATTAATGTTATATAGTTATGAAAATTATGAAATATATAATTAAACATTATATTACTATTCAAACATTTTTATTAATTATTTTGAGGTGTTAATAATACTTTACATTATATTTGTGAGATAAGTTTAACTAAATATATTTTACTTTTATCTTTTGCATGTTATTTCTAAAAACAACAACAATAAATTTATATAACCTACTATTCATTATATCACATAAACATTTTATTTAATTTTTTTAATATTAAACAATTCAAATAGTCATTAAATTTAGATATTTATAATTATTATACTACTATGCAACTATTTTCCCTTTTTAGAAATTTATTTTATTATAACATTAAGATTATTATTTTTATTAATTATTTTGAGTCACATTATATTTGTATATGTAAAATTAACTAAAATAAATAAGGTATTAAATACAATTTGGACTTTTAAGCACACTGGAAGGCGGTCCACTGTGCCCTATTTCCAGACAAAACAAATAATAATAGTAAAAAGTTTATATATAGACTATAAATATGCTAATAATTTTTTATAAATTTAAAAACAACAATATCTTAACCTTTTCTTAACAACTATCCAATACTTGTAGTCAATAGCTCAGTCCTGGTAAAATTAAAAAAAAAAAACTTCAAACTTGAAAAATTACTTTGAGCAGCTCAAAACATAAAAATTGTATAAAATGGCTACCTTAGCATTTACCATGTGGATTTTTGGATGTAGACAAGTAGTACCATGCTGTCATCTATGAGTCTCAATATAAACTAAAAGAGTTAAATATTAAGTGATTTAAATAAGGGTGGTCCACTGTGCCCCAGTCTCCCCTATTTATTAAGAGTCTTAAATTGAAAAAAATATTTTTGAATAAAATTTTCAAATAATATGTATGTGTGTGTATTTTCGTTTGTTTAACCTACCAAATGCTGACCAAAACCCTTACACATGAGTATTGGAAGACTACATTTCTGTTTCTCGGAAAAACAGAAAAATGCGCGGATCACGATTGGTAGAGTAAATCAGGATGAATATATTTTTATGAATGTTAGAAGTTTCATATTAGTTTTTTCATCTCCCAAAATCAAACAATATTTGAAAAAAAAAAAAAAAAAAAAAGACTTTGCAGTTTTGAAAAAAATTGTTTGACATGTGTTATTTTTAAATGGAAAATTTATTCATTATTATTATTATTATTATTTCTAAACAGCGAACATCGTTTGTTGAGGAAGTTCTTCAAATATACTTAAAAAGCATTTCTATTTTTACTATTATTGTTATTATTACTATTATTATTAATATATTAATATTATTTGAAAGCTGGAAGATTGCCAGCTTGAATTTTTTTAAATATTTATGCAAGCGTTTCTGGAAGAGACATCATTTTAAATAATAATAATAATAATAATAATAATAATAAAAGTCTTTCAATCAAAGTTTTATCAAACATAGTTAAAAACCACTCAGAATGTATCAGCGTTTTTAAAAAGACACCCCAAAATAATTGGGCTATTTATTTAGATTCTAAAACACAGACAAAGTTTCAAAATTATAAAGCTCTCTCTCTCTCTCTGGGGGAGGGGTAGGAATTAATAAAAAAATATTTTTATAGAGATTTTAAGAAAAATATACAAACATCAGTATTTTAATTTTTAAGCATTATATTAGTTTAATATTAATAGGAGCATTTAGTGCCCGAAATACTCGCAAGAAAGCAAAAGTACATACTGTCAGATGGGCAGTCAATTAAAATAAATAAATTAGCAGACTATGAAATTTATTTACTTGTATGTGTGTTTTTTTATTTGTGTATATGTGTTTTTTTATTTGTGTGTGTGTTTATTTTCGTTTGTTTACCCTAACTAAGTGCAGACCAAAGCTCGGTTACACATGAAAACTGAGAGGACCACATTTAGTCCTCGGAAAGGAAAGGTGCGTGGATTTCTATAGGCAAGTTTTATTATTATTTTTATTTATTTATTTTTTATTTTTTACGTTATTTATAAATATGATTTGAAAGAGGGAAAATTGGGAGCTCGAAATTTTTAAAATATTATTTCAATGTATTCTGGGAAATAATATAATATTATTTTATTTTATTTTATTTTATTTCTAAATGACACAGTTTTTTGAGAAAATTCTTTAATTACATATAACAGCCTTTTTTTTTTCTTCTTCTTCTTCTTTTTCTTAATTTATTAATGTGATTTCAAAGAGGGAAAACAGCCAGAACAAAAATTTTAATATATCATTTCAAACTGTTCTAAACAAAAAAAAAAAAAAAAAAAAAAATATATATATATATATATATATATTTTTTTTTTTTTTTCTTTTTCTTATTTTTACGTTATTTATTAATATGATTCAAAAGAAGGAAAATTCAAAGCCCGAAAATTTTTAAATGTTATTTCAGTGAGTTCTTAAAAAAAAAAAAAAAAAAAAAAAAAAAAGTAAGAATAAGTAAAATTACATACAATTAAAAAATATTTTGAACCAAATTTTCAGTTAATATCATGTGGGAAACTGCCTACCTTGCAAAAACCCTTAAAAATGCTAATTACATGCAGATAAGATAGATTTATTAATGACACATCATATGGCTACCTATATTAAGTAAAATTTGTTCACGATGCATTAAGAGGCAAACTAAACGTTCAAAATGTGTAGCTTCTGTAAAAATAAAGTAATTTAAAATGAAATTCAAAGACAGCAAAAATTTTAAAAACCCTAAATTCAGGCGTAGCCCCTAAAAAGTTTCACCCTTCTAATATGTATGTATGTTTGTATTTGCGTTTGTTTAATCTACGCAATGCAGACCGAAAACCGTTCAAACATCAGCATTTCGAGGACCACATTTCTGATCCCCGGAAAAAAAAGGAAATGCATAGATTTCATTAGATAGGGAAAATATATGTATTGTAAAATATATAATATAATAAATATAGATGATTATATTTTTAAAGCATTGGTTGGTTGGTTGTAGGATTTAAGGCTGATTTACTATGCTAGGGTACAAGGCTTTATAAATATTGGATAGTCCATACATGATTTATAATTTTCTGAATCAACCACTCTTTGAAAAAAATCCTGCCGTTTTAAACAATTGATTCTCATATGTTGATACAAATAAAAGATTTATATATATAATTTTATTTCTAACAGAGCTGAAATTTCTAAATTGTACCATTTCTCGGCGAAGTTCTTTATTTATATATAAAGACAGCCGTATTATTTTTTCCTTAATTAATTAATATGATTTGTAAGACGGAAAATTGATAGCTCGAAAATTTTAAGATAACACTTCAAATTATTCTGAAAAAAAAAAAAAAAAAAAAAAAAAAAAAAGGAATTAAAGAGAAATTGCAAGATTGAGATTTGCCAACTCGAAAATTTTAAAATATCACTTCAAATTGTTCTGGGGAAAAAAATTAAAATTAAAATTAAAAAAGATTTGAACCAAATTTTCAACAATTATCTATATGTGTGTTTATGTTCGTTTGTTTACCCTACCCTGTGCAGACCGAAACTCGTTCACAGATTAACATTGCGAGGACCACATTTGGTCCTCGGAAAGAATGATGCTGGGATTTCTGTACACAGTTTTTTTTTTCCTTCTTCTTTTTAGGTCATTTATCAATACGATTCGAAAGAAGGAAAATTTGAAACTCGAAAATTTTTAAATATCCTTTTAGTGTGTTCTAGAAAAATGATTTATAATTTTCATAAATAAACCACTCTTAGAGAAAAATCCTGCAGTTTTAAAGAAACAATTCTCATAAGTTGATACAAATGAAAGATTTTTAAATATAATTTTATTTCTAAAGTATACCATTTATCGACTAATTTCTTTATTTATATATAAAGGCAGCCGTATTATTTTTTCCTTAATTTTTTAGTATGATTTGTGAGATAGAGAATTGCCAGCTCGAAAATTTTAAAATATCACTTCAAATTATTCTGAAAAAAGAAATTTAAATTAAATTAAAATTAAAAAATCTTTTGAACCAAATTATAAACAATTATTTATGTGTGTGTTTATTTTCGTTTGTTTACCCTACCAAATGCAGACCGAAACTCGTTCACACATATTCATTGCGAGGACCACATGTGGTCTTCGGAAAAGAATGATTTTTGGATTTCGGTATAAAGGTTTTTAATTTTTTTTCTTCTTCTTCCTTTTATGTCATTTATTAATACAGTTCGAAAGAAGGAAAATTTGAAGCTCGAAAATTTCTAAATTTCATTTCAGTGTGTTTTAGGAAAATGATTTATAATTTTATGAAATCAACCACTCTTTGGGGAAATTCCTGCAGATGTAAACAAGCAATTCTTAAAGATTGATACAAATGAAAGATTTATTATCATAATGTAATTTCTAAAATTATACTGTTTGTCGACGAAATTCTTCATTTATATATAAATGCAGCCGTTTTATTTTTTCCTTAATTTATTAATATGATTTGCAAGATTGAGATTTGCCAACTCGAAAATTTTAAAATATCACTTCAAATTGTTCCGGGGAAAAAAATTAAAATTAAAATTGAAAAAGCTTTTGAACCAAATTTTCAACAATTATTTATGTGTGTGTTTATTTTCGTTTGTTTACCCTACCCTGTGCAGACCGAAACTCGTTCACAGATTAACATTGCGAGGACCACATTTGGTCCTCGGAAAGAATGACGCCTCCATTTCTGCACACATGTTTCTTTTTTCTTCTTTTTAAGTCATTTATCAATAAGATTCGAAAGAAGGAAAATTTGAAACTCGAAAATTTTTAGATATCATTTTAGAGTATTCTAGAAAAATGATTTATAATTTTCTGAAATCAACCACTCTTTGAGAAAAATCCTGCAGTTTTAAACAAACAATTCTGATATGTTGATACAAATGAAAGATTTATAAATGTAATTTTATTTCTAAACTATACCATTCATCGACGAAGTTCCTTATTTATATATAAAGGCAGCCGTATTATTTGTTCCTTAATTTTTTAATACGATTTGAAAGATGAAAAATTGCCAGCTCGAAAATTTTAAAATATCACTTCAAATTTATCTGAAGAAAGAAATTAAAATAAAATTAAAACGCAGCCGTTTTACTTTTCCTTAATTTATTAATATGATTTGCAATATTGAGATTTGCCAACTAAAAAATTTTAAAATATCACTTCAAATTGTTGTGGGGAAAAAAAATTAAAATTAAAAAAGCTTTTGAACGAAATTTTCAACAATTACTTATGTGTGTGTTTATTTTTGTTTGTTTACCCTACCCTGTGCAGACCGAAATTCGTTCACAGATTAACGTTGCGAGGACCACATTTGGTCGTCGGAAAGAATGATGCCTGGATTTCTGTACACATGTTTTTCTCTTCTTCTTTTAAGGTTATTTATCAATACGATTCGAAAGAAGGAAAATTTGAAACTCATAAATTTTTAAATACCATTTTAGTGTGTTCTAGAAAAATGATTTATAAAATTCTGAAATCAACCACTGTTTGAGAAAAATCCTGCAGTTTTAAAGAAACAATTCTCATATGTTGATAAAAATGAAACAATTTTAAATATAATTTTATTTCTAAAGTATACCATTTATCGACTAATCTGTTTATTTATATATAAAGGCAGCCGTATTATTTTTCCCCTAATTTTTTAGCATGATTTGTAAGATGGAGAATTGCCAGCTCGAAAATTTTAAAATATCACTTCAAATTGTTGTGGGGAAAAAAAATTTAAATTAAAAAGCTTTTGAACGAAATTTTCAACAATTACTTATGTGTGTGTTTATTTTCGTTTGTTTAGCCTACCATGTGCAGACCGAAACTCGTCCACACATTAACATTGCGAGGACCACATTTGGTCCTCGGAAAGAATGATGCCTGAATTTCTGTGCACAGGCTTTTTCTACTTTTTTTTACGTCATTTATCAACACGATTTGAAAAAAGAAAAATTTGAAGCTCGAAAATTTTTAAATATCATTTTAGTGTGTTCTAGAAAAATGATTTATAAATTTCTGAAACCAACCACTGTTTGAAAAAAATCCTGCAGTTTTAAAGAAACAATTCTCATATGTTGATACAAATGAAAGATTTTTAAATATAATTTTATTTCTAAAGTATACCATTTATCGACTAATTTCTTTATTTATATATAAAGGCAGCCGTATTATTTTTCCCTTAATTTTTTAGCATGATTTGTGAGATGGAGAATTGCCAGCTCGAAAATTTTAAAATATCACTTCAAATTGTTCTGAAAAAAGAACTTAAAATTAAATTAAAATTAAAAAAGCTTTTGAACCAAATTTTAAACAATTAATTATGTGTGTGTTTATTTTCGTTTGTTTACCCTACCAAGTGCAGACCAAAACTCGTTCACACATTTACATTGCGAGGACCACATGTGGTCTTCGGAAAAGAATGATGCCTGGATTTCTGTATAGAGGTTTTTATTTTATTTTTTTCCTTCTTCTTCTTTTTATGTCATTTATTAATACAATTCGAAAGAAGGAAAATTTGAAGCTCGAAAATTTTTAAATTTCATTTCAGTGTGTTCTAGAAAAATGATTTATAATTTTATGAAATCAACCACTCTTTGGGGAAAATCCTGCAGATGTAAAGAAACAATTCTTAAAAGTTGATACGTATGAAAGATTTATAATCATAATGTAATTTCTAAAATTATACTGTTTGTCGACGAAATTCTTCATTTATATATAAATGCAGCCGTTTTATTTTTTCCTTAATTTATTAATATGATTTTCAAGATTGAGATTTGCCAACCCGAAAATTTTAAAATATCACTTCAAATTGTTCTGGGGGAAAAAATTAAAATTAAAATTCAAAAAGCTTTTGAACGAAATTTTCAACAATTACTTATGTGTGTGTTTATTTTTGTTTGTTTACCCTTCCCTGTGCAGACCGAAATTCGTTCACAGATTAACGTTGCGAGGACCACATTTGGTCGTCGGAAAGAATGATGTCTGGATTTCTGTACACATGTTTTTTTTCCTTCTTTTTTACGTTATTTATCAATACGAGTCGAAAGAAGGAAAATTTGAAACTCGAAAATTTTTAAATATCATTTTAGTGTGTTCTAGAAAAATGATTTATAAATTTCTGAAACCAACCACTGTTTGAAAAAAATCCTGCAGTTTTAAAGAAACAATTCTCATATGTTGATACAAATGAAAGATTTTTAAATATAATTTTATTTCTAAAGTATACCATTTATCGACTAATTTCTTTATTTATATATAAAGGGAGCCGTATTATTTTTCCCTTAATTTTTTAGCATGATTTGTGAGATGGAGAATTGCCAGCTCGAAAATTTTAAAATATCACTTCAAATTGTTCTGAAAAAAGAACTTAAAATTAAATTAAAATTAAAAAAGCTTTTGAACCAAATTTTAAACAATTAATTATGTGTGTGTTTATTTTCGTTTGTTTACCCTACCAAGTGCAGACCAAAACTCGTTCACACATTTACATTGCGAGGACCACATGTGGTCTTCGGAAAAGAATGATGCCTGGATTTCTGTATAGAGGTTTTTATTTTATTTTTTTCCTTCTTCTTCTTTTTATGTCATTTATTAATACAATTCGAAAGAAGGAAAATTTGAAGCTCGAAAATTTTTAAATTTCATTTCAGTGTGTTCTAGAAAAATTATTTATAATTTTATGAAATCAACCACTCTTTGGGGAAAATCCTGCAGATATAAAGAAACAATTCTTAAAAGTTGATACGTATGAAAGATTTATAATCATAATGTAATTTCTAAAATTATACTGTTTGTCGACGAAATTCTTCATTTATATATAAATGCAGCCGTTTTATTTTTTCCTTAATTTATTAATATGATTTTCAAGATTGAGATTTGCCAACCCGAAAATTTTAAAATATCACTTCAAATTGTTCTGGGGGAAAAAATTAAAATTAAAATTCAAAAAGCTTTTGAACCAAATTTTCAACAATTATTTATGTGTGTGCTTATTTTCGTTTGATTGCCCTACCCTGTGCAGACCGAAACTCGTTCAGATTAACGTTGCGAGGACCATATTTGGTCCTCGGAAGGAATGATGCCTGGATTTCTGTACACATGTTTTTTTTCTTCTTTTTACGTTATTTATCAATACGATTCGAAAGAAGGAAAATTTGAAACTCGAAAATTTTTAAATATCATTTTAGTGTGTTCTAGAAAAATGATTTATAAATTTCTGAAACCAACCACTGTTTGAAAATAATCCTGCAGTTTTTAAGAAACAATTCTCATATGTTGAAACAAATGAAAGATTTTTAAATATAATTTTATTTCTAAAGTATACAATTTATCGACTAATTTCTTTATGTATATATAAAGGGAGCCGTATTATTTTTTCCTTAATTTTTTAATACGATATCAAAAATGAAGAATTGCCAGCTCGAAAATTTTAAAATATCACTTCAAATTAATCTGAAGAAAGAAATTAAAATTAAATTAAAGTGCAGCCGTTTTACTTTTTCCTTAATTTATTAATATGATTTGCAATATTGAGATTTGCCAACTAAAAAATTTTAAAATATCACTTCAAATTGTTGTGGGGAAAAAAATTAAAATTAAAAAAGCTTTTGAACGAAATTTTCAACAATTACTTATGTGTGTGTTTATTCTTGTTTGTTTACCCTACCATGTGCAGACCGAAACTCGTTCACACATTAACATTGCGAGGACCATTATACGCACATTAACATTTGGTCCTCGGAAAGAATGATGCCTGGATTTCTGTACACATGTTTTTTTTTCTTCTTCTTTTTACGTCATTTATCAATACGATTTGAAAGAAGAGAAATTTGAAGCTCGAAAATTTTTAAATATCATTTTAGTGTGTTCTAGAAAAATGATTTATAAATTTCTGAAACCAACCACTGTTTGAAAAAAATCCTGCAGTTTTTAAGAAACAATTCTCATATGTTCAAACAAATGAAAGATTTTTAAATATAATTTTATTTCTAAAGTATACCATTTATCGACTAATTTCTTTATTTATATATAAAGGCAGCCGTATTATTTTTCCCTTAATTTTTTAGCATGATTTGTGAGATGGAGAATTGCCAGCTCGAAAATTTTAAAATATCACTTCAAATTGTTCTGAAAAAAGAACTTAAAATTAAATTAAAATTAAAAAAGCTTTTGAACCAAATTTTAAACAATTATTTATGTGTGTGTTTATTTTCGTTTGTTTACCCTACCAAGTGCAGACCGAAACTTGTTCACACATTTACATTGCGAGGACCACATGTGGTCTTCGGAAAAGAATGATGCCTGGATTTCTGTATAAAAGTTTTTAATTTTTTTTTCTTCTTCTTCCTCTTATGTCATTTTTTAATACAATTCGAAAGAAGGAAAATTTGAAGCTCGAAAATTTTTTAATTTCTTTTCAGTGTGTTCTAGAAGAATGATTTATAATTTTATGAAATCAACCACTCTTTGGGGAAAATCCTGCAGATGTAAAGAAACAATTCTTAAAGGTTGATACAAATGAAAGATTTATTATCATAATGTAATTTCTAAAATTATACTGTTTGTCGACGAAATTCTTCATTTATATATAAATGCAGCCGTTTTATTTTTTCCTTAATTTATTAATATGATTTGCAAGATTGAGATTTGCCAACTCGAAAATTTCAAAATATCACTTCAAATTGTTCTGGGGAAAAAAATTAAAATTAAAATTGAAAAAGCTTTTGAACCAAATTTTCAACAATTATTTATGTGTGTGTTTATTTTCGTTTCTTTACCCTACCCTGTGCAGACCGAATCTCGTTCACAGATTAACATTGCGAGGACCACATTTGGTCCTCGGAAAGAATGATGCCTGGATTTCTGTACACATGCTTTTTTTTTTTTTTTTTTTTTTCTTTTTCTTACGTCATTTATGAATACGATTTGAAAGAAGAAAAATTTGAAGCTAGAAAATTTTTAAGTATCCTTTTGGTGTGTTCTAGAAAAATAATTTATAATTTTCTGAAATAAACCACTGTTTGAGAAAAATCCTGCAGTTTTAAAGAAACAATTCTTATATGTTGATACAAATGAAAGATTTATAAATATAATTTTATTTCTAAACTATACCATTCATCGACGAAGTTCCTTATTTATATATAAAGGCAGCCGTATTATTTTTTCCTTAATTTTTTAATATGATTTGTAAGATGGAGAATTGCCAGCTCGAAAATTTTAAAATATCACTTCAAATTGTTCTGAAAAAAAAAAAAAAAATTAAATTAATATTGAAAAAGCTTTTGAACCAAAATTTAAACAATTATTTATGTTTGTGTTTATTTTCGTTTGTTTACTGTACCAAGTGCAGACCGAAACTCGTTCACACATTTACATTGCGAAGACCACATTTAGTCTTCGTAAAAGAATAATGCCTGGAAATTCTGTATATAGGTTTACATTATATTGGAGATCCCATAAATGATTCATATATATATATATATATTTAAATCAACCACTTTTTGAGAAAAATCATTCAAATTTAAAGAAACACTTGTTATAAATTATTTGTAAGTGAAAGATTTATTATTATTATTCCATTGTACTTCCTTGCGTATCAAACATTTGCGAAAAAAAACCTACAGTTTGAAAGAAACTGTTTGCAAATGCTCTTTTAAAATGGAAGATTCTCTCATTATTATTATTACTATTACTTTTATTGTTTTATATCTAAATATAATTTTTGCGAAAGATCTTTAATTAAAGTGTGTCCCATTTCTTTTTGTTGTTATTATTATTATAATTTTTAACTTTTTAATTGGAAAATTGTCAAGTCGAAAATTAAAAAATATATATATATCAGTCCAAAGTATTCTTTTGGGAAAAAAAGTAATAATAAAATAAAATAAAATAAAATAAAACCAAAATATATGAAATATATTTAAGAGTCATCCGAAATATATCAGCCTTCTAATGAAATATACGTTAATGAAATTCGGCTACTTATTTTATTTATCAAAAATGTCACATATAGGTACATAGACAGACAAAACATCAAGGTTACTTTTTTTTTTTTTTTTTTTTTTAACATTGTATTAGTTTAAAATGAATAGGAGGATTGCACAATTATTTTCACAGTTATATATATATATAAACATACGTTATATATTAATGATTAATATTTAAGTTTTTTTTCTTACAATAAGTAGGAATTATAATAAAATTAACATTATTCTGAAATATTATTCAGACATGTACTGTAAAACAGTGTGAAAAAAAGAGAAAGAAAAATACATTTCTTTTTTCTTTTTAACGAATTACATCACAATAAACAATTAAAATTTAAGTTTTTACATTGATCAGAACAATGACAATCAAATTATCAAAATTATGCTTTTTAAAATTCTGTTTTCATGGCTAATGGAATAAAATACACAACATTTTATTTTACTGGGCTGCGGTACGCCGCTCTGTTTATTAAGACATCAGTGTTTTAAATGTATCATTTAAATTATTTTAATAAAAGACAAAAATTTCATAACATTGAATTTATCGTTGTGATATTTTAATTAGTTTGATAAAGCATCCAAAATAAGAATTTTTTTCCGCCAGATATACGACAAAAATAAACACTTCTAAGGGAGTTCTAAAAATTTTGAAAATTAGGACAATTAATCTCAATATAAATATTTCATGTATGTGCATTAGTAATTAGAATTCGCCATTTTCCGCTTCTTCGCGGTGATCAAATTATATACAAAATATTTAATGTTCTCCCACGTGCGTCCTTTTAACGTTTCTTTTTCCTTATTTATGCAGTCCATACATTCTTTTTTTCCAGGCACTTTTAGTAACGCGATGAAATGGGAAAGGTGCTTTTTTACAGCAATTGTTTCTTCTTTTGACCATGGAATGCGTTTAAGTGCACGTTTTCGTTCTGGTCGTTCCGTCATATCTTTATAATCTTCATCAATGCATTCTTGCCTTTTCTTCCATCCTTTTCTCACTGAACCCGTTACTTTGTTTATTTTGCGCTTCTTTTGTGTTATCTTATTGTTTTTCTCTCTATTATTTTGTTCATCTTCATTTATTACTTTAGATGTTATATCCTGTACCTGATCGAATTCTTCTTCAATCTCTTCTTGACTCTCTTCTTCACTTTCTCCTCCACTTTCTTCACTAATGTAAGAGTCTTCAACGTTAATATCATCTAAAGATAGTCCTTTATATGATTTAATATCTCCCTTTTCAACTGCCATTAGAATTTTACTTACTTTGGCCAAGTATATTGTACTTTGGGGAAGCCTATAGTATTCACGGTGGACTCTAATATCATGACCTAGAAATGCGGCCAAATTATCTAATTCATTTTCTCTTAGATTCATGACTTGCGACAAAGTCGCTACATGTTTTCTCAATTTAGTTGAAGTTATATGCGTTGGATGTTCAGCGCCACATTCTTTGGTAAATTTTCGCAAAACATCTCCACCCCTGATGGGTTTTAGTGATCCAAAATTGGATTTTGCAAAGATATAATCATTATTTTCATTTACTCCTGCAAAAGTGCGATGCTTAATAAGCAGATCGACGCATAACATCATTTCTTTTGTAAGGAGTACTGGTACTTTTCGACCACGCTTCCCACGCACCTCTAACAAAGTGAGTGATTTTGAAAGTTTTTGTTCGAATTCAGTAAGACATTCCTGGACCTCCGTCTGTGACGTACTTGTTGTATCCCGTTTCTCAAATGTTTCGATTTTTATTCTCTCAGCTTCTCCGCTTCTTTTTCTATTAAATAGCAATACCCGGGCCAAAGTTACTTCACAAAGTTTTCTCCATCCTTCTGGAGTAGGTTTATTTAACATTAATTGCCTGTATTGTTTTGTTTTATCTTCCAGGTACTTATGCAGTTTTGTGAGATCCTCAGCAAATGGGAGTAATTGTAATTTATTCCATTTATTCTCTTCTAATGTTGCAAGAGCCCGTGATGACACTTGAGAAGTCCATTCCATCTCACATAGGTTTATGAACAAATCGGCGGTATTTTGTAATTCCTCATTCTGCCCTATTATCGCATCAGATTTTATAATTGCAGCACATTTTTTCAATGCATGACCAATTTTAAGAGCTAGTGATGGTATTGAATACTTATTATTAACAGAATTAAATCCGCACAGATCTTTTACGGCTGTAACAACATTGTTAAACTGAGAAGGCACTAGACAATCTTTAAGTTCGGTAATCCTTTTATCAGTTTTTCTTGCAGAAAGAAGAAATCTTCCCAATTCCCGCATCTTCTCGCTTACGTATAAGTGTAAATGGGGCTCATGGCCGTGCTTTTCATACAATTTTGAACCATATTTTAAAATGGTTGGGTCATTTCTGCACGCCAGGTACACACTATCGCTGCTCATTCTACTTAGCACATTATCTTTTAAACCTTTGGAAGCAGTTTCAGGTACCGGTAATAGCATCCTCGAATATGGTTGTGTAATCCTACCTGGTCTTGATCGTCCGCTGTTTTGACCTTTTTTATCAAAACATTTCTTGCGATGCCTCCACAATTGGTTTTTTTTAAACATCGCACTGCATATTTCGCAGGGTTGGTAGTCTTCTACAACGACATCAGTGTTTGGTCGCCTTAGGGGAATTATTTTCCCACTATTTTTTATAATAGTTTCTGTGTTGTGTTTAAAATTCCCCACATTTCGTAGTTTATTTAGTAGGGCAGCCCTCTCCTTGGAACCCTTTTCCAACGAAAGTAATTGTTTAACTTCGGCCTCGTCTTTATGTCTTCGTTCAAAATGTCTTGGTAGTTTTAACTCCAAATTTCCACAATAAAGACAAGACTGTCGTTTATCCCATTTGCGGATATGTTTTGTATTATTAGATTTATATACTTCAGTTGTGCTTATTGGATTTAAAATGGCATTTGGGCTTTCAGAAGGAGAAGTAATTTTAGTTGCATTGCGTTTCACTTTAGTTCTGTTTATTGGTTTTGAAACTGCATGTGAATTTTTTGAAGGTGTGGTAATTTCAGATCTGTTTCGTTTAACATAATTTCTTGCTGAGACAGCTTCTTCACAAAATTGTTTAGCTAAAAAAAAAAAAAATAAAAAAATAAATAAATAAAATAAAAACATTGATTATTAACACTTTAATATACTGCATTCATAATTTATTAATTAAAGCTAATTTTGTGTAAAGAACCTTAATTTTCATGCAAATTCCCATTTTGAAGGTATCCGTGATTTTGAAATTTTTTTAATATCTTATGTTTGTTTCTACGAATGAATTGCTAAATGAGTACTCATTTAACAATTGAATTTAACAATTTCAGAATAGGAAAACGGGATTTGAAAATGACAATTAAGTAGTGTGTAATTCTGTATAATTTAAATTTTACTACAGATTACCATGGACATTGGATGAGCTTGACGATCTGTGATTCACCCGCTGAAGACTCTACTAATTTCCAAGTTATTTTATGAAGGAAATTATTTTACTAAAATTACTCATTATCTAATTAAAAAAAAAAAAAAATCCATTTTCGGATTCAGAACCATTAAATATATTCTTATTTTCCTAAACTTTAATTTTTGAAGCTATAAACTGAAGAAAATGCACTCAGTTTTTTATTATTATTATTATTATTATTATTATTATTCTTAGCTCCAAAATAAAGTTTAAAAAATTTAATCTTTGGAAAGTAAGAACAAATTCTGAATGTATAAACGGAATTTGTAAAGCATTATATGTATTAAATAATCAATCATTTTTGTAACATATATCTCCATAGCATAATACAGGCTTTAACTCCCAACAATGATAGGTAGGAAGATTATTGTACCACAAGAATAACATAAGAAAGGGCAACGTTACATATTCTGGGGCAAAACTACTACAAACACTTTTCTGGTTATTATCTAAATAGATATAATACTTTTTGTGCGAGATCTTAATTAATTAATCAATTTATTTATTTATTTATATAGGAAATGTAATAATAATGTACAGAATTCCTACTATATTTTCGCTTCTAATTCTATCAAGAATTTATTAAAAGAATATAAAAAGTATCTTGATCTCAGTATCCGACTACGGAGTCAAAAATGGGTGTTTCTTATTTGAAAAAGTTAAGTTGATTGACGCACGCCTATCCAAAATTTAGCTATCCCGTTAATAAATAGACGTTATTACCAATTCTTCGGGACCAGATGCATGTTTCTAAGATAATTTAAAGTTAATATATCTTCCCACCCCCCTAACTACATCAATTGTTTCCATAGTTTCATTTCTCACTTCATTCACAAATCTCACATTTATTTTATTTTTTTAATTGACTGAATATTTTATTTATTTATTTATTTATATTTATTTATTTATTTATTTTTTGTTTCTGTCCTTAATTTTGTTTTCTATACTTTGATGTTCTCTCCCAATATATATATATATATACAAGAGAGCGAGAGAGAAATCTCGTGCTTTCAGAATGGCATTCATGAATCTATCTATCTATAATAATAAAAGATGTCTGTCTCTCTGTCTGTCTGTCTGAGCATATATATGTTCAGCCCCTACTGAACGCAGAAGTATAAAATTTGACATCACATACGGGTGTTTAGAAGCCTTCTCGAGTTCATAGTGAAAACAGGATTTAAAAATTTTAATTAGTTCCGGAGATATTAATTAAAATATAGACCCATGTCGATCGAAAAAGGATCAAAAAAGAAACATTCTACCAGCAGACGATTTTCTAAGCTGTCTCGATCGGAAACAAAACACATGCGAGACAATTGTCTGCGATAAAAAAGGAAATGAATGTAACCAATTAAGATATCACATGTTTTGTAGTGGGGATAAAAATTGCAATTTTCAAACTTTTTCAACTTTTCATTCACGTTACATTTAAATTAATATTTGGCCTAGACAGCATACTATAAAATAAAGCTACTGTTCAATATTCATGGAAATATATGAATAAATAAAAAAAATTACGTATTTATTGGAAAAAGATTAAATTTTCTTTTATACTTTGCAGTATTCTAAATTGAGATATGCCGTTGAAATTTCGTAGTATTTGGTTTTAATGCCCGATAATTCGATTGTGAATATTTTTGAAAGATTACGATTTTTCGGAAGGGCTTGAGAGAGGGGGAAAAGGGGCATAAATTAAAAAAAAAGAGTTACAGAGTTTGAAATTAGTTGGTATATTTAGATTTTAAGGCAAGGTAAATCGATTGCGGATATTTTCGAGTGTAAAATTATTGTTATCGACGGAAAGGAGGGGGGAGGGGGAGCGAAGAGGCAAAGATGTAGAAAAGGAACGGGAGTTTAGGAGAAAACAACGGAATACCCAGAACACCTTTATTCTTTAATATTTTGTAGAGTTTCGAATTCGAATTTCTGCTCACATATCGTACTAAGGATTTTTAACGTTATATAGCCCGGAATTATGCAAGTTTCGGAGAAAACCAGGGATAAGTCGGATTACTGAGAGAAATTTCAGAATAAAAAAAAAAAATACATTTTAATTTACATTTAATTGCAAATAAAATTTTATTCTAATACGTGTATTTCAAATTCTAATTATGATTAATTTTTTTTTTTTAGTACGTCATTCGATACATATTTTAAAGTACTTTTACATTATCGAAAGTGGAATTCGAGATTTCACCCGATTTACACGTTTTGAGGTTTCCTGATTAGGTTTTCTTTTAGCTACTAATTAAAATAATTTCTTAAGTAATACATCATTAGAAAGCTTTTTTGATTTGGAATCGAACAGTAGATTACAGAAATTTCTACCGCCAGATGGCGCTGTAATATTTCAAAATTTCAATTTCTAATTATGATTAAATTATTTTTAATCCATCATTCGAAAGATATTTTAAAGTTCTTTTAAATTATCGAAAGTTTTCACCATATTTACACGTTTTGAGGTGTCCTGAATCAGTTTTCTTTTATATCTCAGTTATTAATTAAAAAAAATTCATAAGTAATACATCATTTGAAAGCTTTGTTGAGTTGATACACATTTTAAAGTACTTTTACATTATCGAAAATGGAATTTGAGATTTCACCCGATTTACACGTTTTGAGGTGTCCTGATTAGGTTTTCTTTTGTATCTCAGCTACTAATTAAAATAATTTCATAAGTAATACATCATTAGAAAGCTTTTTTGATTTGGAATCGAACAGTGGAATACAGAAATTTGTACCGCCAGGTGGCGCTGTAATAATTTAAAATTTCAATATTTCAATTTCTAATTATGATTAAATTATTTTTAATGCATCATTCGAAAGATATTTTAAAGTTCATTTAAATTATCGAACGTTTTCATCAGATTTACACGTTTTGTGGTTTCCTGAATATATATATATATATTTTTTTTTTTTTTTATCTCAGTTATTAATTAAAAAAAGTTCATAAGTAATACATCATTTGAAAGCTTATTTTAGTTGATACACATTTTAAAGTACTTTTACATTATCGAAAATGGAATTCGAGATTTCACCCGATTTACACGTTTTGAGGTGTCCTGATTAGGTTTTCTTTTGTATCTCATCTACTAATTAAAATAATTTCATGAGTAATACATCATTTGAAAACTTTGTTGATCTGGAATGGAACAATAGATTACAGAAATTTCTACCGCCAGATGGCGCTGTGATATTTTTAAATTTAAATATTTCAAATTCTAATTATGATTAAATTATTTCTAATACATCATTCGAAAGATATTTTTAACTTCTTTTATATTATCGAAAGTGGAATTCGAGATTTCCCCTGATTTACAATTTTAAGGTGTCCTGATCAGGTTTTCTTTTGCATCTCAGCTAATTGAGTAAGACCGTTCAAAATTGGTATATGTAAGTTAATTAGGAGGGGCTGGAAGGGTGGGGAAGGAATAGGCGCGCAGCGCGCATGGGTTTGGGCCCTGGTGCGAGTTTTTACCCGATGATAAAAGATTTTTTTTTTTTTTTTTTTTCTTAATAATAAAATTTTGAGTTGAGAAGGAATATGCGTGTACAGCGCACGTACATCCTCAAACGTGCGCGCGCAGCGCGCATGGTCTGCCCTACCGAAGGCAGTGGGGTCCCGGTGTGAGTTTTTACCCGATGCTAAATGATATATATTTTAATTCCTTTTCTTAAGAATGAAAGTTTATGAGTAATAACATGGAATTTTGAGAAGTCATAAGGATGGTGAAGGAATACGTGCGCGCAGCGCACGTGTCTACGCTGCCGAAGGCAGTGGGGACCCGGTGCGACATTTTTCCCGATCAGAATTTTTTTTTCTCTTTTTTTATCACATGATAAAAATTAATGCAATTTTGAGAATTCATTAATTATTGTGATTCATTTAAAAATAGTGACCAGCGAAGCGGGCGTAGCCTGCTAGTGAGATAATAAATACATCTCAACAACATAGTGTGACTATAAATCTGTGAAAAAATTCTTCGCGTTTTCCATGTACCATTTAAGAGTAAAAATAGATGACGCATAATCCTGCAGCATTATAATCTAAAATGTTTAGTAAATTGTGTATCTATCTAGGTATATTAAATTTATTAGCTTACTCATAATTGCCAAAAATCGTAGAATTGATTTTTTCTTCAATATAAATCACCGAAATAAAAGTGAAAAAAAGACTTTTCTCTACAAATTATAAAACAAAAAAGTTTAAATTAAAAACTAAAATTAAAAGTTTCTATTTTTTTTTTTTTATATATATAATTTCTAAATTCTCTGAATTCTCCCTGTTTTGCTATAAATTTTGAAATTCTCGGAATTCTCCCTGTTTATTATAGATCTTTAAAGTTCCTTGAATTTTTAAGTGCTACGCCCTGCTGCGTGAATTTTTAAATGTTACTGCATTGTGTTTAAAGTTTTTACCCATTGATATTTTATTTATTTTAATATTTTACGTTGAATGAAAAAAAAAATAAATATATATATATATTAATATTAGAGATGTCAAATTTCCTGAAATTGAGGCGGTGGAAAAAAAAACCCAGTTTTTTTTTTTTTTTTTTTTTTTTTTTTGGGGGGGGGGTGTAAAAATGATGAAAAAATGAATTTTTACATTTAAAAATAGGATTTCTTAATGCTTATAATATCTTAAAAACTATAAAGTGTTAAACATTTAAAAATATATGCAATCCATATAATGTTTTCCTAACAGAAATATACAAAAAGATTTTACTACTAAAAAATGAGCCTTTCTGTTTTACAACTGCCGGTATCTTTACTTGTACAAAACACTAAAAACTAGTAAATCATCATTCAACCATTAATTTTGCATGGGTGTGCATTCCTATATAATGTTCATCTCCCAACACATTGATACAATGAATTTAGAATCAAACGGACACACACACACAAAAAATAAATAAATAAATAAATAAATAAATAAAAATAAAAAAAATATTTCATCGCCCCGAACTTGATTTCTTTATATCCGAAACACAAATCTAAATGAAATTTAATGATTCATCTGAAAATCATGCAAAACTTCATAAAGTTATAAAATAAAATAATTTTTCATCGTCACACAGTTAGTTAACCATTTTAATTTTAATTTATTTTTTATTTAATTTTATTTTTTTTTAAATTGAAAGATTTTCTCAAGTCGACCCAACTTGTTTAAAACTTAACCTAACCAGCAGGAAAAAAATTCAGTCAACCTAATCCGAGCCAGACCCACAAGAAAAAAAAAAAAAAAAAAAAAAAAAATCTGTCAACCCAGCCCCCAAGAAAAAAATCCAGTCAACTCGACCCATAAGAAAAATAAATCAATAGCCTACCTGACCCGAACTTCACATGTAAGAGGAAAAAATTTAGTCATCCAGACCCAAACTTGATTCGGCTAAAATTAGGCTCGGGTAAAATTAGTTTACTGGACCTGATGTTGGACTCTAATTTAGATTCTGACTTAAAATGATGTTAATCACAAAGATAAAATAAAAGTTTAATTTAAAATTAATTTAAATTCAAAATTTTAAAACAAGTTTTACTATTTATTTATTTATTTATATATTTATTTTTTTCTTTTGTAATATAAAAGTTATTAACTCAGATGTAAAAGACATAAATCAAATAGGTTTTTACATATATATATATATATTTTTTTTTTAACTGTTTCACGCATTCATTTCTATGTGTGTATGTGTACTATATACCCACACACATTTAAATACTACAGTTAGATAAGTCTAAGCATGTATATTCAAGATAAAAGACTGAAGTATAAAGGATCTCGAGAAGAATGCGTAATTTCAAATGAATTAAATGGGAGGAGGGGGGGGGGTAATTTTTCTGAATACATTATTTTATTATAGAAATTTCAAAAATTTCAATTTTTCGGGGGGAAATAAACCCTTTCGGAAAAAACCCCGAAAAGAACTGTTTTTAGTTCCCCATCATACTATAGGTATGGGGATCTTAGGTAATCGTGAAAATTTTCGACCTCGGTTTTTTTTTACTTTTTTATACGTTTTCAGGTGTGAGGAATCCGAAAATGACAAAATTTGTATGGTGTCTGTCTGTAGGGTGTCTGTTAGTGTGTTAGTCTGGCAGTGGGTTAGTGTGTTAGTCCGTTAGTTTGTTAGTCTGTGTACACAATATCTCACGAACAAATTGTCGCAGAGAGGTCAGATCAGTTTTAAAATATTACTTTCGACACTGGCAAGAACCCTATTCATTTGCAACATCCGAATTAAAAAACTTCGTAAATTATTAGAAATTTACGATTTTCTTAACATGGGAGAATAGGACAAAAATTCACTTAAACGTGCATTAAATGGAAACTTTTTACTGTAAAAATGTCAGACCAGTTTTAAAATATCAGTTTTGAGGCCGAATAAACATCGGTAACTATAAATATGCTACTTTGAAAATTTCGCAAGTTACTGGAAATTTACGAATTTCTTAACATGGCAGTATACGGCGAAATTTCACATAAACGTCAATTTTGAGAGATATTTTCACCGTAAAGATGTCAGACTACTTTTGAAATATTATTTAGGACACTGGCATGAACATTTATGACTATGAATTTTCCAATATAAAAATTTCGCAAGTTATTGGAAATTTGCGAGTTTCTTAACATGGCAGAATAGAGCAAAATTTCACATAAACGTCAATCTTGAGGGATGTTTTCATCGTAAAGATGTCAAACCACTTTCGAAATATTATTTAGGATATTGGCATGAATATCATAGACTATGATTTTTCCAATTTAAAAAAATCCGTAAGTTATTTCGAATTTACGATTTACTTAACATGTCAGAATAAGGCAAAATTGAGCTTAAACTTCCATTTTGAGGATCATAAATACATTAGACAACTTCAAAAGTACATTTATGATATTTGTTTGAACATGATTGAATACAAATATTCTAATAGGAAAATTTCGTAAATTATTCGTAATTTACGATTTTAACAACATAGCGAAATTGTAAATTTTTCATATAAATATGAATTTTGAGGATTATTGCATTGGAATAGTAGCATGAAAACTAAACAACGGAATTGACCCTGATAAAATAAATTAATAAGTTAGAATAAGATGAATATATCGAAGTGAATGGTGGACAGCCTATTAGGCGGGGATTTTATCCTGTCACTGTATCAAGCTTTGGTCAAATTCATTTCTTTTAACATGATTATAATATGTCTCGCACTATAAATTTACGAGAACATAAATAGGATGGGAAACTGAGCAGTCCACCTATGCCAACTAGTTTTTTGTTGTTGTTGTTGTTGTTGTTGTTTGTTTGTTTGTTTGTTTGTTTTTCCAAAATTTCCGGTTTTTTGTCGGACCATTCCCATCTCTAATTAATATTTTTTTATGTGTTATGAGTAAATTGTATGCTACAATTATTGTTTATTTAAACATATTAAAATTAAACTATTATTATTTATCATTATTATTATTATTATTATTATTTCCCTGCTGTCAAATAAACACAAAACGTGGTAAATATTTTTTACACTTCTATTTTCATTTAATTAATTTCACTTAATATTTTTATGAAAAAAAAAAAAAAAAAAATCAAACAGAACATGAGCTTATAGGATAGCGGTATAGTACAGTCAATATTCACCATTTACCATTTCTACCTATTTTCCCTTTTTAGAGATAGGCTGGTGTGTAAGAACTGATAAAATTGATGAAGATATATACATTTTGTTTTTTGTTAAATTTATTATTAATATGAAAATATATGTATATACAATCAAGTAACAAATAATAATAATAATAATAATAATAATAATTGAAATTCTTAGGTTTAAAACTGTATTCTAATTTGAGAAAGTCTTAATATTTTAGAAACATACTTCCTATCATAAGAATTGTAGCGGGATATCTGCATCCATTCTTGTATTTAACTGTGCAAGCTTCTCCAATAGTGAAATTTCCTGAAACACAACTTTTTTTACACACGTATTTTATTCCATCTTTGAATTCTACAACAGCCCAGTCTTCCGAACCTGAAAGAAATAAACCATTATTTGATGATAGGTGTAATAATAATAACTATTTTAATTAATCTGTCCTTTTTTATTATTATTAATGAAAACAAACCTCTTTTTCACTTTTGTAATATATACAGGGTGTTCCAAAAGTCCCGTACCGCCTCCTAACTCGAAAATGAGTCAGAATTTTGAAAAAATGCCGAAACACCTATTTAATGAACTCGAGAGTGACCTCTTTTGCGAAAAAAGTTTGGGCCCGGGGAGTTAGGGGGCCGCTAGGGAGGGCAATTTTGAAATTTTAAATAGAAAGGTGTGTTTTGTGATATATCTCTGGAAACGCCTCTTCAAAACTTTGAATTTGATATAAAGTTTCGCCCTATGATGATTATTAATGGAGATATATGAGTTTTTAGACTTTTGAAATGTGGATTTTATACATATGTATCCCCTTTAATAATTAATGCAGAACAAAACTATTTAAGCTGAATTCATTGCCTTGAAGAGACGTTTCCAGAGATGCATTACAAGACATACTTTACTCAAAAATATTTGGGCACGGGCAAGGGGGTGGTAGGAGTGCCGCTAGGGAATGCAGCTTTAAAATTTCTAATGGGAAGGGAAGGTATGTCTGATGATACATCCCGGGAAATGTCTGTGGGACTTTTGAACCGCCTTGTATATATATGTATATATATATATATATACACTGAAGAATGAAACTGTAATTACTTGAAATTTTAAATATGAAAGTACAGATTTTGTTAAAATTTTGAATTTGTGAACATAAACATTTTATTTATTTTCAAAGATGTAAAAGGTATGCCAAGTACATAGTATAAAATAAGTGCAGAGTCACAAATTAAAACAGAAAATATTTTAAATGCGCCATAAAAAATTAATATAATTAACGTATTTCGAAAGAACAAAATATTCCTTCATTAGGAAGGAAATGCTTTTTACCTTTATGAGATAAAATACGGCTTAGGATTTTCTGTGCTTTTTTATAAAATAATGCGCATTTCTTGCCTGATGAAAAAAGACTTTTCTTCTCAAAACGCAACCTTTATTATTCATATACAACGCAGAAATTTTTCATTACAATTCAGTTTTCGGAAGTTAATATCAAATATGTCAACGCAGCTGGAAGTTGTAAGACTTTAATATTTATGAACACAGAATAAATATATTTTTAAAAGCTTCATTTGATATTTATCAAAAATAGGGAATATTTTTTTAATTAAAAAATTAACATTAATAGTCAACAGTGTATAAATTAACCAACGTTAAAAAACTGGAAAGCTTGTGAAAGTTAAATATGTAATACATAAAGTAAAAATCCGGATATAATTATTTTCCTAAATTTCTATAAAGTTAAAATAATAAAACAAAATACATTTTTATACCCCACCCTTCACCCCATGAATAAAAAATATATGCCTATTTATAATGCAATATAATTGTAGAATGCAAGAGATACAAATGAACAGTTTCCAAAATTATCTATGAATTTAAAAATATATATTCAGGATTCAAATGAAATATGAATTAATCCATAATACTCATACTTTAATCATTAAACAATTATGCATGGAAATAAAACTTTATATAAAGTAATAGGTGTTGAAAAGTTAATGAGCTTTTGAACGGGCATGTTATATAAGATCATACATAACAAATATGAAACAAGTATAACAGAAATAAATAAATGATAAGTAGAAGAAAGAGCAGAGACCCCTACGGCTATATATATATATGCGTACACACACACATGCACACACACATATATATATATATATATATATATATATATAAAGAAAAAAAATATTACTGTACTTCAATTATTTCTTTATTTTGATTTTTATTAGAAACATTTTTATTAGAAATTATTAACACTACTATATAACATTTAAGAATTTAAATAACTATTTTTAGGTTTATATGAAGGCTAAACCAGTAATTAATACATAACAAGTGTAAATTATCATCACAATAATTGTATTTTTAAAAAAATTAAGTTATTGATAAAGGTGTTTAAGATAATAGTTAAAGTATTATATCAAATTAAAATTCATTTTAACGAGTGTGTTTCAATTATGTGAAATGTTGTCTAACACAGTGAAATGTTGTTTAACACAATTGTTGATGTCCTATAATCGTCTCGGAAACAACCCCTAGGGGTGTGTCCCAGACCGTCGGCAATTGCCCATCTGCGCAGATCTAGTGCGACGTAAAACCCAACCAACCAACCTATAATCGTCTCTAATCTCATTTAAACCAAAAAAAAAAAAAAAGAGAGAAAAGAAAAAGAAAGAAACTTTTCTTCTTACTGGTCATAAAATTAATTACGTTTTTCAAAGATATCTCTGTAAGTTTTAATTTTCACTTGCTTATTATTATTATTTTTTAATTTCATTAATTATTATCTTCATTTTAACTACAATAATGTCTTACAAAGATTTTGAAAAAGGTTTAGCGTCCATCAAACTGGTTTAACCGTCTTCACTTGTCTGTGGTGGACTCCGCTCCTTAATCTTTTAATAATTATTATTACAATTTTTTTTTCTGTTATAGTTTGTTTACATTGGTTACACATAACTCACCAATCAATATAGCAGATAAGGAATACAAAAATTTTTAAAACTTTAAAAATACATTTTAATAAAAAAAAAACATTAAAATACACGACAGATGTTTCGGCTGGAATACTAGCCCTCCTCAGTGTCAAACATACAAGCACAGCATTTACAAAAATTCATAATACATCATAACAAGAGTATATATTTAGGAGGCATAGCTTTAGCAGAATGTTGCATTTTAAAATACATAATGAAACTTTTTATAATCACGTACAATTTGTGAAAAAATTACTGTCTGTGTCAGACATACTTGGGGTGGGGAAGGGGGGGGGGAATAAAATTATATTTTATATCACAATTTTCCCGATTTTAATGATATATTTTCTATAATTATCACCTACTTTTTATGAAAATCACAATGAGTGTATTATACATCTGTGGGACAAGGGGAGAGGGGACAGATAGAAATAAAATATATTCTTTTTTAAACAACCCTATTATCAATTTTTTAAAACACCTTGTATAACCACGTACAATTTGTAAAAAAAAATGACAATAAGTTTCAGACATACTTGGGGGTAGGTTAATGAGGGAATGGCGGGGGGGGGGGGGGAGGAAAATAAAATGATTTTTTATATCACCATTTTACAGATTTTATTGATATATTCTATAACTATCACTTACTTTTTATGAAAATCCCAATGAGTGTATTATATACCGGGCGGGGGGGGGGGGGGGGGAGGGTTGCAGATGGAATTTTGTTTTTTAAACTACCCTAGTAATTACAGTGCGTGTACACATATCTGGGGGGGGGGGCGGTTGCTAATATGGGACAGAGTAAAAAAAAATATGGTTGCTTTTATCACTATGCTAGCTATTAAATGAAACTTTGTATGACTATCACTTACTTTTTATTAAAATTTTAATAAAAGTTACCTGTTTTTAAGAAAGGGAGCAAGTGGCAGAGGGGCAGATAAAAAACACAATCTATTTAAACAACACTTAATATAGATTTTTTTATTGATATTTTGTGTAAATATCACTTACTGTTAATGAAAAATTACAGTGAGTGCTACCTATGTCTGGGTGAGGGTGGTGGTGCTGGAGACAGAAAGATACAAATGATGTGTTATATCACTATGCTTTGCACTTTAATAAAATTTATTATATATATCACTTAATTTTTAGGAAAATTTCCGCTGATTGTTATATATATCTTGGGGAGGGAGCTATGAGGGCAGAGGAGAAAAAGGATTGTATAAATATCACAATGTTACCAATTTTAATTAAAATTTTAACAACTATCACCTACTTTTAATGAAAAATTACGGTGAGTGTTACCTATACATGGGGGACAGGTAAGGGGGGGGGGGGGTTGGTTGGTTGTAGGATTTAAGGCCGATTGACTCCTGATGTGTCCTAGGCCTAGAGGGGGGAATGCCCTCCGTGGGGGTCTTTCTAAGGGGTCCTAGCCCGTATTTACGCAAAGGTAAGGGGGGGGGAGAAAAAAAATACGATTGTTTTTAAATCACACTGCTTCATATTTATAGAAAATTTTGTATAAATGTCCTTTATTGTTTATAAAAATTTTTAAAGAGGGCTGCGTATCACAGTATCTTTCAGTTTCTAAATTAGTATGCAAAATTTCAATGCATTGTTCAAATCAGACATTAATTAAAAGTTAATATCAAACAATGGTAAAAGATTATTCTGAAACAGGATTTTTTTGTTTAATCTGTCCCTTCGCTCTTCCCCTTGTAGAAACAAAAAATTTTTACCATCGTTCGTAATTTGAAGTATTTTAGAAGTAACAATTAAGAAAAATGCAATTTTTTCCGGTGCGCTTTTTTCTGCAATCCGGAAAAAATGGCACTTTTATTAATTTCTCTTTGTAAAACTCGTGCTAAACATCAACGAGAGCGTAAGTTTTTCATTTCTACATGGGGAGGGAGGGGGGTGGAGGACAAAAGACACAGATTAAAAGAAGAAATTTCATTTTTGAATAACATTTTCAGATTTAAATCATACATTGAATTAATAATAACAGGAGACTTGGCGTTGGAATATTAAAACCCGAATAAACTACTACGTCAGAAACGCCAAAGAAAAATATTGCAAATGCATACAGCTGTTTCGGTAGCCTAAAGCGTACCGTCTTCAGTGCAAAAAGGATATCCTTTTTGCACTGAAGACGGTACGCTTTAGGCTACCGAAACAGCTGTATGCATTTGCAATATTTTTCTTTGGCGTTTCTGACGTAGTTTGCACTGAAGACGGTACGCTTCAGGCTACCGAAACAGCTGTATGTATTTGCAATATTTTTCTTTGGCGTTTCTGACGTGGTAGTTTATTCGGGTTTTAATACATTGAATTATTGAGTACAAACTTATAGGAAGCGAAAGAAACTGATACTTAACCCCCACTGTAATGTTTATGCACTGTAAGTAATATTTTTACAAAGTTGCATTAAATCGGCAAGAAGATGGTATAAAAATATATTCTTTCCATGTGGCCTCAAGTTCTCACCGGGTAGTGAAACCGTCTCTTCAATTTTTGATAAACAATGAGAAACATTTATGCAAAATTTCCTATAAATGTAGATCCCTTCCTTAGAGGATGAAAATTGAGATGGCATGTCTCCGGACCACCTCTAGGGGTGTGTCCCAGACCGTCACCAATTGCCCATCTGTGCAGCACTAGTGCGAAGTAAAACCCAACCAACCAACCAAACTATAAATGTAAAGTGATTTAAAAACAATATTTTTTTCCCTCAGCCCCCTCCCCCCTCCTAGATATATGTAATACACTTTGAAATTTTTTATTAAATGTAGGTGATAGTTTTTGAAATTTTATATTAAAATTGGTAACATTGTGCTATTTATACAACCATTTTTCTCTTTTGCCCCCACTGACCAAATTGCCCCTAAGATATATATAACAATCAGCTTAAATTTTCCTAAATATTCAGTGATATTTTTAATAAATTTTATTAAAATGCAATAAAAAAATCGACAATAAGTGTGGTTTAAAAAGAATATTTTATTTCATATCTGGCCGCCCCCTCTAGCCCCCACCCTTATCAACTATAGGTAACTTCACTATAATTTTAATAAAATGTAAGTGATAGTACAAAGTTTCATATAAATAAATAGCATGGTGATATAAAAACAACCATTTTCTTCACTCTGCCCCCCCCCCCCTTAGTAAACTGTCCAGATATGTGTAACACGAATTTAGGTAAAAATGGCAACCGGAAAATACGGCAACGGAAAAAAATGGCAATGCTAAAAGTTATAATAATCATTATTAATGAGTAGAGCTGAAATTATTTTCAAAATAATGATTTTAAGATAATTTTAGTTTGACAGACAAAATTGTTTAAATGGTAATTGTTATCTCATATATTTGGTTTAAGTGTGTAAAAAGTATGTACTATTTTTATCCTCTACCATTTTGCACGTGAATAACCTATATTACAGATTATCTTATTAATAATATTTTTAAAGTAATTTTTATGTGGAAGGTGGAGAAAAGTCAAATTTTCGTAAAATTTGTTTACAGAAAACGTACTAATGTCTTCAACTATTAATTTTCAGTCCAGTGAAAGCAGATGTGAAAATGTATTTCAGAATTTATCATAATATTAGAAAGCGAATTTTGCAACATGCCGTTCCGCAGTTTGTATAGCATTAGATATAAAGATTTTTTTATTATTTTCTCTTATGTATAGTAGAGAAAGTTTTTTTTTTTTTTTCTGCCTTAAATTTTCGAAATTTATTTTTTGCTACAATTTCACCTTTTTAAAGTCCCTGAACCAAAATATCAGGCTTTTAGCGGTTGGTTTGCATGTATTTGCCTGTATGTTTGTAATCTAAACTCAGTATTCTAAATATTCTTTATATGGTGTAGTAAAATTACTTAAAAATTGTTATTGGGTTCGAACATATTCATTTTATGAAGTGTGCTCACAATTCCCACCCAACACGCACACACACATTTTTTACTTTTTCTTACCCATATATTTCAGAGAAATTATTGTTTTGGGTCAAATTTTCGAAATTGATTTTTGCAACACTTAACGTTTTGAGGTTCCTTGGGTTTAAAAATCAATTTTTTTAGCGGTTGAGTCATGTGTATATGTCTGTGTATTTGTTATCATCATAACTCAAGAACAAATATTTGTAAAAAGTCCAAACTCGGAGAAAAGAATAAGTTTTTCGAGCGCAGGGACTCCAAAAGAATTCAAATACATTACATTACGTCTATCAGCGAAATTTCTGATAGGTATACCATTTAATATTTTTAGATTGTATAAAACAAAATAAATTGAACGTACATTTTTATTTTATATGTATAAAAGCATGTTTCGTATAAAATATGGAATGGAAATCATTTATTAGTCATTTACACAGAATCGCACAAAAGAATTAGGATACATTACAACTGTACCAAAAAAAAAAAAAAAAAAAAAAATTGAAACTGCATTTCAAGTTATGTGTTTTTCATACTGGGTTTTTTATACTGTGTTTTTCATACTGTTTTTCATACTGAATTTAAGTATACTACATGGCCTTTGTAAGAGACGTAATATATATATATATATATATATATATATGTAATAATAAAATTAATATCTCATTAATCTGGATAATTAATTTAATTTCATTATTATTATTTATTAAGAATTTATAATTTTAACTATATATTCCATTCGGGTTTAGATATTGCATCAGCTTTGCCGCGTGTCGAAAAAGATGATTGCGTAAGATTTCCAATCCTTTGTCCATCTGTCATTACCATATAAGGTTATAAAAAGTAAACGTAAAGCTAGAATGTACATGTACTACCATGTAGACGTAGTCTATATCTACTAGCTTGTATATTTGCCACTTCGGAGTTAGACACTGAACAATAAAGAAAATGTTACATATATATATATATATATATATAGATAGATAGATAGATACATATGTATATATATATTATATATCCTGAAAAAAATCACCCAGGAAAAAAGCTCTCTTGGAAAAACACCCCAGAAAAAAGCATAAAAAATTCTATTATGGTATTCTGGGTCGATTGAAAATAAAAATTACAAAATAGAGGTGCCCTCAAATAACTCATTTAAATTTAAGATTTTTTTATGATATAAATAATAAATTTATTGTTATAGTTTTATTAAATGTTTTGACATTTTTAACTGGAAAAGCAACCACTGATGAATTACTACAACAGATCTATGGGTTTCAAAATGAATAAGAATGAAGGGTTCCTCCCCCCTCCCCGCCTCCATTTCTTGCTTTACAATAGTCATCCTCTTCCCCTCCCCCCATCATTACCACTTTCCTTGCAACAAATGGACATTTAAAGCTCTCGGATATGTCAAAACCTACAAACAAGACAAATCCCTGTTTGAAAAAAGTATGTTTTAAAACATGACATCTGTACATTCAAAAGCAAACGCCAGTATTACATAGATTTTCTGGAAATCTGAAAAATATTTTTTAAATTTTGAAAATAATTTATCTTTAACATTTGAACTCATTTATTTATTTATGTATGCATTATTATTATAATTTTAATGAATTAAAAAAGAGTAAAGCAATTTAAAATGGTCTAAGAGAGTAAAAATGATAAGTAATAATAAGTAATCCAAGATAGTATTAATAATAATAATAATATCTATTAATAGTGTTTCTAAGCAAAACAATATGTTTTAAATTGTTTTTTTGAAAGGGAGGGGGGGGGGAAAGAAAAGAAAAGGAAAAAAAAAAACATATGAAGCAAATAAATTAAAAAAATATATAATGTAAAGAAAAAAAAAACTGATAAAACAAACTTATACTTTTCTTCTATAACACTGACTATTAAAATAAACTTTTTCAAAGCTCTGAGTATTGCGTAATACTCTTTGTAAATTCCCCCCCCCCCCTTCCCATCAAACGATGTCACGTGACTTACTCAAAAAAAAAAAAAATAAAAAAAATAAATAAAGAACAATGATTAACTTTTGTTTTCAGTTAGTATTGTAGGCGTTGCGTTGTGCAAAGATGTAGCAGTGGCTCTCTAGCCGATTGACCGAAAATGATGAAATTAATCCGTATCATTTCTTTCGTAAATATTTTACTTCTTTTGTGTGTCGTGTTTCATCATATGTGTCCGTCTTAAAATTAAAATTATGTTTTATCTGTAATGACGAGTCAAGTAATTTTTATATATTTTGGAACATTTTACATTCATTGTTGAAAATAATAATAATCAATCACTTCAATTTCATTAACATTGGAAGTTATTGCAAAGTTCACTCTTTAATTCAGAACGATATCAGCTATTTGTAACAACCTTTTTAATGTATATAAGTTAAAAAAAAAAACAAGTAATATAAAAAGAAAATTTTTAAGTCAATTCCAACTTACAAACACTATCAAAAAAGTTTTTTCGTCAATTTTTGTGAGATGCATAATTTAACTTTTTATAATTTTTTAATCTTAACGTTTAATTAAATGTATTTACTTTTATGTCGAAAGAAAATGAACTCGTAAAAATTTTTTTGGCAACAATTAAATTATCTATATAATATTTCTCTGACGTGGTCCAATTACGATTATTTTTTTAGAAACGATACGATAGTAACTTAATAAAATACGCGAGGATAAAAAATAATATTTTAGCACGCTGACTCAGTTCAGTGATCTAATAATAATAATAATAATAATGTCTGATGAGATCATTTTATAGAAAAATGAATTTTTAAAAGTTGCATTTGTACAATCTTTGCAAGCGCAATTTTAAATCTAGCAGTATTTTAATGATATAAGCACCATATGAACTTTTGTCATAAATTGTCTAAAAAACGCAATGATAAAAAGTATAATCAAAATAGGTACTATGTTTTTTTAACACAAAATTATGCCAAAATGAATAAATTAATTAATAAAAATGTATCCCCAACGTGGTGGAAAAAAAAAAAAATTAAAAATCGCCATGAATGTCTTATAGTAAATCTGGCCTGCCTCACGAAGTATGAAATTAGATCGTCAAACAGGAATTTTATTTTTAAGCCTTTCGTGAATGATATTGGTTTTATTATCATTAGCATTTCATCCCACAATATTATTTTGTTTTTAATAATAATTTGGCTTCTTATGAATCAAAATTCAAATTATGTGGGAAATTGGCCTAAGCTTTATGAGTTTCATATTTTAAAGGTAAGTAAGAAAAGAAAACAAATGCGAAAGTTTCGCATGGGTTTGCTAATAGCTAATATTTTAATGGCTAATTTAACGCTATTAGGATGTTGTTATTTTCGTATTTTAATTATTTATTATAAAAAAAAAAAAAAAAAAAAAAACTAATCAAAAATTCGAAAATTGGACTTTTACTTATTGTGTTGTCAACGTGTTCTGAGCAATCCTGAAAGTTTCAAATTTCTAGCTAGTCGGGAAATTAGTTAAAAATCGACTGCAAAATTTGTACAAGATATGTGAACTAATAGTAGGAATTGAATAATGTTGACTTTATATTTAATTTGCTTTTGCTTTACATTATTGTTTAAATTATTTTAAATGCTTTAGAAACGATTTTGAATTTTTCATTCGTTTTAATGTTTCCTGACATTTTCATTGCCATTACGACTGAAAAACTGCTTGTAAAATGAAATATCAGAAAAAATAAATAAATGAATAAATTATAAATAAATTACTCTTTAAGCCGCATATATAGCTATATTTTATTTATAATTAGATTTAAATATTGTAAATGCATATTGTAAAAGCACGTTAGAGCACTAAATTAAGAATCTGTTATTCAAAGTCAATTTTTTTTATTTCTCAAACTTTTAAGTGCACTGCTACTTTTACCTTAAAGATATTTTCAAAAAAAAAAAAAATGCAAAAGAAATTTTCAAAAGACAGTAAAAGGACAAGAATAATAAAAACTACTCTATTATACACATCTCAAAACTTTATTTTCTTAAACAAAGAGATAAAGTGCAAATTATTTATTAAAATTATTTTACATGGTAAGTGTAGATGATTTCCAAATCATAAAAATATAAACCTAAATATTGAAAAATGTCAATTATGCTCATAGACAAGATCTTTAAAAAATGCATTTCTTCTGTTATTTTTATTTTGCTTGAAATTGAATAAAAATTATGACGCAATGTGTTTTAATTTCTAACCTATAATTTTCATCTTCTTAGAAAAATAAATAAATAAATAATAATAATATTAATAATAACAACTTTTTCTTTTTTTTTTTCCTTTTTAAATCCCTCAAAATGATACAAATCCGTGTGATTCTATTCTCTTTGCGAAAATCAAAATTAATATTAAAATTTTAAACATAGAGCTTATTGTATGAATATTTTTGTTTGAAATCTGTTATACATTGCTTATTTCAACACATGATGGGAAAAAAATAAGTAATAATATATATAAGCAAAGAATGAGAACGAAGAATAGTATATATTATGAAGACAACACAAAATTAAAGATTAAATGAAACAGGTCTGTGGCATAAATAAACGAGTTTTGTTAATATTTTTAAAAAATAATAAAGGAATACAAACTGTATAGAATTGAATATCCATTTAGAATTTCTTTAAAACAATTAAAAAATTTACATTTTTAATCAACTTAAAAATTGTAAATTTAATAAAAAGCGCTTAATTGTGATAATAAGTAAAATCTTAAAACAAAAATCTTTTTAATATATACAAAACTTTGGATAAACACCATAAAATGCATGAAACTCGCAACAATTGTTTCGAGTCGAAAGAAAACACGACCTTTTGTTAGGCGAACAAAGTAGACAGGAATGCTGCAATCAATGTGGCAACGCACAAATTTTATACAGATTGTTTAAAATAATTGTTAAGATAATAATAATAAAAATATCACTTTTTTTTTTTTTTTTTTCTTCGGAGGTTTATTTATTTTTATTATTATTGTTGCATGCAGCTATCCTACTAGCTAATTGTGCTACTTCCTCTCCCCCCCCCCCCTTAAGTTTTTCCTGTCTTTCTATTCATTTTTTTTTTTCCCTCCTCTAAAGTAGCATATGTTTTTTGCACCTGAAGAAGAAAAGCCGCGTTCTTTCTAAACCAGTAGTGCTTCCCTTTATTTTGTGACGCGTAAAGAAGTTTTTATGTTTAAATATTTATAGTACACCAGTTCCTTATAAATACCTCAAGATTTCTTAATCGAATTTGATCATGATTTAATAATTTTCTTGCAAATTTATAAGTTTGGAAAGTAAAAATTCTGTTTTAATAAAATACAGTATATATCATATGGGAGGAGGGGGAGTGTCGGAAAGAAATCGTGTCACGGACGCCAGTTATGCTCGCTACACCATTGATTTGTGTAACCGTCATAGTTAAACAGAAAACAAAATGCGGATATGTTTTTAAAAAATGCCCAAATTCTAAAGATATATGCTTTTTGTAAAACATAAACTATGTATATATTTTAGCCGTGAATTGCATGCACTTGGGAACTATTATTATCTGTTCGTCCCATATGTCATTCAAATCATCGAGCATGTTGGGGCATAAAAACAGGATAAGATACCTAGAAAAAGAATGAACTATTCAAAGATGAAAGAATCTTCATTTAGAAAAAGAAGGGCATAGCAATTTAAAAGACGTATTCCAATGACAGGCCAGGTATTCAAATTTTTAAAGACATCTGTAATATAGACCGTTTTTAGGGTAAATATTAAAAAAAAAAAAAAAAGAAAGAAAAAAGAAAAAGAAAAAGAAAGAAAGAAATGCGCTCATCATAATACTCTGTGCAAAAGAAACTCAATATCTTTTGCATTTATAATGTAATAAATAAATCTAAAAATGTTCTATCATTTATAAAAGATTTGCTAATGTGCAAATCCCTTATAATAATAATCGATATAATTTCTAATAAAAAGATAAACGTTCATTAAAAAATATTGTTATAATATATTATTTATTAATTTATTATAGATTTTGTGTTTAGAACTAATATGTATTATATGATGTAAAAAGCCTAACTAATACGGATTTTTATTAATTTTCGTTTATTAATGTGCATGAAAGAAATTTGTAACTTTTATGGGTTTTAAAATTTTTGCTGTCTCTAATTTTCGGGCTAAATAATTTGTTTGCATATTAATTTCTCATTTTGAATATTTTATTTGACTCATAATGTGACAGGAACTCCAATATCTGTTTTCTTTTTTTTTTTTTTTTTTTAAGGTTTAAATAATATTTTTAATAGTAACCATTCATTGCGCATGCATGTAGCAGTATTTAGGTTTCTTGCATGTTAAGTAGTTTTACCCCTGACGAAAGGACATTAAACATGGAATTAACGATACATTAAGATCATCATTACAGATATTTTTTAGATACTCATTTTCGGTTACAATGTGCCATGTGTTTCAGAGTACTATTTTTCCAATTACCTTTTTTTTTCGTTTACAATTTTTACCGGTACAATTTTTTCCAGGATTCAATTTAAAAATACTTGCATACGACTTTGTGGATTCATTTATTAATTTTTTTTTTTTTTTTTTCTTTTCTGTCTGTGTTTCTTTTTTTTTTTCTTTTTTTGCTAAAAATTGCCAATAATTTTCAGCTTAATTTTACTAGAAATCTTATAAGTTGACAAAAACCAATTTAAATCAAAGTGTCATCAATTAACTTTTTATGTAACTAAATATAATTTAAAGGGGAAAAAATGGTAAGAAAAGTATTTATTTATTTTTTTTTTAATAACTGGCAAATAATAATAATAATAATAATAATAATAAAGAAAAAGAAATTTTGTTTCGAATCATCACAAATCCATAGTACACTCTTCTGATTTAAAAACATCAGAGATTTTGGTCAGATCCTCATATTAAAAGTTTACACCCCAGAGGGGAACTTATTTTCCTGCATGTACAAAAATTTAGACTTGGATTGCCTATTACTGTTGTAACCAAAATTTTCATTTTCACATTGATTGGTTGAAAATAATCCTCAGTGTACATTTATACGAAATTTTATTTTTTACTGTCATCGTAAAGTCTATGATAAAACGGGACAACAGCGCCACCTATTGAGCGATATGCACAAGAAGTTTATAGACATCAATTTATGTCAAAGAGAGAATATCTATTATCTTTTTTTATGACTCTTTAAAGAAGGGGGGCGGAAAAGTTAAGAAAAATAGTATTTTATTTTTATTTATTTTATTTTCTAATGAAAAAAAGAAAGAAAGAATTTTGTTTTACAACATTGCAGATGCAAGATTCAAACATTCATTTTAAAGGTATCGACGAGTTATTTTAATAAGATATTCATATAAAAAAGTTACAACTCCCAAGAAGTGGGGAAGCAGGTGCTGATGTAAGGGTGAACACAAAATGACAACACAAGAGTTCTAGGCATAGGTGGTGTGCCCTACATGGGGGCTTTTTAAGTGTTCCTAACCCGTATTTACGCGAGTTTTCGAGAAAACCACGAAAATCTCCAAACAGTGAAACTGACGAACACGACCTAGGATCGAACTCAGAACATCCCGCGTACAAGAAAGAAAAAAATGACGAAAAAGCATATTTTTAATTCTTTGTTTGAAAAAAAAAAAAAAAAAGATAACTTAGTTTTAAATCTACACTGATGCATGGTTCAACCAGTCTTTTTAAAGATATATACGAGTTAATTTTAAAAATATTCACAGTAAAAATTTACTCCTTCAAGGAAAGTGCGAGACTGGTATTGGTGTAAATTAAGGCCATTTGACTACACAAGGGTCCTAGACCTAGGTGATATGCCCTCTGTAGTGGTCTTTCTACGGAATCTTTGCCCATATGTACGCGAGTTTCGGAGAAAACCATGGAAACTCCGAAAAAATACTAGATAGACGAGTGCGACCTAGGATCGAAACCGTAAATACCACATACACAAAAACGTGTTGAATATAACTTATTTATGGAAAATTATCGTAATTGCTTTAATAAATTTATTTAAACAATTAAATGACACGCCAATTTAATCATTCGAAATATTATTCAACATTCACGATGGTTCTATTCTATCCCTATTATCGAGTTTCAATCCCATCCTATGCCTGATGCAAAAAATATTTTTCGTCATCAAAAATCTTTGGCTGATAACATGGGGATGATAGATCTACATAAATTACTATATGTATGGTTGTTCTATGAAAAGAGCTTGTAATTGTTACGCAGACGTATAAAATGGATCTCGGAAAAAAGGGCACTTTAAAAATCTTCCAACAAAAGGCTTTGTGTTCGAAAGCATTTCCAAAGTGGGGTTGAGACTGGATTGAAATTTCAAATACCTTTTGAAAATACATCGGTGTAGAAGTTTATCATTTCTGTGTAATAAGAATGGATTCCGAAAAAAAAAAAAAAAAAAAAAAAAAAAAATGCAGCGCAAAATATATTTTGCAATTTATTTCAAATTCATAAATTTGATTTTCACTATTTTAATTAAGAGGTAGTATATTATTTTTTGTGTGAGGTAATATATTATTTTTTATAGGTACTTAAAAATAAATTATACTAAAAACAAAATCGCAAAACTTTCTTATTCACAAAAATAAATAAATAATAATTTATAAATATTTGGAAATACTTCTTTCTGAATGATTAAATTAATTCTATTTTGCAATTCGTTGCCGCTATCTTTGATTTCTTTAATTACATTTTCTTTTAGATTTTTGATTAAAAAAAAATAAATAAATAAATAAAAAATAAAAATGTTTTAAGAAAATAGTACTTTTTAAAAAGAAATATGGGGTCAGGGTTATGGACAATCTGTACGAACTTCGCCCTATATATTTATATAGATATAATTTAATTCGAGGACAATAAGACTAACTGTGAAATTTGAACAAAAAAATAATGCAATGAACCAAACAATAGAGGATGTTGGTTCATAACAATAATCTATACTAATACTATAATTCTACACTATTTAGTAAAGTCAGCTTCAATGAGAGCTTAATTTGGTTAACCAATAAATGTATAAATGGTAATGTATAATAAAATAAAATTAACAAAATTACTAAATAAAAAGTATCTTGCGGTTTATTATTATTATTATATTTATTTATTTTTGCTAATAACCAATTTGGAAAGAAATATGATTGAAAAAAAAATTCACTGAGAAGAAATTCTGTGATTAACATCTAGAAACTAAAATAATATAGTTCCAAGTAATCCTCTTAAGTTTTAGTTCCCTTTAGTAATGATTTCTAAGAACCCCTATTATAATTCTAGAGCGTTTTTCTATACTACCGCAGTCAAACTTACTTAAAAATCTGGTAATCGGAAATAATGGTAAACGGAAATAATGGTAAGCGGATATAATAATAACAACGGGGAAAATGGTAAGCTGATGTAATAATGAAACTTTTGGCATGACTGAAACTTACTTAATGTTTAAATTAATCACAGTGTTTAAATTAATCTGTAACATAAATTAACTTTTGAATGAAAGAGAAAAAGAATTTATGTTAACGTTTACTGATATATTATTGCTTTTTCAATGGATTTTTAGGAAAGCTTTTAAAAGCGTATGTTTTCTACACAAGTAAAACAGTATGTTAAAAATAAAAATTAGTTTATAATTAAGTATTTCAGAAATTAAAACTTTACACTTTTTTACCATAATAATTTTCTAAAAAATATTCATCTTTTACTAATTTATTATAAATTTATTAACTTTTTTTAAAAAAAAACTTTATTATTGTTGTTGTTGTTTTGTTTCATTTGTGTTAAAATACTATCTGAGATTTTTTTTTTTTTTTTTTTTTTTTTTTTAATAGAAAAAATTAACAAAAGCTGTTTTAAGCTATATTAGTTCCCCATCATACTATAGGTATGGGGAACTTAGGTAATCGTGAAAATTTTCGACCTCGGTTTTTTGACTTTTTTACACGTTTTCAGGTGTGAGGAATCCGAAAATGACAAAATTTGTATGGTATCTGTCTGTAGGGGGTCTGTTAGTGGGTCATTCCGTTAGTACGTCAGTTTGTTAGTCTGTTTACACGATATCTCACGAATAAATGATCGCAGAGAAGTCAGACCAGTTTTAAAATATTACTTTAGACATTGGCAAGAACCCTATTTATTTGCAGCATTCGACTTGAAAAACTTCGTAAGTTATTCGAAATTTACGATTTTATTAACATGGGAGAATAGGCCAAAATTTCACTTAAACTTGCATTAAATGAAACATTTTTGCTGTACAAATGTCAGACCAGTTTTAAAATATCAGTTTTGATGCCGGAATGAACATCAGTTACTATAAACATGCTACTTTAAAAATTTCGCAAGTTATTGAATATTTACGAATTTCTTAACATGTCAGAGTAGGACAAAATTTCACATAAATGTCAATTTTTAGGGATATTTTCATCGTAAAGATGTCAGACTACTTTAGAAATATTATTTAGGATACTGGCATGACTATTATTCACTATGAATTTTCCAATATAAAAATTTCATAAGTTATTAGAATTTTACGAATTTCTTATCATAAGAGAATAGGGCAAAATTTTACACAAACGTCAATCTTGAGGGATATTTTCATCATAAAGATGTCAGACCACATTTGAAATATTATTTAGGATACTGACATGAATACCATAGAGTATGAATTTTCCAATTGAAAAAATTCGTAAGTTATGTGGAATTTACGATTTACTTAAAATGGCAGAAAAAGGCAAAATCGAGCATAAACGTCCATTTTTAGGATCATAAATACACCAGACAATTTGAAAATTACATTTATGATACTTGTATGAACATGATTGACTACAAATATTCTAATAGGAAAATTTCGTAAGTTATTCGAAATTTAAGATTTTATTAACATAGCAAAATGGGGCGATATTTCATATAAATACGCATTTTTGGGAAAGTTGCATTGGAAATAGTAGCATGAAAATAAACTACGAAATTGACCCCAATAAAATAAATTAATAGATTAGAATAAGATATCGAACTCAATGGTGGGTAGCGTATTATGCGAGGATTTCGTTCTGTCACTGTGTCAAGCGTTTGATCAAATTCGTTTCTCTTAAAAGAAATTTATGAGAACATACATATGATGGGGAACAGAGCAGAGTCCACCGATGCCAACTAGTTTTTCAATTATATCTGTTCAGAATTGTGTCACTGTAAAGTCTTTTTTTTTAATATTCGAAACTTGTATAATGACTTAATGTGCATATTTATAAAATTGACTGTTACAGGAAAATATTTTTAAAGAAAGGAATGTATCAAGAATTTTTTCATTCAAAAACATTTGCAATTCACAATATGCTAAACAAAAGTGAAGTCTTTTGTAAATAATGATAGAAAATGACAGAAAATGAGAATAATTTTATTATTTTTACATAGTCTTTTAATGGAGTTCACTACCTATTTCCAATTTTTTAAAAACTTTTCAAAATAATGAAAAAGTATAATAGTTTTATATATCTGGGTTTGTGAGAGCATGGGTAAAAAAAATGGGGTTGGGGGGGGGGGCTTACATATGACATGTTAATGATTTTAAAGAAATTTTGTAAGTTACATATTTATTAACTGATAGAAAACTCAGCAGGATTATAATATAGTTGAGGAGTAACGGGAGGAGAGGTAAAAAGAAAAAAAGTAATTTTTTAATTTTTCTTTTTAAATTTCAATCAAACTTTGTATGATATTTACTTAGTAATTTATGAAACATACTGTGATGATTAAATTTAAATGAAATGATCTTGGGAAGGAGCAGGTAGCAAATGGAAAGATTTTTTTTTTTTTTTTTAAACTTTATTTTGGGATTTCTATCAAACTGTGTACGTACAATTATTACTTACTAATTCAGAAAGAAAAAGTGCACTATGGGCTAAATATATTTAGGGGAGATAGGGCTGAAGGGACAGAAGGGAAAAGACTTATTTTTATTTTATATTAAGTTTTACCGATTTTTAACGAAATAAGGAAAATCGTTGCAAAGTGAGGTTTAAGAGGTGAGGCTGACAAGGAATATTAAAAATATATTTTGCACATTTTTTTTTCTCCTTAAATGAAACATTGTGTAGACAAAAATAAAAAAAAAAAAAAAAAAAAGAGAGAGAGAGAGAGAGAGATTGTTAGATATATAAGAACGGGTTGAGGCTGGGGAGGGAGGTTCTTTATGTAATTCTTTGACTGAATTCGATATAGTTTTATATAATTATCATCAAGCTATGTGGAAAAACATTCGAAGTTTAAATATACAAGAGGGTCGAAGAAAGTAATATAAAAACAATCTCTTTCTTTCCCTCTACCTCCCTGGCAGCACCAGTGGCCGAGCAATTCTGCACTAAAAGCTGGTAGATGAGAAATGCAGGATTTGATCTCAGATCGAATTCATCGACCTAGCCGTTAGGAATTTTCTATGAAACTCACGTAAATATGCTTAGAACACCTTAGAAAGACCATTTCCCCCTAATTGAAGGGCTTCCTCTCTATAGGTTGAATGGACGGAATTTAATCAAACTTTATGTATTACTGGACTTAAACCAATATTGATTACATTTGGGGATAAATTACACAACATGTGGCCCTGCCATCTATTTTAAATTTTAATATTATTTAATATAACTGTATAATATATAAGATAAAATTCTGCATAAACGTACATAAATAATGATTTTTTTTTTTTTTTTTTTCTAGATTTTCATTGTGAAAATTTTAAAATTATATAAATATTTATGATAACAATATTCAACCAGTAAGAGTTTTTGCATGTACACGGGCATCATTCTCCCCCCACTCCCACCCACACTGAGGAAAATCCCCGGAGTGTACACATTTTAAATATGGATATCTTTCAAAAGAACTCGAGAATAACTTTAAAACCGATGGTTGAATCTGTGATAATTAAACAAACATTTATCGATGTTTTCATTTTTAAGAAATATATATATATTCTAGAAAATTGACTTTTTTCGACAATTAACGTTATACTTCTCTAGGAGGAAATAGTCAACATTCATCATGGAAAATATTTTTATAAATAATTTGTGGTAAGTGAAATTGTAAAGGAAAATATAGAAGCAAGTTTCGCCCTGACCACCTCATACTAGTTTAAATGGTGAAATTATGTTCACGTCATCTCAAAATGTGTAAATCCATTGGCAACCGGAAGTAGGAAAATTTTACGAATCCAATACTTTCTTCTATGAAAACCAAAAATAATTATAATTAGATTATTTTCTCTTATGGTAAATATTTAATAAATTTAATACTAATGAGAGTAATCTATACAAAAAAAAAAAAGATAATATTTACTGTTTTAAAAATGTAATAATTTTCTAATAGTTTGCTGTCATTATGGAATTTTTGCTAAAATTCCTTCCTCCTTCAATTAATAAAAAATTAAGTTAAAATAAGTAAACAAATATTTGGTGCGCGGGGAAGGGGGAGACAAAACATTTCTTGTAAGAAAGAAGAAAGTATTATTATTTTTTTATTATTTGAGGGGGTAAAAAAGGAATGTAAATGTCTAAAGAGCGAAAATTGGTCTAATATGGATTTTTCTCTTCTAATATATATAGGAAAAGACATACATACAAAAATGATATTTATTACTATATTTATAGGAAGTTTCCAATGTTCAAGGATACCATTTTTTCTGTTTATCATTATTTCCATTACCATCTTTTCCGTTACCATTTTTTCCGTTTACCTTTTTTTTTTCGTTACCATTTTTTCCAGGATCCAAAAATCTTTGTAAATAAATGGAAACACGAGGCGTTTCTTAGTAACTATAATCTTGGTTTATGATCAAATTCTAAAAAATAAAGCGAGAATTTCTCGCCAGACAAAGGATTCATAATACTCATAGTATTCAGTTCACCATCTCGAAAATTATAGACTAGAATATCTCGACCATTTCCCCTATTCAGGTTATTTCTTTGCCTTGTACGTATAACTTGGAAAACTATATTTCTAGTTTGGGGATTCAGAATATGACTACTTATACACTCTAAAAATTCAGCTGTTCCAAAAAACATTATTAAGAATTGCCTCATTGTAAACAGAAACACGAATACCCCAAATAAAACACTAAAAGTGGGGGGAAAAATCAAATTAAAATGATCTTTAAATAATAATTAATTAATTACCTTATATTTGAACAAAAGTTTCACACCGAATATTTTAATATTATAAGAAAATGAACATACTTGATGAATTTAACGTACACAAACATCAAACCGTCTCAATTATATATATTAAAAGCAGAAACTGTTTTACTTAAGAGACAAAAATTTGTAAGTTAAAATACATTTAAAAAACAAAAAATACATATAAAAACAATTAAAAACTAGATGTTTCAAAACCCGTCTGGCTTTTCTCATCAGTAATTACAACACAATATGCAAACATTACATGAACACTCAAGGAATTTAAAGGAGTACCGAATATTGAGGAGCCAGTGCGCATGCTTCATTGATAGTGTGGAGATGCTTGGCAGTGTGTCAGCTCTCAAGGAAAATACGCAATTTATAATTATGAAAACCAGAATTTAGAATTTTTATATTATCGAAGTCAGGAATATGATCGGTTTCTATTGAATGGATTATAATTTTATAATTTTGGTTGCAATTTTTAAAATATCGTCTGTGCTCTTGCATTCTAATTTTTGCTGTACGGCCAGTTTCACCTATATAAACATATTTGCAATTTTTACAAGGAATTACATATATTACACCAGTTAATCCAAAGAAGGGGTTATGGGTTTAAAGTTTAAAAGGACGTTTTTTTAATTGTTTAATTGACCGGAAAGCAGTATAAATATTATGTGGTTTAAGTAATTTAGAAATAAATTCTGAAGGAAAACAAAATATGGCATAGAAATATAATTGTTCTTATTAATTAGTGAATCTTTCATTTGCTTTGGAGTAGAGGGGGAAATTGCAGGAGGAAACGGAGATAAATTCACTCCAATAAATTTATTTAGGCTTACTTTTTTTTTTTTTTTTTTTTTAATGTTTATTATTTTAATTTTAATATAAAATTAATTTCATATTTCTAATAAATGACAAATTGCATTATAATATTATTCTTTAAAGCACTTACCTAATTTCAGGTCTGTTGTTTTTCTTTTATTTTTTGCGGACGGTTTGCCCTTCATCTTCAATAAATTTAATACTGAAAAAAAAAAAATTAAGTTTAAAATTACTTGTTTTACAACATTACGCAGAAAATTCTTAATACATTTTCCTTAATGGAATGTATTAAAATTTTAAAATTTCTTTAGTTAAAAAAAAAAAAAAAATAGATTTGTATATATATTTTATGCAGCTAAATGTGTAGTTATTTACGTATTCAAATTTGAATTAATATTTTTACTGATTCATATTATTCAGTTATTTACTGATTCATATTAATTTAACTTATAAATTTTAAAAACAAAGATTAAAAAAAAAAAATAATAATAATTCAAAAGGAAAGAAGGACAACTGCATGAATTATACCATTTTTCTACAACCAAAACTTATTTATTTATTTATTTAATATATGGGATAACATTGTTTAAAGGGCTTTGATGTTATAAATTCATGCATTTGCTATAAGGGAGACCGGCTCACAGTGGACCACTTTTACACTCTTAATTTTTTTTTTTTTTTTCACAAAAAGAAACTGAAAAGCAGTGTGCTTGAAAAAAAAAAAAAAAGCAAACAATCTCTGAGCCATTCTCTTGACATGTCTTAAATTTTTTATAACAATATTTCCAATACATTATGAATAAAAAAAATAAAAAACACTCACAAAGTGTACCACTGGGCTCCATGACCGGGGTACAGTGGACCAGACTCTTTTGTTTGTATTAAATTAATATAAATTACATTTTTTTTCCCTCTAAAATTAGTTTTTTATACTATTCTAGTCTAAAAAACATAATTCAAGCATTTTCATAAAATAAACTAAACTAAATTAAATTAAAATAAACAAATAAGAAATCAAATCTCTGAAAAAAAAAAAGTATTAAGTTAATATAGATAATTGTTTTTTATTCTTTTATTAATATTATACAAATTAAATGTTTCCTTTTAATTCAGATATTAATAAATATTATACCACTATTCAAATATTTAATATTTTTTAAAAATTATTTTGAGATATAATTAATTTACATTTTATTTGTAGGATAAATATAACTAAAATGTATTAAGCTGGTTCTTTTGCTTTTCACGTGTAATCTCTAAAAACAACAATAATAAGAAATTTTTCCTACTATTTATCAAATTGGATATTATTTTTTCTTTTATTAATGCAATATATTTCAAATAATTATTAAATTTAGATATTAATAGATATTATATTACTATTCAAATATTTATGCTTTTCAGAAATTTGTTGTGCTTTTTATTTATTTTAACATTAAAATATCTATAACTTTGAGATATTAATACTTTACATTATATTTGAATCTCTAAATTTAACTAAAACAAATATAAGTATTAAATCTAATTTGTACTTTTATGCACATTGGAAGGTGGTCCACTATGCCCCGTGCTAGAGTAAAACAAATAATAATAATAAAATAATATAAGGACTATAAATATGCTAATAATTTTTAGAAATTTAAAAACAGCAATATCTTGCCTTCCCTTGACAATTATAAAGTATTTATAGTCACTAGTTCAATCTTCATAAAAGTTTGAAAACTTCAATGCACAAAACATAAAAACTGCTCAAAATGTTTACCTTATTATTTTCCATGTTTTTTTTTTTTTCTGCATACAACTAGTACTATGCTGCCATACATGAGTATCCATATGAACTAAAAGAGTTATATATTAATAGATTTAAATAGGGGTGGTCCACTGTGCCCCGGTCTCCCCTAACGCTATTTATATTTCGATGTAACACACTTTTCAACTTACTGCAATATATATATTTTTTTTTCCTTTTTTAATATTTTAATTATATATATATATATATATATATATATATATATATATATATATACTAAATAAGTGAAAATAAGTATTAATATAGCTGGCAATTTAATTGTTTCAAGCCCCCTTATTTTTCTAAACCTCTATATTCGGATAGTAATCATTACATTTTTTTAACCAAACTCAGGGATGAGATTAGCAAAAATACAAAACAGCTGAAACTGTATGCAAAGGAAAGATGTCGAAATGAAACACTAAAATTTTGATGACAAAATTTATTATATTACAGTAATAAATATCTACTTTTATCTTCAATGTATAAAATAAGAACAAATAAAAATAAAAACCTTAAAAAAAAGCTGTTTTTTTTTTTTTTTTTTTTTAAAAAAAAGCTGAAAAGCTAAATGTACCAAAAATTTGAATTAGCTGAAAATTCTCATCCCTGCAAACTAAATTATTATATTCTATTGCTATACAAATTTCTGAAAAATACCTATCGTAACATTCCTGGTAAAATATAATTAAGTAGCTGCTTAATAAATATTAGTATTTACATTAAACACAAATAATAAAGTTTCAGATGAAGATAAATAACTAAAATTACTTAAAGAAAATATATAATTTAAACTACTTACCATAAAATGGAACAAATCTGCTGTAAGATCTTCTGCTGAAGATGAAGCTTGCGGCTTGATCCGCAGTACGGTACCAGAGTACTGTCTAACAAATGATAAGGTTCTTCGAGTAGAGTAACTAGCCACTTGCCTAACTGGTTAATGGGGCACGATACTCCCCCCCCCCCCCTCTGTAAAACATATACAGTAATATAATAGTAAATAAGAGGAAATCGGGGACTATTTTGTACCTCTCTAAACATTTTTTGTATTTTTGCATTTATGTAAACTATCAAAAGTACTGGGAATGCTTCCAAAAATTTTAAATTAAAAATGTCACCCCAACGGAAAACTCTTTTGTGTGTGTTTGTATTTGTGTGAAATCGGCATCTTTTAAAAATTCAAACCTATAAAGACCTCACACTTTGGTTTTTGAGTATGTATTTGTGTGACTGATGACTGTGTGAAATCGGCATCTTCTAAAAATTCAGACCTACAAAGACCACACACTTTGGTTTTCAGTATTCAAAGAATTGTTGCCTTGTGAAAACTATAAACAGAGATGTTTATCATTTTTAAAAGCATATCTTCTAAAACATGCGACATCCCAAGACATTTGCAGTTCTGAGAAAAAATAAATAAAAATGACCGGCTCAAAATACCATTTTTTTTTCTATCAGGAAAAGCAACTAAAGAATTGTCATTTTCAATTGAAATTCAGAATTCACAATTTTTAAACCTCCTTTAAAGGAGCACGTTACAGAAACGAAAGGCGGCTTTTACTTTGTGCTGCAAGTATTTTCATTTTATTTCCCAGATAAACAGCGAAGATTTACCTCCTTATGGAGGCAGAGAGCGTTTTGTTTGTCTATTCACGCGACTGTCATTTCACCACACCTTAGATTAACGGAAGAATGGATTAGTTATTTGGTCAGATTTCACTGCAGAGTGGAGAATGTGCTATACACATACCGCGAAATATCTGTTGCCAGGGGCGGTCCGACTGAATTTTGACACCCGTGCGAGTATCTATATAAGCCCCCCCCCCTCCCAATCTCCCGAAAAAAACGGGGGGACTGCAATTTAGCGCTCGTAATTTATGCGCATATATATATATATATATATACTTCTCGAAAATCTCGTATCTGCATAGAAATATTTTAACAAAAAATTATTTATTTTTGCAGAATATGATAAAACATCTTTTCCACCTCTAATGTTTAACTAGTAAAATTATTTAAGAAATGCATCTTAAAATTTCGAGTTTTATTTTTAAAAACAGTATAAATTAGCTGACAGCGTCCATCTTGAGGTAGATTTTCTCAAATTATTAGTGACTTTATAGAAAAGTGGCATTATTCTTTGAGTAAAAGTTCCAACCAAAAACTTATGTGTACAAATAAGAAGGTTAAAGTTGTCGCTAATTTAAAATGCCGATTGCTAAGACGATAATGACTAATTTGCAATAAAATAAAAATAAATTTATTTTACAATAGAAATGTAGGGTCATAGATTAACCCTCAATAAAATAAATATTGTAGCAATGTTTGATGTTTTCGAAAATTGAAACACAGGATCGATTTTGATTCGTGTAATGACGTAAAAATGCTTGATTATAAAGGATATTCTTGAAAGAAAATGTTTTAGAAATTCAACATCATGCTTCCTTCCCCATCCTTATGGGTTGTAATGTTTTATTCAGCAAGAAGTGATTATTTTGCTAAATTAAGTCTAGTTCACACAAAACGTATTACTCGACTCTAAATTAAAGAGCGTACAATTTCTAAGTTCATTGACACCCTCTGAAATTTATTTTTGAACAATTACTCATTACATATTTTTTTTTTTTTTTTTTTTTTTTTTTTTGTTTAATTTAGTAAATTCATAACCGTTCAATTAATTTTTGATCATCAAATCTTGATTTTTCCCATTTTAATTTTTAGTTAAAAAATACGAAAAATGCATTTAGTTAGTTTTTCATTTTTGAAACTCAAAAATAAAATATAAAATAAATAAATAATACACAATAACGAAAAATCATGCAATTTGCATTGATTATTTACACTTTTCAACTATACAGACTCGTTGCATCGTTCAAACATCAATATTTTTTCGCTACGTTATCACATAACGGACAGACAGAAAAACTAATTAAATTCGTAATCATCTTAAACGTCGTTATGGAAGTTGTTAAAAATTCTTAACACAAACGGGAATACAATTCCGACATTTTCGAACTGTAGCCCTTAATGTATCTGAATATTTTAGTGTAGCACTGTAAATCTGAACGTTAAACATATATTCTATACAAAAAAAATTATTTTTTCATATAAGCAGTAAATGTCAATTTCATTCTGGATTTTGCCGTAAAAAGTTATTTAAAAAAGATTTATAAGAATATTTTTCATAAAGCACAATGCATTGAAGTTTTTTGGGGCATCCATATGCACGAAACTGTTATAAAGAGCCTATTAATGCCATTTTAAATAGAGAATATTCCATAATAAACTTAAATAACTTTTAACATTTTGAAGAAATTCTGAAAGTATTTACTGTTACTGGAGGCAGGCAGACAGACAAACCGACAGTCACGTATACAGTTTGACTAATTCAAATCATAATCACTTTTAAACATTGTTGCTGTGTTAAATGCTTAATAAAAATGAAATTCCAATTTCAGCAATTTCCTATATATTTTTATACGGCCTGTAAATCTTAATGCTAATTGTACTGTATACTAAAGTTGTCTTCCAATAGGGATGATACAATTTTAAATGGTTAGAATGGCAACACTGCGTATTTTTTTACATTTCTTGTGTCATTTGTGTTTAGTATGCTATGCCATTTAATCATGCAAAGATACACGCTTGAACAACGTTTCGAAATTATTAAATTATTTTATCAAAATCAGTGTTGATATATGAGTACTGAGAGAAATTTGAGAAGAATTTATGGACGACATTCTTCAGTTGATCGACTCGATCGATTGTGATTTTTTTTTTTTTTTTTTTTTTGGGGGGGGGGGGGGGGAATATGTTAAGTCACAAGTTTATGCTGATAATCCAATAACAATCGAGCAATTAAAAAACCAACATTGAACGTGTTATTCGTGAAATAACACCAAATTTATATTAAAGAGTGATGGAAGATTGGACTGGCAGAATGCGGTATGTACAGAGAAGTCGTGGTGCTCACATGAATGATATTATACTTAATGGCATAATGTAGGTTTTCAAATAAAAAAGAAATTGTGTCTTACTGAATAATTTATGTGTCTTTTTTTTTTTTTAGATTGTACCACTCTTAATGGAAAACCCTTTATAAAAAGCAAATTTTCGTGCATGCGAATAGCATATTTAAATTTCATTAAAATTTCAATATAGAAATTAACATGTATTTTCTTGCTAAAATTAACTGGCATAAAAAATTATTTCAAAACAATATATGTATATTTAAGTTGCAACGACGAATGATAATAATAATAAAGTTAACTCTTGGTTAACTGCCATTCAAATAACCGAAAAATTCGGGAAACTCTTTTTTCCCACTTAAAAAAAAAAAAAAATGTTTTAAAATTTTCCACTATTTTCGGAAGCTTACGTTTTCGTTTTCAAATAATCACATTGTCCGATTTATCACGAATGGCGAAAAAAAAGTCCCCCGAAAAAAAGTCACGGAGAAAAAGGTCCCCGGAAAAAAAGTCCACGGAAAAAAAGTCCCCAGGAAAAAAAGTCCCCGAAAAAAATGTCCCCCAAAAAAATCCATTAAAAAAATAAATAAAAATGCGTTTTAAAGCTTCTAAGAATATCTAATAATGAGTATGGCTTCCTTTTTGTCTTTCTGTTTGTCTGTTAACCTCTGTGATCAAGATTTTTTTTTCCGATAATATTTATTGAAGGGCTTGGAGCTGGTATACCTAATTCAAGTTTTCTATGGCATATCGATATTCTCTGTTGAAAATTGTATAATTTTTGCAACTAATGTGTGTAGAAGGACTTGCAAAAAAAATTCTGTTGCATTAAAGCTCATGATCGGTATTTTGAAAAGAATTTTATTTTATACTGAACATAACATAGGAAGCGCCTTTGCGTTTTCTGCAGGTGGTAAAAAAAAAGAGTGTGTCTTTTTATTTTATGAAAACTCGGCACAAAGATGTTTAAATGCATATAAAAAGGTAATATTTAAAAGATGACGACAAATAAAAATAAATGAAATATTTTTTACTGATATAGGATATATCTCTTCTATTGGACTGCCATAAAAGAATATTTTGATGAGATGACGTATAATGGAAATTTTAGTAAACAATTTGGAAACTTATAAGTTTTATTTTATACAAATGGAATTATATATAACATTACTATGCAAAATGAGAATTAATAATGTAATGATATTAGTTTTACATTTTTCGAAGGTAGTGTTAGTCATATCCAGTAGTTAGTATCTATTCCACAATTAAAATTCCTCTTAGAAATATTACATACACTTCTTTGAAGGATTTTTGGGAATAAGACGGATTAACTGCTGTAGGTCCTAGGCCTGAGGGGGAGTGCCCTCCGTGGGGGGTCTTTCTAAGGAATTCCAGCCCGTATTTCGCAAGTTTCGGAGAAAACCACGGAGAATTCCGAACGACTAGGCCGACGAGCACAACCTGGGATTGAACCCGGCACCTCACGTCTACAAGCTTTGAGCGCAGAACCGCTCAGCAACTGGTGGGCCCATTTCTTTGAAGTATTTCTGCTTATGCTACTTTACAAAACTCTATAGTTTTAGAAGTCGCATATGGAATTAAAAATTTTACTCATCACTTAAGCATGCAAATGAAAATTCATTAAGGATTGATACGATTTAAAATAATAATAATAATAATAAATAATAATGTATGGCTTAATGTTACAAATATCTTAAAACGAAAAAAAAAAAAAAAAAAACGAAGAGGGGGGGGGGTTATTCTTAAAAAAAAATAATAGTAAGTATAAATTTATCTGATTATTATTATTATTATTATTATTATTATTTTAATTTATGGTCAGTCACCCACATTATCTTTTTTTCACTAACATATTTTCAATAAAAAATATGTAAATATACATATATATTATTCTACATGTTTTAGGATAGGCAGGAGGTGCCAAATGAAAATCCAGGTTGTCCTCGTCGGCTTAGCCGTTCGGAGTTTATCGCTTGAATACTAGGACATTTTAGGAAGACCTCCCCAGGTTTATCGTGTAGACAGTCGGTCTTAATTCGTACATCACACATAATCTATAATAATAAAGAAGATGTCTGTCTGTCTGTCTGTCTGTCTGTCTGAGCATCTATACGTTCAGCCCCTACTGAACGCAGAAGTATAAAATTTGACATACGGGTACCTAGAAGGCCTTCCCGAGGGGATAGTGAAAACTGAATTAAAAAATTTTAATTAGTTGCGGAGATATTAATTAAAATATAGACCTATGTCAAATCAAAACGCGATCTCAATCACTGAGAATTCACCGCAATTGCATAAAAATAGATATTTTAACGGAGTTAAAAGCAGAAAAAATGGAAAATAAATTAGAAACATTAGTCCGATCGTTACAAATTTGGTACCAAATGAAAGGGGAAATTTTTTCGAATCTAAGAGTGCAAGCGGCTTATCGATACACCAATTAGATTTTTTAAAATTAACTAAAGTATGAAGTTTAGTTGTCAACAAGCACACGATTTCCTAAGCTGTCTCGATCTGAAACAAAACACATGCGAGACATCTGTCTGTGATGAAAACGGAAATGGTTGTAATCAATTAAGATATCATGTGTTTTATACTGAAGGGGAAAATTGCAATTTTCAAACTTTTCAAATTTTCATTTACCTTACATTTGAATGAATATTCGGCTTAGACAGAATTTTATAAAGTTACTGTTCAATTTTCATGAAAAAATATGAATAAATAAAAAAATGACACATTTATTGGAAAAAGATTAAATTTTCTTTTCCGTTGAAAATTCGTAGTATTTGGTTTTAATGCCCGATAATTCGATTGTGAATATTTTTGAAAGAGTACGATTATTAGGGAGGGCTTGAGGGAGGGGGAAAAGGGGCATAAATTAAAAAAAAAGAGTTACAGAGTTTGAAATTAGTTGGTATATTTAGATTTTAAGGCAAGGTAAATCGATTGCGGATATTTTCGAGTGTAAAATTATTGTTATCGACGGAAAGGAGGGGGGAGGGGGAGCGAAGAGGCAAAGATGTAGAAAAGGAACGGGAGTTTCGGAGAAAACCACGGAACACCCAGAACACATTTATTCTTTAATATTTTGCAGATTTTCGAATTCCAATTTCTGCTCACATATCGTACTAAGGATTTTTAACGTTATATACCCGGAATTATGCAAGTTTCGGAGAAAACCATGGAAAAGTCGGACAGAAATCTGTTTATAAAAATGTCTATATTAGCTTTGTATCTCAGCTTCTAATTAACATAATTTCATAAGTTATACATCATTTAAAAAGCTATTTGAATTACAATTGATGAGTATGTGTTGCAAATCTCTGTCGCCAGAGGGCGCTTTGATATTTTAATAATTCAATATCTAGAATTCTACTTATAACACATCAATTGAAATATTACGGACTTTTAAACTGATGTAAGCCGTTAAATTCCGTACGGGAGTTTCAGAGAAAACCACAGAATAGCCAGAACACCTTTATTAATATATCTCCAATTCTAATTATGATGCAGGCTTTCGAATTCCGATACTCCGTTCACATTTCGTATTAAGGATTTTTAACACGTAAGTTTCAAAGAAAAAAAAAAAAAAAAAAAACGAAAAAATCAGACACAAATTTTGTTATAACAATGTTTATATTACCTTTGTATCTCAGCATCTAATTAACATAATTTTAATATCATTTTAAGCCTTTTAAACTGAAATTAAGGAGTACATATTGTATGCAGTTAAAAAATCTAAAGTATAGCTTTAAAAATAAAATAAATAGACTTATATTTATTTAAATTCATTTTTATTTCATCTGTTAATGACACCATTCACCAATTTCATCTGTTAATGAGTTACTTTTAACAGAATAATATTGATTTTTTTTTTATGAATTCGGTTGTAAAAAAGCAGTTTTGGAATTCTTAAATTTTAGATGGATTTCAATAGAAATCGTTAATCGCCCTTGATAGATTTGCCATTTTGAGTCTAAAATATATCATAGCTATTCATTATTGTAATACATAATACATCATTCAAAAGATATTTTAAAGTATTTGTATTGCAGGCTATTAAAATGATATAAGCCGTTCAAATTCTGTACGAAACTTTCGGAGAAAACTACGGAAAAATCAGATTTTTTTTTTTTTTTTTATATTTTACAGAGTTTCAAATTCAGATTTTCGCTCATACTTCGTACTAATAATTTTTAACGATGTATAGCCCAGAATTAAGCAAGTTTTGGAGAAAACCACAGATAAGCCAGACACAAATCTTTTAAAAAAATTTTATCGAGCGGGACTTAAGCTAAAGTCAGAAATTTGAAAGATCATAACATGGTGGGCGAACAGGCTGTTTCAGATATTGAAAAGGGAAGAGGGTGCCGAAGGCGCTACCGCACGGAAATTTACTGCGCTTTCAATAAGCTACTGTCACGATATATCGATAAGCTGTTATTAGACCTGAAACGGGTAAAAGGCGCCGCAGGTGCCACCGAGCGGGAGTTTCGTAAAGTCGGATTTTTCAGGGATCGCGAACCAGCTGGTCGCCGAAGGCGGCTAGTTTTTTAATAAAGTGTTGGTGCTTGAAATAAAGCCAAATAGCTACACTTGGGATATCGTGAGGGTTTTTCGAAGGGTTTCCTAGCCCATATTTACGGAATTTTCGGAGAAAAAACACAAAAAATACGAATGACTTCGACAGGCGTAACCTGGATTAAAACCTGGCACTTCCCGTCTACCAGATTTGAGCGCAGAACCGCTCGGCCACTGTTAATAAAGTGGAGGTTGGTATGCTGGTGTGAAGATATAGATTGATTAACTATACGAGGGTTCTAGGTCTGGGTGGTGTGCCCTCTGCAGGGTCTTTCTGAGGGCTCCTAGCCCGTGTTTACTGGAATTTCGGCGAAAACCACGGAAAAATTCTAGCAATTAAATCGACGAGCGCGACCTGGTATCTAGCCCGGCACTTCCCGTCTACCAGTTTTGCATGCAAAACCGTTGGGCCACTGTTTAATAAGATGGTGGTCCTGCTGGGGTGAAGATTAAGGCCGATTGACTGCACGAGGTTATGTGCCCTCCATGTTGGTCTTTATTACGGTCATAGCTCGTATTTACGCGAGTTTTGGAGAATACCGCAGAAACCTTCGAGCAGCTAGGTCGACGAGCGAACCCGGCACTTTCCGTCTATCAATCGCAGAATCACTTGGTTGCTGGTGGGGCTTTTAATAAGGAGATATATGTAAAATAAAATACTTTTTTAAATTTTTAACATTAAGAAACTGTTGATAACTCAGTTCGATATTTACATACAAACACACATTCGTTAAAGATGGATGTGTTTTAAAGTTTTTTTTTTTTTTTTTTTTTTTTTCAATAATAATCTTCCAGCTACTTCTAAATGAAATTTGACCACTCTGTGCTGTATCTAATTTTCAAACTCTACGTTCTACTCTACTCTAGAAACAGTTGTAGGTAGTTCGTTAAAACCATCATGCAGTTAAATCTTTAACAATAAAAAATACATTAGAAAGGACACAAATATCTTACTTTTTTTATTTGGTTACAAAAGATTTAAAAAAAATAATAAGAAAACTTTCTGACTAAAATAAAAATAATTAAAGTTTTATCATATTGTATAGCGAATACCCCTCTGACAGCCCCCTCTTTCACACACACACTTCTTATTAAAAAAAAATAATAATAATAAATCACAATTGAAAAGTGAGTGAAAGGAAACTGAAATGCTTGGTTTCTGCCAGTAATATAATCTTTTTTGTCTTTTTATCAGGGCTAGATTATGGCATGGGCACACGGGGCACTAGCCCAGGGCCTCTAAATTTAGGGGGCCTCATTTCCAAAAGTTGAGAAGTAACAGTACAATTTTTTTTTCATTATCTGTCTATTAAAAACAAAAATTGATTAAATTTTTCTTTCTATATTTTATTAGAGAGCTTAAACAATTATTAAATTTTGTGACTAATTTCCTAAATATTGGCTGATCAATGTGCTTCAGTTTTTCATTTGTATTGAACATAAAACTAATGATTTTGTTATAGGTTAGTAAAAAAATGAGGAAATAGAAGGTATAATTGAAGGAAAATTTTTAAAAATGCAGTATTTTTATTTATTTTTGTTTTTGAGAATGGGTCCTTTTGGTGAGCTCTTTAGAGCAGGGTCAGGGGGGGGGGGGGGCTTCAAAATAGCATTAGTGCCCCGGGTCTTCAAAAAGCATAGTCGGGCCCTGCTTTTTATGCATGTTTCGTAATTCGTAAGTGCCCCCTCTTTTTTTTTCTATATGTATATATCACTTTGATTACAAAAGAATTTCGGACGTCCAGTTATTAAAATTTACATTTGCATTTAAATATTATTTTGAGTTAGATTTCATTCTCAGGTTTCATAGTTTTTCTTTTATTAAATAATGACGAGTTAATTTATCTATATTTGCATATACAACAGATCAACTTATGATCCTGATGAAGTATACATTATTTTTGCACTTAACACTTAACAAAGTTGAAAAGTATTAAGGACTTCGGTTTGTCTATTTCTCTGTCCGAGCTCTACTCCAGGAAATATTTATGGAGTTTCTTGAAACTGATATATGTTATTCGAGTTTACTATCAGATATTCCTTATTGAAAATGGAATAAACACCATCACTTGTTTTTATACAGGTACACCCAAAAGTATTCCAAAGTATTGCGTTCTATGAGAGGTATTTCTATGAAATGGCATATTTAAATACCTTTAAATATGGTTGAATAAATCTTATTCCTTTTTGCATAAATCTTAATGAAATTAAATATGTTATTCATACGCACAAAAGAATGCCTTTTGGTGAATACAGTATTAGTAGCGTTAAGATTTCTAGGGTCACAGAAAAATATTTAGTTTCATAAGGGCTATAATTGGAAATTTGTTAAATGCATTATCGCTCATTGAGTGTTTTTGACACTTTCTAACATTTTTTAAGTGTAAATATGATTTGAATTATTGTAACTGTTTGTCCGACTGCCCCTCTGTCAGTGCCCGTAAATATTTGCAGAATTTCTTAAAAATGAATGATGCTGTTAAAGTTAAGTATGGAATATTCTCTATTTTAAATGGATTCCATCCGCTTTGCACAACTGGTTTGTGTACAGGGACATCCACAAAAATTTCAATGCATTGCGTTTTATGAGCGACATTTTTTATCACATTCAGATAAATTTCTACTGCAAAAATAATAATGAAGTTGGTATTTATTGATAATATGCTAAAAAAATGTTTTTTATAGAACATTATGATTCGTAATCAGACTTACAGAACTACACAAAAAATATACAGATATATTACGGCTGCATTTTCTTTTAAGTCAAAAATTTTTAGCATTTTCCAAAAACGTTTAAGAGCGATTACAAATTCAATTACTCTATCTCTCTGACTTTTTGTTCTTCTGTCTGCTCGTTGTGTGATAAGATATGCAAAGAATATTTAAAGGTGTATCAAACAACGATCACGTACAGTTGAAAAATGTAAATAATTAATGAGTACCGCATAATTTTTTATTCTTGTCTTTTTTTGTCTTTTGTTTATCTTTTCTTTTCTTTACTAACGGAACTTATACTTCTTACATATAGTAGAATACTGAATTTTTCATTTTTCCCTGCGGTATGTTTGAAAAGATCCATATATACATAATTAAATAGAAAAAGAATTAATTAAAAGGAAAAAAAAAAAAAAAAAAAAAAAAACAGTCTTAAAAATAAAAGAAACAGAATGTCACTAAAAGTTATTAATAAGTTGTATTTCATTTATGAAGACGACCGAAATTAATTTCCGGGGACTTTTTTTCCGCCATTCATGAATGAATGAATGAATGAATTCAATTATGTATCTGTATGCCTTTCAGCCCTTCTGTCAGTCCATTTTGCTAGACATAGGCAAATAACATTCAAAGTTATACTATACAACAAATACGTACAGTTCGAAAGTGTTAATAATCAATGAGTACCACGCGATTTTTGTTTTTGTTTGACTTAACAAGATTTATACCCGTGTTTACATTTTGGCGGAGGATTTACAACTAGTGATTATTCAATCAAATTTTCCATCATAATAAATTTAGTTAAAATTTGTGAAATCCTTTAAAAAATAGTATAAAACAGCATAAATATTAATAAAAAAAAAATGCATATTTTCACTATTTCAATTTCAGTTCAGTTTGCAGTGTAAGTACAATTCAATATCTGTGAAAATAAACTCCGAATTCTATTTAGGTGCAATAAAATGCATGTTTTTTGGCTTGTTAGCAATTTTTTATCTTTTATTAGTAACTTGGTTTAGAAAATCTAGATTATCATAAAAACGAATCAGTTTAAGATTTTATTATTACTATTTAGTTTTTATTTTTATTTTTATTATTATATTTTACTTAATTATTTATCGTTAAAAACACAATTTTTTTTAAAATTATCACAGATATGGGGTTAAACAATTGTTTTGAAGGTACTGAGAAGGTTTTTAGAAAGACATCTATGTTTAAAATTTACATACTGGAGGGAAGGGGTAGTGGACGATGCCCCCCCCTCCCAGCACACACACACATACACACATAAAGAAATTTTTTTCCTTCGCTGACTATCACTATCAAATGTATATTTTTATATTGAACAATGAAAATCAATTTTAGTGTATAAATTAATTCGAAATTTTTTCCTGTACTGCAGTTTTAAAAGTTATGAAAAACTATGATAAAATAGCCGATGACAGCGCTAACTGATAGCAACTGATTATCAAACGTAATCAGCTCTAGTTTAAATCAAAATCCAGTTAAATTCATCCATTGGTTCTGAATATAACCTACCAAATACAGAATTATTTTATATACTCAGAGAGAGAAACACACAGATATTTTCTAAAAACAGTCATATCGTGTTCAGAATGTTCCAAAACGTGTAAATATGGGAGCAAAAATTAGTCATACATTTCGTTACGTCTTTATTTTCAAAACATAAAAATTTTACTGTTAAATTACATTTTATGTTGTTAAAGCTGATTTTTTTTTTCCCAAGATTATTTTCAAAGGATTCTTTTCAGAACATTCTATTTTAGAACATTCTTACTAAACAGGACTCTTTAAAATGTATCGTGTCCTCTTATTTCATTTATAATGAGATTTCTTATTAAAATTTCTTTAAAAATACCGTTACGGTTATTTAATCGAAAATATATAAGAACAGAGAATCTATAATTAAAATTGTTTACATAGATAATTATATGTAAATAATTTAATATACGTCTTAAGAGTATTTAAGTAAACTTAGATATTAAAGATTTTTATTACTTTTTCCAATATATTTATTAATTTCATAAATTGACAATCTAAATCATCTTGTAGAAATGACCGTATTTACTTGCTTGCTGAAGTAATATTAATAATGAGATCTGGGCTTCTAAAACAGCAGTTTTTAATCTATTAATTATCATTTTTGACAACTCCTTCCCCATCTCAGCCTCATCAGTGGTCAAGCATTTCTGCGCACAAAGCTAGTAAGTAGACTAGAAGCACCGCGTTCAATCTTAGGTCGCGTTCGTCGACATGGCCGTTCGGAGTTTTCCATGGCTTTCTCCGAAACTAGTGTAAATACGGGTTAGGACTCCTTAGGAAGATCCTCATGGAGCGCGTTCCACCTATAGGCCTAGAACTAAGTACAGTCAACTGACCTTAACCCCTTCAAATAACAACCAAATTCCTTTTCCCTTTTCTCGTGTAAAATTGAATACTGATATTAATCGGACACAAACAGAGGTTAATAAATAAATAATGGACAGACATATTCAGAAAAAATTAAATTAACGAGAAATATTTAATCAAAAATCTATATTTTTAACAGCATTATCAGTTTGCTTTCTTTTAAATATCAGTACATTTTGCCTTAGTAACCGATTAAAAAAACTTTCAGCATGAAATATTTGTGCTATGAGATAGCAAATGTTACTTTGAACTGAATGAATAAAAGCTTTTCTGTCGGTATCACTTTTCTTGAGAATAGAATTCCCGAAAATTGCACCCATACTCCAAACCACCTTGACCGTGAACAGTAGCTTTTCTGCCTCAACCTATCTTTAGGCTATAAAAGAACAGGGGTTGACCTTAACCAGATGTTCTTTCAATCTCGTTTAGCTTTTCTCTTGCCAAATGGGAATTGTATGAAGTATAGTAACTTATAGATCCTGCTGCTAACCCATCAGTAAAGAAAGAGAGAGAAGAAAAAAAATAAAAAAAATAAAAAATAAATAAACGATATATTGTAAAATTCAAATATATGATGAAACTAATTTTCGCGTTTTAAATTTGAACCTATTGGAAGTTGTAAGCACGGAGGCAAACAGGTATTTTCGCCCCCGTGGAAAAAAGAAAAAAAAAAAAAAGCTATGGTGACCGCACCCGCTAACCCAGTTAAGCCAACACCTATGCCACAATTAAATCAAAAGACTTGATTTTTAATATTTTGTGCAAGTTTTGCTTAAAACTTTAAATTCATTTTTCCCCGAATTTATTTTTATAAGTTCTCATATGTTTAATTTCTAAAACTATTATTATTATTATTATTATTTATCTAAGATTGTTTTGAAAAAATTCAAGGAAATATAATTCTCATTAATAAAATTAGGCATAACATAAAACAGCATATTATAACTTAAGAGCCCTCTTCACTCACTGTCGCCGGAAGCCGAAGCTAATATTATTCTATGGGAAATTTTTTTTTACAAATAACTTATTAACTAATACATATTTTTTAATTTTGTTTTCACATTCTGAAAATTCCCAGCTGTTAAATTGACGGACCTTTTTTAAAAAATTATTTTTTTAATTTTTTATATTTTATTTTGAAGCTGCAAAATACGAATTTTCAATATGTGAAATTTTTTCATTTTGCAATTTTTAAATAAAATATTAAAAGTTAAAAAAATACATTTTTAAAAAAGGTCCGTCAATTTAAGGGAATGATCTGAATATGAAAACAGAATTTAAAAATATGTATTAATTAATAAGTTATTTGTAAAGAAAATTTCCCCATAGAATAACATTGGCTCGGGTTTCCGGCGACGGTAAGTAAAGAGGGCCATTAAAAATATTTATTTATTGATTTATTTATTTAAGATAAATAAATTTTTAAAAATGGCTACATTTCTATTAAATTTTAAAATAAATATTTTTGTCATATTGAGTGGAATGTATGACATATTTCGCTGTACATGAAAATAATAATAATAGATAATTGAACGATAAATGGAAAAAATAAATTTTCGTATTCTGGGCATCTTATTTTTAAAATTTTGAAATTAAGTAAAATTACTATATATATATATATATAGTTTCGAATGTAAGTTTTATAAAGTTTAATTAATGAGTAGAATAAAACAATTCGTTTGTAATCAAATGTGGAGAATTTTCGGAAATTGTCACTTTTTAAGAACTTTTTTCTTTTCTTTTTTTTTTTTTTTTTTTTTTTTTTTTGTTTATATTGTAGTTAATGCAACACGCATAATTGTTACATTGACATATCTGCAAAGTTTACTGAAAATAAATTCTATTGCCGAATTTTGCATCAAATATACAGAAATGATTGAAAAATTATATCAATAATTAAACTTTTAACCAATTATCAATATACACACTTATGAAAATTTCAAAAGAAAAACTACTGGTAATCATTTGGCTTTAGTTTTTTTATGGAAAATTACACCGAAAAATAAATGGAGATGATATCTATTTTATATACATTTTAATGACTATAATTAATTATTGCTATGTTTGTAACTTAGAATGCTTGAAAAAAAAAAAAAATAAAAAATAAATAAATAAATAAATAAAATCTCATAATTTCGATCATTTACTTTTAACTAAGTATTATTGTAAATTTACAGAGAACCTGGATAAATATTCTAGTAACTTTCCATAAAAGTTTTTTACAGTATACATTAAGTAACCCCAGCAAAAAAGTGACGCAACTGAAAAATGTAGTTTAATATATATATATATATATATCATCTTAACAATAACAATAAAAGCATTAATTAATCTACAATAAAACGGATTCAACAGCCTCTCAGGTAGATACATTGCGAAAAAGATTAGATAGGTGATGCTTTACCTGTACGTAGGGGTACTTCATATACATTTTTCAATTGCATAAATTCATAATTGCCCTTTTTTGACTTGTGTCTTTGTCCTTGCCGGGGTGCGATATCATAGTTCTTTATTGACTTTGTCACATAATATGTCTAAAAGTTTTTAATGTTCAGAAAGATTGGGGGTCTCCTATGACGATAATAACCTCAAATTAAAAACAAATGTACAAATTTAGGGTTGATTTCTAAATTTAACTCAAGCTAAATGTTTTAACCCCCAACATCACCCCCCTCATGAAAAGAAGCCAAATGCTTTAAAATTTGATTTTTTTTTTTTTTTTTTTTTTTTTTTTTTTACTTTAAAATTTATTCTTTTCTTTTACATATCAGTGGATATATACATATATATATCATGCTATATACATTTATTTTCCATACAATGTCTAATAAAATGTTTTAGATAGTTTTAGTACAACTAGGCCATTTTCTCGAGACGCAAAACAACTTTTTGCATCGATGTGCCTTTTATTTATTTTTTTATTTTTCTTTCTTTTATTTTTCTTTCTTTTTTCTTTTTTTCTTTTTCATTTTCTTTTTATTTATTTATATATTTATTTTTTATTTATTTATTATTTATTATTTATTTATTTTTATTTTATTTATTTATTTATTTATTTATTTATTTATTTATTTTTTTTTTTGGGGGGGGGGGTTAGAGGCATTGTACCATTTCTAAACTTAAACATGTACAGTTTAAGATTATAAAGGTGTTTTTAAAAGCCCTTCCTAAAGGAATATCTTTTTTTTTTTTTTTTTTTTTTTTCTTTTTTAATCACGGACAGAGAAACTATAACCTAAATAAAGAAAATTAAGGCTTTTATTATATTATGATTTTTTTAAGCTGAGATCAGTTAAAAACCGACTAATTTTCTAATATATTCTTTCATTAATTTTCACTTGCATGTGAAGCTTTTCATGAATTGTTTTTCCCGAACAAGAAAAATGAAGAGTAGTTTCCGCCTTTCTATAAAGTTAGATTTTTTTTTTTTTTTTTTTTTTTTTCAGTGAATGTTTTACACTGGTTTTCTGGAAGTGCTTTATTATAGAAAGTTGTTTTATTTTCCCAAAAGGACTATGCAATTATAATCAAAATTCAACAAATTAAAAGATATTTTATAGAAATAAATATTTAAAAAATTACTTACGAGTTTTATAAAGTTAATATCTGTGACAATGTTTATATATTCTTTATTTCAGCTACTATTGTCTCCGATCAAGAAAATCGAATAGTATTTTTTGCTTTTCTGTAAATTACGGATATGTAATTTTCATTCACTAGACGTTTTGATTGTTTTCTTTTCTTTTCTTTTTTTTTCTTTTTTTTTTTTTTAGGTTGGGGTGGGGGGACGCGTTAGCCCAGTCAGTAGAGCGCAGGGCTCGTGATTGGAAGATTGCGGGCTTGATTCTCGAGCAGACCAAAGACTGTTGTGTACACTAATGATGACTAGTGCACGTAAAATCTGTCATGTCAATGTCCTCCATGTTCCAATCAAAATTTTATCTCTGCGGGTCATCAGATCAACATTTTATCAAGCAGGAGAGCCATCCCTTCCTTGGAGGATCACAATTGTGATGACATGTCTCCGGACCACCTCTCGAGGCGAGTCCCAGACCGTCGCCCATTGCCTATTGCGCAACCATAGTGCGACGTAAAACCCAACCAACAATCGACAAATTAAAAAAGATTTTATAAAAATAATTGTTTAGAAAATTAAACACTCCTAAAACGTTGCATACCCACATTCATTTTCACTCGTAAGTATATGAATCTTTTCATTTGTTCTTATTCCCAAACAAGAAGATCCAATGGTGTTTTATATATATAGTTATTTATATATATATATATATAAAGTACGGCATAATTATAATTTTTTAAGTGGATGTTTTTTAACCGGTTTTTTGGTAGTGATAGTCAGATAATGCTTTCTTATGGAAAAGTTGTAATATTAATCCAAATTACCATAAAATATTCATTCCCTTTCAACACTTCCTGTTCTGTGCATGTACACTTTATTGTTCTAATATATAATTTGTAAAATGTTTTGCAAAGATTAATTGGAATTATTATGTATGAAGGCTCAAGTCTCAACTCCTTTAACTTATAAATTCACAAAACACGATATGTATGATGGTCGCTTATAGCTGCTCTGTTTCAATTGTTGTATTATTGTGAACCGACCAGTAATTGAACAATTAATGGAAATTTCTTAAAGTTTTATCATTGTCTAATATAATCATTGATAAAATTTTTGGATATTTAATAACTGGAAATAATTTCTTTGTTATATTTCTACAATTATGTTACGTATAATAATAGTTTCAAAGTAGGATTAGATTGGATTTTGGGAATAAGGCCGATTGACTGCTGTAGGTCCTCGGCCTGAGAGGGAGTGCCCGCCATGGGGGTCTTTCTAAGGAGTCCTAGCCCGTATTAAAAAAGTTTTGGAGAAAACCACGGAAAACGCCCAACCGCTAGGCCGACGAGCGCGACCTGGGATCGAACCCGACACTTCACGTCTACCAGCTTTGAGCGCAGAATCACTCGACCACCGGTGGGCCGTTTCAAAATGGGATTTTGCTAGTAGTTGACCCATTCCCTCCCCCCCCCCCCTCCCCCGAAATGTGCAAATTTGTTGAAAATTTTCAGTTTATACTATATTCTAAAGAATTAACATTGTGTACTATAATTTGAACATCCTCTCAAAAAATTAACTACCTGCAGCCTTAGATAGGAGGCGAAGTATATCAAAAGGATATTTTTGTAACAATTGATCAAATTTGTAAATTTTAATTGGAGGGGATTTAATTTAATAAATTCTAATACTTCAGCTTTTAACACATCTGAAAAATTAGAATTGTATTTTGTTGCGGAATAATTTAGTTTTTATTTCTTCGGCTGATCGTATCAGGGATTTTGTATGGTTATAGTATTATAGGAGGTGTTTTATCAATGACAATGATTACTGTACTTCCCGGTAAGTTAAGTTTTTCTGATGCCTATTTATTAAAGATATTTGAATTCATTTGTCTATCATAATCGCCTTGCATTTTATTGATTTTTGAAATTAAATTTGTTTTTGGTAAAGATTCTATTTCTCTCCTTCCTCCTTATACACAACACGATAATTAGACATGAAGTATTTCTCATTAGAGGAACCAATTTATTCGTCTAATATCGCTACAGTCAAATTCATCGTTAGGTGTTCTTTCATAAACATGCTTCTTTTCTTTTAATTAGGGTAAATTAGGATTAAAGGTTTAGTTAAAGTCAAGGTCATTGAAAGCCCATGTTAACTTACGGAGAAATTTGTCCCATTGTTATTCGTTACATATTATACATTTTAATTCCCCATCATACTATAGGTATGGGGAACTTAGGTAATCGTGAAAATTTTCGACCTCGGTCTTTGACTTTTTTTACACGTTTTCAGGTGAGGATTCCGAAAATGACAAAATTTGTATGGTGTCCGTTTCTAGGGTGTCTGTTAGTTTGTTACTCCATTAGTGTGTTAGTATGTTAGTCTGTGTACACAATATCTCAAGAACAAATTGACTCACAGAAGTCAGATCAGTTTTAAAATATTCATAATATTTTCATCGTAAAGATGTCACATTACTTTTAAAATATTATTTGGGATACTGGCATGAATATCATTGACTATGAATTTCCCAATATAAAAATTTCGTAATTCATTGGAAATTTACGAATTTCTTAACATGGCAGAATATGGTAAAAATTCACATAAACGTGAATCTTGAGTGATATTTTCATCGTAAAGATGTCATACCACTTTTTAAATATTATTTAGGATAATGGTATAAATATCATAAACTATGAATTTCCCAATTTAAAAAAATCGTAAGTTATTTGGAATTTACGATTTGCATAAATGGCAGAATAGGGCATAATTGAGCATAAACGTCAATTTTGAGGATCATAAATACATCAGACAGCTTCAGAATAACATTTAAGATACTTGTTTGAACATGATTGACTACAAATATTATAAAAGCAAAGTTTCGTAAGTTATTCGCAATTTAAGATTTTATCAGCATAGCAAAATTGAAAATTTTCCATATAAATATGCATTTTGAGGATTGTTGCATTGGAAATAATAGCATGAAAACTAAACTATGAAACTGACTCGAATAAAATAAATTAATAGATTAGAATAAGATAAATTTAAGTGAACGGTGAATAGCTTATTAGGATAGTTATTCATTCTGTCACTGTATCAAGCGTTTGGTGAAATTCATTTCCTGTACTAGAAATTTATGAGAACATATCATATATATGATGGGGAATTGAGCAGAGTTCACCTATGACAACTAGTTTAATTACGTTTTCCAGTTCGATAAATTTAAGGATAGTAATCAGCTCTTATTTTTAAAAAACCGTTGATTTTTAAATTGTTTTTAATTTATTTTCAAGATGAAAAATATTAAAAAATTATATATATATATATATATATAAACGATAGATAATTTAATGGTGGTGAATTTTCAAAATATGCCTATGTAAAAACATAATAATAATAATAACAATAATAATAATAATAATAAAATCGCTTATCTGACGAATAAAAATATGGATCAAATTTCTTTTTTCATGGTGTTTGAATTTCCTTGATAAATCCTTTCAGAAGTTTTAGTAGAAACCCCGGCAATTTTCGTAGCCTGTTTTCTAAGAAGCGTTATATGAATAATTAACCCTCCGTTTTCTGCTAATTTTTCTCAGACCTTTAAGAAACTTTATTCAAAATAATCTTAGTAGAATACCTACAAACTTTATTTCTTCTTGAACAAGTCACATTAAAAATGTGTACTGATATTTTGAATGAAACTTCATGTACTTATATTTAATTCAAATTTAAGGTGAAAATTAAAGACCGAAAAAAAAAAGTGAATCAATAAACAAAAATGCACCAGAGACAAAATTTTGAGAAATACTCTGCTCAGATATAGCGATCTCTTGTCTTGAAAATAGACTCACCTTTTTTTTTTTTTTTTTTTTTTTTTCTTTTTAAACGAATAGTGTTAGAGTTTATTTCATTTTAGTTTGTAGCTCATTTTTTTAAATTTACTTTTTAAATTTATTTATTTCTGTATTTTGTTAAAATTCTTAATCTTTTTTTTTTTTTTTTCCCCAAATTAAATAAAATTAGTATCGCCCAGTAATCAAATCTCGACCACCTTCTTTGAGTAAGCACAGTGCCATGTTAATTCACCCACACTTTCACCGGCCCCAACATCGTCAACTTATTATCAATACACTGCTGAAGAAGGCCTCGCCTAGGTGTATCTGACCCGTTTCTACAATTCTTCTCCATTCTGTTCTTCCAACTTCACAGTTTGATCACTCCAACGACACAGTGGTACCTTCCTCGGTCTTTTCTTATCTCTCGGAATGCAAAATACGACTTTGGTGTTCTGTCTATCATTATTTCTTCTCGCAAGCTGACTCCATTTTAAATTCTTAACTCTAGAAATAACATTCTTAACTTTGGTTTGCTTAATTACCCAAGTGTTTGGCTTTCTGTCTCTTCAGGTGAATCCTAACATGTATCTCTCCGTGCATCTCTGAGTTGTTTTATGTTTTTGTATTGTTTTATATGTTAATATCCAAGTTTCTGAAAGCATAAGTTAAAACAGGCGAAATGCACTGATCAAAAACTTTTCTTTACAAACAAATTGGGAGATCGCTTTTGAATATAGCGCTGTTTCTTCAGAATGCTCTCCACGCAAGTTTAACTCGGTTGTTAATTTCTTTCATGGTGTCCTATTCATTGGAAGGACTTGTCTCAGATATGTATAACAGCATACCATTTTTAACTTATCCATATCAATAGTGATCCATATCAATCCATACCTTCAGTGAAGAAACAAAGGAATTTGCCATAACGTTTGTCTTACTGAGGCACTGTTTGTCATTTTCAATCCACCGAGTTAGTTTACTTTGTTTAATTCCTGAAGCATTTCTTATTCTTTAACCATATTTCTTGCGACCATGGAAGCCTCTGCGCAAGTGCGGATTGAACGAGCCCAGTGTTAAAATAGGGGTGACTGAGAGAAAACAAGCGATAAGGGAACTCCGAATAACGGGATGTTTGCCAAATAACTATCTCTCGGCCAATTTTGCATCCCTCTAATTTTTTGGACTCGGCCTCACTGCTAGTCGTAGGAAACGTGGTCGCACTATACAAATCCTCAGATGACGAGGTAAGCAGTATACTTCTCGTAAACTATCGTCTTCTCGTAAACTAAAGCCCCACCAATGGTCGAGTGAATCTACTCTCAAAAACAGATAGACGTGAGGTGCCGGGTTCGATCTTAGGCTGCACTCGTCGATCTAACCGCTCGGCATTTTCTATGCTCTTCTCCAAACCTGACGCAAATGCGAGCTAGGATAATTTAGAAAAACCTGCTGGAGGGCATTTACAACCTTAGGCCCAGACCCCTATGCCTATAATAGTCAACTGGCCTTAATCCCCAACACCAACACCTCATAAACGAAATTTTGCTAACACACCATACCCACTATCAGAGAAGTACTCATTTTCCAAAAATGGGTGTATTATGTTTAGAACATCTCAAAAAGTATAAATTCATCGAAAATCGGAATTCATTGAAAATTTTCAGGAAGCGATATTTTCTTTATAACATATTATTCAGCTTATTCAATAACGACTTATTGGCGGTTAATGTATGAGCTAAAACTACAAGTAACTGTTCTACATGAAATGCGGGTTTATGAAATTTGGGGACAAGAACTAGATACAGAAAATCTTGACTGTTTTGTTTTAATTTTAATTTCTTATAAAATGCCTTTATTCTATTACTGATTTCTTGTTTTTTTTTTTCTGTTTAAGGAGAATAAAATTATCGTTAACATAACTATCATAAAGTATTTAAGCATAATGTTTTTTTACATATGATTGCAAAATTTCTGTTAGATTTGTCGATACATAAAATTATAAATTTAGCTTGTCATTTTTTAATTGAAATTTTTAAATCTGTATAAATATTGTTTTTGAAATCCCATCATATTTTTTTATATAAATATCTTTCAAATCTCTCTGTATATGATACCTCTACTAGTTGAACACTCAATAGGTAATCTATATCTTAAAGCCATTTTCGATATGAAAAAATCGATATTTTTTGTAATTCTTTCATAAACTATCTTTCTAGACAAGGTTCTTTTTTATCTGTATTTTGTAACGTATTTCATGTATTTCTGCAGAAAAGTATTCGTAACTATTTCCAAATCTCTAGTAAGAACATATCCATAATCTTCATAAACGTATCTGAGATACTTAGTTTCTTGAATAGCATACGTTTTTTTTCTGTGCTCCCTCTGAAATTCTTTGCGAAATTATTGTAATTACATATCGTTTTGCTTATGGATTTATTATATTTAAAAGCCTTAATTATTATTATTATTATTATTATTATTTAAGAGGCAAAATATTGTTGTATTTATTTATTATAGCGTTAAAGTTAACTTTTTCATAATGTTGACCAACATAATTAAACACAAAGTAAATTATATAGTTTGTTTTTATTTCTAACTCTTTTTTTTTTTTTTTTTTTTTTTTTTAATAGTTCATTAAAAATTGTTTTCTCATTCTATATTTTAATAAATCTAAACTCATGTCAACTGCTATAGTTCCGATATTTTCACTAGAATTCAACCCACGATATAAATCTATCAATTGTGTTTTTCTTACATAGAAAATTATGTTTTTAATTAAAATTTTATCGCTATATTTATCAATTAAATTCATGATCTTTTTAGAAATTCTTCCCTTATTTCTAACTTTAAAACGTTGAACGTTAGATATAGATTCACGGTGCTTCCAGTGGTTTAATTAAATCGCAAATATCCATCCTTCTAAATTCATTTAAATCCTTTTTCTTTTCCCCTGTTTAATAAATCATTTAAGCCATACGGGTAAATTGTATAATACTTTAATATATTCTCACTTTCACATATTTTGCGATCATATTTATTTGGCACAACATTTGGTATAGAGATTGCAATATTGTCAATTCCATGTTTTGCAAAATGTCCAATTTCCACAAGTTGATCTTCCCTATTTACTTTATTAAATCTAATATTAATTCCGTAGGAAGTTTCATCTATATGTGCTATATTAATACACCACCATATATACATAATGGTTATAATACATATATTATAACGATTTAAATAGGATTTCTTTCACGGTGAAAATATCTTGAAACATAATAATCTGCAGTCGTAAATATTCTTTAGAACATTGAACTAAAATAAAAAATAATTACAAGATAAAAGAAGTTTTTTATACCATGTTTTTAAATTTTCTGTTGAATCATATAAACGCTAACGAAGTCAGCGGGGATCCGAAATAATTAGCTAAAAGTATTTAAAAAATGCATTGTCACCGTGTTCTGAGCTATTCTGAAAGTTTCAAATGTCTTGCTAATCGGGAAGTTATATGATTGTTAAATCATATAAACGCTACCGAAGGTAACAGGGACCCGAAGCAATTGGCTAAAAGTATTTAAAACATGCATTGTCCTCGTGTTCTAATTTATTCTAAAAGTTTCAAATGTCTAGCTAGTCGTGAAGTTATATGATTGTTGAATCATATAAACGCTATCGAAGGCAGCGAGGTTGTTGTTGTTGTCATTGTAGGATTTTTTAAGGCCGATTGACTCCTTATGTGTACTAGGCCCATGGGAGGAATGCCCTCCGTGGAGGGTCTTTCTAAGGGGTCCTAGCCCGTAGGACCCCTTAGAAAGATCCCCATGGAAGAAGGCAGCGGGGACCCGAAAGCATTGGCTAAAAGTATTAAAAAGAAAATGCATTGTCGTCGTTTTCTGAGCTTTTTTAAAAGTTTCAAATTTCTAGCTAGTCGTCGGGAAGTTATGTGATTGTTGAATCATATAAACGCTACTGAAGGCAGCGAGGACCCAAAACAATTGTCTAAAACTAAAAAAAAAAAAAAAAATGCATTGCCACGGTGTTCTGAGCAATTCTGAAAGTTTCAAATGTCTAGCTAATCGGAAAGTTAGTTAAAACTCGATTGCAAGATTTGTACTGGACTAACAAATAAGAATCGATTTTAATAAAAACCTGGTAATAATGTAAATCATGCGCACAGTTTTGTTATTTAAAAATATCTACATATTTTGTTTTTTTTCCTATATAAGGAATGCATCAAATAGGAATTGTATAACGAAGAATAAAATCAAAAGCAAATTTCACGAATAATAATAATAATTTTAAATTGTAACAAATAGTTTGCTTTCAAAGACCATGACTCTTCAACAAGCGATAAAAGAGAAGGTCTGCTATCACACTGTAATTGCACTTATTTTATTTTATTGGGTGAAAAACGGCGTCTAATTATTTTGACTGAAAAGTATTTTTATTATTAATAAGTGTAGGTTTCTAATTTATGTTGTCGTTGTATAAAGTTCGTATCATTTAATAGAAAATTTTATATTTCAATCCACTGTACCTGCATTAAAAATTACAATTTACATAAAAGATAAAACAGTTATGTTTCGTTTAACTCGATGTTTTAAACTCCAATCCATTAATCAAATGAAAATTTTGCCATGCAATTTCAGTGTGTTTAAGCATTATACTATAACCAACAGAAGGTCTTACTTAAAAATATAACAACAACAACAACAAAATATATATATATATATATATATATATATATAAATACATTAAAAAAAAAAAAAAGCTAATAGGATTTGTTGAATTAATTTTGTTATTATTATTATTATTATTTCAAATTAAAAGATTTTTCACGGCACTTTTATCCAGAAGAAATAATTCTTTCGATTTGAATAAAAGTATTAGTTTCAATTCTGGAATGTTTTTAAAAGAGAGAGAGAGAATCTCTTCAATTAAAAAAAAAAGATAGAAATATATATATATATATATATTCTGTTTATTAAATAATTTTCTCTGTTGAAAAAAATATAACGATAATTTATGAAGTTAGTGATTTAAAAAAATATTTGTAATATTAGAAGAAATTTGTAAGAATTACTCAAATCGGAAAAATAATCTATAACAACTTTATGAAAGTCACACATTTTCAAACAAATTCACAGCAAGAGAATACGTATCGTTGAAGATATCCACAAAAATTCCTAATCCTCTTCTACATGCAAAGGGGTGTGTCATATGACAGTTTACAAATTACAAGCGACATATGTTCTCCGCTCCTACAATAGGAATACGCACGGGAATTTCTCACTTCGTAATAGACTCTTATTAGCGCCTGAAGCTTTCTTACCAAACGAAATCCCTACATCTATATCCCTACATACTATGAATCCGTGTGAAGAAAAGAGGATGATAGATAATTGTGTTTTAGAAACAGCAGCGCCATCTATGTCACACACTTCACACACACATCCGTGCATTATAAACAAACCGAGGACCACCAAAAAAATATATGAGGATCTTTGTATGACATAGTAGATCATGAATATGGGTTGATTTCGTTCCGAGGTCCGGCAAAACGGTCCTCGCAACGAAATTGGTCCTCGCAGTGTTGGTGTGTAAACGGACAGTGGTCCTCGCATGGTAGGGTAAACGAACGCACACACACACACACACACACAAAAAAAATTATTCAGATGCAGTAGGAAAGATTCAGAAAGCAGGAAGATGGGTGCAGCATGAAATCAGTCAAAGAAACAATGATGTGTGTGCTTTCATCGTTGAGTCTGCTCTTGAGGCACAGTCAGTACATAATATTTTTTCTTGTAGAAAGTTGTAATGGAAGACGAAAAAGAGACATGTTATGGCAGTCCTAAATGCAAAAAAAATTAGGTGAATCCTGGTGAAGCAACAATGAATATTCATGCTGAAATGAGTTATTTAGGCAAAAAAAGTTCTCCCACGCATCCGGTGCAATATGATGGGTGTGCTCCATTACGAACTGTCGATACTTATGTAAGTCAAATTTCTGAACACTATAAGCAACAATCTGTGACAATTAGAAAATGAGATGTAAACATGTATTTATGGGCAAAAGTTTGTGCCTTGTGAAAGTGCTCCTTGATAACACAAGGCCTCCTGTTACAAAACTTTTCAAGAATACTTTACCAATGCTTGCCAGGGAAGTTTTAGAATACCTGGTGTATAATCATGAGACAGCTTTTTTGAACAATAATTTGTTTCAGTCAATAAGCAGTACGTCGTCTTCTATATAATTACAGACAGTGGACGAAGTATGAAAATTGTTAGACGAATTCATTGCATAAACACACAAATTGTTTTACATTCAAGGCATTCGTCAAATGCCTGACTGTTAGAGGAAATTGTTAGATAATGATGGATAATATTTATTTGATAAATAAAGATATTATCAGCTCTCAATTACATATTCATTTCTCCGTAACACACTTTAAAACTTGTTACTACATCAGATAATTGTTGTAGTATGATTATAAAAACAAATTTTTAATTATATTGTTCATTAGTAATTGATGAAATCTTGTTTCTAAAAGAAAATCAATAAATATTTTAAAGTTTTACTCTATTAATCCTAACGAATACTGCTAACAATCAAATAGTAGAAAACATAATGCAAATAAAGTTATGAGTTCTCAGAAAATCTAAGCCAATTTTCAAAAAATGGTTAGAATGATATTAATTTTTTACATTTTGGTATTCAGATGTTTATTCTTTACATTTTTTATATACACCTTTAAAAGAGGGTGACACTGTTCCATTTCAGATATAATTATTTCTATGCTATAACGCTGCTTAAACATAAATTAAGTTAGCATATAAATCTGTATTTGATGCACCAAGTTATAAATTCGTTGCTATAAAAAGTACTTTTAAAAAGTAGATACAATAATATATAAGCATATATTATAGTATTCAGTGTCACAAAATGCACACCGAAGATGGACATCAAAGAAAACTTTAGTTCAAACTTATATTCACAGTTAATGAAAATTATGCCATTTAAGAAAAAATCAACCAAAACTAGATTGAAAAATAAAAGTTAACTTTAGAATAAATTACTAAAATTACCTTAATTCGTCCTCCACTTAAAGTTTCACTAAGTTTTAGTCTAGCATCCACAACTCTTTTTATATCACGCTGTAACCGTCTACCAAAATCTCTGAACATGGTCGAACCTCCAGATAATACAATATTCTACAATGACAATATTTAGAATTTATACAAATTTAATTAATCAAATAAAATAAAGTCTATAATATAAAACATATACCAATAATATGGAATGATAAAATGATTTATCTATCCATATTTCAAATATAATACACTACAGAAATTCCCTAAATTTTAAAATCAAAATAATTTAGATTTAAATATAATTATTTTTAATGGAAAAGGGAATAAGCAATTTGAGCAAAATTAATTATATTTGTTAAACACTAAAATTTTGTATATTTGAAGTGTTTATTATTATTATTATTATTATTTTTTAGAAAATATTCAAATTAAATTTTCACCCCACCCAAGTTGTTTCCAAGCCTCTTCTACTTCCATTTCTCATAGTTTCAAAGTCAATGTAAATTAAAAAATTAACAGCTTCTATTTCTAAAGTTAGTTTAATTTTTCATCTATAGAGTTTAATTTATCATAATTATACTCAGTGTTGATTCCTTTATAAATGCACTGCAAAAATATCCAGGGGTCAAAGCAATCAAATAGGAAAATATAGGAATTTTCTCATACAAATATAGGAACATCATTTCAAGAGAAGATTGAGAAATTCAGTAAAAACAAACTATCTCTAACATTATTTTGTAATCTTGGGATGATTAAATGAATTTGTAAATAAAATGCCCTAATTTAATCTCATCTAATTTAATAGATAAAATAAATGAACTGTTATTACTACTGTTCTAACTACTATTACAGTTTACTATTAATGTTATTTAGAAAAGAACATATTTCCAAATTTATGATCTCTTACTTGTCTAGCTTTAATACCAGTTTTATATTATTTAACAACAGTCCACATAATATCACAACCTTTCAATTTAACTACATATAACTGGTTGAATACGTTTTGAGGCTTTTATCAGTGTCTACTTAATGAATTGCTCCCCCCCCCCCATCAAAAAAAAAAAAAAAAAAGTAAAAGAATAAGTGAAAAATATTGAAATAGTAATGAAATTATGAATTCTTTTGATTGTATAAACAATTTTTCTTTTTTTAAGTGATATTTGTTCAGCTTTAAGTAACAATATGTTTATATTAGGATACATTAGTTTTAGTTTAACCCTTTCAGGGGCGGTGGCTAGAGGGTCTATCCACCTACTTTAGAAATTTTTCTCTAAGTGTGCAGTGGCTACTTTTTTTATCCACTTTTATGAAAAGTTAATGTGTACTTCTAAAATTGAAATAGAGATGGCAGAACTACAGTAACTTTAAGCAGAATGTGCCTGTGACCTTTTTAAATGGACAAGTTGTGGGAAAATTTTTTGAAGTTTCTTTTATATATTTTTATGAAAAATAATTTTTAATTCAAAAGTATTTGGTAGTGAAAATATACTGTAATGCACCTTTTAAATACAACAGCTTTACATATTATCTTAGATCATTAATTTTAGTTTGATTTTTAGGAGCATCTTTTAGGTGGATAGACACAGTGGCTAGAACGCATAGCCACCACCCACAAAAGAATCCCCACATGCTGAATTTTTTTCTTCATCAAATATGGCTTGTAGGGGATGTTTACTTTATGATATATATATATTTAAAAGGAAATTCAATCATTTTTACTTAGTGCCCCTGAAAGGGTTAAATTACCTTTTTACTTAATTATTCATTTGAAGACATGGGTGAAAAATGCTTTATTTTTTTGTCATTTTTTATGTTAAATTATTCTTTAAAAAAATTTTTGTATGCCTTCCATACCACAGTTAATTGTTTTTTTTAATCAATAAATTGTTATAGCTATGAAGTTGAAGTCTCAAGTCCATTGGATCATACTGGAATTATTTGCAAAGTTAAGTCAATTCTTATTATGAAAATACTATATTGAATGCCTACATGCATTGTTTTTATGGGAATATTTATATTTTTTTCATTTAAGAAAAATGATTGATAGTGTGGGTGGATATTATTCATTTATATATACACATATTAAACCACAAATAACAGATTAAAAAAAAAAAAAAAAAAAAAAAAAAAAATCAATAACCCTGATATTTGAGCATCATGAACAAATAACTTAAATACCACAAAAACTTTGAAAAATCTTGATAATTTTTTAAAAAATAAAACAATCCGATTGTTTTAAAAAACCTTTTTTTTTTTTTTTTTTTTTTTTTTGTATTTTTTAAATTAAACATTGGAAATAAAATTAATTTATGATTAAAGTTTTCAATATCTTTTTATTTTCTTATAAGGTGTGCAATATTATTAACATATGACAAATTATGCAAAATATGATATCCAATCGCATTAGCAGAGGGATTGTCGAGAAGAAAAAGCAATTATTTTTGCTGTGAATGGTATTTTGGAAAGATACAAGAATTTAAATAGGATGCCTAACAGGGAACGCAGAAAACAAGTAAGAAAAACAAACTTAAGTAGCAGAATATAGGAAATATAGGAAAATTTTTCTGAAATATAGGAAATATGTCAAGAATTATAAAATATAGGAACACTTTGAGCCCTGAATATCGTTGGCATAATTTAACAAATTCCTAATGTACCTTAATTGGACTGGGACCATGTGAAATACCTTCAAAATTGCGATTTTTCAATTAGTGGCTTAAAAACTTTTTACAGATTCTGCAAATTACAAATATATATAATTTATGTACATATGGTAGCACAGACTGTTTTCGAGTGTTTGAAAACAATGGAAAAATGTAAAGATTTGGCAGTAGGGTTAGAATTTTTATGTTCAAAATGCAATAATTCCACAAATGGAATGTCATTAAGTAAGTGAAAAGCATACAATGTCAATATAAGATTAATGTATGGCATGCGTTGCATTGGTAAAGGGAAAAGAGCTGCTGAAATATTTTGTGGCATTATGAACTTGCCTCCTCTTCCTTCCAAATTTGAACGATACAATAAAATAATCCATGGTAGTCTGAATACTGTTTCTATGCAATCCATGGTAAAGGCAGTAAATGAGACTGTGGATATGCTGGATGATGATAGAAATGTAACTGCAGCTTTTGATAGCACTTGACAGAAGAGGGATATTTCTCTCAATGGTGTTGTGTGTGCAACATCACTGGAAAACAAGGTAATTGACTTTGAATATTTATCAAAGTATTGTTTCTCATGCAAAAATAAAAATGTTGATGAACATGACTGCCAGAAAAATTTCGATGGATTTAGTGGAGGTATGGAAGCTACAGAGGCACTAAACTAGAGTACATAAAACAAAATTTGTGAGCATAAACACATTAAAAATAGGGGCAATGGATGCTGTAATTTGTTTTCATGATGGCATGAATATAGAGAAGTAAAGTATAAAGGGTATGGGTATTGTACCAGGAGCAAACTTAGAAGCATCCCATCCCAAATTTGATAATATAAGGATATGTCAGGCAGAACTCAGAGTTCAAAAGCTTTCCCGAGAAGCCCGAATGAAAAAAAAAGATAGAGAAACATGTCCAAAAAAAAAAAAAAAAAAAAAAATTTAGGACAAAATGACTATGGGGGAAGGAATGTTTTAATTATAAATATTTAAACTTTAGGGCTTAAAGTGTTTTTTGCATTTTTCTCAATATGCCATTTTTCTGTATATTGGTACGCTTTGTGAAAAATCTGTTGAAAGTAGTTCTCTGAAATTTTAGCAGAAAATAGAATAAGTGTTTCTGCATATAGTGAACCTACTTTTTTTTATGTATAAACCTTGCAATGTTTTTTTAAAACTGCAAATGTATGTGTTAAAAAATGCATATATCTTATAAGTAAAAATTGCCATTTTTATATATTTTTTAAAAGAACAACAAAACATAAAATAGGTTCAGTACATAAACAAAAGTATTTTCTATCACCATACATGATTTCAAGGTAAGATTTTCATTAGTTTTTTAGAAAAGTGTACCAAAGTGAATGAAATGAAAAACTCCTTAAGAGTTAAATATGTATGTTTACTGTGTTATTATAGAAAAACTGTAACACATAAGATTAAATAATTTTCATTAAATATATCTTAAACTTCTTGTTAATATCTCATAAAAAAATTAATATTGATACATGCATAATTAGAAAAGATATGGCTATTAAAGCAACAACCTAAATTTCCCACTTCTCGGTTGTCGCAAACGTCTCAATCCCCTGAAATATTTATCCATTCTATTAACTTTTAATTTTGTGAATTTTAGCTTTGTTAATATATATACCCAATAAGGGTGATCCTACTGGTGCTTCAAAAATGAACTAAGTGTATATTTTGTACTTTATAGCTTCAAAATGAAACAGTCAGAATTAAAAAATTATTTTTGGGAAAATGGAATTAGAAAACAAAAAAATCTGAAGTGACCCCATTCGACTTTCCCAACATTAACTAACTAACAGTTGTACAGATAAAGTAAAAAGTAAGAGAAGTCATTAAATAAACAAAAGAGAAAATTATAATAGGGTGTTTCAGTATTTTCCCCCATAAAATATGATGCTTAATTTAACGCTATTGTATTTAACACATTCACGCCGGCGCATTCTTCTCAAAAGCATCTGAGCACTAACCAACAATTCCAGTATCAAAAAAGTACACTTAAAACAGTTTTGTTCAATAAATCCTAGTCGAATCATGTTCTTAGACTGACTAAGATCATAACTCGACAAGGATTTATTTAACAAAGCAGTATTAAGTGTACTATTTTTGGACAAGGATTATTGGTAGTGCTCGGATACTTTTGCTGTGACCCACCAGTGTACCACGCCGGCGTGAATGTGTTAAATAATTTGAGCTCAAAGATAATAATGATAAAGAATTTTTCATTGTGTTCCTGTAAAAATCTATAAATGCCAGAATCACCAAAATCCATACAGTTCGTGTGACAGTGACCTATAATATGTATATAAATTTTCAGCTCCATCGGATAAGACATTTAGATGTCATTGTATTTTAAAGTTTCAGCCCATAAGCCATAATGTTAACGAAATTTTCATCGTGTCCCTGTAGAAAGAATTATAAGCACTAGATTTTCTAAAATTAAAAAAGTTTGTGTGATGGCGACCTATAACATGTATATAAACTTTAAGTTCATATGAATAAGGCGTTTAGAAGCTATTGCACTTTAAATAATTTGAGCCTATAAGCCATAATGAAGAATTTTTCTTTGTGTCCCTTTGTGAATTTTTCTTTGCGTAAAAATCTATTAGTGCTAGAGTCATCAAAATCTAAACGGTTCTTGCGAGGGTGACCTATAACATGTATATAAATTTTTAGCTCAAACAGATAAAGCATTTAGATGTTATCGCACTTTCAATAAACTCAGCCCATACATTATAGAGATACAGAATTTTTTGTTGTGTCCCTTTAAAAAAAAATTTAAAGCACTTGATTCACCAAAATGACTCGGTGACCTTGCCAACGTAAATTATGTGAGAAATGCCGAGCTGGTTATCAGCCATTGTAGCTCAGTGGTTAGCGCATCTACGCGTTAAGCGGAAGGCCTGGGGTTCGATTCCCGGCTCTGGTATTTTTCACATAGTTGGTAAAAATCAGCCTTCTACTCCATTCTATCAGGAATCAAAATGTATATTAGTTCGTGTGACCGTGACTTATAACATGTGTATAAATTTTCAGTTAATTTGAATAAGGTGTTTAAACATTATTGCACTTTAAGTAACACTGCGCTGAAAAAAAAAAACTCTTGAGCCCTGACACCATTCCTGCTAATTCTTATGTAAAATTGTCTGAATCTGAATATGGCCACCACTTTGCCCGATCACCCACTGTTTTCTCATAACACCAACCTTCCTTCAATTTTTATGACAGTTTGGTAATTTTATGGCCAAGAATTTGATTTGGAGTGTGGAAATGGATTATTTTAACCCTTAAAAACAAAAAATATAATGTATAATAAGCATTAATAATAAGAGATTAATAAGATAAATAAATGTAATTTATAATTTCAGTGTCAACCCTCCCTAAAATTTCCCCTTTGGTACAAATGTTAATATTTTAGAATTTTTTACCTCCTGTAGTCCTCTCAGAAGATGTGTAACAATAAAAATAATCTCCCCCTCCCCTCCAAATAAAATTCATAGCCATAAAATTACTGAACAGTGATAAAAATTGAGGGGGGGGGGGGGGAAATCCCTAAAGAACAGTGGGTGACAAAATGGGCAGGCTATTTAGTTTCAGGAGGTCATTTTACGTAATAATTTGCAGGAATGGTGTTGAGGCCTGATTGCCCTTAGACAACAATGATAAAGAATTTTTGGTTGTGTCCCTGTAAAAAAAAAAAAAAAAAAAAAAAAAAAAAACTATAATTTTCTGTATATTTGAATAAGTCATTTAGACACTATCATACTTTAAATAATTTGAGCCCATAAGCCATAATGATAAAGAATTTTTCGTTGTGTCCTTGTAAAAAAACTAAGTGCTAAATTCACCAAAATCAATAGAATTCGTGCTACAGTAACTTACAACATACGTACCAACTTTAAGCTCATTTGAATAAAGCACTTAGATGGTAGCATGTTCTCTCTCTCACACACACTTACACATATCACTGTAAAAATAATGAAATTGAACTCAAGGGACCTCAAAACGTATAGATACATCAAATTTTGACATGATTACAATACTTTCCTCAGATAGTATGTTCGGAAAGTAATATATATATTAAGTAATGAGAAATTGTGATAACGAATTCTCCAACAGTGACGATAGATGGTATGTCCCCTTAAGCCACACTATGTTTTAGGTATTATGTATTTATACATATATTTAAGACAGTAAACTTAAAGATCAAAATTTCAATAAATTGTAAAATCAATGAAAGTCTTAATATATTAACTCATGAGCAAACTTTACTTCTAATTAACCAAATTTTGACTAACTGATTTTATGTTAGAATTGATAAAGTGACATATTAACATTATTAATATAAAAAAAAGGATAAAAAAATAAATATAAAGCTATAAATTTTAATAAATAAGTTTAAGAAACGTTTACAAAAAATAAGAATTACGTGAGAAAAAAGTACTTCAAAGTCCACTAAAACTCACTTTATATAAAGGCCGACGAACATCAATTGGACAACTCTGTATACAAGTATCAACAATTTCAGATATTGGAACCATAAAATCAGGATTTGCAAACTAGAATAGGAGAATATTGGGTATTATTATTTAATATATATATTTAATAATACTGCATACAAAAGATGTACTTTCCTTGATAAAAAAATATATTAATATTAATAAAATAACACTAAACAAATTATTCATACTTAAAGAAATAAAGAACACGTAATATAAAAAAAAAATTTAAGTCAATACCTACTTAGGTCTACAAAGAAAAATTTTATTTTAGTTAACAAATAGAAATAAAAAGTGCACATGCAAAATCAAATAAAAAGTAAAATAAAATTTATAAATGGACAATATTTAAGCTCGTGGACTCAGTTCAGTGATATAATAAGAATAATTATAAGATAAAAAGAATTTTTTATATACCATGCTTTTAAATTTTCTGTTGAATCATATAAACGCTACAGAAGGCAGCAGGAACCCGAAACAATTGGCTGAAAGTACTAAAATTTTTTCTATCGTGTTTTGAGCGATTATAAAAGTTTTAAATGGCTAGCTTAGCTAGCTGGGAAGTTAGTTAAAAATCAATTGGAAGCTTTGTACTGGTAGTGGTAACGCTGTGGAAGGCAGCATGGACCCAAAACAGTCGGTTAAAAATATTTTAAAATGCATTTTCACCATATTCTGAACTATTCTGAAAGTTTCAAATGTTTAGCTAGTCGGGAAGTCAGTTAAATAAATATTCTGTTGAAATATAAACGCTGCCGAAGGCAGGAGGGACCTGAAATAATTGACTAAAAATATTTAAAAAATGTATTGTCACTGTGTTCTGAGTTATCCTGAAAGTTTCAAATGCCTAGCTAGTCGGGAAGTTAATTAAAAATCGATTGCAAGCTTTGTACTAGTAATGATGCTGAAAGCAGCAGGAACCCGAAACAGTTGGCTAAAAGTATTTAAAAATGCATTTTCTTTGTGTTCTGAACTATTCTGAAAGTTTCAAATGTCTAGCTAGTTGGGAAGTTAGTTAAATAAATTTTCTGTTGAATCATATAAACGCTGCCGAAGGCAGTAGGGACCTGAAACAGTTGACTAAAAGTATTAAAAAAAATGTATTGTCAGCGTGTTCCGAGCGATCCTGAAAGTTTCAAATTTCTAGCTAGTCGGGAAGTTATTTAAAAATCGATTGCAAGCTTTGTACTAGTAACGCTTCCAAAGGCAGCAGAAACCCAAAACAGTTGGCTAAGAGTATTAAAAAAATGTATTGTCACCGTGTTTTGAGCAATCCTGAAAGTTTCAAATTTCTAGCTAGTCGGGAAGTTAATTAAAAATCGATTGCAAAAAAAGATTTGCACAAAATATATACAGGGAGAGCGTGAACGAATAGTAGGAATTGAAAAATACCCCAAATAGTATAACAAATAGAATCTTTGGGGGATAATTAAAAAATAATTAATTTGAAAGAAACCCATGTATTGAAACAGCATGTACCTTACATACAGCTCTATATCTACTTTCAGAAATTTCAATAACAACATTCTAAAGTATGCTAGTCATTACATTGTTTCATTTAGATATTAAAAAAAAAAAAGTCATCTCACCTGCCCCTGCCTCTTTACAGCAGAGCTGGAACTTAACTCATTTTCCACAAATTTTCATTGATTAAAAAAATTATCTTAATCTAGCTGATTCTCATACAATTCATTATTGTCACTAACAGAAAATGAACTGAAAATGAAACATGCATATACATACACAAAAAATCATTCTACTTGCTTACATTTTAAGATAAATTAGCCTTGCCAAATATCCCACCAATGTATTCTGATCCCTACAATCATCAGAGGCCCTTGAAAATTCTTACATTCATATGCTAATTTTTTTTACAAAATCATTCTCTGGAATGGATGTGAGTCAAATCTTACTTTACATTTAAGATCTTATTCATTGCTTTTGTATGAATGGATTCAAAGCTGATTGTGACTTAAAGGTAAAAACTCTAAAGACTCAATAGAAAAAAAAAAAAAAAAATGTCAAATGATACTCATATTACAGTTGAACCTTGTTAACGTAAACTACTTTTAACATGAGCTGTTTCCACAATTCCCTTCAAAATGAAGATTAGTTACTGATAGCAAGAACTGTTGATAACACGAACAAAATTTTTATCCCCCTTGAGATTCACATCAACAAGGTTTGACTGTATTAAAATTATCCAGAAGCCTTCCATCATTTTGCATCTTGTATTAACCAATCTATAAAAACATACAATTCCTTCACATATCACTTGGGTGAGAAAAGATAACTTTGTAGGAAATAGAAAAATATGGATGGATTAGTTTAAAACCCCTGAACAAAACACCCCTGTTGATTAGATTAGATAACATTCTCTAATAAAACTTCATTTAATTTTAATAGCTTGGTAATATTTTGAGAAGGTGGGGAGCTCAGTGATGATAGCACCAATTTACTCAGAAAAAGTAGTAAAACTTAATTTCAAAAATGTTGTATAGATTTTTTACCTCTGGGTGAAAAAAAATTTCTGGACCTAAGAACCTTTCATATCCAACATCTACAGAGAAAGGCTGTTGGGTAATAGCATTGATTCCCTCATATTTTTTCATCCATTTGCTAGGTTCTTGATCATATTTTGCAAATTCTTTAGCAATGTCTGGGCATATATAACTGTATTTTTCCTGGAAAAATTAATTTAAAAGAATCAGATATAATAATAATTATTAGAAGCTAACTTAAAAATAAATATATGCTAGTAATACTACATTAAAATAACACTGCCTTAAATTTTATCAAATGATATGTGAATTAAAAAAAAAATATGAGATTTTATACAGGGTCTGAATCACAGAGTTTGTGTTTAAAATAAAAAAAATATATAAATAAATTAAAAATAACTTTTTTTTTTCTTTCTTGTTCAACTTTAATAAATAAAAATAAAATAGTAAATTTGAAAAATAAAATGCACGAAAGAAATATTTAAAAATAAATAATATTGAATTGTGTTAAGTGAACTTTATCAAACAAAAATTATAGAATATTGATGATAATATAACTGTGAAAAATAATAGCTTGGTTGTATGCATAATTTTATTCCCTGATTATGCAAGATAATTAAATGTATACTAACAATTTTTTCACCAAGAAGAAGAGAGACAGGGAGAAAGTCAAGTTGACTTTGATAAAACATTTTTCATACCTATACTAAATTTGTTATTGATAACTGGTAATCAGGGTGGATTGTGCTTTTATTTTAACTAATTACTTAGACATAACAAAATTGCTTAGTGTAGAAGCAGTCTATGCTTATTTCTACATATAATAAATAGACATATAGATAGTATAAGTAATAACAAGCTTATGATTAATGTTTTTGTAGTGTAGTATTTGTATCTGAATAAAATAACTGAACTTAAAAATATAAAAAGTCTAAGTTCAGAAAAGGCAATATTTTGAAGAATCTGCATTTCCTAACTTTTATATAGATATCTATTATCCAAAGCATTAAAAAAGTTGCTTATATTGTTTTGGACAGTTTTTATTGTCCATGAATAATATCATAGACATAATGATAGGACATATTTACGAATATGAATATTTTTGTTGAATACATATAGAAAAAATACTTCTTGGATTCCCTCAAAACTTCAGGTGTGAAAAGAATGTTATACCTCATATATTTCAGGGAAAAATTTGTCTTGAAGGTAAAAACCTAAACAATTAGAACAAGAAAAAAAATCTAATATTTGGGATTATCCTGTAAAAAATAACTCTTGAAGTGTGTTGCAGATGTAACATACAATAAGGATGATACTTTTTAATCAGACATACACACATGAAGATATAAAGGATAATTTACCCCAAAATTGACAATTTTCCCATACATTTTTTGTTTATAACACGCAGGGTTTTTTTAAAACATGTGTAAAACTATTTTTAGGAAACTTGACATTCTACATTAAACACAATGCCCTGTAATCAGAATATATAAATATCAAATATTTAATGAAATATAAGCATTTTTACTAAACAATTTTTAGATGCACATGCACAAATTTTATACATATATACACAGGGTGTGTGGAAAATAACTCCCTATTTTAAATATTTTTTGCCTCCTAAAAACATTGTAGGTATAAATTTAATTTTTTGCATAAATGTAGTTTATCGTATACCATAACTTTCCAAAAGTTACAACTGAATATGTACTACAGTATTTTCTAGACACTGTCTGAAATGAACAGGTATATTTGCTACATCCACACACTCTTGGTGATCTTACGAATCAGATTCATGCAGTTATTAGTGGTGTTACTGTTGAGTTCTTGAGGAAGGTCACAGCAAACATACCTGTTTGTTTAAAGACAGTGCTTAGAAAGTACTGGAATTTTATTTTTATTTTTTTAATACTGAGTTACTTTCTGTCCTTTCCCCTCCCCCGGTATATGTGTAAATATTAAACACTACATTTTATTAAGATATAATCAATTAAAAACAAGGAGAAAATGAACTTTTATACTAAATTACTGAGAAAGAATTTGATTTGCATATAAACATTTTTTAGATATGCAAAATTTGTTTCAGAATTGTCTTGCAAAGATCTGATTAAAACTTTGTAGGGTATAATATGAAAATAAATAACAAAAATGCTAAAAATTCAGTCTAAGAATTACCTTGATTGCTTTTGCAGTTTCTAATGATTGTTCAGGAGGAATGCCTACTTCTCGCTCCCTGAGCAAACTTTGAATGAAGTAAGTGATATTGCGACCAGCGATGGGTATATGTTTGATGCAGCTTCCTATAACATACCCTTCCGCCTGTAAAATAAATATTAATGTCAAACGATAAATTGCAACATTTTTGTTTTAAATAATATAACTATTATGTTGTGACCACCACAAGATTTTATTCTAATTTTCCTATACAAATTCACTCAGTAAAAATATTTTATTAAAATTATTAAATAAAATTATCTTCCATGATGAATGCAGATGATTTTTATTTTAGAGAAGTAACATAATACTAAAAATATCCAAAGAAAGTCAATTTTCAATTTTTTTTTTTTTTTAATAAATGAAAAAACCATTAACTTTATTTTAAATCATCGTAACTCAGTGGTTCAACCATTCATTTTAAAGCTATTGACGAGCTCCATTGAAAGATACTCATAAGGGGGTGAGGCAGCCCTAGGAGGAAAGCAATGCTCCTACATTTACAAAAAAAATTTCTTAGTTGATTATTACTATTATAAACAATTCTTTTTAATTTCATAATGGAGATTAAAAAAGTAGTATGTTGTGGCCACCACAAGACTTTCTTCTGTATTTTCCTACACAAATTCACTATGGGCAAATAATTTATTAAAACTATTATTTTTAAAAATTATCTAATATGATAAATATGCAAATGATTTTCATCTTAGACAAAACTAACACAAAATATCCAAAAAAAGGCAGTTGTATTCTCTATAAATAACATCTTAAAAATTGCATTTTTATAATGGATATCTCACATATCAAGTTTCGTACAGTTATATGCCGTACAAGTTGAGATATAGGATTCCCATTATTGAGGAAATTTGCAGTATAACAGCGCCATGTATTGGCCAATGAGCATCTAAATTGAATCACCATAAAGTCTCATAATGGCCTTCTCACATATCAAGTTGTATTTAATTATATGCAATAGAACCTGACATATAGCTTTTCCTTAAATTGCAAAAATCACGGTACAGCAGCACCACCTGTTAAGTAGTTGATAGGCACTAATTTAGGTCAAGGGGCATGTACATATAAGTTTATATACAATTCTGAACAGTAGTTCTGGAGATACATTTGCCACAAAATTTTTGTCACACACACACAGACAGACATTTTCTAACTAGTATGCTGTGGCCACCACATGACTTTCTTTTATATTTTACCTTCTTTATATATTCTTCTACAAATTCACTCAGTAAAAATTATTATTGAAAAAAATTATCTTCTATGATAATACAGACGATTTCCATATTAGAGAAGTGTATAACACTAAATATCCAAAAAAAGTCAATTTTATTTTCAATATTACATTTAAAAAAAAAAAAAAATGTTAAAAAAGAAAAAAAAAAGCGATAACTTTATTTCAAATTATCGCAGATCGATGGTTCAACCATTCGTTTTAAAGATACTGGCGAGCTCTTTTGAAAGATACCCATCATGAAAATTTACTCCCCCCCCCCCCCCCAGGGGAGAGGCGATACTCCTACATACTCTATCTCTATTACAAATAATTTTTTTTTAATTTCATAATTATTATTAAAAAATAATTCTCTACCGCCATATTAAAAATTTAGAAAAAGCAGGATGGCAATGCAAGCTGCTGGACAATTTTTACTAAAAGTTGATAGGCACTAATTTATGTCAATGTATAACTACATACCAATTTGTATGAAATTCCGTGAGTAGTAACCTAAGATATAATTGCACAAAATTTTGTGACACACACACAGACAGAGATTTTCTAAAAATGGTCAAATCGTGTTCTACAGCTCTTAAAACGTGTAAATCCATAAAAAACTCTAGGTCGAACATTTTTTCAAATCCAATACTCTCTTCTATTGAATATAGAAGAAAGTAAAAATGGTAAATTTATGTTCTCCTACATACACTATTTTATTTTTTATAGTTGACTATCTGTATTACAAATAATTTTTTTTTAATTTCATAATTATTATTAAAAAATAATTCTCTACCGCCATATTAAAAATTTAGAAAAAGCAGGATGGCAATGCAAGCTGCTGGACAATTTTTACTAAAAGTTGATAGGCACTAATTTATGTCAATGTATAACTACATACCAATTTGTATGAAATTCTGTGAGTAGTAACCTAAGATATAATTGCACAAAATTTTGTGACACACACACAGACAGAGATTTTCTAAAAATGGTCAAATCGTGTTCTACAGCTCTTAAAACGTGTAAATCCATAAAAAACTCTAGGTCGAACATTTTTTCAAATCCAATACTCTCTTCTATTGAATATAGAAGAAAGTAAAAATGGTAAATTTATGTTCTAGACCTCTCAGAATGTATAAATCCGTCGGAATTTGAAAATTTTTACGAAGCCAATACTTTCTTCTATTGAATATAGAAGAAAGTAATAATTCTCTTTATGCAAAAATTTGTCCTATACTGCCATGTTAAAAGTTTAGAAAAAAGTGGGATGGCAACACCAACTGTTGGACAATTTTACCCAAAAGTTGATAGGTACTAATTTATGTTAACGTGCAACTACATACTAATTCGCATGAAATTCTGTGCAGCAGTTCCTGAGATACAGCTGCCACAAAATTTTGTCACACACACACACACACAGACATAGTTGCCAATTTAGCACCTTTTAGCTATCAGAAAGTTTTAATAGAAATATTTATTTTATTTAATGAATTAACATTTTTCACTGATTAAGTAAAATAAACATTTTTATTAAATTTTCCGGTAGCCAAAAGGTGCTAAGTCGCCAACTATGCACACAGACATTTTCTAAATATGGTCAAATCATGTTCTACACCTTTCAAAATGCGTAAATCCATCAAAAATCCAAATAACAAAATTTTACGAATTCAATACTTTTTTCTATTGAATACAGAAGAAAGTAAAAAGAGCAAGTGATATTTTTGAAATTACATTTGAATAACCAATTTTTTTTTTTTTTTTTTATATATATATTCAGTAATACTAACAATGAATTATGCAATATAGATTTAAATTAAATCATTTTAACCTGAATAATAAAAGAAAAAATAATATCTTCACTGATTTATAAATATATAAATACCCAATTTGAAACTTCTCAGAATGAAGTAAGATTTGAATTTTGGGGAGAAAAATTCCGATTTAGTCCAGAATTTTTAACAGAAATTAAAAAAGCTAATACAAATTATACAATTATTTTTAAAATTCATTTTGGAAAAAATTGCACAGAAATTCAATAATTCTACTGCTACGCTACCTAATAAATATTTTAAAAGCTTAGTTAAGGTAATAAACAGCATGCTGATCAAAATATTTGCTTCTCGATCTTTATCATTAAAGGAAGTTTACAAGAGTGTTAAGCTGACTACTAAATTACTTTAAAATTTGCAGATGGTTACCAAAATACACAATTTTCCCTGATTTTAGGAAAGGGTTCATTTTCACTCCTGAATTTTTCTTAGATAGTTGTTCACGGTACTATAAATGCTGAGTTATGTATTCAGTAATTCCAAAAAAATTATAGGAAACATTATTCTTTCTTCAATGTTAAGCATTTTACTTATTGTTACTCAAACAGTTTCAAATCTATAATTTATCTGTGTAAAAAAATCAGTCATTATTTTTTAGATATTTTTTTCCAGAAGATTATTTAACATAACTAAACCCCTAGATATCATGAAACAAAAAAAAACAAAAAAAACACTGCAGTTTTTCCCCTCACCTTTCTCATCCCCCCTTCAGCATTCCACTTTAGTCAAAACAACAGTTAAAATAAATAAACACATAATTTCACATGAATGTGCAGACTTTTTTTAAACACACATTCCAAACATAGATATAGTAATTTATATAGATCTATCCATTCCCATGTTAGCATCCAAAAACTTTCAGTGCCGGAAACTTTTTTTGCCATTAGTGGGTATGAAACCATTAGCGGTTTGCCATTAGCGGTAATAGTAACAGAATAAAATGCTGATGAATTCTGAAAATGCTGAAATACTGCAGGTTTTTTAATTGTTCTAATAAATATATAAAAGAAAATGGGAAAAGTTTTCATCAGTAAGCTATATTTGACTAATTTATGAAAAATATAATTTTTATAATCAGTTGCTTTGTTATTATGAAATAAATACTATTTTCATATTTATTGATTTTTTTTTTTTTTTTTATTAGTAAGTAATATGGAATTTTCAAAATTCTTTTAAATATAGTTAGCATCAACACAGATAAAGCCTGCTAGTTTTAATATGTAAAAAAAAACTTTTTAAACACACTTTCCAAACATAGATATAGTAATTTATATAGATCTATCCATTCCCATGTTAGCATCCAAAAACTTTCAGTGCCGGAAACTTTTTTTGCCATTAGTGGGTATGAAACCATTAGCGGTTTGCCATTAGCGGTAATAGTAACAGAATAAAATGCTGATGAATTCTGAAATACTGCAGGTTTTTTAATTGTTCTAATAAATATATAAAAGAAAATGGGAAAAGTTTTCATCAGTAAGCTATATTTGACTAATTTATGAAAAATATAATTTTTATAATCAGTTGCTTTGTTATTATGAAATAAATACTATTTTCATATTTATTGATTTTTTTTTTTTTTTTTTATTAGTAAGTAATATGGAATTTTCAAAATTCTTTTAAATATAGTTAGCATCAACACAGATAAAGCCTGCTAGTTTTAATATGTAAAAAAAAACTTTAAATATTAACTAAGTTAATAGATATAGTTAAAAAAATAAAAATAAAATAAAAAAAAGAGGAAAGAAAAGTGATTTTGAAACTGTAACTGGAATTTTTCCTAAATAGTTTAGTACATAAATTATTCATAAATTTTATTTGGTAAATTATCCATATGTATTCATTCACTTGGGAAAAGATTGCCATTACATGGTAAAATGGCCATCTTTCCCCGAATGAATAGGAATCTCATTTCCCCCCCGCAACGACCAATCTATACCTTATTACTATATATTTCCAACAAAGTTGAAAAGTGTTTATTGACTTTGGTTTGTCTGTGTTTTAACTCCTAAAATTATCATGGAATTCATAAAAACTGATGTATGTTATTCAAGTTCACTATGGAATATTCCCTATTGAAAATGGAGTAAATACCACTATTAGTTTGTGTCAGGAGACACCTGAAAGAATTCCAAAGCACAGCATTCTATGAGAGCTGTTTCTATAAAACATATTTTAATGCTATTATTTTGCACAAATCATAAAGAAGTTGAGATTTATTACTTATATGCACAAAAAAACATATTCTATAGAGTACAGTATGATTAGCAGTAAGATTTACAGAGCTACACAAAAATACTCATATATATTAAGGGCTACAATTGAAAATTGCTGGAAATGCATTTTCGTTTTTAAACAGTGTTTTTAACACTTTCTAACAATATCTAAAAGTGACTATGATTTAAATTAGTCTATCTGTCTGTCTTCCTGTCTACCTTTAAATATTTTCAGAATTTCTTCAAAATGATATGTATTATTTAATGGCCCTCTTCACTTACCATCGCTGGAAGCCCGATCCAATGTTATTTTCTATGGGGAAATTTTCTTTACAAATAACTTATTAACTAATACATATTTTTAAATTCTGTTTTCACATTCTGAAAATTCCCAACTGTTAAATTGACGGACCTTTTTCAAAAATGTATTTTTTTAATTTTTAATATTTTATTTTGAAATTGCAAAATGAAAAAAATTCTCATGTTGAAAATTCGTATTTTGCAGCTTCAAAATAAAATATAAAAAATTTAAAAAAATATTTTTTTAAAAAAGGTCCGTCAATTTAACAGCTGGGAATTTTCAGAATGTGAAAACAGAATTTAAAAATATGTATTAGTTAATAAAGTTATTTGTAAAGAAAAATTTGCCATAGAATAACATTAGCTTTGGCTTCCGGTGGCCGTGAGTGAAAAGGGCCCTTAAGTTCATTATGGCTTGTTCTTTATTTAACCCATTCATGGTCACGCCATTTTTAATTTTTTTGTTTTGAAGCCATTTTAGTGGGATGTGTTTTAGATATTTTTAAGTCATTAAGTACTAATAATATTACAAATTTATCAGGAATACTGAGAAACTGATTGTTTTCTATTTAGCAAATTCGTAGCAATGAATAAATTATTTAGGAGTAAAAAACTCTGACTGCGTATATGCATTCATGACCATGAAAGGGTTAAAACGGCATAAATAGCATAACTGGTTCGTGGACAGTCATATACAAAAGAAGAATGTCAATGTATTGTGTCCTACTATAGGCATTTTTATAAATCATATTTAAATAATTCTGTACTGCACAAATCATAGTGAAATTGACATTTATTATTAATTTTGCAAAAAAATATTTTTTAACATGTATGTTTAGTTTTAATCGCTACATTAAGATATACAGATTAAGAGCTACAATTGGAAATTGCCTTTCCATTTGTATTATTAAGCCTTTTAATACAACAAGGAGAGATTAATACTTACCAACAATCTTTAAGAGTGATTATGAATTCAATCAAACTATTTGTCTTTCTGTCATTCTGCTTGTCTGTTGTGTGATTATGTAAGCAAAGTAGGCAAAGTGCTAAAACAAGTATGTACAGTTGGAAAATGTTATTAATCTATTTGAACCACATTATTCCCCCCCCCCCCCCTATATTTCAAATGGTATAATGCATCTTCAGCATCTTTGCAACAGATGATTTTGCCACATCTCAAAATGTCTGGTTACAATTTAGAGAAAAAAAAATTCCCATGCAACACTTCTTAATTTATTTTTACATGATTCTCACAAGTCTAAATCATTCCATTTCAAACTCTGCTTCTGTGTATGCAACTTCTTTTAAAATATACACAAATAAAACTTATGTCAATGCATAGAAATATGTTTAAAAACAAATAAAGTTTTACAGATGACACTGATGGTGAAACATTTAAAGATTTATAAAATATAACAAATATATTTGGTGATCAAAGTTGGCCATTGTTTTTAGTAAAAACTGATGATTTTTTTTTTATTTTTTTAAAGAAATACTGCATAGATGTTAAACTTTTTAAAAGAGCTCTAAAAGTTGTTCATTTTTTGTGTGGACACCATCTACATCAAGTTATTAAAGATATTACGTTGCAAAGTTTTCTTTTAATTAATTAAAATATGAAAATAAATATTAGTTATAATTTAATAGTTGCTAAAAAAAAAAATTAAGAGTTTTTTTTTTTTTTTTTGACATAAAAATAAATACATTTAATTAAATGTGAACATTAGATAAAGTGCTAATGTAGTTCTATAGCTATAACATTCAACAGAAAATTTAAAAACATGGTACATAAAAAGTTTTTTTTTAAATTCTTATAATTATTTATAATTTTGTTGTCATTTCAGCGATGAGTTGATATGGGTATCGTATCGCAAATGCATAAGTAAACATTTTGGTGAGAAACGTCCGAGCTACTTCAGTGCGAAATTTCAAATTCCGCAAAGAAGTCCAAGCTGTTTCAATGTTTTTGCAGAATTTTTTTCAATTTTATTTTAAATATTTCTGTAATGCGAGTGGGAAAAAAAGGAAAAGAATTTTTTTTAATTGGTCTAATTATACAAAATAGCTCCATGTAAAATATTATGCATTTTCCGTTCTGTTTATTTTAAAAAAGAAAATGACTAATGCAGTTTTTCCTGCATTATTGACATTTCTATAAATTAAATTAAATTATCCAGTACCAAGACATTGCGGTGAAGAAGTTTCTGCCGAAGTCAGTGAGGGCCTGAAGCAAAGTTTTTAAGCAATTTCAATGTATTTTCTTTTTAGTTTTAATTTGTAAAACAGTATAAAAAATATTGATTCTTTTTTTAATTCATTTAAATATAGTCACCAGCGAAGCGGGCAAAGCCTGCTAGTATATATATAAAAGACAGAGAGAGCTCAGTTGGCAAAGGAAAAAATAGGTTGATTTCTATAGACATCAAACTAAAAGGACTTAATTGTTACATTAGTACATCAAACAGCATACACAATTAAAGAGGACTTTTCTTACTTCTTCTATTTCAAACAAAACAAAGCCTTGAAACACGTAATTAAATAATATGTATTTCAACTTACAACAGGAATGCAATGAGTAACACCATCACCAGAATCTATGACTAAACCATTTAAAGTACGTTCACCCATTTGTCGGGAAGTCCATGACGCTGCCAATGCTAGGACAGCCTATAAGAAAAAAAAAGTTAACATTTAACAATAAATTTTGAATAATATGCATAAAAGTATATTAGTAAGCTGATATTCAAGTTTACCAAATCACATACATATATTTTTGCCCTTTGACGCAATTTAGGGAACACAGCAACATTGTTGCAGAAAAGAAATTGTCACCTTGCAGAAAGATTTGCTTATGCAAATTAAAGATATTCCTAAACTTCAGCAAAAAAATAGAAACTTGTGTCCTATATTTAAGAATTTTCTTCAACAGTCTATTAATAATATTAATATCTTTATAATTATATCTACTATTATGTGTAAATTAGAAAATATGTCAATATTGTCTTGAGAAAAGATTTGCATGCACAAAGCTTGTCGCAGAAAGCATAAAAATATTATGTCACATTGTTTAGGAATTTAAAAATATTGAAAGTATTTCCGAGATCAAGGTTCTGTCCAGAGGAAAACCTGGGTCTGTTAAAGGACCCTTCACAAAATTTTATATCTTAAAAAAGAACCCTTCACAAAATTATTTATCCTAAAACAGGACCCTTCACAATTTTTTTTTATCCTAAAAACAGACCTTTTGATAAATATTTTTCATTTGAAAAACGAATTTTCCATAAAACAAACAGGCCGCTTGGATATGGCATGTTTTGCTATATTTCCCTGAGAAGTTGATATTCAATTTCTAATTTATAAAAGTTTTTCCTGCATATTTGTGAGTTTAGATCTATAAAAGTGAATTGTAATTGTTTAAAATGAAACCTTAATTGTAATTTTATTTTGCAAAATTCCATTTTTCACAATTTTACGAAAAAGAGGACGTTATCTGAAAAGTTCAGAAGAATTTGATTTTCACACTAAATTTAAATTCACAAAATTACGTGTAGATTTTTCACAATTTCACAAAAACAAGACCCTATCTGAAAAGTCTGGACAGGCCTCTGAAGATGAAATATACATTTGGCAAGATATTTGTTAAGAATCATTTATTTTATCATATATATAAACAAAAGGTAAGTGCTTGTTGCATGATCTATTTTGAGATTAACTTTTTGGTCAAGTTGATTGGGTTTATTTTATTTTTTTAAAGATAGCTTTTGGGCACTTTTATCAGTGCTTGTGATCCAACAACAAATGAATTAGCTACCATTATTATTTCTGATATTTTTTCTCCCAATAAGCTAAATTTCCCTATTTATTTTTTTGAAGCAGTTTATGACATTTACAGTTATATATTTATTTTACAAAGATCTTGGACAACAGAAGCCTTATACAATAAATGTAGATACAATAAAAAAAAAACCCTACTTTCTTTGAAGAAGTATTTCAAGCATATGCTAATTGCGATGTTTGGCTCCTATGATAATTATTTGTGCTGCATAGATCAATTTACAATTTTGACAATCTTCTCCTAGTGCGACTGCTGTTCAAATTGGTGTGTAATCATTAGTCTTTAAGTAGCATACTTAATGGCATGAGTCATGATACTTAAAATAGTTACCACAATTTATTTATTTTATTGTCTTTTTATGCATTGATTTAGTTCAATATGTTTCAACCTTAGATAATTAGTTTATTTTTACAGTATCAGAGGTAATTGTCACTAAAAGACAAAAACTCTAAAATTTAAGAGACTTAAAAAAAATGAATGTCAAATGATACTCGAATTATTTAGACCAGAAGCCCTCATTATTTTTGCATCTTATATCAGCCAATCAGTAAAAATATACAATTTGTTCCCATATTACATGGATGAAAAATGAACAGCCAATGAAAACAAAACAAACTTTGCAGAAAATATGGATGGACTAGATTAAAAACCCAGGGGTAGCACCTGAACATAATCACTCCTGCTCATTTACTTATTTTATTTGCTTGACTAGAATAATATACATCCCAGCAGCAGAAACAGTGTAGCACAGTAGTGAGTGCTGCACCAGGGGTGAAACTGACCTCAACTCAAAAACCCGGAAAATTAATGGGGGGGGGGGGTTGTGTACCCCCCCCATTTCCGCGGACGGCAATCGCGGAAAAATTTGCTAAGCTCACGGAAAATTTTCTGCAAACAGCGATCACGGAAAAATCGTACGGCTACTATTCATTTTTGTTTTCTATTTGTGCAATACATTAGACATTAGCGAATGCCGATCATCGTCTGGGCAGCAGGAAGCGAACGCTACTGATAAGAGCAGTGGTTTTCTCCCTGCTCATTCCAACGTCGGGCTTTCACGGCTGCGGCAGGCGGCAGCCGCTTTAGGACAGGAGGGGGAGTAAATGAAGGATTAGCTTTCTCTTCTTTAATCACGGGAGGTTTTTAATCGGCGCTCGGTATTTATTGCGCATTGAGACGTGCTTTTTTGAATGGAAAAGCCAAGTGAGGAGAGGGTGATTTCATTCTCTAGTTTCGCGTGATTCATTAATTTTGCGACTGCTTTCTAACTGAAGTGAAATCGCTGAATCTAATCCGACTTCTCGTTTCTTGTGAAGGCGGAGTTAAACAAGCGCGGTTGTGAATGCGTTGTAGTTACCGGGAAGTGGGAAGGTCTATTTTCTCTTCCGGAATGGGAAGCACAAAGCTGAAGCTGACGGAGAGAGTTTGGCGATTAGATATATAGGTTGCGTGAGGTTAAATTAAATAATGAAGAATCATCCAACTTCATAAATTAATACGATTCCTTTAGAAAAATAGAATTTTATTTACACACAATAAAACAACCATGGCAAGCGCCGGTATTTGCATCGCTCTTAGAGGCGAAGAGAGAAAGAGCCCTTGAATGCGCGTGCACACATCCGATGGGACGGAGAAAGAGAGAAGTGCGCAGTTTACAAAACGAACGCTCTCCGCTCCACGAGAGAGGATATTTGTAAGAGGGGAGGGAAAGGGAGCTTACTTTCCGGGAATTTGCGTTTATCGCCGTCAAATAAAAAGTTGTTTGAATATAAAAGACGATTTCAGCAACATTATTATTATTATTTTTTTTTTTCAAGCTTGGTTATGAATGTGCACTTTTCTATTGATTTCAATATTTCCAAAAATCCGGAATTCCGGGATTCGTTTAGTTAAAAAATCCGGATTTCCGGGAGTACCCTGGAAAAGTTTCACCCCTGTGGTGCACGTTGTTTAGAGCTTTGCAGATTATTTAACATCTCAAAAAGATATGTCAAGTTTAAAAATATAATTTTTTACAATATTATTCTAAATTATTATACTTATTGTATATTCTGAGTTTATTTTCTTTGTAAATGGAAATTCATTTTATGAACTGCTAATATATCTTGCACCATCAGAGTTTGTCCATTATTTCTGATCACAGAAAAATTTTGTTTTGCTGCAGATAGATAAAGAAAATTCTGTTACTGCATATATTATGTATGCAATAGAAAATTAGTGTGTGTATAGCAGATATAAAATTGACAGCATTAATGGTACTGTCTATATTTTAAAAGGCATATTGGTCAAAGGCAATTACACTGCAAAAAGTCCTCGGTGTGATTAAAAATAAATTATTGTTTTATAAAAGAATGTTATTCCTTTATAAGACAATCAAGCGTACAATTTATGCAATCGAATAATCAACTATCAATAATTATTTAAAAAATAATGTAAAATAAATTTTAACTATTAAAGATAATAGTAAAGCTTTACCTGTACTGCTATATAAAGACCAGGAACATTAAATGATTCAAACATGATTTCTGCTGTGTATTCTCGATTTTCAGGGGTGTTGAGGGGAGGTTCTGTCTAGATTAGTAGTCATATTTCAATATCAGTGACATTAACAATTTATATATATATTTTTTACATCAAAAGTTTGTATATACAGCAAATATAGAACATAAAAGCAAGATAACAATAGATTAAATAGAAATTTATATTTTATAATAAGCATTATTGACACTACAAGTAAGTTCAAAAAGATCATTAATAAACTAGTCCATGACAGACAATAAAGTTAAACTTTGTAAAGATTAGATACTTTTGAACAAGTGAATTTTCATTAGTAAGGTTCATTTCCTTCTGTTTAGAAGGACAATGATTTCTTATTTTTTCTTGCCATCAGCATTTTGTGATAATGAAAGATATTTTTAAGGTGTATCATGAAACAAGAAAAATCTGCAACAGATATTAAATGACAATATATATATCTCATTGATTATTTTGTGAAGAAAAAAGAGAAATATTGTGTATAAAAAAATAAATAAATAAATTAACAAAGTAAAAATTAATATTTTATACTCTGTTTCACTTTAACTTAGCAGTACAAAGAAATATTTAGCTTCGAAAATAATCCCAATCTTCTACAATATCATGATGAATAAGATACTGCAAACAGAATTGCCAGAAACAGAAACTGTCAAAAATTTTTAATTAATTTCATAAAATACTGCACATTTTTTATGCAATTTTACAATTTAGAGTGTATGTCTAAGATCAATATTAATTAATTAAAGCCAAATAAAAGTTTAATCTAGCACAATGTATATTAGTGCATTTACTTAAAATGTACATGAATTTACGAGAAATTTCAAGCATAAAATGATGACCTTCAAGTTCTGCTTGCAAATATTTAAAAATATAAGTTTTCCCAGACTCTTTCCATAAGATCCCACTATTCCACAATACCAAGATAAATAGCATGCTGCAAAGTAACAGGATACTGCCGAGGATTTATAATTAATTTTATAAAATTCAGTACCTTTTTAGTTCCCCATTATACTATAGGTATGGGGAACATAGGTAATTGTGAAAATTTTTGACTTTTTTTTTTTTTAATGTGTTTTCAGGTGTGAGGAATCCAAAAATATCAAAACGGGTATGGTGTCCATTAGTGTGTTAGTCTGTGTACATGATATCTCACAAACAAATGATTGCAGAGAGGTCGGAGCAGTTTTAAAATATTATTTATGACACTGGCAAGAACCCTATTCATTTGCAACATTCCAATTAAAAAACTTCAGAAGTTATACGAAATTTACGATTTTCTTAACATGGCAGAATAGGACAAAACTTCACTTAAATGTGCATGAAAAGAAATATTTTTATCGTAAATATATAAGAACAACTTTTAAATATCAGTTTTGATGCCGGGATGAACATCACTAACTATAAACATGCTACTTTCAAAATTTTGCAAATTATTCAAAATTTACGAATTTCTTAACATTTCAAAATATGGCAAAATTTCGCATAAGCGTCAATTTTGAGGGATATTTCCATCGTAAAGATGTCAGACTACTTTTAAGATATTATATAAGATACTAGCATAAACATCCTTGACTATGAATTTTCCAATTTAAAAATTTCGTAAGTTATTGGAAATTTATGATTTACTTAATATGGCAGAATAGGGCAAAATTTCGCATAAACATCTATTTTGAGGGATATTTTCATCTTAAAGATGTCAGAACAGTTTTAAAATATCATTTAGGATACTGGCATAAATATCCCTAACAATTTTTTTATTTAAAAATTTCATAAATTGTTTGGAATTTACGATTGATTTAACATGGCAGAATAGGACAAAATTAAGCATAAATGTCCATTTTGAGGATCATAAATATATCAGACAATTTCAAAATAACATTTATGATACTTATTTGAACATCATTGACTACACAAATATTCTAAGATGAAACTTTCGCGAGTTATTCTAAATTTAAGATATTACAGGGGTGAAACTACCTAGCATGCAAGAACCCTGAAAACTATTATTTGCATTCAAATTGGGAAGATTTAATAACAGGGCATTTAAGCACAACTCTCTCAAAAATTTAGGGACTTTAGGGACCAAAACTTAAAAAAAAGGGACTTAAGGGACCTATTTATTTTACGTATTCTGTAATAGATATATTGAAATTTTTTCTCTATATATATGATCCCGCACTATGTGTAGCCTGAGTGATTGTGATGTAAATACATCACCTCTTGTTTAATTCCTATGCCAAAATACATCGTTTTGCAGGCATCTCATCGCAACCGTTCGTTCCTGGCTCAACGCACCCTGTAAAGTTTGCTTCCCGCGACACTTGTCAACGGGAGAATCGGCGATTGTTTCTCTTGCGTGCGCGTACTGTTTAATTGGTTACTTTTGAAGTCCGATTAACGAATCCAAATCGCATATCCGTGATTTTAGGTGTGCGGACCTGTTTTTTCTTTAGGAGCGATTTTTAAAATTTAAAAATCAGTCAGTTGGTTCCACCTGTGTGTGCAGAGAAGAATGGCCGGGCACTTGCGTCCGTACGTTATATTTTACCGTTATTTTTATATATGTGGTCCCACACGGTTATTATGACTTGAAACGAAATTGTGACAGTGACCGGAGCTGATTTTTTTTTATATAAATATTTTGTTATAAGTATCTTGAATTTATTTTAAAGAAGCATGGATATGTATTAGAGATTTGAGATTTATAACAGTTGTCCGGATTTCTGCATTCTTGAAGTGGGAAAGCAAATTAATCTTAATAAATACTTTTAAATTGGAATTGAAGACTGCCTTTCCTTTTTTTTCAAGACCGGGTATGTTTTATTCTAAACTTTAAAATATCTTAAAAAAGTAAAGATTGAATTTATCTTATACTTGGTATGTACCCATGTATGATCAGATCGAAGCCTAGGGTAATTCATCATTATTTCATACGATCACAATTTGTTAACATATTTTGTTTTAAATTAAAGGCAACCTCTATCCATTTTATTAAATAAAATAAAAAGTACCACCACATATGGTGCCGATCGTAAAAAATTAAAGATTGCATGAGGTACATTGCCAGTTTTGATCTGAAAGTGCTTTATTTAAGAAATTATTGGAAAGATGTATATTTTTGTTATTATTCATATTTTCATAGCCATAAGGGCAGTAATTATTGAAAGTAGTACTGTTTGTATGGGTAAAATTTTATTTTAAGATGCCTATTAGCCATTTCATTAATAATAGTAATAATAATAAAATGAAATGGTTAAATAAGAATTCATATATTTTTTTTAAAAACATACTTTTGAAAAGTGGTTTTTCAAAAAAAAATTCCATAGTGGCATATTGAACTAAGTATCATAATCTAGTCTGTTGAATGTATTTAAACAAATAGTTTATTAAGAATAATAATTAAAAGCTTACTTTCACATTTGAAGTGTAATATATTGGTATGTATTTCTGGATTATATAGGGTATTATTCTTTTGCAAAATAAAAATACTGTTTTGATTTAGAATTAATGCCAAGATAATAGAGAGAATATTTTGAAAATAGGCTGTATGAAAATAGGCTGTTATAATTTATTGTGTTTGGGAGTTTGCTATCACTTCTAAAAAAAAAAAAAAAAAAAAATAGACATAATAAGATGGGTCAACTTCAATTAATATGAAAATTTGTTATGAAATATAATAAGATTAAAGTAGATAAGTATGTCTGCTTGATATTTTGAAAATATATGACTATGCATTAACTTTTTTTGTCTCTGCAAAATTTTGACAAATTTTTCTTAAAATCATGAATGCTGAAAAAACTTATTGTCTTAAATTCACAGTAACACCATTTAATGGTGATCCAGATCTTTTGGATTTTTTTATTGAACAGGTGCAAACTAAAATAGATATTTTTAAATGGCATCCTAAACAGGCCCTTATTTTTATTAAATCAAAACTTTGCGATAGGGCTTTAAAATTTTATACATCGTCAATCCCATGCCAAAGAGCCAAGTCTCCTGATGAATTATTTCAGATTTTACGTAAGAATTTTAAAGGTGAAACAGAACAGAGTGTAGCATTACAATATAATGCCATTAAATTTGATGGTTTGGAGAATATCCGAAACTTTGCTAATCGGCTCCAACATCTTGTTTATAAGAGGTTTCCAAAATTTCCACAAGAATCAATGGACCAACTACTCATTGCAAAATTAACAGATACTCTCACCCCCGATTATAAGTTACATCTTTTAACGAGAAAGTGTAGTAATTTTGAGGAAATGGTTGACAATCTGGCTGCATATCAGGAGGTTGTTCAATCAGGTGAATCTTTGGCTGTTTCCCAGCCATCATTTTCAAATATAAATCATTACATGACTGCTGAAAATGCACAGCATAATGCCGCGGATCGGGACTCCCAGCTGCATCATCTTGAATTAAATTCAGATCGGTCCTCGCGGTCTGATGGTCATAAACCGACATGTCAGTGGTGTTCTCGGGTTGGACACACTGCCCGATTTTGTTACAAATTAAAAGATTATCAGGGTGGCAGAAGATTTGACACAGATCGACAGGGATTCAAATCATGTCAAAGAAATAAAATTAGATCCAAATATAACCGTAGACATTCTCCTTCGGATGGACACTCCTCTCACACACACCCCCGGTCAGCACAGGCTCAATCGGAGTCAGCAACTTTTGAACATAAGCGTAAAGGGCTCAACTACAAAAATCGTCAGTTTCATAAAGACTGACAAATTTCTGGGAGAGGTCAGTCCTGCACTTCCTCTCCCATTCATAATAAACATTCGAATGGTCTAAAAATTTGTGGTCAGGATATAATCCTAAGATCACCAAGCACTAGATTAAAATTTCCTATCTCATCAAAAAGATTGGTCAGTTCAGTAAGTACTCAAACCATTGTTCCTGCAAATATATCATCTAATGCTACATCCCAAACAGAAAATCAGCCTGATGAGGATGTTATTTTTATTCATTCATTAAGATTTCTATTGTACACTCAAGCTGCCAGTCCTCACTTACCTATTGTTAAGTTAAACATAAATAAGTCATTACAAAACTTTCTTTTGGATTCAGGTGCGAGCATTTCAGTTTTAGCCAAAGGCTATTTCGATAAATTCAGAAATGAATTACACTTTAAAAGAGTCGCTACAAAAGTTAAAATTGCTACTGTCAATTCAGCGGTATTTTGTGCGGGATGTATCAATCTATCATTCAAAATTGGCAAATTCTTTTTCAGACATACATTTTTTCTCATAGATATTCCTACAGACTCAAAATTCATTGGTATATTGGGATTTGATTTTCTGAAAACCCATAGGGTCCTAATTGATTTAAAACAAAATCTCGTACAAATTAACGATTGTCATGTTGACATTTATAGCACAATTCCTGAAGATGAGTATGAGATTCCTGAATCCAAAATTAATTGCCTCCAAAATTTACCCGCTGTTCCTGAGACCAGTACTTCTACCTCTAATCCTACTTTCGTAAACGATAAAAATTCTCAATTTGACTGTCAAGATGAAGTTAATAAATGTACACTCAAAAACAAAGTGATCATTCCACCGCTACAAACAGTTTATGTCTTTGTTATGTGCAAACAAATATATGCTGATAAACAGGTAATCTTTATTCCCACACTGAATAAAAACAAAGGTATAGGTTTGTACACTGCAATTGTCAACCTTGAAGAGGGTTCACATAGTAAAAATATTGAAGTAATGTCATTTTCAGTTCCGTTAACAAATTATTCTAAAGTAGATCAACATTTAAATAAAGGTACCAAGCTTGGAATAATTCACCAAATTGAAGAAATAGAGGAAATTAAACAAGAGCCCAGAGCACAAGTTAATCTGATTCAAGCATCGGATGAGATCATTCAACTCCGAAAATCTGAATTTAGTATTGATAGTTTTTCCTTACACCATTTGTCTACCAAAGAAAGATTGACTATCCAGAAATTGCTTATGGAGCATCAAGTGGTTTTTTCCTCATCACTTAAATCACTGGGACACACTGACCATGTGACCCCGCATATACAATTCACAAGTGATGTTCCTGTAAGAACGTTGCCTTATCCAGTTCCTGAAGCTATGCAGGAGGAGATAAAGAAACAGATTGATGCTCTACAAGAGGCTGGCATCATTGAAAGGAGCATTTCTGAATGGGCGTGTCCCATGCTTGCTGTGAAGAAAAAACCCACATCTCCTGATGAAAAGCCATCTTTTCGCCTAGCCCTTGATCTGCGACTCATCAATGCCATGATAAGGAGTTCATCGTATCCATTGCCCCGAATTGATTATATCATTAATAACATTTCAAAGTATAAATACTTCACCACGCTGGACTTCCCGTCTGCATATCATCAAATACATCTCCCAAAGAAGTTCAGAAAAAGGTTATCATTCACAACTCAGTGGGGGACCTATTCATTTAGTCGTTTAATGTTTGGACTAAGATCTGCAGCAAGCAGTTTCCAAATGTTGATTGATGCGATAATTGAAGAAACAAAATGTCTTGGTATCTTTGCATACCAGGACGATATCATTGTAGGTAGCAATTCATTTCCAGAAATGTTAGAAAAACTGACTCAACTTTTCAAAATTTTACTAAAGTATAACATCACCTTATCTCCGAAGAAATCCCAATTTTTTAAGAAGGCTATTGATTACCTTGGATTTCATATACAAGACCATACAATAAGTCCCATATCATCAAACATCACCAAAATAACAGCATTTCCAACTCCCAAAACAAGAAAACATTTAAAGAGATTTTTGGGTTTATGTGGTTTTTACAGAAAAATTCTTCCAAATTATGCAAAACTAGTGGATCAACTAACACAGTTAACTTCAACGAAGATCCCGTTTAAATGGACACATCAACACACAGAAGTTTTTCAGAAAATTCAAAAGATATTTTTTACTAAACCATTTCTAAATTTACCTGATTTTGACAAGCCTTTCTTCCTGAATACCGATGCTAGCAATGTAGCTATAGCTGGGGTTCTGTTGCAAGAACGCAACAATGTATTACAACCAGTTAGCTATTTCAGCAAAACACTTTCTAATTCTGAGAAGCACTATCCGGCACTCAAGAAAGAACTTATGGCAATTGTTAAATCAGTTCAAGCATTCAGGTTCTACTTATATAATAGACAATTTACAATTTTAAGTGATAGCAAACCCATAGAATTCTATCGCAGTACTACTTCACCTGTAGATCTTACTACAAAATGGCTAATAGAGTTGTACACGTATGATTTTACATTCCAATACATTAAAGGTCAATCTAATGTTCTAGCAGATTATTTTTCACGTGATGACTTTTCAGAATCCACCCAAAATTTGACAACAAATCCAGAGTTAATAAATGATGAAAACATCTTACCTGTATCATCCAATTCACCCAGCATACAGTTGCACAATATAAATCACAGCAACCTAAACCTAACTAATAGAGAAAATAATGACCCAGAACTACAAGTTTCACAAGATACTTTATTTATTGAACAAAAACATGATGATAATTTATTGAAAATAATACAAAATATTACGTCTGAAAATCCAAAACAGAAATTCAAAAATTATTTCATTCATGCAGATACGGGTCTATTGATGATAAAAAGAAAATTTAATAGCAAACAAGATAGTAATTCCTCCAAGATTCTTGTACCAAATTCACTAAAACCTAAAATTTTAAAGATAGCTCATATGCCACATTTTGGTATTTATAATACATACCGTAAAATCCTGAAGTCATATTACTGGAGAGGAATATACAGAGATACCAAAAATTATGTGCTTTCTTGTAAACTGTGTATCAGAAATAAGCCTCACAAAATTCCTGCAGCTCCCTTACAGGAAATGTTCATTCCAAATAAACCTGGTGAACTGGTATCTATGGATTTTGTTGGACCATTCTCCAACAAAATGTTTGTACTTACCTGTTTTGATCACTTCTCCAAATTCTTAGAACTTTTTCCAATTAAAAAACCCACGGCACAGTCTGTTGTAGATATATCACATCATATATATCACATCATATGGACGTCCTGCAGCATTAATGTCTGACCTTGGACCTCAGTTTACAGCAGATATTTTCAACCATTTCACCAAAACCATGAAAATAAGCCTTGTTCATGCTTCGTCTGCACATCCACAGACGCAAGGATCTTCTGAAAGAATAAATACTAGCATCAAATCATCTATTGCTTCATTAGCAGGTGAAGGCTTCAACTTCAAACAAGCCTTGATGATACATAAAAGTATATACAACACTTCTATACATTCATCAACGGGGTATTCACCAGCATTTTTACATTTTGGTAGGTCAGTTTCTAATATATTTGATGTATGTGAATTGCATGAAATGTCAAATATGGAATTCCCCTTTGAGTATTATCAATACATGAAGTCGCTAAATAGAGTTTATGAAAAGGTACATAGAAATATGAAGGATGCTCAAAATTACAGAAATCAAAGACAGCACCAGAGGGCTTCCCTCAGAGTGTTCAAGACGGGCGACCTTGTTTACATGAAAACACGAGACACTTTCAAAGCAAGGTTTATCGGGCCTTTTATTGTCACTAAAGTAATTTCTAAGGTGCTGGTTGAAATTAAAGAGTATGAAAGTGTTACAGCAAAACCGTTCCACATTAATATCGATAGACTTTTAATTGTCCCAAAAAGGAAACAATATCTTATACAAGACAATACAAATTCTCTGCTTACAAACAATAAATTACCAGTTCTAGAAAATAGTCAATCTCCTGCTCCTATTGTCAACAAGAAAAATAACACTTGTATACCAGATAGCTCGGCCTCCAGGTATAACCTGAGGCCCAGGAATAAAAAATAGTAATCTTTAACAATATATATATATATAAATATTTTTTTTTTGCTTTCTGTGTCTTTCCGGGAGTGCTTCAGAATAGGACTGATCAACCTGCTTGGGAGTACTCTTAGAGAGTCACAGCCAGTAAATTATGTTTTATAAAAGAGTTAATTTTTGAAAATATAATATTAATATCTCAAGATTATCATAGTAAAGTATACAAAAATTTAAAAAAAAAAAAAAAAAAGTGTTCAATGTGTTAGATGGTTGGATTTTGCTGTACCACACTTCTGTTAAATAATTCCTCATTCATATATGTATATATATATTTTTTTTAGAGTATTATTCAGATATAGATATATATATGTGAAAATAATTGTGTAATAGTAGCAAGTCAATTGGAAATAGCATTTTTTTTTTTTGTAAAGTACATTCTTTTATTTTCATTTTAGGGTTATTATTTTAATTGGGTTTTAATTTCGTTTGATATTTTCTTGATCTATTTCCAAGGGGCTTTCTCACATGTAATAATTGGGCCCAAATATATTGCTATTTATTTTTATAAACAATTCTTATGTTACTGGTAACAAATATAATATTTCTTTCATGACATGTCACTTGTGTAACATGATTTCATGTTTATATTCATACTTATATATATTAATAGATATCTATTTTCATGTGCTGTGTTTACATTTAAGATATTACATTTATATTTTATGTGTATCTTATTTTTCTATAACAATTGAGATTATTTAATTTTATGAGCCATGTTATTGTCATTCGCATGATTTCCTTTAAGGAGAAATTGAAAAAAAAAAAAAAAAAAAAAAAAAATTTTTTTTCTCACGTGAGTGTTTTCAAATAAAAAGCTCATGTGTTCAGTGATTTTTTTTTTTGTTGATATTATGATTATATTATTTCTTCTTATAACAAGTTCGTATGTGTAATAACGATAAGTTTCTTTTAGTTGTAAAGTAATTGATATATATGTTATATTTAGTAATGTTTCTGAATTTTTTTTTTATATTATTCTTTTATACAATTTATTCACAAAAAATTTTATGTCTTTTGTCAACAAAAACCGTCTCTGGCTCTGTTCACAATTTCACCATATACGTTTCATGTTTCCAGTGCCATAAAATTTTTTGTAATTGGTCATGTGGGGATATGTGATGTAAATACATCACCTCTTGTTTAATTCCTATGCCAAAATACATCGTTTTGCAGGCATCTCATCGCAACCGTTCGTTCCTGGCTCAACGCACCCTGTAAAATTTGCTTCCCGCGACACTTGTCAACGGGAGAATCGGCGATTGTTTCTCTTGCGTGCGCGTACTGTTTAATTGGTTACTTTTGAAGTCCGATTAACGAATCCAAATCGCGTATCCGTGATTTTAGGTGTGCGGACCTGTTTTTTCTTTAGGAGCGATTTTTAAAATTTAAAAATCAGTCAGTTGGTTCCACCTGTGTGTGCAGAGAAGAATGGCCGGGCACTTGCGTCCGTACGTTATATTTTACCGTTATTTTTATATATGTGGTCCCACACGGTTATTATGACTTGAAACGAAATTGTGACAGTGACCGGAGCTGATTTTTTTTTATATAAATATTTTGTTATAAGTATCTTGAATTTATTTTAAAGAAGCATGGATATGTATTAGAGATTTGAGATTTATAACAGTTGTCCGGATTTCTGCATTCTTGAAGTGGGAAAGCAAATTAATCTTAATAAATACTTTTAAATTGGAATTGAAGACTGCCTTTCCTTTTTTTTCAAGACCGGGTATGTTTTATTCTAAACTTTAAAATATCTTAAAAAAGTAAAGATTGAATTTATCTTATACTTGGTATGTACCCATGTATGATCAGATCGAAGCCTAGGGTAATTCATCATTATTTCATACGATCACAATTTGTTAACATATTTTGTTTTAAATTAAAGGCAACCTCTATCCATTATTAAATAAAATAAAAAGTACCACCACAGTGATAACCATCTGAAACCAAATAATTAAAAAACATATATAGTCAGTCAAGATATAAAAGTCTATAGAGTCGGTGTCATATTCTTTCGGTTTTGTTGAATACCTTAAGATAAGATATACCATATCATAAGATGCAGCTTGGGTCCCTCCATCTCGAATAACTTTAAAGATAGGGTCACTTTTACTGCTCTTTATGATAAAATGAAAAGAATTCAGATTTTAAGTTTAAATGAATTTTTTTCCATCAATGAATTAGTTAGTCTCGAAATTTGCCATTCTAAGTCAAGTGTGTTATGCATGTGTGTGGGTGGGGGGGGGGGGGGGGAGACGACTATCAACTCAAGGAGCCTAGAGTGTGTTACCCTCTGTGGGGAATCTACTTAAAGGATTGTTAGCCTATATTTATGCAAGTTTTTCTGAAAATGTGAAAAACACAGAAATTTTTGAATAGCTAGGCCACAGTGTGACTTGAGTATGAATCTGGCATTTCCCCTCCACCATCTTTGAGAAAAAAATCTTTCAGTGACTGGTGCGGCTTGCTGTTTTAAAATTCCTTTTTGTAAAATTGAAATACATGCATTGGTCTCTGTTTTGCATAGAAAATAATAATTATGCTGCATATAACTGTCATGAACTCCTGCAAATAATTGAAAAGTATATGTCTGCAAAACTTTGACAAATAAAGCATGTTTTAATTAAATTATAAGCTTTATTTGAAGTTTTACACAAAAACTTTCCAGCCAGGGGCTCAGCCGCCCTCAATGCTTGTGTGATAGTTTCTTTTTATTTCTTTTAGTAGTCTAACAGAAGCAAAATAAAAAGTTAATAATTGAGGAAAAATGGATGAACAAGAAACCATCTAAAATTTAAAATCACGTACCTAATACAGCCCATATGTTTAGCTAATTTAAGGATCATAAGAATTCCCCTAAATTTTGCTAAATAGTAAATGAAAGAGTAAGTCTAACTTTCCCTCAGAAAATGTATGAAAAAACATTTATCGTGAAATCCTCCTCCTTTCAAACAATAGCATAAGTTCCACCGGTGACTTTATAAGAAAACTAAGAGAAATTAAAATTAACGAAAATAACACTGTCATGAATTTTGATGGCATTAAACTGTTCCTATCAACAGATAGTAACAAAATTATAAATGAAATAATGAAAAAAGAAATATCAATAAAACTAAATCAGCACAACATTAATAGCAGCAAACAACTTAATTGTCAATGAAAATTAATTTTAGATTTAAAAACAAATATTACAAAAAAAAAAAAAAAAAAAAAAAAGGTGGGGTGGAGTGGCAGAGTCCCAAATGGAATCCCACCATTCAGATTCATCACTGAATTAAAACTTAAGTTAAAAGAAGAAATCATTTTTGAAATTTTAAACATGAAATTAAGTGTTGGTTTAAAAACACCAATGATGTTTTTGCTGTCAGCAACAAAAACTTAAAAATTTTAAAAATACTAGAAAAACTAAATAAAATAAACCTTAACACATCTAAATAAAATATGAGAACTAATAAATGAACTAAATAAAATATGAAAAAAGCTGATTATAAGAAAAATCTAGAATATAAACTATATAGAAATAGAATTAAATAATTAATCCATATTGAAAATAGACAAAAACCAAAAGAAAAATATATTACAGCAATTTCATTTAATAAAGGTGCACCCAATAAACTTAGAAATGAAGTTTCAAAACTAAATATGTAAATATCCCCACGAAACCTAACAGATATTTTCCAGCATATCTATAGTGACAAAAAACCCATAAACCCCCTAAAAACTGCAGGTATTTATGAAATAAAATATCAAACAGAGGAAAATACATACCAGAACTCAGTTGTCAGACCATGTGCAGACGACAGTCAAGCACAGCTGGCACATTTTGAACTTATACCATAACAATGTTAGTACTCACTTTTTTATTTATTCCCCTCCCCCCCCCCTTTTTTTTAAACTGTTTTTCTTCTTATTTAATTGTAACTACATATTGGAGAAAATTATTATACAAAAGAAAGTGGTGTGGAAAAAAGAAAAAAAAAAAAAAAGTAGCAGATACTAATAATGTTACAGAATAAATTAAAAATTTGGCAATTCTGAATAAAGTGAATATCCAACTACTATTCTGGACATCTATAGATATGTTTGGTAGCCATCAGGGTAGAAATCGTAACAAGACTCATTACAGAAAATAATTCGTTTCCTGATCAAAGGCATCCAGAACAACTGTAATAGTTCTAGTACTATGCAACAGTGAGGGACAGTCAGCAAAACGGTCTTTTTAATGTTAGCCCCCCCCCCCTCCCCTTCCCCAAGCCCACTCACTGAGTTATCCAGGAATAACAGTGTTTTTGTTACACATCAGATCACTAACTGTTAAAAGTTAATCTTTTTAATATTCTATTAAGTTATGTGCCTACACAATTTTATTACACAAATATTTTTTCAGCATAACTAAAACTCTTATGACTTTTGGTGAAGGGAGAAAAAAAAAAGGGACTTAGGGACCATTTTGCCAAAAAAAGGGACTTAGGGACCATTTTGCCAAAAAAAGGGACTTTTAGGGACCTGAAAAGAGTTAAGGGACTTTTAGGGACCACACTAAATGCCCTGTAATAATGAAATATCATATGGCTACCTTTATGAAATGATATTTGGAGAGTTCTTAATACATTAAAAGGCAAATTAAACATTCAAAATAAGAAATTTCTGAAAAAACAAAATAATTTGCACGAAAATCAGAAACAGCAAAAATTTAAAAAAACCTGAATTCAGGGGTAGGCGCTGAAAAGTTTCACCCCTGATATTATCAACATAGCAAAATTGGACGACATTACATATAAATATGCATTTTGGTGATTGTTGCATTGGAAATAGTAGCATGAAAACAAAACTACAAAAATTACCCAATAAAATAAATTAATAGATTAAAATAAGGTATATACATCAAACTGAATAGTTGGGTAGCCTATTAGTTGAGGATTTCATTCTATCACTGTGTCAAGCATTTAATCAAATTCATTTCTCTTAACATGAATATAATGGGCGTGTTCAGTAGAGCGCCCGATCCACGACCGGTCGATTGATTCCGAGCCAAAGCGTTCAGTGGTGTCGACCGTTCCAGAGTCACATCGTTCAGCGGAATGGACCGATCTCGACCGGTCGTGGATCAGAAAGCCCAAAAAAATTTCTTGATCCATTGGGTCACGTGATGGATCAAATGTGCAATAGGATGAAAATTAGGGTCTGACTGACACTACGCAGTAAGAACCTGAACAATAAACATCTGTTTTTGACAATGATTGTTTATTTGTTTAATTAGCTGAGGATTAATACAGATGTACCCATTTATATGCATAGTTCGTGCTGTAGAAAATAAGGTAAGTAATTCCATAAAATGCTAAATTATATTATGTTTATTTATTTATTGTGTAAAAAAGATTTTTTACGTAATAACGATTTTCGACACGTAATTTCTTTTATTGATGAACGTAACATTTAAGCATAAAATTAAAACAAAAATTTATCCAATTTTAATTGAAACAACAATACTTTTTTTTTTTAATTCGGACACTATCATATTTTGTTAATTTAATGTATAAAAATAAGCTGGGAAAAATTAATTATTTTTTTTTTTTCAGACAAAGCTTTTCATTCATGCTATTGTTTTTTGTTTAGAAATAGAAAAGTTTGTAAACGATTGTATTTTTTACCTTTAAAACAATAAGTTAACCATAAGTAAATAAATTAAAATCCTTCCACATATTTTTAATTTTGGTAAAAATAAGTTTAAGATGTCAATTATTAAATTTAATAAACAAAACAGTCTGTGAAAAAAGTAGCTATAAAATTATGCAGTGTTTACATTGCTAGTTTATTTTAATATTCAGTCGGTAATAAGATAAAAAGCTCTTTATATTGATCGAAGAAAATAAATCGAAGAAGAAAGTAAGATTATTTTTTATATAAATCCATTATATTAACTTAACAGCATATTTTATATAATTTATTTATTTATTATTTTTTTTTCAAAAACGTTTTTGTTGTACATTTCTGTTCATAATAAAATTCGAAGAGAAAGAAATGTGTTTTCTTATATCAAGAAGTGCTCATTTAAGTCAAATCCTCTCTGCTCCTTTAAAAATAAATGTAACATAATATTCTTAACATTTTCATGATTAAAATTTATACGTGAATTTAGAAAAATCATAACCAAAGTAATGTATGCCAGTAATTTTTCAGTACAATCAGTTAATAGCTTCTTATTTTTTGTTAGCAGAATACAGAATTCTACATTAATAAGAAAGTAGTAAAATTGTTATTACATAAAAGATCTTTCTTATTTTTTTTTTTTTTAAAGAAAAAACGTAATATAGTTTAGCATTTTATGGAATTATGTATTAAAAGTCCAGACAAAATAAACAACAGAAATACAATAAATAACTTGCTAATACAGGTCAAATTAGATAGATGGCGCTGCTCCAATTACGTCAGAATTGTTCCAAATCGTTCAGTAGACGCCTGGCCCGATCCAAGACCAGTGACGTCATCACCCGGTCGCATTGATCCATCTCGGGCGCTCTACTGAACACGCTCAATATGTCCTGCACTAGAAATTCACGAGAACATCATATGATAGGGAACTCAGCAGAGTCCACCTATGCCTTGCCAACTAGTTTTTTTTTAATACAATTTCGCCAATTTACAGTTTATGCCTAAGATCAATATTTATTAATGAAAGCCAAGATAAAAGTTTGTTCAAGCACAATGTATATTAATGCATTTACTTGAAACAAAAAATACATGAATTTAAGAGAAATTTTAAATGTTACAGTTAGAGTAAAAAATTTTAAACAAATAATAAAAGATGAATATTTGGTAAACCGTTAGACAAGTTAAACATTTTCTTGTGCTTCTTTAAACTGATGGTACTTTACATTATCGTTTAAAAACAAACATGAAACATATTTTAAAAGCAAAAAGTTATCAGTAAGAAAGGGATAAACTGCAACTTACAAGTAAAAAATGGTGATCTTCAGGTTCTGCTCTCAAGTATTTAAAAATACATTGTTCCCAGAATCTCTCCATGAGATCCCAATCTTCCACAATACCATGGCGAATAGGATACTGCAAAATAAATACAAGATATAAATTATACAAATACAATTTTACTACAGAACAATATAATATAAACAATTGTATTCATTTAATTCATCTCATTCAATTAAATATTTTATAGCAATGTTTGACACAACACAATATAAATAATAAAAGTATTAGTTTTAGTTTTGATACAGAAATTTTTACAAGTGAATTGTTATCCAAAAGTTGTGGGCAAATTTTTTATCAGTGCAGACAAAAACTGTCTGCAAGCTGTTTTTCTGTGTCCGTGACTATGTCGCCGTGTTTCTGCCATTGGGTTTCTTGGTAATTTGCATAGTTCATTAATCAGATAAATAAATAAGTCAAAAAATTAAAATAATAAATATTAATTTTCAAGTTTCCCTTTGATTGTTTAAAGGAAACTTCTAACAAACTTACTGCTTGGCACAGAAAACATTAACAATTTTTAAGAAGTGCATGAGATGTTTTATTTTCTTACAGTAACAATAGCTTTAATTTGTAATGCCATCACAATCACTGAATTTAAGATATTGCATTACTCATGAAACTAATAAAACTTCTACTCACAGCGTCACATTCTAACTGAAGTAGGTAGGGTTGGAAAAAACTTAGGTTAATCAGGGTTTTTTGGGTCTTATCAGAATATTTTCGGGTTTTATCAGAGTTTTCAGGAATATTTACTTCCTCCTTTTTTATTACATTAAGTACATCATTCATAATAAGATAATTTAAAAAATTAAATATTAATTATTCATTAAAATCAAAATTTTAAAAATTTCTAAAGTGTTTTAAAATTTCTAATTATTTTTATAATTAATAGTTGTTCTTTAATTATTCTAAAATTCTGTTTATCTGCCCTTTACAACAAAAAACTGGATTTTTAAAATATTTAGTGTTGCTTTATTAAATTTTTTATAGTCATTAGATTCTCATAAAATATTTTTAATTATTGTCCATCTACATTACCTAACAGCGTTAAAGTTTTCAGATTTTTTTTTTTTCCCTACATTTCTTGAATTCCACAGTTTTCTTTGTATTAATAAAAAACTCTTATTTTGCTTTTATACATATCATTTTTTATTTTGTTTTAATAATCATTTTTTTTTTCCCCATGGGAGTTTTTCAGGATTTTTTTTTTTTTTTTTCATACTGAGCAGTTAGACAGCCTCCAATATTTCAGAAAATTCTTTGTTCATGTTCTAATAATATAATGTATATAATATTTGTTTTATATTTATATGTTTATTGTAAGTTAGATAAAAATAGAATTTTAAAAATAAGGATTTTGAAAATGCCCACTTGGGTTTTTTTTGGGTCGGGCAAAATCAAGCCAACCCTGGAAGTAGGTGAGCACTACTAAACTAGGGTTAGGCAAAAAAAGATAAAATAATACAGACAAATTTATAAATAAAAACTTTGTAAACACACACCCCCATACAAAAAAAAAAAAAAAAAAAAAATCATGGTAAAGAAAAATAAAATATGCTTAATCCTTTCACGTAATTAATTTGTGGATAGGACAGCATTCTCACTAGTTATGCCAACTTTTCAAGATTGATAAGATTTTATGCTTTTTTTATTTATTTATTTTTTTTTTTTTTTTTTGTCCCAAAACAATTGTTGAGTGTCTTTGAATTTGTGATGTTTACAAAGTTCTTGTCGCTCCTTATTCAACACCAGGTGTTTTTTTTTTTTTAATTATTATTACAAGATTATAAATATACTGCTTAAAATAAAGGGGGGGGGGGACAATGCAGATATACAACACAATAAAAGCAAATTTTAATTTAATTTATTTTTTAAATAAACTTTATAAAATTTCGAACACAGTTATATAAAGCAATTCCCACTACATACATAATTGTTAAACAAGAAAAGTGTCTGTCTAAAAATTTCTTAAAATATTAGGAATTGGAAAAAGTAAATAAATAAATAAAAATTACCATATTCAGTGAAAATTATACTAAATGCAGAAAGTTAAAATTTAGATATAATTAGTAATTTAAATATGCCAGTGATCAGGTCCAATATTTAATCTGAAAAGACTCTAGATAAAAAGTTTGTAAAATGACACAGAAGAAATCAACATCAGTAAATTTTGTATTTCAGTAATTTTCACTTTTTTAATTATTTCCTATAAAGTTTATGTGAATAAAAATCCACAAAAAAGTTGTGAATAAGCTTGTGCATGTCAAGAAATTGTACACTTGAATTAAATATTTATTTTAGTAAAAATATTTAATTTTATTTTATACTAAATAATTGAAATTAAACAAGAAAAATTCCCCCTTTACAATAACCACACATCCAATACTCCCAGAATCTACGGTAGATACAAAGACCACAAAAATCCTTCAACAATGCGACCCATTGTAAGTAAATGTGAAGGCCCGGGCTATTTCCTTGAAAAATACATGGATAAAATTTATAATTCTATTCTCCCCCCTTCAGAAAACAGTCTACATTCAAACGAAGACTTCATCAAAAAACTTCGCGATATCAAAATTAACCAGAACCAAACTCTTGTAAGCTTTGATGTAGTTAACTTGTATCCATCAATTGATTTAGATGAAATCTCAGAAACAATTAATTCAAAAATCAGAAATAAATATAATGACCCTGAAATTGTTAATACTTTAATTGCTGCTAGTAATTTAGTTCTAAGAGAAAATTATTATCGTTTCAACGACAGGTTTTACAAACAAAAAGGCGTCCCAATCTTCCATTTCGGGTACAGTAGCGGAGTTAAAAATGCGAATTTTAGAAGACTGCATATTAGAAACGTTGAACAAAGAAATATTCTGCTGGCTCAGATATGTCCATAATGTATTTACAATTATCAACCATCAATATAATATTCCGACAATCCTTGAAAAATTAAATAAACTCGATAAAAATATCCAATTCACCCATGAAATCGAAAATAACAATATCCTTAATTACCTCGATGTTAGTATAATTAAATCCAATAATCATACCTTAGAAACAACCGTTTACCGTAAACCAAATTGTAGTACAGAAATAATTCATTGCAATAGTAAAACACCCTATCAATATAAAATAAACACTATCCAATCCTATATCAATCGTGCCATCACCATTTGCTCTAATAAATATTTACTAAACAAAGAACTCAATATCATCAGAAAAATTACAACTAAAGCAGGTTACAGAAAAGACTTAATTGACAAACTATACCGTAAAAGAATCAAAAAACTTAACATTATAGAAAACTTTCAAAATCTAAAACAAAAATTCCCTCCAGCCATCATGTACGACCGCGGAATTTCCCAAAAAATAAAAAATGCAGCCAACAAAATTAATATAAAAATCCCAATTAAACCAAATAAAAATATTTACCAAACAATTAGAAATGAAAAAGACAAAATAGATCCCCTAGAAACCTCTGGAATTTATCGTATTCCATTCTCCAAAACAAACAATGATACTGGTTACTATGTAGGCATGACTAAACGCAAAATCAAAAACCGTATTAAAAAACCTTCAGCAGATATCAAATTTGGGAAAATAACCACCGCACTCACCAAAGTAAACGCTACCGAACCCATCAATATAAATTTTAATGAAGCTCGCAAACTAGCTGATTACAACAACGCAACATACGCCGCAAATCGCAAAACGGTCGAAATTGTATTTAATCCACTTACCTGTAATGGCAACGACCCAGGGCAGGAAATCAACCATAACTGGTGTAGAATAATGAAGACTGCAAAAGATCAAGTCAACACAACTAAGCAAGCCGCCACCGTGCTGCCTCTGATGATGGGAGGGGCCCCTTCCCGCAAGTACTAAGGCTTTTCTCAAGAAGTATGTAAGGTTTCTTTACTTAATAAGGAAAAATTCCTATTTATTGTTCTATATTTACCATTTCCAGTTACCATCCACAAAATTCTTAATCTAATGGTAACATATTGTTTGAAAATACAATTATATGTTCTAATTCTATGCCAAAAACAGCATTATAAAAATTATACAAAACAAAATAATATTTGAAAAATTCAAAGAGTTTCAAATCTTACTTTGACAGAATATCCTGTACAATCGATGGCTTCATCCCCAATGTAAAAATCTAAGTCGTCTATACCTCGACCTAAACGACGTATGGCTTGATCTCCAATTTTTGCTGTCTCCCTAATGGCAATAGCTATTTTTTTAAACAGAAAGATAAAATAACATTTAAATGATAACAACGAAATATTTAAAAAAATATATATATGAAATATAAGATGATATAAAAAGAATTAAGAATTAATATTTTTATATTTTAAATTATTATTTTCATTGCATTCTGTTTATATTTCAAAGTAATATTGCAAAATAAATTAAAGGAGTCTGTAAGACTAAAAGTATAAAATATAACGAATGGGAATTTACAATCGCGATCGGGTATAAAACACGAAACTCGAAAAAATTAGAGCATTTTTAGAGAGATTTGAACTATCAGCTGCTAAGAACTAACTAAGAAGCCTTGGGGCCCGGTCCCGAGAAGACTATGATGATTTTCGATTATAATGTCTCACTAAACCCCAAATTGGATTACGTACTTAATAGCCGAACTGTCCATTGCCTTCATAGTCCTTATAATCTATGGACAGTCAATAAAAAGAAGTGCCAGAAATAAAGTCTGTTTACTTGGATCCACGACCATACATTCCAGCATTTTATTATTTTACATATGTATAATTTTACACTTATAGAATCTTTTTACCAGGTTCATTCTAAAAACCTATACAAGCATTCTTTTGAAATAAGTGAGCAAATAAGTTATACATTATAAAATTTATAATTACATATTTTTCCTTTTTTAAATGACAAAATGAAGAAGACACTGACACTAGACTCAAGCTAAAAATTCTAATATAATTTAAATAAATCAATTCTTAAAAGATTTAAATTTTAAATGATTGCAAAAATTATTCATTTATATAGGAGAGAGTGGGGCACCTTGGGCCATGGCTAACGTTGGGATACCTTAATTTCAGTTTTGATTTTGTAAATAGGAATTAGTTTTCTTAGGATATCATAGTGGGCAGCAGAGTCTAGTCTTCAATGTAATTTGGAATTTCTCACATTAGCAGATAAAGATTAATCCAATTTTCTTTGTTTTGAAAGCTTCAAAGCTACATCAATGGGAGATTTCATAAAAGAATTTCTTGTGTAATAAATGAAATAGTTTAAATCTGACCTCACAAGAATTAAAATACAGAGTTTCAGAATAATTTTAATAGTAAAAAATGCATTATACCTCTAAGCCTAACTTTTTGAAAGTTACATTATGATAATGATCCAAGTGGGGCAGGTTGGAACCATAGAATAATAATAAAGGAAGAAGGAGTATGCCAATACTCTAATGCTTACAAACCCCTTCTAGTGAAATGCCAGCGAAAGCTACTTTTGCTCCTCTCAACTTTGAAGTAGGGCACCCATCCTCCACGCATTTATCGCTGTTTGTTGTGGGTGCTGCCTCGCAGACTGATTGAGAGAGAGACGAGACAATTCAAAAATCTCGCCAACAAGTCGCCAACCAATCAGATGGAAGCACTGTTACAAACGTATACCCGGCATTCCTGGATTTTACAAGCCGAAACCAAAACATTTACGCTCCTTCTTCCTTTATTATTATTCTATGGTTGGAACACCCTCAACTTGCCCTATCACTATGCAATATAAAGCCATATTTGCATGTATTATTTAAACTTATTGAGACTTTGAATATGTTAAAATTGAAAAAATAATTATTGAGAATATTTTTTCTTCTTTAGAATTTGCACAAGAGCGATTTTTAAATGTGAAATACAATATTTGTTAATCAATGTAATATTAATATACTAGTATATTATATTAATATATAGGATGTAAGTCTATAAACAAAGATTTATTAATAAAATTAGGCTTAGTATTTTTAATACATTTTAAAGTCATTGTCGGTGTCCCAAGCTGCCCCACCTAGTGGGACAGGTTGAGACATTGTAAAAGTTTTTTATTTTTTTTTTACTGAATTTAAATTTGATGGAATAACTAAATAGGAATAAATTTTAACTGAAATGGGAATGCTTAAACTTTATGTCAAACTGAGTTTGGTGAAAACTGATTGAAAAATAAATTTTCTAAAAATCCTTATCTAAAAAGTGTCCCAAGGTCCTAAAATTAACCTTCCCCTAAAATTATTTCCATATTAACAATTCTTTTAAATAATACACTCAGTATTCTAACATGATTACAAATTAAATTCAATCAAAAAGTTGTATTAATTTAAAAATAAATATTATAAAGTAAAAGATACCTGAGGGAATGATAAACTGAGGTTCTCTGTTACCCGCAAAACCAAGTTTAGTGTATCTGAAAAAAGAAAATATTATAAAAATACCATTTAAAACAAATATTATAATAAGTATGATTTTAGAGCACTTTTTACTAGGCAAAAGTCTAGAATTAGATTCAAAACAACCACATATAATTAACTGTATACTACTTACTAAATGATATAAAATATGTTTGAATATTCTGGAATAGAATTAAAATAATTTTACTTACACAAATTAATAAACAGAATTGAAGTTGACAAAAAAAAAAACTTGATCCCAGTAGCAGAATTTTCTGTATCTGTCACCAGCAAAACAAAATTTGTCTGCGATCTTGGAATGCTGGACAGTCTGGTACCACAAAATGTATTAACAATTCATAAAACATGTAAAATTTGCATGTATAAAGGAAATTAATTAAGAATATACTACAAATACAGTAGTCCAGACATATTTGTGGGGAGTTGTGCTTGCTCACTCACCAGCAGCGAATGGATTTTCTAACATGGCTTTTTCTGGCAGAACTTTTAGATTTCAAAAATAATTTAGGAAATACAGAAGGCTTGGAAATATGTGCAATAGGCAAATAATTCAACTTTAAGATAAGTAGCCAGAATTTAAAAGTTAGCAAACAATTTTTAAAGATTTCTAAACATATGCAAAAGTTTTTCACATCACTCAGTTGCTTCCACTTTCAATAATACTAGCATCAACATCAACCTCAAGGTTTGACTTTCCTTTTTCTAAATAGAGCTTTTTTTCAATGGGATGCATATTATGTCATAGTGTTATACAGTAATCCTTCCTCCTTCGTTATATTGGGCCTCATTATATCACTCATTCGGATAAATTTTTTGTCCCCCAATAGGCGCGTTATAAACAATGGGCTGCACTATAAATATATATATTATATAAATATATACATGTATACAGAGACACAGACATTATAAATTGTTATAATAACATTTATAGTTATTTAAATTGAAGATTGATAATAAGAAAATTAATTTGAAAATGAAAACGGTATTTAATTTTACTATTGTGTATGAGTTGTATAGCTTACCACTTTCAATATCGGGTTCGGGCGGGCTTGGGCTCTGATCACACAAAATTTTTCGGGCTCGGGCGAGCTCAATTCAAAAGTTTCGGGCCCGGGCAGGTTCGGATAGCCAAAATAGAGCCCGAACTCCCCTCTAATGTATTTGTTATTAAGAGTTAAAAGCAAAAAAAAAAAAAAAAAGGTTATGAAAGAGAAATTAAATAATCTGGTGTGTCACTCACACGACTTTCTCTTACCCTAAAATTTAATACTATAAATGCAGGTTGGAGATTAAGAGGTAAGATAACGATGTTAAGTAAACCTATGTTAAACAATTCAAATTAGGCTTCGGGAGAGTTTTATATGATAATTAGTTCTGTGTGAGGGGGGCTGCCGTCCCCCTCAACCTCCCGTTTCATTAATGCACCTACATTTAAATAGAATTTAATTCGGTTATTAAAAAATAATTCTGTTTTTAAAAAATAATTTATGAAAATTATTATTTAAAAAAATTATCTTTTATGATAATGCAAACGTTTTCCATATTAGAGAAGCAGAAAACACCAAATATCCCAAAAGAAGTTCATTTTATTCTTAATATTAAAAAAAAAAAAAAAAACTTTTTTTTTCTAAGCTTTTTTTTCGTTAAAAGTAAAAGAAAATCGATAACTTTGTTTTAAATTATCACAGATCGATGGTTCAACCATTCGTTTTAAAAGTATTGGGGAGCTCTTTTGAAAGATACCCATTATGAAAATTTACTCCCCTCGAGGGGGCAGGCGAGGCTCCTACATACACACATTTTTTTCCCAGTTGACTATCTCTTTTACAAAAAATATATATTCGTTTCATTTGGTTTAGTGCAGTCTATAGACGTTAAACTCTACTTACCAGCAATTTCCCCCATAGACGTAATGTATTAGAATTTTCTTGATTGTCCCTGTACACGAACCATTTGCTTGATCTTAACGAAAAGCTTACTGTAGCATCCCTATATGATACACATTTAGAATACCAAGTTTGAACTTTCTACCATAATTTGTTTTTGAGATATGCTGATAACAGACAGACAGACACACACACAGACCATTTGCTAAAAACATGATTTTCGTATTCAGGGGACCTCAAAACATGTAAATATAACAAAATCTCGCATTCGAAAATTTGACCCAAAAACAATACTTTCTCTACCTTATGGATAAGAGAAAGTAAAAATACAGAGAATAGGTGATATTGACAATTATACAGAAATTATAATATATTATACTGTTCAGCGACAGATTTACGGGCAATTTTAGAGAGAAAAAAAAAGAAAAGCTTCACTGGTCCGGTGGACCACTAAAACTTACATACTGCTGGTCCGTTGAATATTTTCGTGGTCCCTGACAGTGGCGAAGCTAACAAAATTTCCATGGGTAGGCTAAATATATGTATGTGAAATGAACGAAAAATTATCTTTATGTAATATATTTATAAAAGAAAAATTAAAGTCACTGATCAAATAGGATAAATTTATGATAGTGTCAATAATATGTTACTTCCCGGAAAAAAAAATAAATAAATAAATAAATACAGGGAGAGGGAGACAATTTTTATTGAAATAACAATCAAATTTTATATATAAATTTATATGCTTTTCGATTTGTTTAGCCTTTATATAGTATGATAAATTTAGTGTCCCAGTAATAATTTATGCTAAAAAGTAAGCAAGTATCTTACATGTTAAAAAACATGCACTCTTTATTTGATAAGGTAATAAAGTATATAAAATATTTAACTTTTGCAATGCAAAATAATTAAAAATATTAAAGTGCATGTATATTTTTTTAATTGATTTGGATATTATAAGTAAACTCTTACTTGAAGTGAAGAATTAAAGAATGAAACGGTCCTGCGCTCAAAGCTGGTAGACGGGAAGTGAAAGGGTCGAACCCAAACTTGCGCTCGTCAACCTAGCCAATCAAAGTTTTTTCTGGTTTTCTTCAAACCTTGCATAAATATAGGCTAGGACAGGACCCTTTAGAATTAGAAAGAACCTATGGAGGGTATTATCCTTTAGGCCCAGATCTTTATCCGTGTTTGTAAAAACAAAATTAATAATTAAGAAGATTATTTTTTTTAAATAATTATAATTCAATTTATTTCATCAAAACAAAAAAGATACTGTTTTATTTTCTGATATAAATACAATTTTGTTGCTGTGGAATAATCGGGTTTAGTTCAGTTTTAAAATTACAGAAAAGAGTTATAGTCTACTTAATTAATAAAATGTAAATGTTCTTTAAAATCTTTTATACAAAATTTCTAAACGTCACTGTTTTTTGGTAGCGAAATTACCAATTATTTTTTCCTTAAAATTTTCATCCTTGATCAGATGTTTTACCAATAGTTTTTCAAGATAGCAATTAACAATTGTACGTAGATGCGACACTCTCTCATTCATCATAGAGTTTCACAGAAATGTTTTTATTCTTTTTAGAGTACTCATACTCCTTTCATTATGGTACAACATCTTACTTTACAAAATTTTGTACAGTGTCGTTCTATACAGTAAGAAGTTTTTAAAATAAATTATTAAATTTGTATAAGTAAATAAATAATAATAACAATAATAAAGTAAACTCAATTTGACATCAAATTTATAAAAGATAAATTTATCAATAACTATATTTAAAGATTGAACTTTAAAAAAAAAAAAAAAAACCTTCTGCAAGAAGTTACTCTGAGTCTGAGCCCTTAGCCGTGCAATAAATTATTATGTATTTCCGCTGTTCTCTTTGAAGTAAGAAAGGAAAGAGTCTAGCCTAGTGTTTACATTTTTTCAAAAAACGGGCAGGGCGGATTTATCGAAAAGGGCATGGCACATATTTCATACAATACATATTACGAAAATATAACCAGGCATGTATATTTTCGTATTACGTTTTTGATCGCCAAATACAAAAACTCCAAGGACAACAGAGTTTTGAAATTTGAAATTAAAATTATGTCAATTTTACACCAAAATAACTCAATCTAACACATGCACACGATAACTAATATATATCTATACCCAAATTGGTAATTAAAATCGGGAAATAATTTTTCTCGATTTTTTATAAATTAAAAAAAATATCCAATGGGCGATTAACATAGGAAATCATTTTCTTGCATCCACGGACGGTCAGTGACGTCACACTTCGCTTGCGTATAGCGACGTAAATAATGCAATGTGTGGGAACAAAGCCATTGGCTAAGTATGTGTTAATTCATATGCAATATTTCTTTACTTTTTTAACATTAACGTAAAGGAATCTACCTTTGCCTTTAAGCTTGCCGAAAAGGGATTTTTTTTTTCTTGTCTACATTATTAAAAAAAAAAAACTACGCAGCATGTGCAAAATAAATGTGAAATTAGCAATATTTATATTTATAGTCATAACTAATTGTTAAATATGCTGTAATTTAGTCACTAATTGATAAAATTCTTTAAGACTGATTCCCGATGTTTTTACGATTGATCGCCGAAATGCATAATTTTTTTCATCGCTAATCAATGCAACTTCTACAGTTTTTGACGTTAAATTCCTAAACACTCATTTATTTCACTGCTAAGAGATGAAATTTGAGCTTTCTTTCTTAAAGCCGAATACCGAAATAGATTTGCAGCCGATTTCGAAAATACAGGATTTTTTCCCCGCTGTCAATTCTTATAGTCAAAACTTACATTTAATCACAAGTAATTCCCAAATTCTGCTATTATTTCGCCGTAAATTGATGAAATTTCGCGATTCCCCCCCCCCCAAAGCTGTACCTGAAATTAACAATATTTTGCAGCCGATTGCTGAAACCTGTTATTATTTCGCCCCTAATCGATGAAAATCGAGTTCTTTATAATTATAATGTTGAATCTTCAAATACTCAAATATTTTGCCACCAATCGATGAAATGTACACTTTTTTCAAAGTTGAATTCCAAAATACGCAATAATTTTGCAGCCTAATTCAGAAATATGGGATAATTTCACTATTAACTGTCAAACAGTTATGTTTAAATGCAACTAATTACTAAAATACGATATTATTTCAGCATTAATCGATCAAATTTGCACTCTTTTCAAAGGTGATTTCCAAAATTTGCGATGTTTCGTGGCTGTTTGTTGAAACACATAATCATATCACAGCTACTTAATAAAGTTACTTTAATCCTAATTGTTTGCTGAAATAGGCTATCTCTTCTATAATAATTCATGAAATCTGTGCTTTTTTGCAAAGACTATAACCGATGTACACAATAAATTTTCCGAAATACAGAATTAATCATACCGATTTTTTGAAATTTATGTAATAGCAACTAATGGCTAATATAGGCTATTGTTTTACCGCAAATTTTTAAATTATGTATGTTTTTCAAAAAAATTAATATCAAAATCTGCGATTATTTCACAAATAATAATAATACCTAAAGTTACTTTTTTTTATGCGTGATTGCAGAAATATGAGATACGAAAGTCTACCTAAATACGGGATCGTTTCATCGATAAAATTTACTTTTAATCATTTAAATTATGTGCTGAAATAAGCCATCAATTCACTACAGAAAAATATAATATTCTTGCAGTGGATTGTCGAAATTTATCATTTTACGTCTTAACCCTCTGTACCATACTGTAGACTGTAGGCAACATACCGTTCGATCGCGGTTCAAATTCAAAGAATCGGTTCTACAACGTAATCATGCACTGTAGCCTGTCGTATACACTCACAATTAGAGAATCTAGTATCTAGAAACACAACTGGATGGAGCCGTATGTCGTAAGTTGAAGTTCATTACTCGACAGTGGGTAACTAACGACAAGTGCGGACCGGCTCTGATTCAAAAAATAATAAAAAATAGTTTTTCGTGTGTTTTGTGTTTTATATTGAAACAGTGAAGAGGTAAGTGTTTCAAATTCATTGTATAATATTGATTTTGACCCAATTTCACGTATTTTATAGGATTTTATGCTAAAAAGTGTTTATTGCCTGTAGGTGTTTTTGTTTGTTTTTTCGAAATTTATGAGAAATAAAAAAAAAACCTGAAACATGTGTATTTTATTTTTTTCCAATTATTACGAAACAAATAAACACAAAAATATTAAAGGTCATGAGTTACAGAGGGTTAATAAATTTACCTTCATCACGGCTAACTGCTCAAATAAGCGAATGTTTCTATGTGTCTCTAAATAAAGATAGGAAACTATTTTCACAGTTATAATTGACAAAATTTGTGCTATTTCAGAAAATTGACATCACAAATATTAAATACATAAATATATAGAGTAAAAAATCAGCAAGATTCCTAATTTCTACCTTTTTTTGGCGTATATTTACTGAAATATCCATAATTTTTGCGTCCAATTACCGAAATATATACAATTCCCTCGTCTGAATATTATGAAAAAACTTTTGTCAAAAGTCTGCTTGATGTTCACTGATTTCATTTTATTTTAAGTAAATTAGTTTTAGCGCAAAGTTGACGAAATAAAAATTATAAAATGCTGATTTAGAGCAAAAAATTTCAGCTTCAGCACAAAATACGAAATATGCAGAATATTTGAAATCCTGCATACGAGAATTGAGTGTCGATTTTAATACTTTAACATAATTTCTGCGGTTCTTTATTTTATTATATTGTTTCCATAACAGTCATTTCTACTCTCGAATATGCACAAAAGATTCCTAATACGCAGGCTTCGAGCTACGCTGTGAACAAAAACATCGGAGAAACCATGGCTAACGATCATTTTTTCTGTCGACCACCAGAATATACAGACCAATGACACATAGAACGCACCCAGAAGTGACTTCTTATAGAGTTTTCATATTGCGTTTGTTCGAAGGTATGTGAACTCTGATTTCGCATCCGATAAAAATATATTATAAATGTATGTTTCTCAGCGAAAACGGTAAAATATCTTTAAAAAATAACAATATAGCAGATAGGAAAATACAGGGCATATTTTCATTAAGAAAAATTGAAAGGTGCATTTTCACTTGAAAAAAAAGGGGCAGGGCGCATTTTTCACTTTTAAAAAAAGGGCAGGTCGAATCGATGCTGAAACGAAATGGGGCAGGGCGCAGCGCCCTCTAAAAAATGCATAACATGAACACTAGTCTAGCCTCAAGAGCAGAAGCCAAGATGCATGCGTAAATTCTATGTCCAGTCATTCCGAAACAGTGTGGTTTCTAGCAGGGTTGGGGTTTAGGACGTCTGAAACTGGTTTTGGACAGGACAGGTGATTTTTACCGTCCAAAAGTAAGTATCCTAAACTGTCTAAAATTGTACAAAACTGTCCGAAAGTGTCCAAAACCTAAAATTATAAGAAATTCTATTCCCTACATTCTCAGTAGCAATTATAATTTGTTATTAAAAGTATTTTATACTGAAAATTTAGACCTTTTTAAGTTAAAAGAAATTTACAATTTATAAATAGCTATAAAAAAATTTAATTTTAATGGCTCAAAAAATTTTCTTAGAATAAAAAATGTATGATATTATATTCAAAATGAATAATTTGTCTTTCATTTTTAATTGCAAAGTACTTTTACATATCCAATATTTTACAGAAATTATTTTTAAAAGTTCTTTCATAAATTATACATTAAAAGATACCAAAAATAAAATAAAAAAATTATAATTAGGCAATAAAGTATATGCATTTTCAAAAACAGCAGATATGCCCCCCCCACCCAAAAAAAAAAAAAAAATCTTTAAGTGTGTATTATTTAATATTTTTACACATATATTTTCTCATTTATTTAAAAATAAAATAAAATATGTTTGTGTAGCTGCACATTTTAAATATTTATTTCAAGATGATTTATTGTAAATCATATTGTATACATATAATAATAATAATTATAATTTATTTTCCAATTTTTCCATAAAAATGTCACTTTTTAAGCATTTAATCATGAATTCTGGGTCATTTTTCGGTAGACATGGGTCGACGTTTTAATTAATATCTCCGCTAATTAGGGTCGCATCGCTTAGCAAATTATCGTTATGTCGAGATGAAGAAATTCTGCATCTGTCGACACCGGTTTTGAAGCGCTGGAGCTTCAGCGGTTACAAGGCATTTCTCACAGACAGATGCGCACAGATTTTAATAATATAAGGAGACATTAATTTTTTTTCTTGATATATTTATTCACGTTGCTTATATATACTGTGTATGTGTGTGTAAATATTATAAATATCAATATTTGAGGTACAATTATCCACATTTTTCCATTAAAGCTTCAGTAATAAATTTTTACTTTTGAATATTATAATTGTTAATATATGTATCTTTCACTAAACATTATGGAATATACTGAAAAATGTTACAAACAACAATAATTATAATAATTTTGTAAATTTTTCAAATATTTGCATAATTTTAATAAAATATAATTCTACTAAAAAATATAGTTTTGGACAGTTTAAGACACCAAGGTTTTGGACAGTATGGTAAAAACCATGGTTTATACCGTGGTTTTTACCATAGTGTCCGAAACCTTGCCAACCCTGGTTTCTAGTATGAATGAGCTATCGGGAGGCTTTTTCTGTAAAGCCTCCCTCAGCTGCGAAGAGAAAGTTGAAGGAATTAAAAGACGGAAATACGCAAAACTGCCGGTAAAAATATAATAAATGTCGTATTTACTTAAAATAAGAAAAATACATTAATAATAAAAGATGCATATTTTTATTGTAGGCTAAGCCTCAAAAACCTCTTATTAGATTTGCCACTGGTCTCTGATCAACAGACCACTGTTGCTAATTCCGAGCCTTGATATATTTAATCATATGCTCCATTTATAGTGCTGTTGTAAAACAATTATAATTCGTATATGCTTGGTAAAATTTCTCAAGATTTCCTTACCCTCCACTCACGATAACTATGATAATAGAAATAATCAAAAGACTTAAAATACAAAGTACCGTTCCTAACGATTATGCTGCATTTTAAATATATATGCATAATTTTATTTTAAGGGGGAAAATTATAATCCTGACTTTACAAACATACATGAGGTGTTTGCTTTGAAAAGATAAAATAGAGCTGAGTGCAAATAATTTATTTCCCCTCTCCAAATAAGAGAGAGATGCACGTAAATTAAACAAGATTAGAAAAATGTAGGTTTGCATCATAATTCTGGCATACTACTTGTAAATATCAATCAATTACAAAATTCAAAAAGTTCAGCAATTACATTAATATATATTCAAAAGATTTGTTCAAATCTTAGGCCTTAATTTGATCTTAATGAAACAAATATAATTCAATGTTCAGAATAAATTTACAAACTTATAGGTCCAAAATTTTTAATAAAATTTTAAAGATTTTAAACATGTTACAAGTATAAAACTTGACTATTTCACAGAATTCTGAAAATTTAAAAAAATATTAAAACGTTTAAAAATATAAACAGGTTAAACATTATCTTTTTTACTCAAAGAGCTTATGAAAAATCACAAAAATTTATTAAGCCAAGCCTGTGGATCTACTGATTAAATACTAATAAGACGGGAAGATCAGAGGGAAAGCTACCTATATAATGGGTTTCTTTGCAAAGCTTTTCTAAAATGTGTGCTTTTCTTACCCGAAATATACAATTTAAAATAATAAAAGCGGAAAAGGAAATCGATAACATTTGACATTAGTCACACACATCGCGCTTAAAAATATAAATACTAATTATTAGAAGTGATTAAAAATGTAACAAAAGCTCACCCAGTTCCATTGTCTATGACAATTGCTGGTAATCTTCCGGCCATCAAATTAAATAATTTATTTTTATTTTAAAGTATACAAATAAATAACACCTCCTCCCGCTTCCAACACCCAAAATTTGCTAATCGTGTCTATTTTGCCGATCGGTCGGTGAGCAAACGCAAACCGCAAACACATACAGATGCGTTCTCTGGTGTGTGAAATTGAAATTATGCAACCTATTTAAGCTAAAGTAGAACTGGAGCGGAATTCGGATCAAACTCAATACGGAAGATCGAGCAGATATATTAGTAGAATACGGATTCCCATAGCTGCAGAGAGAAAAATTCTTGGAACATAACTGCGGTTTTTTAGCCTTATTTTGGCGATAATCGCTTTCTTGGCAACTGGTTCTTGGGATTTTGCATGTTTCAAATGGTTTGTTCCTCTTACCACCAAGACTCCAAAGAAACGTCAAACAGAACAGCTTTCAATCAATAACAAGGATTAGATTACTTGCTTTCCATTTCAGCCAGCTAGTGTATGTTGCAGTTTATGTTTAATTTATACCCAATCGAAATATAAAACAGCGATAACAAAGGTGGAGGAAACTTCAGTTGGTGGAAGTGGAATGTCGATTTGGCGAATGAATTGGTGGTATGGTGGGGGTGGGGATGTGAAGTTCGAAAGCAAAAAAGTTACTATGATACGACACAATATTCTTCCTCTATTACTTGTATTATATGATAGTGTTGCAGTGACTTTTGCAAATATAAAGTGATAGTATAATATTGTTATAATGTAAATTATCGCATATACCTAATATTAATTCACTTTAGTTAAAATATCTTAAAGAGTTCGGAATTTAATTTAGTATTAAATTAAGAAGTTAGCATTCATGAATGTTGAATGGCTTTAATGTCACACTATTAAAATTGTAGAGAAATGTTATAAATATTTCAGCTACATATTTAAAAGAAGAAAAATAACTGTGTGCAACTTTTTTTATTTATAAACATTCCCCATTAATTGGGTTTTCAAATACAGTCGGTAACAAAAGTGTCCGAACACTAGCAAAAATTCCTATGTAAAAAAAGTACACTTCATACGGTTTTATTAAATAAATCCTTATCAAATCATGTTATTACACTGACTAAGAACAGGATTCGACAAGGATTAATTTAACAAAGCCATATGAAGTGTACTTTTTTTACATAGGAATTTTTGCTAGTGTTCGGACACTTTTGTTACCGACTGTAGCAATTCACTCATTAACCCTTTGCCGTTCAGTGTTCCACTACATGGAACACCTAACTTCGCTAGCTTCTCCAACTGTTAAATTCAATTGCAAATGCATAAAAATAGGGTTTTATTTTTTTACTTTGAACTTCCCTTTTCACCCATAGATGGCACCACTACACAAGGCAGTTCATGATATTTAGCTGGGACGCGTTATTTTAAATCCTCGTATTTACAAGAAATTTTGTTTATTTTTTTGTGATACAAAAATGATTGCTTGAAAAAAGATTTCTATGTTATATCGTTGGCTGTACGCTAAATTATTTATTCTATATTATTTTGAATTTTTTATACAGGAAACATACGAGGAATCGTTGAATAAAATAAGTGTTCCATCTCCTGGAACATTGCGACGCTAGCGCTTTTCATATTATGCAACCGAAAGCAATGATGAGAGAAGACAGCTGTGTTTACGTGCTCTGTTTTCCTCTGTTTGAAGGAAATGACATCAAGCTATCAGATGCTGCAAGGGAGGGTTGGTTATTTATAAAAAAAAAAAACCGCACAAGACTAGTTTCATGTGCAAAACCTGCAATGTTGGTTTCTGCTTCTACCAAAAGAATGTGACGTCCTTCCAAAAATTTCATGAAGATAAAAAATAGACTAATTGTAAATATTTTTGTACAAAGGACTTGTATATATGTATACTAACTGTAAATATCAAATTATTTCATAAAAAATCATATAACGAAGGTTTTTTTTTTTGGGGGGGGGGGGGGGATGGGTTGTAGAGTAGCAGGCCTCCCCGTGATGCACAATGGTCATGCTAAATCTACTACACAGGTATAATACATTGTTTTTTAATTCATATGCAAAATCTTCTACTCATTTACGCTCTTCACTGCGATGCTCTTAGACGCACTTTTCAGAGCTCTAGTGGCGCAGTGTTCCTGCTGATGGAACACCCACAGATTTAAAACGGCAAGTACTATCTTTACAAAATTATACCTGTGTACTCCTTTAGACCTAAGTAGATAGCCTACAACTTTTTTTTGTTAAAATTCCAACTTTAAAGGTTAGTGCGCTGTAAAAGGTTAAGTAATTATTTCACATATTCTGGTCATTAAAAAAATGGAAATAATTACATTATAGCACATTTATTAGTGTTAAAATGTATCAATATATACATTATACTAAAATACTAGAATAACATGACTGAAAATGCAAGTCTAGTAATTCACAAGCATAACACATTGCATATCTTTTTGATTTATTTATTTATTTATTTTGCGCTCTAAACTAAATGTTAATTTTACGAACAATACTTTCTTAAACTAGTATGTTGTGGCCATCACAAGACTTTCTTCTATATTTTCCTGTACAAATTCACTCAGCACAAATAATTTATTAAAACTATTATTTATTAAAATTATCTACCCTGACAAATGCAGGCAATTTTCATCTTAGAGAAAACTAACACTAAATATCCAAAGAAAGACAGTTTTATTAATATCTCAAAAAATGAGTTTTCATGATGGTTATCTAAATTGCACGTTTCGTACATTTATACACCATAGAAGTTGAGATATTATCTTTCCGTTCTCGGAGAATATTGCAGTTTAGCAGCGCCACCTATTGGTCGATATGCATCAAAATTGAATTAGCATAATGTCTCATAATGACTTTCAAACACAAGTTTTGTTTGATTATATGCAATAGAACCTGAGATATAGCTTTCCCTTAAATTGCGGAAATCGCTGTATAGCAGCGTCACCTATTTGATTGAAACCAAAAGTTTACAGGCACTAATTTATGTCAATGTGCATGTACATATTCATGTATATGTAATTCTATGCAGTAGTTCCTAAGATAGCCTTCTCTTAAATTGCAGAAATCACTGTATATTAGCGCCACATAATGAGAAATCAATACCAAAACCTTATACGCTCTTATTCAGGTCAAGGTGCATCTACATATAAATGTATATGCAAATTTATGTAGTAGTCCCTGAGATATAGCCTTCCTTAAAATTGTGGAAATCGCTGTATAGCAGCGTCACTTTTTGAGCAATTGACAACAAAAGTTGATAGGAAATATTAAAACCCGAATAAACTAATACGTCAGAAACGCCAAAGAAAAATATTTGAGATGCATACAGTTGTTTCGGTAGCATTAAGCGTACCGTCTTCAGTGCAAAAAGAATTCTGAATCTGGAGAAGTGCTCGTATATATAGGAGAAGGACCGAATTTATTTCAACCAATAGGATTACGGGAAAAGTGGTGAGTGTGGCCAATAGGGAATTAGGAATGTTAGCTGTGTAAACAGTAGAAAATTTAAGAAAATGTGGACTGAATATAAAATTTCCAACAATCAGACAAATAGGGAACAGCGAAATCACAATTTACAAGGTTTCTAAAATTTTTATAAATATGAAAAGCTTCAAAGAAATCGAGTTCATGAATGGATTTAGATCTGCAAATTATTTTAGCTGAATTAAAACTTAAAATTATGATTTTCCTCCCAGCAATGTTTAGAAATAGCCGATTTATTGGTTTCTTGTTTGCGGACGTAATTCATATGTTCTTTTAGATGAAATTTAAGACTACGTTTAGTTTGGCCAATATATAATAAACCACACTGACAGAAAATACTATAAATGCCCCAAGATTGTGCATATCAATGGGATCTTTCAACTGAGAAAAGGTGAGTTTATTGGAAGGCGAAAATATTATTTTAAAATCATATTGTTTGAGAATTTTAGCTATGGTTTCACTGTGTTTAGAAAATAGGGTAAAACAATACTGATATTAGAAGAGACTGATTTAGTAGACGCAATACGAGAGAGTTGTAATTTTTGGATAGCTTTGTCTATAATGGAAGGGTCATAACCTCTGTCAATTGCAATGGAAAACGGATATTGTTTTTGTGCATTCAAGAATGAATTCCGAAAAGTATAAGAATCTTCTTCAAGATCAACTAGCCATATAAGGGGAACGTCTTTGTGGCGAAAACTACACTTTTCAGCATGATAACGCGCCGATTCATGCATCACGCGAAACAAAAAAGTGGCTTTCACAGCAAAGCATCAATGTTCTCCCGTGACCTTCTCGCTCCCCAAACTTAAATCCCATCGAAAACTTGTGGGGGACCTTAGCTCGTGCGGTTTACCGAAATGGGAGGCAGTTTATATGTGTCGAAGACCTAAAGAATGCTATAAAATGTGCTTGGGATATTTTGTTAGAATTGATAGATTCGATGCCGAATCGCATCTTTCATGTTATAAAAAACAATGGCTGCTCCAACAAATATTGAATAACTATGTTAGAGAATTTTCTTTTAGACCATTAGTGCCTGCTAATTATGTTGACTACTGTATTTGGAGAAAACGGTTGGTGTCTTATAATTTTGTCCATTATGTTTTTAAGTTTTTTCATTAAATTGTATGAAAATATCATTATTATAAAATAATTATATATGATCACAGAATAAATTTATGTTTTTGACGTATTTGATAAAACATTTTTAAGTTCTGAATCCTTTCTTTCACTATTTGTCAAATTAGATAGGTGTCTTATAATTATGTACACCATTGTATGCGGTGAAGTTGTTGCGATACTATTTTCATTCGAAAAATTCGCTACAATTCCCCTTTAAACAGTAACTTCCGGTCTATATAAACTATCATGTACAAAATGTGACCGTCGAGGGAAACCCCAAAACCCAAAAGAACCCATTTATGTAAGGCCTGATTTAGGCGGGGCAAACGAAGCTAATGCGTCTGGTCCCTACGTTGGGTTGAGCTTCCAAAACAATTTTAAAACTTACTTCAATTTCTTTATATGATAGTAAGTTTAGGTGAAAAAGTACAAGGGGGCCTACTGATCGGTGGGGAGGCAGAATCGGTGACAGGGGACAACAGTCCAGAGGCCCGTGAGCAAAGGAGATCCAAGGCACATAGAACAACTGAAAAATTTTAAATCTTAAAATCCTTGCATTATTTTCTAATTAATAAGTTTCATATTCTTTTACTCCTTATAAATGTTTGTATACTGTGCATTAGAGATCTGCACGGACTTGGTTCAGGGCACCGAGCACGGACCGTTTATCAAGCCAATATTTTCCCATTAAATTCTATCTGGGCTTGATTTTTTCCGCTGTGTACTTAAGAAGGGTTGGACCCACAGATTATTATACAGATAGGACACTCAAGTATATTCTTCGGTAACCGGAATTTGACTGCAACGACCCTATTGTCAACGGCTGTAAGTTTCTCGAGCTCTCCAGCTTACGCAATCGCTCGTCTTATTTTTATTGCATCTATGTTCATATCGTAATATTAGTGCAACGTTAAACCCAACATCCAACCGACTAACCATTTATTGATGTTTACGTTTGGACTTTGTTATTGTTTACGAATTTGATTGTCGAAAGCAATTTATTGTAAGAAGCAAGTACTAAATATTAAGCAAATAAATTTCGAAAACATACATAAACCAGAAATATTTTTTTCACTTTAAAGCATTTTGTATTATTTACACCAAGCAATGTTAAATATTTAAGATTTCATACAATACTGCTATTTCAGAATTACAGTTTGTTATATTAATTTGTACTCTTGAACACGAATGTGTTTGGAAAAATTTATTTTCAAACATAATAAAAATTAGTTTTATTTCTTAGAAAATAGCTGTGAATGTTATGATTTTGTAAATTTAAAAGTAGTAGAAAAAGTGAAGGAAAGAAAACTTCACATACGTTTTCGTTGGCAACTTTATTATTGTTTACAAACTTGATTGTCAGAAACAATTTATTTTAAGAAGCAAGTGCTAAATATTAAGACAATAAACTTTGAAAATATGCATAAAATAAAAGCATTTTTTTTTTCATTTTAAGGCATTTTGTATTATTTAAACCAAACAACGTTAAATATTTAATGATTTCATACTGCTATTTCAGAATTACAGTTTGTAATTTTAATTTGTACTAGAATATGAATATGTTCCACAAAGCATATTTTTAAACATTATAAAAAATAATTTTTATTTCTTAGAAGAATAGCTGTGAATGTTTTGAGGATAATTTTGTGAATTCAAAAACAATAGAAAGTGAAGAAAAAGAAAACTTCCCATACTAACCTGCTACTAACTACTCGCGAAATAGAAAAACAATTTTCGATCAAAGATGCTATTCTTGTAGACTTAACACATGTAGTTCCTCTCTGTTGACACTAGTGGTGCTACTATATTTCCGGTTCGCGTATTAGCTTCACTGTCCTATCTGTATGATAATCTGTGGGTTGGACCAGTCCTGGCCCCAATTATATTTTATCTGAATTATGCTGAGTAGAGAAATTAATTATTTATTTTCCACATTAATTAGTATGAAAGTAAATGATAAAACATTTCTTTTTTTTATTACCACGTTTTTATTAACGCGCTATCGCTTTCTTATCTATCTGTTTGTCTGTTCAGTAAGAATTCCGAAATCGATTTTAAACTGACATCCCTATTAGGGAGAGACTTGAAACTTTAAACATAGCTAAAAACAAGATGATAATACATACTTGTTAACATTCTAATTAATATTTAGTCTCGGCCGTTTTTTCACACCAGTAAATTTGTAGAATAATATTTTCTAAATGCAATTACGATTAAATAAGAAGAAAAATACTTAAGAAAGATACTGGTATATAAAAAAACTCGGGGCTAACAATATCACGGAAAATTAATTAGGACGTTGGCAGGTATGATAATATATACTTAAACAGTAACAGACTTGTTAGAAGAAGGGTCGGGGGTTTGGGGCTACTTCATTTGCTATCTGTCAGGGCAAAATCTTGCAAGAAAATTTTATCTCCTTTTCTATCATCTGATTGCCCACACATGTATAACTTCGATGAAAATATACGCTCAGGTAGTAAAGGACTTAGGTAAGGGGGCTGGGTACTTTCATTTGTTGCCTGTCATGTCAAATTTTGCAAGCGAATAGCGAATTTTGGCTCACTCCCTATCATCACGTAGAGCTGAAATTATGCATACATGTGGGACTTCAATGACAATACATATTCAAGTAGTAACAAACTTAGGGGAGGGTTCCTGGGGGGGTACTGGGCTCCCAAGTTAGGTTAAAAACATTATTTCGAATTTTAACCTAATTCCGATCCTCCGATTAAGCTAAAATTTTGCATATATGTATAAACAAAATATAAATCTATGAGATTTGACCTTTTTGGTTTTACATGCAACAATTTTTGGTGCCAGCTGGGCAAAGTGCAGCCGTTGTTTCTCTCTCTCTCTCTCTCTTTTTTTTTTTTTTTAGAAGAAATTACAAAGGGCAAAAAAAAAAAGTCGTAAAACGATATGTAAAAAAGTATCTGCCAGAATTTACAATGTAAATTTATGACTAGCACTTAAAGAGCAACAAAGAAAAGGGTTGGTTAGTTGGTTGGGTTGTACGTCGCACTAGTGCTGCGCAGATGGGCAATAGGCGATGGTCTGGGACTCACCCCTAGAGGTGGTCCGGAGATATGCCATCGCAATTTTGATCCTCCACGGAAGGGATGGCTCTCCCGCTTCGGTGACCCCCAGAGGTATAATTTTTTTTATGGGAACATGGAGGACATTGCTGCCACGACAGATTTTACGTGTACCAGCCACCATTAGTGTACCCGACGGTCTTTGGCTGGCTCGAGTTCCGAACCCGTAATCTTTCAATTACGAGGATGGCGCTCTGCCGACTGGGCTACCGCGGCCCCAAAGAAGAGGGACCCCACAAATGGAACCTTCAAGCTCTCGGCACTGAATCCTGAGAACTATGTCAGGAGGTCTAGAAGTAAGCAGATTGGAGCAGAAAAGATCCGATGAGAAAATCAATAAGAAAATTACAAAATGAGACTTCCTACTAAAATTATAATGAGAGGAGTTCAAGAAAAAATGTAGAAATTTTTTTCCAGTGATTTTTGCCTGTCTTCTGTGGTCAACTCGTAAAAAATAATTTTCTCTGGACCGAAGAAAACACCGCTCTTCAATTTATGAGCATTGCTAAGAAAATGGTCTAGCCTTGGCCACGATGAAAAAGAGGATAATTAAATCAAAAATATTTATTCAAGTGTGCCGAAATGTCTTACTTATTATGATGGGCATAAATAAGAAGAAAGTATTGGAGACAATCTTCAATGTGATTGAACATTTTACGCCCTGATCATACCTGTTTTCCCCTGTGACTGAATATCTTACGCCCTGGTTACATCTGCTTCCCCCCCCCCCCCCAACCTGGTAATCCGGGGAGAAAACTTAATTCTTTGGTCAGTTTACTGCTTACTTAAAATTTGCCAAGTATTTAAAACTAAAAAACTAGACCCAACTGCTTGTACCAGACCGTGGCCATTAGCCCATTGCGCAGCACTAGTGCGACGTACAATCCAACCAACCAACCAACCTTGTACTCATTTGTAATATGTTCGATATGATTGATCCAAAAATGTTTTATATTAAGTCATGTAAATTCTCTTTTAGAAATAAGTAACTGATGAAATTTAATAAAGAAATTAATTTACCCTTTGCGGCACATGATTATTGGGATCATTTAAATTACACTGCCACTGGAATTCACGAACAAAATTAAAATAAAAGAAATTTACGACCTTTGCGACGAGAAAAAAATCGACCTTTTCTGCTATGTTATAAAAGTAAAATTTTGCTAAAAAATTTCCTGGATGCGTTTTTGCAGTTGGAACTTAATAATTGCGTCCTCGCAGCGAGTACACTGCGCCGCAAAGGGATCAAATTGATGTTTTTTAATGTGAGAGTAGTCTTGTTCTATTATAATTCCCACATTCCTTTTCAGATTTTATTTTGATAAATTTAATTAAAGGGATCATTGGGCATTTCACAATGCCTGCCCGGTTTCATATTTGATATCCGAATTGTACTACTCCTAAAAAACGATCACATTAAGGCTACTAATGGGAAGGTAATCAGCTCAGCTTTTATCCATCCAACAGTGCCCTTTAAAGTTTTGCACTCGGGGCAAGTGCATCCCTTTAACAGTACGTGCTCAAGCAGTAATGGACTTACTTAGAAGAGGCTTCCCCAAAAACCCTGAGCTTTCAATTCCAGTTAAATTTTGACCTTGAATTCTAACCATTTCCACCCATCCGGTTGATCTGAAATGTAGTATACATGCATAACTCCAATTACAATATATGCTCAAGCAGAAACGAATTAGGAACAAGGTTGCAAGATGAGTATTACAATTTATTTTTAACACCACTAAATTTGAAAAGTATCAATCTATAGGTTTAATTACAATATTTTGCTTTTTTATATAAAGCGAGTGTTTTCATATAGAAAGAGTGGTATAAAAAATAAAATTGTATAATAGTATTCATCTGGTTTACCTTGCTTACAGGTGGTTGCATGGAAGCCCTGGGTCCCTTCGTTTTTTGTTTGTCAAGGGCCAAATCTTGCAAGTGAATTTTAACTTGTTTCCTATCATCCAATTGAGCTGAAATTGTACATACATATATAAATTCCGATGACAATAATGCATGTTCGATTCAAGTTGTAACGGACTTAGTTAAAGGACGTGTATACGTGACCCTAAGTTCAGCTAAAAATTAGATTTTGAGTGTTAACTCACTTCCTTTCAATTAATTGAGCTGAAATTTTGCATAGAAACTGAAATAAACCTAAAATCTGCCACATGTCTCTGTCATGATCAAGATGTTTAAAATCAGTATAAAAATTTTACACCATAAATAAATTATGCAAGACCAAAAGGCAGAAAATAACCATTAAAAGAAAATATATATAATATGCCACGTTTTAAAAATGGACTCAAAAGGTATCAGAATATTTTCTCCTAGCTCCCTACAGATAATCCCATGCAGATTGTCCTGAAAATTTTTAATAGCTATGAAAATACTTGTATGGATTTAACACTTTAGGTTTCAGGACTTTTTAGTATCTCCGTTTATTTTTCGCTGTAATTTTACATAAGACATAAGATAAATGATTCCCAGTAGATTTTCCGTTGAAATTTTCAACAGCGTACGGACTCGACTTTTTTCCATGACTCTCCCACCAGACCAGAATATCTTACAGAAATTTTCACATTAATTGATCGTGGGAACAGATTATTAAATATTGATGTACAATAAAAACTGTATCTAATAAAAGAGTCAGAAAAAAAATACAGACTGTAGCAACCCTGATCATTCATTTAATTTCATAGCTTTCCACAGGAACCTCAGATGTGTCTCCGTTGCCTACCTCCGTTGGCCGCATCTTCACCACTTGATCTATGTTGGTTTCGAGTCCCTACTGCCTGCGGCAGCACGTACACGCTCGCCCCCTCCTCTATCTGTCGTCCGTCAGATCAGTCTTAAAATATCGTTTTTTATATTGGCAAGTACTCTGTTGAATTTTAACATTCTCATTTAAAAACTTAAATGACATTCAAAATTTAGAATTTTCTTAATACGAAAAAATTGGGGAAAATTTCGCGTAAGCATATATTATGATATTGTTCTCACTGCAAAGAGTTCGGAGTAGTTTTAAATTGTCATTTATGATAGTGTGTGAATCTTATCGATTTCCAACATTCCCCTTTAAAAACCTTTATGCTAGTCGAAATTTTTCTAACACGGAAGAATAGAGCAAAATTTCGCATAAACATGTATTATGAAGATTATTTTAATCGTAAGTAAATCGGACCAGTTTTAAAGTATAATTTATGATACTAGAATTAACATTAATGAGTATAACAATATACTTTAAAAACTTCGTAATTGTTCAAAAATGAAGATTTCCATAATAAGTCGGAACAGCGCAATATATGCAATAACTTGAATTATGGGAATTAGAAGAAAATCTAACTACGAAACTGACACCAACAGAGTTATGTACCAAATTCGAATAATATAAAAGTATCTAAACCGGGAAAAAGGTAGTCTTATAGATTGTGCGTTTCAGCCTGTGAATGTGAATGGAAAATCGGCTGAATTCATTGTTTTTAACCCTTATATAATTACCCCGTATAGTAGAAATTTATGTGATCAAATACATGATGGAAAATTGGGCGTAGTTCACTTATTCCAACTTGTTGTTAGTACAACTCAATTTGTAGCACTGTGACAAGGGAATTTTTAAAATATACACCATTCTTCGATTGAAATGTAAGACGGGGTGGGAATCCCGCAATTTTCATTTGCCTATGGTCCTATAATTCATCGGCCCTATGTAAAGAGCCTCAAATTAGAGGGCTCCAATGAGACTTCCGCCCCGGGCCTCGAGATCTGTAGGCCCGCCACTGTTTACAGAATATTCCAGAAGTTTATATGTCTGTAAACCAATTATCCTCTTCCATTTCACCAGAAAATACTGCTTAAATAATCGCTGACAACATCGAATTCACAGCATAAACTGTAGCATAGCATTAACGCCATTGACATACAGCAATAGGCTATAGTCAAACAGGCCCACTCAGTTAGAAGCTCTTTACGCAGTAATGCTTATGCTTTACTGAACCGGGACTCCTTTTACACCACTTTTGTTGATCGAGAATTTGGTAACTTCAGTTCTTTTCGAGATAGAGCTTAGATATTTGGTTTATCTATAATAAGGATTTTCTCAGTAATGTCGCCAAATATGGCGCCATGGCCATATCTTGACTTGCCTTGCCAAAGCTTTTTCACGAGTTTTTAAAGGAAAATAGCTATTTTAGCGCGAAATCAAGCTAGAAATGCAGAAAATTATCATTTTATAACCTGACTAAGCCATTTTGAATGAATTTACATAAAAATAACTACTATTATTTAAATCGTAAAATAAACATATCCGACTAAAACTAAAACATTTAACAAAGAAACATCAAATGACTATTATTATTATTATTATTTAGAATATAAGCTGTGGAAAACAAGTTTCATAAACATTTTACATTAAGCAAAGTATTGACATAGAATATTTTTGTTTTAAAGCATGTATGTTACTATCGAGGTACTTTTCTCTGTGTTCTCGTACACAATGTAATAAATATTGCTTTTATTTCTCTTCAACAGTAGCCAAACCATGGAATTCTCCAATCAACATTAAAACTCTTTAAGTTGTATCGTTCACTGCTTTAATCCAGTACGTTTGGCCTCCAAAAATGTGGCATTTGTTTCTCTCTTGGAGAAAACTATCTTTAATTTTGAGATGAGAGAATAAATATATTTACTCTTGATCGATAAAAAAATCATCAACAGTCTTTTCTGAAATTGAAAGAAGACATAATAGTAATCTTATAAATTGTAAAGATATATTAATTGCTTCTAATGTTACAAGATACTCATCATGCAATGAGTTGGTAAGTTCTTCGTTTGATGGATTGTACCATTTTTCGAAATTCAGAACATTTTCATTGTTCACATTCGTCATTATTTTTGCTTTCGTATCTTGACTAATCTCTCCGTCAAATGATAACAATACAGCTAATTTCATCAGTTAAATTCCATAAACGCTGACTAAATTTTTTTAAATCTGCTTTTAAGGTGATTTCTTCAATATTTTCATATGCCTTCACAGTGTCATGCATCGAACGCTGGAACTCATGAAGACTAGCTTTTCCTTTCGAGAATTTTATTTATTTCTCGAATTACACACACGATACAATACAGTCACATTTAACACAAATAAACACGTAAACATTTAACATAATTTAAATTTGAACCGTAACTTTCCAGTCCACCAAATAAATAAAAATAAACGGCACTCAAGCCAGGCATCCGCTATTCTCGGCGTTGCATCATTCCCTTCTCAAAACAAACTAAACTTTCTTCGATTTGAAAGTCTTTCTCGTCTGCGCTGGACAGACAGCGCCCTCTAGTCAGTCTAAAAGTCATTACAGTCCTCCTCCCTTCAGGGAAGAAACTTTTCACTATCGTAGAGGGAAAAGTTTGATTAAATAATACTTGATTAGGATAAGTCTATATTCAAAATCAATAGTCCCAATGTTCAACATATTGATTCATTTTCTAAATATCGTAATCAGTTTAAAACAAGAGATAAAAAAATACGAGCAAGCACCAATTCTATGCAGAAACAGTACCTGGTTATATTTAAATGCACCAGACTTATCCCTATTTTAAATTAAACACACTATTTAACTTATTTTAAATATGCAAAAAACATATACCAAATAGAAATTTAAATATTATTACACACAATATACCTGTGACACTAAACAGATATGCAAAGTAAAATATAGATAATGAAAACAAATTTATACCACACATATATATAGCAATAATTAAACAAATACATAAACACATTTTTTTTTTTTAAACTAAGGGATAAGACTTAATCTATCAGCATTCTGAGATTGTAATTCTATACACTAAACAACCTCCTAATTAAATAATACTGCATAGAGTTCCCAAAGTAAAAGTCTGGGATTTGGTCTTTTTTTTTTTTCTTTCCTTTTCTCAGGAACATGAATAGCTTTGTACAATTACGACTAAATAAGTCAGGATTGCGAGATAAATTCTCCTTTATTTCTTCAAATGCCCTTTGGCAAGAGCTATTCCAGTCAGTGGATTTTAGAGACCAATCCGTTAGTAAGTCTGACAATAAAGTTTCATCTTCAGAAAATTCAGGAATGCATTTTCGATAGTATTCAGCTAATTTCCAGTAGTCTGTCACATGAGTCATGGTAGTATGAGACGAAGAATCTTTTTTGACTCGAACCTTCATTTCATTTGGAATTCTCAATCCTTGGCCCACTAAATGTCCAGAAATTTTCACATGAGCCCGAGTAGGTTGACATTTAGAAGGTTTAATGTGCAACTTAGTAGTACTTATCCTGAAGGAAATGTCATTTAGCTTTTTTACATGATTTTTCCTTGTTTTAGGAAAATTGGCGACTTTCTCACTATATGGCACTGGACACTTTTAACTGTGTTTCAATAAATTTGCCATTAGTTGACTAGAATCTTTAGGTAGATTTTTCAAGGGACCCAAAGTAGTTGCAGAAAGTTCTTCCTTCAAGTAACTTTGTTCCTTCAAGTGTTTTTCATAAATTAAGCATTTTTCAGATAATTGCATAAGATCTAATTTATTCTTCTGTAATTCAGCTGTCAACTGATCCAATTTAGCATTAGAAATTTTTTCTTTCTCTTCAAGAATATTAAACAGGTAATCTAATTTAGAATTAATTATAGTAATTTCATTTCTTTCTTCAACAAGCTTTTCATTTTTAAGACAAATTTCATTTTCTTTACCTTTTATTCTTAAGAGCTCTTATTTAATTATGTTGATTTCATTAGACAGCTTAAGATTTTCAATTTTAGTATTTTCTAGTTCTTGTTTGTAATTATTCTTTTCAACATTCAGAATTTCCAACTGACTTAGGTAATTATTCTTTTCACTTTGCGAATCAAGACGAAGAGTTTTTAACTGATTTTCAAACCCTTCTTTCTCTTGAATTTCTTTATTTATCTGCTTTTCATATTCTAAGTATTTTTTATTTAGATAAGCATCTAATTCAGCTTTTAGTTCTTCCATCACAAAATTAGAGTCTTCATTTTTCTGTTTAAGGTCTTTTAAGGCATTATTTAGTTCCGAAATATTTTTCGTAGTATGTTCCAACTCTTCAGTAAGTTTTTTATTTTCAAGAGACAGTTCTTGTTCTTTAATTTTCTTTTCTTCCATCTCCCCTTTCAAACATATAATTTCGTTTAACAATCTGAAATTTTCAGTTTTGAGATGGTCAAAATTTATTTTATTTTTAAGAACAACTTCATTTTCTATTTTATTTTGATTTTTTTTTATATCCCGCAGTTCTTCAACAAACACTTTTGGAGAGGTTTTATTAAATTCTGGCCATGAAAATTCTGGCAGGATTTCTTCTACCTCTTCAGTTTTCTTTTCATCTTCAGATTTGCTGTCAATCAAATTTTGGTCAAAATGAGCAACATCTTTATTTTGAATATTTTTATTCATCTTTAAAAATTTCTTAGCATTTCTTGTTTGTACTGATTTTAGCTTATGCTCTTGTACATTTTCTTTTGATTTGCAATTTTTGAACATTGCAGCAGTTTTATTTCCTAACAAATACTTGTTACCATAAAAGGAATTTTGTAGGACAGCTGCTTTAGTTTTTATATGTCCCATTTTACAATCTAATTCAATTTCTGCAAGTGGTAAACAGATAGGATCCACTTCTAATGGATTTCTAATATACACTTTCTCATTTGTGTACATATGTGGTTTCACGTACTTGCTGCTGATCAGATCACATGAAGCACCAGTATCTCGAATTATCTTCATCTCAACACCATTCACTTTACCTATTCTAGTATAAGGTGTCATTGATTCATCAGAACCTGCCTCAGCTATAATATGTGAGATAAATTCTTCATTTTTCTTTAATTTATCACACTGAGGTCTGAGATGATTAGTAGAACCACATTCATAGCAACGAGCAATTTTTCTTTTATCAAATTCTTTATTTCTCTGATTTTCATGGGATATTTCTTGTTTTGCATGAAATTTCGGCTTAACATCTTTGTTATTATCGTTAGACTTATCATCACATAAGTTTTCACTTTGGTTTCGAAAGCTGGAAAAGTTCATTTTGGGCAAATCCCTCTTTTTGAAACTTTCTCTAATACTTTCAAATTCATCTAATTTTTCAGCTAAGTCTAAAGGTGTTGTAAAGGTAAGCCAGCTTTCAATAAAATGTTCTCTCACATCAGCAGGCACTCGAAACTTCAACTGCTCAGTCACTATTAGGTCTTTCAGCTATTGAAAATTCTCTATCTTTAATTCTGTAAGCCACTCCGTAAAATAACTAGAAAGCTCTTGGGCATAATTTCTCCAAGATTTTTCGGACGATTTGTGGTGCTTATAAAAACATTGTTTCAATTTTTCACTATTTAATTTATATCTTTTCATGATGAGATTCTTTACAAAATCATAATTTGTAGCATCTGTTGGAGACTCTCTGGCCAACATATTGGAAAGTTCTGGCGGTAAAACTGCTAACAGGTAGGCCACCCAATCCTTTTTCGGAACTCGTGCCATTTCCGCTCTTCTTTCAAAATTTATTAAATATAAACCCATTTCATCATGTTTCTCATCAAATCTTGGGGTAATTTGTGTTAACTGAATTCTTGGAACCGATTCAGTCACCTTTTCTGGTTCTAATATTCTTTCAGGTTTTTCTCTTGAAATTTCTAATTTCTTTAATTCAATTTCATATTGTTGAGTTTCTCGGGTCCTTCTCTCCTCTCTTTCTTCTTGTCTTATTCTCTCTTCTTCTTGTATTTTTTTATCTTCAAGAAGCCTTTCCAATATTAATTTTACTTCTTCCTCATTATAGGACTTGCTAGATAAAATTAATTTCTTGATGTCAATAACTCTACTGGAAGTATCTACTTCGACACCGATTTCCTCACATATTTGAATCAATTCATGTTTTCGAGCTTTAGCTAAAAATGCCATGTTTGAAAACCCCAAACAAAACCAGAATGCTCTCAAATCGATAATAAAATATAAACAAATAAAATAATCAGATTTTTTTTTTTTTTTTTTGTTGCCCCTTTTTTTTCCAAAAATCAATCAAACACACACACACACACACACACACACACACACACAAAAAAAAAATATATATAAGATAATAAGGGCAATCTTTGCAATCAATTAAAAAATAATATCTAATACCGTTAATGGTATCTGTACTTATGAAAAATACCTTATTTTTCTCTATTTAAGAGAACACTTTTTTTTAAAAATATATATATTTCTTTCATAATAAAAACCACGTGTACAGTACTTTTCTTCTTAAAGAACAGAAAATATTAAAATTTTCAGTCACACAAATTTCTTTTATTACATAAATCGTATATTCAAAAAGAATACCCAAACAAAATTTTTAACCAAGTATGTTCTCATACCAAGTACTACTTGTTTCCTACACAATCATTATTTCAATTCAAAACAGAAATAAATTAATTTATTTGCAAAACTATTTGATTTTTTTTTGCACACATATTTCTCAGGAAACAGAATAATTAATATTTTTCTTCAAACCAAAAAAAAAAAAAAAAAACAAAACAATAGTTTCGTTTCGAAACCGAAACTATTTTCTTTATCAAAAAAAAGTAAGTTCCACAAAATTAGATTTAAGTAACATAAATTACCATAGTAATTAATATTAAGAAATAAAATGAACATCTAATCGTTAAACACTTCATTTGAAACAGAAACTGCCATTTTACTTCAAATCGAAACCAAAATATTTTGTTCCAAACAAAAACAGATTCATTTTACATGAAAGCGAAACTAAATTCTTTTTTATTTTTATCCTTCATTCACTCTTTATTTATCTATTTTTGTAGTATTAAGCAAATAAATACTTAATCAGTAAAAAGAGACAGAAAGAAAAATAAATCCAATAAAATATCAGAAATAAAAATGACCTGAAATGCACATTAATACTTTATGAATCATTCAACATTTTTATTCTTTTTAATTCGATAATAAATACATTCTTTTTTATTTTTTTATTTCTCAAAGCCCTAAAAAAAGAATATCTATTCTTTATTTAACTTTAATTACAGAACAGATACTTTATTTCAACTTGTTCTCAAAATTTGCAATTCCGTTTAAAACCGAACTTCTTTTTAAAATGTACTTACTCTACAGTAAGTTTATTATTATTATTATTATTATTATTATTATTATTATTATTATTAGGAATATACCATTAAACAAAAGAAAAAATATATATGTTCATTTATTTCTCACTGATTCATCAACTTTATTTTTTTCGAAATACATCGACAAAAAAAATTGAAAGATTTTCTTCTTTTTTTATTTTTTTTTTAATTTCTTTTAACCAACGGATGAATCAGTTTAATATATATATATTTTCTCTACAAATAATAATTTCACATAATCTTTTATCAAATAAATAGGGACAAGTGAGGTACCTCTGTGATATACTTAATTCTCTATTAAATACATAATGCGAATTTAAGTACTTTTAAAAAATATTTTCTCACGTCCTAATACAAGGACTGAGCTGATTTATTATATTATTTTTAAATCAAGGCACTGTTTCATACATAAAGGCACTTACCCCTTTAGTAGCGTGAATTCTTGATCCGCTAGCTGCCACCAATTTCTTAGACTGTCATGCATCGAACGCTGGAACTCATGAAGACTAGCTTTTCCTTTCGAGAATTTTATTTATTTCTCGAATTACACACACGATACAATACAGTCACATTTAACACAAATAAACACGTAAACATTTAGCATAATTTAAATTTGAACCGTAACTTTCCAGTCCACCAAATAAATAAAAATAAACGGCACTCAAGCCAGGCATCCGCTATTCTCGGCGTTGCATCATTCCCTTCTCAAAACAAACTAAACTTTCTTCAATTCGAAAGTCTTTCTCGTCTGCGCTGGACAGACAGCGCCCTCTAGTCAGTCTAAAAGTCATTACAACAGTCTTTTGGAAGCATAAATTTTGGTAACGAGCATTTAGAACAGAATAATATTGCAACCATGGCTTAGCTTAAGTTATCACAATAAATAAGCACACATCTTATGATGCTTTCTTGTATTTTTTCGTGAATTTGAATTGAGAGCCGAATAGTGATATTTTTAGGGAATAAATTTGGGAAATAACTCCCACTTTTGAGGTTCGAAGATTTCAGAGAAACTCAAATTTTACTTTTGGCTTTAACAAACGTTCATATTTAGACAGTTTTTCAGGTGGAATAGTCACTGTAGAAATGTACTTTAAAAAACTTTTGTCGATTGGCTCAGTAGGTCTAGGCACAAGAACAGAGTTTTTTCAAGCAGTCGGACATCCGACGGAGAAATTTGTGTTGGATTTGTAGTTAATAAGCACAACTGTCATAAGTTACTTTTAATGGAATCAACCAATGTACTGAATAGATGATTTCGTCAACATTTTCATATGCCTTCACAGTCTGTTGGAAGCATAAATCTTGGTAACGAGCTTTTACAACAGAATAACATTGCAACTATTGCTTAGCGTAAGTTGTCACAATAAATCAGCACACGTCCTGTGATGCTTTCTTTTACTTTCTTCGTTAATTTGAACTGAGAGCCGATTAGTGTAATTTTTAGGGAATAACTCCCACCTTTGAGTTTCGAAAATTTCAGAGAATCTCAAACCTGACTTTTGGCTTTAACAAACGTCCATATTTAGATCGTTTTTCAGGTGGAACACTCACTGTAGGAACGTCCTTTACAGAACGTTTGTCGATTGGCTCAGTAGATCCAGTCACAGGAACAAATTTTTTTCAGGCGGTCGGAAATCCGACTAAGAAATTTGTGTTGGATTCGTAGTTAAACAGCACAACTGTCACGAGTTACTTCTAATGGAATCAATCAATGTACTGGACGGATGATTTCGTCAGTATTTTCATATACCTTCACAGTCTTTCGGAAGCATAAATCTTGGTAAAGAGCTTTTACTACAGAATAACATTGCAATCATGGATTAGCGTAAGTTCTCACAATAAATCATCACACATCCTATGCCAATCAAACATTCATCATGGTGCAGATGGAAAGTTCACCAATCTAAATGACCTCCTGAACTTCACTGTACCGAGAAATAATATCCCGACTAATTTTCTTAAATAAGTTTTCAGCACGAACGAAATTCAAGCCATTATCGCCGTAAATTACAGTAGGTCTGAGCAATACAACCCTCAGAAAGCCTGTAAAAATTTTTCAATCGATATGGATGCACAGTCAGCAGCAAAATCATTGAAGCACACATCCACACTTTTCATATATATATATATATATATATTGGGTTGATCGCTAATACTTTTATCATCAATTTACCGTTTTATAAATAGTATAAGACTAAAATCATGACTCGACAAATATTTACTTAACAAAACAGTATTAGGTGCCCATCTTTTGAGTAGGGATTATTGCTAGTGCTTCAATAATTTTGCTGCCGACTGTAATTATCTCTAAATATATGTCTCGGTGAAAGATGAAAATCTAGACTTTCTAAGCTCCTCGAAGAATTATCAGAGAACCGGCATAATAAATTCCTAGGACCTCAAACACTGCTGCTTCCTTTATTCTATCAACCGGGAGAGGTTACAATTTATGAGGAGCAAAAGGTATAGCATCATATCTTTTACAGCATACATAATTTTTAATGATCTTTCTTATTGTCTTCGGATACTTTAAAATCCAGAAATCTTCTATCAAGTTATTCATGAGAATCTGAACACCATCACGATTCAAATTTAAATGTTTTGTCCGGATACGTTTTTCTATCATTGGGTGATTGTATGGCAATACTATCGGTGGGCTAGTTGGGTTTAACGTCGCACTAACACTGCGCTATGATACTATCGTATATTAGAGATGTTTAGTAAATTCTCTCATCAAGATCTGGGTGTTCATTATCCGGAATGTTCATTTGTATCTATAAAACAGTGAAAGGATTTCAGGCGTTTATCTTCGGGTTTCGAAAATGATTCTTTTTGTACAACTTTCAACATAATGTTTTAAACGTCTGAGTTCAAAGTTCATTCAGTTTTTTTCTGATTTCAGTCTTTTTCTGAAATTAAGATTCCAAAATTTCGAATCGAAGGTTCATCTTTACAATTATTAAAAAAACTGTCTATCCAAAAAGTGATTCTTTACAATTTTTCTTATGACTAAATCCGGTTATAAAGTTTTCACTTAAATCTTAATGATTTGTAACAATAATTACAGTTTTTTCTTTTTTCGAAGTACAATATGTCGAACTCAGGTATGTTATTAGATCTTGATCATCCCTGCCTTGGCTTCTTCAACTACTGGACACCTTCTTACCACTTGGATTTAATCAATGTTTCGACATTGCAACTGCGAGAGGGTAAATTTGCTGCATTCAATGACCCTGGCAGGTGGTGTTGATCTTCAGGCTTTGTCAGAGATCTTATTTTTTTTTTAACTCTGTCGAAAATAAAAGGGGACAAATTTTAATTTCCTTTTATCCAATATAGAACACTTGCGGATTCGAACCAGAAAAATTTCGGGATATTCTTTATTCGGAGATTATTCACCACAGTCTCTGCTAATCTGGCTCCTATGTAGAAGACAACGAGTTCCAATCTCGGAATAGAAGTAATTTTTACAGAAACAATTCGGCTTCTAATCTGTATAAGCTAACCAGATACTAAATTTTCAGTTTAATTTCTTAAGAATACACAGGTAGTGTCTGCACATTTGCAATTCTGCATCCCATGATACTTTCAATTTCCAGCACTCTTGAAGTAGAACCTTCGGTTTGCCAGACATGTGAAGCCGAGGGTTTCAAATATTCTTTGTACAGCACTCAGTATTTTTCTTTTCGTTGCAGAGGTATCATCTTCTAAAGTATTTCGTAATTCTACAGGCAAAGTATCATTCTTTAATTTCCACGTTAATCTTAGGACTGGAACACTTTTTTCTTCTGACGAACTGGGGAAACTGTGATCTCACCCTCAAAGCTCAGATGTAGCACCACTGAGAATCAATTTGGATACTTCGACAAATTTCACGAGTTCTTCATAGTTTTCAACGCTGGTGATACAGTTGTCAACGTAAATGAATTCTAATGGCTTTGTAGCTGTTTTTTCAAAATTAGCGGGACATTTTTCAGATGATATCGAAGAGTAGCACCGAGTAAGTATGGTGAACAATAAAGTCCGAAAACAACTCTGCGATTTTGAAAAACTATAAGTTTCGTGGAATCACTTCCCTCCCACCAAGAGAATTTTAGAAATGGCCTGTCTCGTTCACTAAGCCCTATTTGTAAGAAGATTCTTTGAATATCAGCAATTACGGTGAACCGTAATTTGCCTACCAATTTTTAGCTCAATCGAATAAGGCGTTTAGACGCTATCGTACTTCAAGTAATTTGAGTCAACTAGCCATAATGATGAAGAATTTTTCTTTGTTTCTCGTAAAAAAGCTATAAAGTTGCACTCATCAAAATCTATGCAGTTCTTGCAACGGGGAGCTGTATCATACCTACCCAACTTTCAGCTCATTCGGAAAAAAATGTTTAGAGGTTATCGTGTTCACTCACACACATACATATAGACAAAACCTTAAAAAAAGAAAAATAAATTTAGAGAAACCTCAAAACGTATAGGTATTTTAAAAACCTCATAATCGATTTTTTTTCATGATTACAATATCTTCTTTTAACACGCTTTTATTAGTTTCACCTGTATGTATGTTTGTAACCGCTCTGGGAAGCAAACAAACAAACAAACAAAATTGTAAAAAAAGACTTTCCCTACGTGAACGCTGTGGCTGTGAGGTAAAGCTCCGGGTTACAAACCTATAGGTCTAACGTTCGAGCCCAGTCAGGGGAGATTTTTTAAGAATGTTTTTTGTTTATTTCTAAATTATTTAATTAAAGACTTAAGTGTATGTAAATATTATGGTGTGTCACTTCCACGATTTTTTCTTACCCTGCATTTTAATGCTGATAAATGTTTTATGCTTTTTCGTTCAAATTTCTATAAAAGCGTGTTCTTTAATTTTTTAAAAGTATCATTTTATTATTTATGCATGTTCAGAAAGTAATAAACAATATTTGAATATTTTTCTATTTAAATATTTTATATCATATTACAGATTAACCATTTCTCTTTTTTCCAGAGACTTAGACGAAAATAAATCTGGAAAAGAAATTTTTTGATGAGATAATTTGTTTTAGAATTATCAGATTTTTCGAGTATCAAACGCAAAGGAGAATTTTTCGGAAGTATTAGGCTATGTTAGCATACTCAGCGAAATTTCCACCGATGTGTACATTCAAAAGATAATCCTTCTTCATTTTCAAACGCTTCAAGTGCAGAATTATTTATTCTTCTAGGGAAAAAAATATAAAATAAATAATTAAACCTCTGTATTAAATCAAACAAATGTTTTATGTTCTATTTCCACAAGGAACCTGTATTAGAAACATTATCATTTGTCAACCTAAATTTCTTGATAAAACTAGTTGGCATAGGTGGACTCTGCTCAGCTCCCCATTATATGTATGTTCTCATAAATTTCTAGTGCAGGGCATATTATATTAATGTTAAGAGAAATGAATTTGATCAAACGCTTGTCACAGAGATAGAATGAAATCCTCACCCAATAGGCAACCCACCATTCAGTTCGATATATTTATCTTATTCTAATCTATTAATTTATTTTATTGAGGTCAATTTAGTAGTTCAGTTTTCATGCTACTATTTTCAATGCAACAATCCCCGAAATGCATATTTATATGGAATATCGCCCAATTTTGCTATGTTGATAAAATCTTAAATTTCGAATAACTTACGAAATTTTACTATTAGAATATTTGTAGTAAATGATGTTCAAACAAGTATCATGAATGTTATTTTGAAGTTGTTCGATATATTTATGATCCTCAAAACAGACGTTTATGCTCAATTTTAGCACAATTCTGCCATGTTAAGTAAATTGTAAATTCCAAATAATTTACGAAATTTTTAAATTAAAAAAAATCTTAGTCTGGGATGCTCATGTCAGTATTCTAAATAGTATTTTTAAAGTATTCTGACATTTTTTACGATGAAAATATCCCTAAAAATGAACGTTTATACGAAAATTTGTCCTATTCTGCCATATTAAGTAAATCGTAAATTTCGAATGACTTACGAAATATTTAAATTGAAAAATTCAAGGATTTTTATACCAGTATCTTATAGAATATTTTATAAGTAGTCTGACATCTATACGATGAAAATACCCCTAAAAACCGACGTTTATGCGAAATTTTGAAGTATTCTGCCATGTTACGAAATTCGTAAATTTCGAATAATTTGCGAAATTTTCAATGTAGCACGTTTATAGTTAATGATGTTCATCCCGGCATCAAAACTGATAGTTAAAAGCTGTTTTTACATCTTTACGATAAACATATTTCTTTTTATGCACGTTTAAGTGAAAATTTGGCCTATTCTTCCGTGTTCAGAAAATCGTAAATTTCGAATAACTTCTGAAGTTTTTTAATTAGAATGTTGCAAACGAATAAGGTTCTTGCCAGTGTCATAAATAATATTTTAAAACTGGCCCGACCTCTCTGCGATTATTTGTTCGTGAGATATCATGTACACAGACTAACATCCTAACGGAGTAACACAATAACGGACTAACACACTAACAGACACCCTACAGATGGGCACCATTACCATACAAATTTTATCATTTTCGGATTCCTCGCACCTGAAAACGTGTAAAAAAGTAAAAAAAACCGAGGTTGAAAGTTTTCACGATTACCTAAGTTCCCCATACCTATAGTATGAAGGGGAACTAAAAATTTAAAAATAAATGTTAATTTATAATAAATATAGTAATCTAAGTGCTTGTTTCTAATGGTATAAAGTTAATAAATATTATGATAGTTGTCTCAACCGTAAGGTAACGACACCAGTGCTCGTCACTCTTAAGGCCTTATTTTAAAAATGTTTGTTTTTTTCGCGCGGCATTTATGTGGAATTTATGTATCAATATTATAATTTGGTCTATTTTATACACTGATTCTTCTAGTTGTTGTTAGACACTTTCAATTTTTCAATACGTTAAGCCATTTTTTTTTTAAATAAAAATTAAACCTATAAAAATGCACCAGTGCTCGTCACTTGAAAACTGCGTTTCACTAGTAGTCGTCAGGTGTTTGCACCAGTGGTCGTCATGTAAATAAAACGCAACAATTTGCTCAATAGTTTGATTTTATTTGCGTTTTTGCAATATTAAATGAAACAGAATATCTTTGGAACATATTTAGAACCCAAATCCATTCTTAGGGTTTAAAACACAAAACATTAAATGGTAAAATTCAAAATATTGCGAATAAAACAAATTCATATGTGAAATAATTTGAAAATTCTTTGCTTTTAAGAAAAGATTTCAAAATTTTATTCGTTCTCAAAAATATCTTTACTTAAAGCAGAGGGTAAGTAGCAGGGGAGGGGGTAAGAATCTCGTTTTTAAGAGTGACTTTGCTCCAAATTATCTCAGTAAGATTGATTTTACCATGCGTTTTATTAACGCGTATTCTTGTTTGTTTGTCCAGTACAAATCTTACAATTGATTTTTAACTAACTTCCCGACTTCCGAAACTTTCAGAATAGTTCAGAACACGATGAAAATGCATTTTTAAAATACTTTTAGCCAACTTCTCCGGGTCCCTGCAGCCTTCGGCAACGTTATCAGTACAAATCTTGCAATCGATTTTTAACTGACTTCTCGATTAGCTAGACATTTGAAACTTTCAGAAAATCTTAGAAGACGGTAATAATGGATTTTTAAAATATTTTTAGCCAATTGTTTCGGGTCACTGCTGCCTTCGACAGCGTTTATATGGTTCAACAGAAAATTTATTTAACTTTTTTCCCGACTAGCTAGACATTTGAAACTTTCAGAATAGCTCAAAACACGGTGACAATGCATTTTTAAAATATTTTTAGCAAACTGTTTCGGGTTTCCGCTGCCTTCGGTGGCATTCATATGATTCAACAGAAAATTTATTTAACTAACTTCTCGACTAGCTAGACATTTGAAACTTTTAGAATAGCTCAAAACACGATAACAATGCATTTTTTAATACTTTTAGCCAATTGTTTCAGGTCCTCGCTGCCTTCAGTAGCGTTTATATGATTCATCAATCATATACTCGTTCCGATCATCAATCTTCCGACTACCTAGACTTTTGAAATTTTCAGAATAGCTCAGAACACAGTGACGATGCATTTTTAAATTACTTTTAGCCAATTGTTTCGGGTTCTCGCTGCCATCAATAGCATTTATATGATTCAACAGAAAATTTCAAAAGAAAATTTCAATATAAAAAATTCTTTTTGTATTGCAATTTTTTTTTTTTTTAAACGTATGGGTTGATTATGCGTACCTAACACATACTATAAAGGATTTTGAGAAATCCTTCGCCTCTCCTTCCTCATTAAGTGTGGGGTGGATGCAAAAACACATTTTCAAGAGTAATTATTCTCCAAATTATATCAGGAAAGCAATTTTTTGATGCATTGATTGATTATGCGTACCCAAAAATACTGTAAAGGTATTTTAGGTAATTCTTTCCGACCAAATTTTGAGAAAGGATAGCAAAAACGTATTTCTACGCATAACTCTGCTCTAAATAATCTTACAAAGGCGATTTCTGATGTGTGAGTTGGTCATATACATCCAACACCTAGTATAAAGAGATTTTGCGAAGATCTTTCGTCTATGTGAGGGTGGCAAAAAAAAAAAAAAAAAAAAAAAAAAAAACATATATATATATATATATATATATGTTTTCAAGCTCAACTCTGCTGCAAATTATTTTCGGGAGGGGATTTTTTATGCATTGGTTGGTTGTGTGTGTGTGTGTACCTTACACGCATTATAAGGCGATTTTGCAAAATTCCCCTTCCCCTCTTTCCTCGGCCGGGCGGACAAAAAACACGCTTTTAACCTTAGCTCTACTCCAAATTAACTCATAAAGGCGAGTTTTGATGTGTGGGTATTGGTTAAAAGTACGCGATATGTAATTTGATAATATTTCGTTAAAATTCTAAATTTACCCGTGGGAGAGGGGGGGGGGATAAAAAGCGATTAAGTCTATGCCGAAGGCAGTAGAAGCCAATCATCATATTGCGGGACGGAAAGCTATTACAGAAGTCAGCGGGAACATTAACTGCGGTTTCGACTGATTTCAGAGGTTTTTTTTTTTTTTTTTTTTTAATAATGATAGGGATTTTTTCCTATTTTATTTAAATATAGGGACCAGCGAAGGTGGCAAAGCTTGCTAGTATTATTCTACACATCAAGCTAATGTTATCAAATATTATGGATATTAATGTTATCAAATGTTAATGTTAATGTTATCAAATATTATCTTACAATTTTAATTATTTAAGAACAACAGTCAACAGGGTAATTTTGATCAACATTTTAACTATTTGTTTATCTTACATAATTAATATAATATATAAACAGAAAACTTGCTTAAGAAATGTTTTTAATGTTTAATATTTTCTATTTAAATTTTTATTCACCTGCATCTGACATAACAAAAAAGCCTTAACATAAATTTGAACCGACTCAGAGTCATGCTAAATATGAAATTAAACCTTTTTATTTTATCATTTTCGAAATTAAAATTAAATTATCACGGTCAATAAAAAACTTAAACATCACTTAAATACATCTTCGCAAAACCATGACATCATAAAAATTTAAAATACATTAGACAGATGTATGGAGTAATCATGTCTGTTTTTCTAAAATATATAACAGAAAACTAGAAAAAGCTCTTTATAACTAAATATGTTTATGTGCCATTGTTTAATTTTTCCAGCAAAATAATATGGAAAATTTTAGGTGGTTTAAAGTTAGTCATAGTGAATTAAAAGTACCATGACTGACTTTATTTAAACAGGCTATACAAAAGTTACAAGTGCAATAATGTTCACGTTCTTGAGGTTAAAATACATTTGTTTACATTTACGAATACCCCTGACGACTACTGGTGCCGATAGTCAAATTAAAGTAAAAATTATACCATCATAATTCTGAACGAAAATATAGTATTTTTCATCAAAAAAGTTACCCAGTTATTAAAAATTTTAAAACACCAGTGCTTGTCACCCCTGACGAACACTGGTAAATCGTGCAAAATATGCACCAGTAGTCGTCATACCTTAAAAACCTTTATATTATGTCAAATTTTAAAAAGTTGCACATAAATCGTATTCTGCATTTCATAAGCATTACATACAATGCTTTATGAACAATGTCAAATGCAGCGAACAACAAAATATATCAAGAAATGCAATATCTATTCCCTTAATCATTTGCTTTACGTTGACTCAATTCAATTGTAATTTAACGTATACTTCCCTTATTTTGTTTCTCCCTACTCTTCCCCAATAGTTGAAATCGAACTTTTTATGTCATAAGAAGCAGAAGGCTTTGGAGAATCTTATGCGGGTAGATTCAAATTCATGCAGGTTATAAAACGGTTATTTTAACACTTCTCTTAAGAGGGTGACGACTACTGGTGCAGATTTTAGGGGTGACGAGCACTGGTGTCTTTACCTTATATGATTTTCGATAACGTTAACGTTAAAGATAAAGTTATTATTTTAGTTTTTAATATCGCACTGAAATTTTCGATAAAATTACACAAAAATATTAACTACTGTCGCTGGAATTCGCAGATTAACCGTTATATTGTATACACGTGTTTGTTAATGCAAATACCACGAAACATAACAGAGTAAATGTTTATAGCATGGTGTAAAAATGTTTTGAAAGGTAAGGTTGAACACTAATTCAAGGCAAAAAATGTTGTTGTTGTACCAACAGCGGAAAACTTAAGGATAAAAATAACAAAAGAAAAATCGTTTTATTAGTTCTTAATAGTTTACTTATGATCATGCAGAGTTTGCCTGTTATTTCGTGAAATTTCGTTCATATATATATAAATAAATATATATATTTATATTTATATTATTACATTTACAGAAAATTATTTGCTTCCTGGCTGAAAGTTTTTGTTTATTTCACAGAAAAAAAAAATATATTAACGGATTTTTAGTTTTAAAATAGTTAGTAATATCATCTTATAGAATAAACTTGAAAACTAAATATTATTTAAAACATCTCATTAAATTGTGAAAATCGCTTATATAGCAGCGCCACCTATTGGCCAATAAGCATTCAAATTGAATCAGCATAATGTCTCATAATGACCTTCTTACATATCAAGTTTTGTCTGATTATACGCCATAGAACCTGAGATATAGCCTTTCCTTAAATTGCAGAAATCGTTGTGTGGCAGCACCACCTGTTGAGCGGTTGACACCAAAAGTTGGTAGAAAAGTTTGTCTCATAATGTCCTTTTTATATATCAAGTTTTGTTTGATTATACGCAATAGGACCTGATATATAGCGTAACGCATTTTCGTTACGTGACAATTTCTGCCAGTTAAGTCCTACCGCAATCCGCGTTAAGGAACTTCGTTTCAAAAAGTGTCCTCGTGTTGGAAAAGATAACTCGTAAAAGCTTTCTCTAAAATTAAAACAATCTTTTTTTTTTTTTCCGGTTAATAGTTTGCTCGTGTTCCAACGAAGAATTAAACATATATAAACTTGAAATTTGAATTTTTGGCATATTTTTTGCAGATGCAAAAACAGATTTACGGAAATCACGCCTCAAATATTTTGTCCCTGTAACATTTCGTGGCCGGACATTGAAATAAGTTAAACTGTTAATAATTTTATAAATAAAAATATAAACATATGCTCAGTATTTTTTAGGTAGATCTATTGTCGATCCACGCAATTTTCTTTTTATTTCAATGTAAAATAGCAAAATAACAAAACCCAAATTTCCCAGATCTGAAGATCACCCACCTAAGCAAGATGACTATTTTCCGCTAATGACCACGTAATACATGAAAAAGAAATGGATTTATATAACAGTTTTCAAGAAAATCGTTAGAGCCGTTTTTGAGATACCAGCTTTTACAAGAAATCAATTATTGACCGTAAAACAATAATTACATATAAAAGGATATTTAAAAGTGAGTTAATACGGCGAATTTGAATAAAATCCGCACAGCCGTTATTAAAGGAACGCGCTTGCGAGACCTGAAATTGAGCTTTTTATACAGGACGCCTATCAATTTTTCTGAACTAACCAACTATATCATTCGAAAGGAAATCTAATAGAGTGTTTATATAGCAACTTTGAAGAAAATCATTCGAGCCGTTTTTGAGATACGGATACGGTTCCACAGTGTAAATCAGGTAAAATCTCGATCTCGAATTTTTGGACCAAATACAATACTTCCATTACCTACGGTAGTAGGGTAATGGAAGTAATAATAATAATAATAATTCATTAAAAAAAATTTTATATTAAAAAAAAAAAAAAAAAAATTCTACAATCTATTAGTTTTATTTTTTAATAAATGGATAAAAAATGAATTTTATGCTTAAATTTTCATTTATTTACGATGATAAACATTTTATCCAATTAATTATTTTATCGAAAACTGTCTTCACATTCAATCGTTTCGTATCGAAGAATCGAAGTTAAAAAATCTGGTATGAAACAACTACACAACTTCCATTACCCACTATTACACATATTATATGCATTTTTTGGAGATAATGTTATCAGAAGATATAAAAGTTACCTAAAGAAATAGAAACCTAACATTTTTCTGGTGAGATAAACTTTGTACACATGTAAAGACATATAAAACAAAGCTTACATATAGCGAGGGGAAAAAAAAAATGGTAGAGTTTTTTTTTTTTGAAACAACAATTTTCGAGATTCCTGAACTTCTGACCTACCTAAACAGGGCAGCTGTTAATTTTCTTTTAATAACTACGTGATACATTAGAAAGAAATGAATTTATATAACAATTTTCAAGAAAACCGTTAGAGCCGTTTTTGAGATACCAACTTTCACCAAAACTGAATTATTGACAGGAAAACAATGATTACATACAAAAGGATATTTAAAAGTGAGTTAATATGGCGTGTTTGAAAAAAATCCGTACAGCCGTTTTTAAAGGAACGCCCTTGCGAGACCTGAAATTGAACTATTTATACAGGACGCCTATCAATTTTCCTGAACTAACCAACTATATCATTCGAAAGGACATCTAATAGAGAGTTTATATAGAAAATTTGAAGAAAATCGATTGAGCCGTTTTTGAGATACGGACTTACGTTCCCACTTCCGGTTTCCGATGTCCCACTCCCGTTTTCTTTCATTTTTAACCAAAATTTAGAAAATTCATCTGTACACCAGAGTTGTTTCAATTCTAAAGTTTCGTAGTTCTATCTTTATTAGTTTCTGAGATATAATAGCCAGAAGATTCTACAAACACACACGCATTACACACTGACCAATTGCCAAACACCACTTTTTTGGATTCAGGGGACCTTAAAACTTGTAAATCAGGTGAAATCTCAATATTGAATTTTCAGACCGAATACAATACTTCCATTACCTACGGTAGTAGGGTAATGGAAGTAAAAAGGAAATGCGTGAAGGGACAATAATATCGAGAAAACTAAAATTTAAAACTCATAAAAGTTTAAAATTTACAATAAATCCACGTGTTAACATAATGAAAAATATATAAAACCACTTTAAAACACATATAAAAGTTTTTATTAAAATTGTACCCGAAGCTTTTCGCTACTACCCCCCCCCCCCCCTTTACTATTAAACATCTAGTTGTTAATGACCGTGATCTTAACAGATCTACAGGTGGTGTTTATAAAATTCCTATTAGATATAATGATGAATTTTTTTTCTGCATTGGGCAAACACGCCGCACCCTCAAAGCTAGAATAAGTGAACACATTAGTAGTATTAAAGAAGAAAAAAGCTCTTCACTGAGTGAATTTCTTTATAATAATCCTAATGGATTCCTTTATGGTCCCAAGCCGAAATTATTTCTGCTCCTCGTGATTATCAAGAACTTCTCCTAACTGAAGCAATCAATATCATTAAATGCAATAAAGCTACCAACTTTAAAGATTCTGCAACTCTCCATAAAATCTGGCATACATTATGTCAATAAAATTAATGGAATTTATATATGTTCAGTTAACATCCATTCTTCAAGCTATTTGCTGTTTGTATGTTGTTGGAAACCTCCAGTCTTCTTGCTCGAAATTTGTATTTCTTCTACAAGATTTTTTGCCATGTAGCTCTAGTGCGACCATGTTGAAACTTAACCCTATTTTCTAAACTTGTGTAACTACGCTGCAAGATAATCTCGCAAAGCTTCAATCTTCGTTTTCAAGTGAATGTTTCTTTTATAGGATTTGGATATGTAACCCTGGTGTAACCCTAACGGAACTCAAGTGACTCATCATGTTGTGTACAAGACTAATTCTTTTGACTTTAACCGTATCAATTTACGTTAGTATATATAATGCTGTTTACTCTTTTCTTATGTTAAAAACATCAACCTGAAGATGCTACATTGTTGTAGCGAAAAGCTTCGTGCACAATTTTAATAAAATTTTTTATACGTGTTTTAAAGTGGTTTTATATATTTTTCACTATATCTAGAAAACACTACATGTATAATTGCATTTTTATTTATAAATTTAACTGTTTAATTTAATTCTACACTTTTGAGAAGTAATATCCGAGGCGAAATGTCCAGGAGCGAAATATCCCGGGGGCAAAATTTCCGAATCTGAATGTGAAAACAATTAAAACTAGTATATTGTGGCCACCACACGATTTTCTTCTATATTTCACCTATATACAATTTCTTTTCCCAGTTGACTATAATAATTATTTTTAATTTCATTATGATTATTAAAAAATAATTCTCTTCATGTACACTTATATGAAATTTTGTCGTATACCGCTTTGTTAAAAATTTAGAAAAAGTGGAATGGCAACGCTACCTGTTGGACGATTTTCACCAAAAGTTGATAGGCACTAATTTATGTCAAGGTGGAACTACATATCAAATTTTAAGAAATTCTGTGTAGTAGTTCCTGAGATACAGTTGCCACAAATTTTGTCTCACACACAGACAGACATTTTCTAAAAACGGTTAAATCGTGTTATAGACATCTCAAAACGTGTAAATCCATCATAAACCTTAAGTCAAAAATTTTTACAAATTCAATACTTTCTTATATCGAATATAGAAGAAAGTTAAAAAAAAAAAAAAAAAAAAAAAAACCACATAGCCTCTTTCACGGGTGAGTATATGTGTAAATTTCTAATATGAATATTTTTTAAAAGAACTTGTGAAGGCCATTAAAACGAGAGGTGAAACAAAGTTATCGTATTTTTTCACTTAAAAAAAAAAAAAAAAAAAACACGAAATTAACTTTATTTCGATAGTTAGAGTGAATCTCCATAAAAAAAACTAGTATGTTATGGCCACCACAAGACTTTCTTTTATATTTTCCTATACAAATCCACTAAATGCAAATAATTTATTAAAACTGTCTAACATGATGAATGCAAATGGTTTTCATCTTAGAGAAAACTAACTCTAAATATCCAAAGAAAGACAGTTTTTTTGTCTATAAATAACATCTTAAAAAATCGTTTTTATAATGGTTATCTCACATATCAAATTTCGTACAGTTATATGCCATAGAAGTTGAGATATAGCTTTTTCGTTATAGAGGAATTTTGCAGTATAGCAGCGCCACCTATTGGCTCATAAGCATCCAAATTGAATCAGCATAATGTTTAATGATGACAAAAATGTAAGTGGATGTCTAACCCGCATGATCGTACGGCCTGGGACGGAAAGGCCGTACGTAGGTGGACTTTTCACATATCAGGTTTCGTTTGATGATACGCAATAGAACCTGAGATATAACCTTCCCTTAAGCTGCGGAAATCACTGTATAACAGCGCCACCTGTTGAGAAGTTGACACCAAAAGTTGAAAGGCACCAAATTATGTAAAAATACACCTACATATAAATTTATATGCCTGTGTAGTAATTCTTTAGATAATAGCTTTCCCTTAAATTGCGGAAATCGCTGTATAGCAGCGCCACCTGTGGATCAATATAAGCATTCAAATTGAATCAGCATAATGTCTCATAATGGCCTTCCCACATATCAAGTTTTGTTTGATTATACGCAACAGAACTTGAGATATAGCCTCCCTTTAAATTGCGGAAATCACTGTATAGCAGCGCCACCTGTTGAGCAGTTGATAGGCGCTAATTTATGTCAAGGTGCACCTACATATAAATTTATATACAATTCTAAGCAGTAGTTCCGGAGATACAGTCGCCACAAAATTTTTCTCTCACACACATACAGACAAACATCTTCTAAAAATGATCAAATTGTGTTCTAGAGCTCTCAAAATAGGTGAATTCGTCGAAAACCGGAAGTCGAAAATTTTTACGAATCCAATATTTTCTTCTATTCAATACAGAAGAAAGCAATAATTTTTATTAACAATGATTTTAGCCGATAACATGCACTGGGGAAATTTATATATAATATATATATATATATATATATATATATATATAGAACAAAGTTTGTGATGGCAACAACATATCGTTCATAGAACAAATGTTTTTGAATTCCTTCTGACATCCATGTATACAAACCAGTGGTGGTATTTACCCCATTTTTAACAGGGAACATCCCTAAGCGAATTTGAATAACCTATATCAGTTTCAAGGAATCGTATGAATATTTAAGTGAATTGGAACGTGAACAGACAGACAAACCGAAGTCATAAATACTTCTCAACTATATTACAAAGATTTATTTATTTATTTTTATTTTTAAATATATAATAGGAAGAAAATGTGAATTATTTGAAATAGTTATTCATGTTAATTTACTAGATCTGAGAAATATAAGATCGTGTAAGGATTATCAAGGTTTGGAAAAAAGACAGTAACACAACACAATGATAATTCTATCAAATATTTAATAATCAGACAAAAAATCATGTAAATAAACTTTACACAAAAATCACTGACTATATTTTTTACATCGGTTAGAAGACGGAATAATGTTTATTACATAAAATGAAATTAATAAAAATAAACATAAATTCGCAATAGTAATTTTAAGTAAATACACAACTGGCAACATCATAAAAGAGAGTAATAGTTTGTCAATAAAAAAAAAAAAAAAAAGATTTTTTTTTTTTTTTTTATAACCATAATTGAGGAATTAACATAAAAAAAAAATGATGTAGTTATTTAAAATTGTTTATTAGGATTATTATCTGTAGGTAATTTTTGCTACGCAAAAATATAAATAAATAAATCTAAAAATAACTTGTACTTTGAAAATTATGCATTTACATAAGTATCTATCATTTTAATATTATATTTATTTATTACTAACTCAGATTCAAAATTAAATGTATATGATGAAAATAATCCTACATCGATTAGCTCCTTGATATTAAAAACCTCACCTGTTAAAAACAATAACTTGTGATAGTTTTTTATTATTCTTATGAATATGTTACTAGTAACAGGTAAATATTTATTACGGAACTAGAGTTGACGGCATTAAAACGTCATTTTGAGATTTTTATGTAATAAGCCATGAGTGTAATTACTTCGCATTAAATAAATATACATAATATTTCCAGTTACGTTATGAATATATTATGGCTATAAAAAACCAAATTTGTACGACGTATTCATGTATAATATCAGACATTATTTGATTTTCTTAAAAAAAGACATACAAATGGACGGAGCCAAGAATTGTAAAATAAAAAGCATGCAACTACCATGGCGTTTCCGCAAAATGTATTATGTGTATGATGTATGAAGGTTATTAACTCAGGTGGTTATTAACTCATGATTGTGCGTTTGTGTTTTCATGCATTTAAAATAGTTTGCAATTTTTTCATTCTTTACGATTTATCGTTTAAATTATTAAATTTAGAGACAAAAACATATGCACAAACAAAATATGTTTTTTTTTTTTTTTTTTTTTTTTTTTTTTTAAGGGAGTATCATCACGTGAATGTTGAAATTACGTAAACTATTGACAAAGAATTGATATGGAAAATATGACGAATGTGCTACGACAGTGCTTAATGAAAACTGATAATTTATAGAGAGGAGTGACAAAACCTTAAATTTAAAAAATGCGTTTTAGACGGGACAATTTAAAAACTATTACGTATGTATATTAAATGCTTTAAGTGTTAATCGCACTTTCTTATAAATGAATTTTTTAAAAGGCATTTTGCTTCATATTATGTGTTATTAATTAATGGAGAAAGATTTTTATTAAGCAATTGCCAATTTAAAATAGAAACTTGGTTTTATATGAATATATTTTATGTATTTTTATGAAATAAAAAAATTAGAAAAAAAAAAACTATTATTATTATTATTATTTCACATAACTAAATTATTATTATTTCATATAAAATATTATTATTTCATTATTATTATTTCATATAAATTATTCTTATTTCATATAAAATAATGCCATAAATATCCTACTGGATATAGAAAGTTCTATTCAGTTAAAAGTTGTAATAGTGTTCTATCATCATTAATGCTTTTAATTTGCTGAAAAACGTAATATTTTAAAGGAAACTTATAGGTTATAAGCCCTTTTTTTCACTTATTTGGACGCAATAAAGGGCATGTTTACTAATCCAGAAAGAACAAGTATGTAAAACTGAGCTTTGGACAGTATAGAGTGTTTCAAAAGTTCCACATCTGTGTCCTGTCTGAAAATGTGCCAATTGCATTTAAACGAAGCGTCACTTCAAAGGAGAAAATGTTCACACTTCCTTTTATAGGTCAGAAAAATTTTATTTTCTACGCTGTAAATGGTTGAAATAAGCTTCAAGATAGACCTAAAAAATACAATCGTCATGTGGCAACTGAAGAAATATGAAGTGGAGACTTTAAAGAACTTGCCGTTTTTTTTTTTTTTTCTTCCGTGAACATTATAAGAATGAGTATCATTAGCCCATTAACGCCCAGCGTCCTCATTTGAGGACAGCTAATAAAACAGCACGTGTATTTTTTGTAGTTTCTTGGAATGATTTCTGCTTTTTAATGACTGTTTATAGCATCATTTTAAATGATCCCTCAAAGTCTTATGTGCCTGCTATTAATCATAATTACATAAATTTGGATAGTTATTTTTCATTCATGGCATATAAATTTGTTTTTTGCGTAGACATACCAACTTAAGTGAAGTGAATAATAATATGTATTATGATACTCTACTTTCGAGATCTTTGTCAGAAAATAATAGGAAATTAATTTGCTATCTCGAAGTTTTTCTATCTCGAAGTTCTTTCACTAGAACACCAAATGTCCTCAAATGAGGATAGGCTTTAAATTTAAAACTATCAGAAGAACTGTTGAAATTTAATATATTTTACTGTCAGTCGTCTATGTTAATTTGGAATTGAAAAATTAATCAAAATACATTTTGCAAAATTAATTCGGGCGTTACCGGGTTAATTGACCACGTAAAAATTGTGTATTTCTGCAATTAAACACATTGTAAGACAAATGGCAGCAAAGTGATCTTTCATAAAAAAAAAAAAAAAAAAAAAAACACAAAAAAGCATATTTCGTAAGTTGGTAATCCTGAAAGGGCAAAATTCTTTGATTCGTGGCAGAATAATTACTTATTCTGGGAATCAGCCCGGAAATAAAACGTGAATTTTGTCGATTAGTGGTAAAATACTCGCCCATTTCATCAATTATTAAAAATAAAAATAATAAAAATCACGTATTTCAATAATTAGCTGCGTTTAAACGTATATATATTTCTTTCAATCAATGACAAATATAAACTAGTTCCATATTTCGGAAATCGGCAGCGAAAACTTCGCGTTTTCTGCTGCAGTACAACATTTAGGATTTAAAACGCTTTTACTTCAAATGTTTATATTGGTTTAAAAATCGAAGGACACGTTTTAGGTAAATTCTAATTTTTGGAGGAAGGGACGTTTATATAGAAATCATTAAAATATTATGCGTACTTTAAAAAAACAGTACCGCTAACATTGTTTTTCTTTCATTAAAACACAATAAAAAAACAAACAAAGAAAAAGTTAGCTTTAATTGCTTAAAATGCATTAAATAACAGACGGAAAAAAATAAAATAAGTAAATTTTAAAGAAATAGTTTTAAGTTCGAATATATACAGTATAACTGATTCTTTAAAAAAAAAAAAAAAAAAAAAAGGAGAGAGAGAGAGAGAGAGAGAGAGAGAGAGAGAGAGAGAGAGAGAGAGAGAGAGAGAGAGAGAGAGAGAGAGAGAGAAATTATCACGTGACAAACCATAACTCTCTTTTAATGATGTTACTTTTTAGATTATGTACAAAAAATAAATAAAAATATGGTGTACATATAGACTCATACAATTTTGAAAACATACAAAGTACAAAAATTCATGAGTTCAATACAATAAATAGGCAAGAGCTTCAGAAAATGCAAGATGCATTTACCATATATTTGAGCTTAAAGATTCAATATTTCATCTCATACTTAAATGGACCAAGAGTATCTTTTTTCCGTGTCATTCAAGTTGAACTGATATGCACTAAAATATTTATAAATTTTTATTTTACTGTATATGCACTACTTTTCCATCAAATATTCGTGCATGACAGATAAAAATTTATTTTATTTGAAATACGTTTTTTAATAAATCATCTAAAAAGGAATATAGTTTCTACGAATAAACCTACAACTAAATGTTAAATGAACAATATGATAAAATCTGGTAAATTATATCTTCAAAAATGTATTGCATTATATGTAATTTTTAAATTCATCATGAAAAAAAAAATTGCTGATATCTTATGCCAAACGTATGTGTGGAATAACAAAGCAAAAAATTTTTCGGCTAAAAAAGTACCTATCCCTGTTATAGGCATTAATAGAAAGTCTGACGCTTGGTACGATTTAAGAATGGTATGCACTTTGTTACATGTTTGAGAAATGCAATTATTTTAGATGAAATATTATTAATTTGTTTCTGACGGTCCTTTCGATTTTCCACTTCTCAATGTCCTTTTAACACCTCTACCTATCTATATCTAGAACATACTAACAAAAATGGTTTTAAAAACAAGAAAATAATGATGGTAATAATAATGGAATTGTAAATATTGTAAGAATCAATACTGTTAGGCAATGTAATAACATAAACAATTTTTGATTTATATAAAATGTGGGCTCTCCAAAAGATGACGTTTGCGGGCCCGTTCACGAAGATGGAGTTCGCTGGTACATGGATATTACGCTGAATCGGAGTACGGAGGATCATGGAATTCCACCGACAAGCTTCGGCCATGGTCTAGTGTCCTGTCCTGTCTATATTTAGAACCTTCGAATCAATAGAAATAATCGAACTACCATTATGTAGATGTCTCATTGGAAACAACACAAAAGAATTCTAGGAACAATAGAGCAATGGCTGTATAATATCGATATATCGGTTATTTGTAAAATATCGATAATGGTTCGAGAGTCTACAATAATAACAAGATTCAAAGATATCATGCTTCTTAAAGATTTATTTATTAAAGAAATCATTAAAATATTATTTAAAATTATTTGACTGAACACATTACAAGAAGTATTCATGCAACAATGCGATGGAATTAAATCTGTTGATTCAATCCTCTTCAATCTATTGATTTAAAAATTCAAGTACGCCTTAATGAATTGTAATTTTTTGTAGACGTGAACTATAATTGATACGGCAGAAAAAACTTAAAATTGTAACGTTGGAATAAATATGTACAATATATCTTGCAGCTCAAACACTCCAGAAAAGCAGACCAAAAAAAAAAAAAAAAAAAAAAAATATGCATTCATGAACAAGTAAATGAAGAAGAAAGTACCAGAAAAGTGTGAAAGAGAAATTATATAAATAAAAAAGGAAGCCACATTTTCACACTAAATTTGCACTAGATTTGCACATTAAACATTCAGTACCCAAATATTGTAATTACCTCCATCGTAAGAAAGTGCGATAGGTTGAGTTCTAATAAGCAGTTCGATAATTTTTATCGATTTGAAAATTTAAACGCACCCATTGGATAATTTTGACTTTCATATAACTATAATACATTAATACTTTTATACTAACATTTAGGTACTTATGTATGTACAACTTTATTAACTTTATTTATTTTACTTCTGCTTGATTAACTTTAAACTCAAATTATGGCAAATGCATTTTGCTGCATAATATTTTTCGTTTACAATCACCAACTGAGCTTTTGCCTGTTGAACACAGTTTTGCTTTCGTCCAATATGACTAGCATAGGATGAATTAAGCGATGAACAAGTAACATTAAATAGAAATGTTCTTCACATGTAGAACAATGTTTGGCCATGTAGGGAAGGGTATGAAATCACACCATTTACAAATACTGCTAAGTAAGCATTTATCAATTATTACAAAACAAAATACACACCATTGAAAAAGATGGAAACTAAATTGAAAAACATATGTGAGACTCTTGAATACAAGAATCTGATTTAAAGTAAGGCATAGGAATTAGAAACTTAATGAGCATTACAAATATTAATCAAAACAATTTCTATAATACGAACACATCTCTCCTAAGATAAACCATACATTAAATTATTATTATAAGGAAAAAAAAACCCCTGAGATCTGGCATCTGTTCTTATTAGGGTAGTTTGATTAAGATTACTTAACTGTCAGATTTTTGAAGGATAATGTAATTTCAGACTAACAAGGAACAGTCACGAACTGTGACAAGTCGACCGTAACCAAATTTTACAGGTAGTTAAAAAGTATGGAGATATACACTCCCTCTAATTCATATCGACAAACATTACTTCAGAACAGATGTACTGGTGATCGAAGTTGAAACTATTTTTTTCCAATATTGTGACGTCATTCAATTTATCTATCTGAAAAAAAAAAGTGTTTTTATTTAAATAAAAATCTTAAATAATCTCTCTTAAGAGAGATTTCAATTAGAAATTTTAATAGTTTATGTAATTCCTATTTTATAATATAACATGGAGCGCATCAAGCAGTTAATAATAGAGAAAACAGTTAATACTAATATTGATATACAATGCAATTTGAAATACAGTTAAGTAAAACAACAACAAGTGTTTGGTGGTGGAAAAAATAGAAAAGGTAAATAGATGATTTGAATGACGTCACAATATTGGAAAAAAAAAAGTTCCACCTTCGAACACCAATACCTCTGTTCTGAAGTAACGTTTGCCGACATAAATTGATGGGAGTGTACCTACCTGTAAAGTTTGTGGTAAAGTAAGATCGGTGTGTGGAGAAAGTGGTTCGTTCCTTGTGAATGTGAATGTAATTTTTTGGTATGGAACTAGATTCAAAAGACATTACCATGTAAAAATTTTTGATAATTCTCCAAATGCGCAAATGTTTATAAAACATACTTTTATTATAACCTGCAGTAAATTTATGATTTTTATAATTACTATTATTATTATTATTATTATTATTATTACAATAAAATTGCTCTTTAAGTTTAAATAGTGTTTCAAACAAATAATAATAATAATAAAGTAATTAAAAAAGAGAAAAAGAAAATATTTGTTGCAATTAATTCTTCGAAAAATACGTTTTAAGTTACTCTAACATAATTTATAGAGGTAAAAAATTATTATTAACTACGATATGTAATAATAAAAATTTGTTGTTAACAATGAACTTAATGTTTAATTTATTTAAAAGAAATTTACTCTTTCATACCGCTATGCTATACTTCAATTCAATAGCAATTACTCTCTCGCTTAATATGTCTGTTTTAATAAACACAAAAGAGAATGCAAAAAGGAAACTTATTCCTACGGAATTCGTATTTTTTCTTAATATTTAGTGTATTTTTTTTGTAATTTGCACAATGGTATATTCATTTAAATTCTGACAATTTTAATTTATTGAAAATTTCCTGTAGTAAAAACAATTTCTGGTCAATATTTCTGCGGATAGGAATAGAACTTGAAAATATTCTAAATAGTAAAAGTCCAAGCTTCTGAAACTAGCGTTCGAAACTGAAGTCATTGTACAAAAATGTATCGAAACAAATAAATAAATAAATTAAAATAAACTTTTATCCTTAGTTTGGAGAAATGAATAACATAACGGAAAAAGGATGTTTTGGCAGTAAAAAAATGACATCGTAATTGCAACAATGTATCGAGATAAAATAAATTTTATTAGGGATTTGAAAAAAAAAAAAAAGATATTTAAAAGAATAAGGATCGCTTTTAGGATTAATTTGGAGATTTGGCAGTTTTCTTTCTCGGCTCCTGCTAAAACCTGCCAAATTTGGATAAAAAATTAAGGTAAATTAAAAAGAGAGAGAGAAAAAGAGTTAAAATGAATAAAGAAAAAAAAAAAAAAAAAAAAAAAGATGATGACGATGATATTAGTAAATATCGACTGCTTGGCGGCGAATACTGACTAATTTATTTAGAAGTTTCTACCTTAAAAAAGATAATTCAGAAAAATACAGGGAAAATAATCACATAAAACCTATGTATATCGTATCATATAAAATCATGTAATAAACTATATACCTATAATTTTATAAAACGGCGATTCTAAAACAACCCAGTTCTAAAAAAGATAATTTTTTTTAATAATAATTTATAAGGTTTATTATTACTTAATTTATATATTAAATTTAAATATTATTATTTTCAAGAGTCTCACAAATTAGTTAATGAAACAAAAGAAAAGCAATATTTATATTTTTGCTTTCTAATTGCACTAATATTTTCTCTAGAAAATTTAATATGAACATACATAGCTTTGTACAAATACAGGTTTGTTCTCTATGCACATAGAAAGACGGTTCTTCTTTTTATACAATTACATATATTCATGGTTTGATGCAAATCGCTTTCTTTTTTCTTTACACACACACATCTTCACAAAATACACAAATTCCAGTACAAAGATCTATTAGATAAAGAATTATTGAGTTCTAGCTGAAGATAAAGTACAAGATATAGAAAATATCCCAGTGACTAATCGATTAAAAAATGTCCGCTTTGATAATATAGTAGAATAATTGTTTAGTTATGGATTGAGTGTTTCGAAATCTATTATAAAGTACATACAACTAAAAATAACTTTTTAAATATTAATGTTAATTAAATAAATATAGCTACATTATTACTAAAAACTTTTTTTATTTAACTTTTTTTTTTTTTTTTTGAAAATTCTTGATATATATATATATATATTGTATATGTAAAGGAAATAAAGTAAATTTCTGCTTTCCCACCACTCAAACTTTCTTTTAGGCATTTTCCTGTAAACTCTATGAGATGAAAAGTATTGTTTTCAAAATTTTTATTGAAGGTAAATATGTAGTTGAAAGTCTAATATTATGTTTATCGCTCGTGTAAATTTTCAAAAAGACTTTTTTTGTAAATGACCATAATTATAGTAATAGTGGGAGTGAAAGTATTTATCATTGTTTTATAGCTAGCATATACAGTATATAAACTTCTGTAAATGTTTATAAAAATTAATTTGAAAAAAAAAAAAAAAAAAAAAAAAAAACAAGCCTTTTGATCTATATGCATAAAAACGCACTCAAAATTTAAAACCTTTTAAAAATGAAAACATGGAAAAAAAAAGAAGAGAATTAAGAAATATTATTATGAAAAATTTTGAAGTTAAACAAATGTTTACATTTAAAATTGTACTATTAACACGAGTAAGAATATTAATTAATAGTTTTTAATTTTCCTTTATTTATTTATTTTTAATAAGTGCAGTATCAAAACACTTAATCCATATTATACTTTCACAAAAATCGTGAAAATGAAATAATTAAAATCGATAAAAACAAAATAATTTTAAATTAGAATTGCCAGGCTTATGTTTGGAGAGATGATGGCTTTAAACATGAAAATATATAACAAATTATCATCATCATTATTATGCTTCACTAAGGATAAAATATTAACTTATCGAAAAACCATCCTTTTTTGCCAATTATATCGACAAATATTCCTTTTATATTTATTGTCATATGATTAATCATCAAAAGCGTTACAAAATGCTTTAAAATCAATAAGAATAGGCTAAAAATGATAGTGCATTTTAAGACAAAATGGACAGACCTAATGAATGTGCTATTGTAGAAACGAGTTATGAAAAAACATATAAATATTGATTGAAGTGCTAAAGTATTTTAAGGCATCCTTAAAAGAAATACTTTATTAGCTACATGTTGCCTCTAACAATGTTGTGCTTTCATGGATATAAGTAAAATTGACTTTGTATTTATAATTCTTTACTTTAGCTATAAAAAGGCCTTCCTGATATTATTTGATTTTTAATTTGAAAGCTTTATATATGCCAACAATTACACAGGTCTACATCTAAAATTTTGATTGATAATTTTAGTTGATTTTTATGCTTTACTCTCATCTGTGAGTCTTCCTATATTATAATCATATTGTAACTTTTATAGTACGTTTGCATAATTTATCATGGAAACATATTAGAAACTACCGAAAATAAAGAAATTGTGTCAATAGACATTCTGCATTGACAAAACTATATACGTGATAGAGAAAAATTAGCTTCATTTTTGGTTTCAGCACACGAAAAAACATATTTATCTGCTAAAATTATCAAATAAAATTTTGTCAGCATTATTTTCGTAGACTTGTATTATTAATAAATTGCGTCACTGGTTAAACGTTAATAATTTTGATAAATAATAAACAGAAAACGTAAGGTAGTCGAATTATATCACTTATTTTTGGTAAAAAAATAATAACGACGAATGATACATTAAGCCTGGCAGTTTAGTTAATTCAACTATACTTTAAACTACCCCTTTTTATTACTTTGATATAGTATGTTTTCCAGGATATGAAGCATACGCTAGAACATTTTCGAGCTGATGAATACTACCACTTTGACATAAAATTATTAGGAGTATAGGAAGAATACAGCAAATATTATGATTATGTTTAAGGATGATACATATAATTCAACACACACTATTTTGAGCGATCCTATCTAATTATGATAGGTAGTAATACCTTTAGTTATTTTTTTTCCATAAAAAGCTAAACGAAACCCAATAAAATATTTACTCAGATATGAGAAAGTTATAGTGAAGCAGATTAGGGATTTATTTTTTCACCAATCAACTGTATAAGAAATACTACATCCAGTATAAGTAAAACTTTGTCTAGTTAAGAGAAAAAAAATAAATAAATGAAACAAAACATTTAAGACATAGCTAAACACATTTTTCCCCTCTCATCGGCAGTAGTTACAATATTTACAAGGGAGCAAAACACACATAGAATTTGTAATAAAAGTCTAAAAAGAAAAGACGTAAGAAGATGAAATTTTATTAAAAAGTAATATTTTTCTCAAGTAGTCATACAAAATTTCAATTGGAAACTTCTAAAGTTAAACGATTATGCATTCGCTTACATGAGTAAGATGAATGGGAAAAATACGTTTTCTTCAGAGCACGAAACAATGATTTCATTGTGAAATGGTTGGTGCCATTAAAAAATTCTTTGCTAGAAAATGATTAAAAATAATATAACTTTCTAAAAAAAATCACAAAATTATTCATAGTTATTTAAAACATTGTGTATACTACCAGCTGAAACAAAAAATAAAAGCTACATTTTATGCTTCTTTCTCAAAATTTAATATCGATATACAATTTTTTAAAGATATTCTCGCGTACTATCGGAATAAAAAAAATGTGAAGATACGGCACAACGTTCAACATTGAAAAACAATGCATTATTATGCTATGGATTTTTCAATTGATATTACAGACCTCAACTAAACAAACTTAACCTCCAAAAAGTTCGAGGATTCATCGAATCGTTGAACATTTAATCGCGCTGAAGCACAGACAGGCGGCAATAATCAAGTCTTTAGCATTAGAAGCCTGCCCGTAGTCTATTTTTCTGCACATACATCACGTTTTTCCAAATTCATTCTTCCTCTTTCTTCAAGATTTCCTTCCATTTTGAAATCTATATCTTTAAATCCTTTGACTTTTTTCCTTCAAGATTTTACAATGATAATTTAAAAAATAACAATACACAGATAAAATATATCCGGGTTGATCATCTGCTCAGTTTAAATATTTTGGCAAAAATGTACATTAATTACAAAAAATACACACCTCATTAAATTAAAATAAAAGAAAGAAAACAAGAATAATTTACAAAAGCTTGATAGCTGCTTGAAATGTCGGAATCATCACCTGTGTCTGCAACCAACGGACACGACAAGTGGGGGGAAAGGAATGAACGAGGATTATGGAGCTCTTATTTTCCGAAAGTCTCTTCACATAACCTCGTTCGCGTGTCGTTCACGTTGCTCTTCCTCTTCTAATGACTGGACGAATTCTTCCCACGTGAGTTCTCTATCTTCATCAAGTTCATCTTCACTACCATTTTCATCATCACCTGCTATCAAGAGGTCTCGTTTTTTCCTTTTACGAAAGTCCTCTTGGCTGGTGGCTTCTATGCAAAGCACAATGAAAGCGTTGTTGCAGGAGTATCGCTCCTGGTCTAGGAGTCGGCCCCGGAGTAAGGAGCTGGCCATCCCGACCTTTCCGATGACAGACGAATGCCATGCATCGCAATAGGACTCGAGATCCCTAACGCCGTGCTTGTCCGACCCATGCCAAACAAGTTTTTGAGTCCTGAAAGAAAAGTTAAAAGACATAAGTTACACATAAATAAAACGATCAAATACAAAACAAAGAGAATAATTTTGTAATTTTTGAAATGATTATAATATTTGTTAATGGTTACCCTACAGAAATACAAATTTTTGCATTTTTTCTATCACCATCATCAATATTTCATATATGCTGCTAAATTTATTAAAGATAATCTTCTCTTCTTTTATGCAATTTTCTAAATAAATGATCTCCTATGAGTTAATATTTTAATTTAAAATACTTTAAAATTTACCTATTAGCAGAAAAATTCTAGAGCATGCTAATATCTAAGAGAATATTTCTTTCATCGTGATATTGAGAAATTCGGAAAGCAGTACTCTCTTTTGCTTTCTGTTGTTTTTGAAAACAACTTACCATGAACTCATAATATCTAAAAATACTGCATTTTTTCCAATTCCGTTAAAGAGTAATGGTTATTCTTTAAATATCCATCTGAATTATTCTTACAATTTTCAAGCTTCAAAAAATGCAAAGCAGAAGCAATTAGTTTCTTTCAACCGACAGTTTGATACCATTTACACAAGATGTCAGTGCTATCATTAAAACTACATTGTTATAATTTTTTTTCTGAAAATGCGAAGTACCAGCTTATTTTTTCGAGACACTTTGACTTGAGAAATCGACCTATACATTTTTGAATTATTCCCACTTGCGCGATTCCCATTTACGCGACGGGGTGAAAAATTCCCATTTGCGCGACCAGAAATTGCAGGACCCGGGCATGCAGATGATTTCTTCCTTTTTGACTTGATAATCTGAGAACGCTCGTAACTCGGTTCCGTGGAAATCCCCACCACGGACGTAAAAACCTAAAAAACATCACTGGACATCTCTACCTCGCTGTGCCTGAATCTGAGAATGCCCGTAACTCGGTTCCGCGGCAATTACTACTACGCACGTAAAAACATCACTGAACACCTCTACTTCGCTGTGCATGAATCTGAGAACGCCCATAACTTGTTTTCGCACCAATCAGTATCACGCACGTATATACGCTTCGCGCACATGAAAAAAAATAAAAAAAATAAAAATCACTGGACACTTCTACCTCGCTGTGTATGAATCTGAGAACGCATGTAACTCGTACTATTCTTGTATTTTTACTTTATTCGCGCAAATGGAAAGAAAAATCGCGCAAATGGAAATATTTCACCACTTCGCGCAAATGGGAATCGTGCAAGTGGGAAGACACCACATTTTTAAGTACTGATGCATTAAGCTCATAATATGTATAAGCTCTTAATACCGGTATATTAAACTCTAATACATTCTTACGTACCAGTATATTAACTACCGATACATTCTTTAAAATTCTATAGTTACAGAAATATTACATATATTGCTTTATTTGAAGTGAAAAAAATTAAGGATTTATAGATTAAGGCTATGTTCATTAATATAGGACTCTTTTTCATAATTTTTTATACAATGCTATTCCCATCAAAATTAAGGAACTCTTTATTGCGCTTAGCATTAAAAAGATTTAAAAAAATTATTTGCCTGTAGCGGTGTCATCACACGGACAGTGTAATATGAGAGCTAGAAATAAGTATCAGTATTGGCGTTTGGAATAGCAATAAACCGCTCGCCTACAATCGGTTAATCCCCTGTTCGATTCCGGTTATTCGCTAGATTCAAATACGAGCGCATCATAATGGAGACATTGTTATTCAGAAACAACAGACAATCCATCATGCGCACATTGTTTGACATTTAATTATTTTTTAATACGCACTGTTTCAAGATCGATAATATACCGAATCACTTTTGAAAAGAGGCGTGTTTCAAAAATAAGTTGCATGATTTTTGAGAAATGGGTGAGTGTAAAAAAAAAAAAAAAAAAAAAAAAAAACACGATTTTAAATCTAAATCATTTTTATTTGGAGGTTTTCTGATTATATAATCTGCTTGAAAAAAGTTATTTTGATTCAATAATAAGAATCTAGCTTTAACATTATACATATAAACCTGACTTCCTTACACAGTGCTAATGAAATGATATATACACATATATAGTTACGATGGTTGTACAGAATGCAAGAAAACAGGGGATGAAATGACATCATAATTCGCAAGAACCAAAAATATAAATATAACCAGTAACAGTTTTATAAAATATAAGAAAAAGCCCACAGTACTCACACGATTATTATCCCCAAACAGAATATAAGTATCAGAAATATTACTTACCACCTGTTATCGGCAAGCACATTCCTGCCGTCGAAAGAGTAGATTCTCGGCGGATAGGGGAAGGGGGCACCGGAACCCGTGAAGATATCCTTCCACGCGTTGAAGATCACCTCGCCCTAAAAGGAAATAAAGAAAAAATCGATAATTGAAATTAATTTAGTAATACAAAAATTAAATTAATTAAATAAAATAATTAAATGTGATTTCTGATGAGCGTGAAAATTTCATGCTAATTGTTATATTTATTGCCCGAAAAATTTATTGCTTTGATTTATCAAGCGATTATACGTCATTTTGGTGTCATTTTTTGTTTTCTTTCGGTAAATATAAAAGTGCATCATCCAAAAATTTTAGACGAATAAATAAATAAAATAAAATAAAAATTAATTGATTAATTAAAATTAAAATATAGATAAATAAAGAGACGAAATTGGATTAAAAAAAAAAAAAAAAAAAATTTTTTTTTGTTTTTAATTCATTGAATTTTTTAATGTATACACTAATTTTTGTAAGCATGGAAAAATATAATTTAAAAAAAAATGTTCAATAAATATTGTAATTAAATAAAAAGTAAATAAAACTAAAAAAAATTCAGTGGCTTTTCTGAAGTTCCGATATTTTTAAGATTATTATTTCTTTGACGTGAAAATATATGTAAGAAACATGATTTATCTATATATTAATAGGCAAGCATAAAATTTGTTGTCCCTTTTTAACATATTAATTATGGGAGTAGAGGGTTGAAAATGGTATCATTCGAAAGGTATGGTTAGCCGGAAGGTGCGAATACAAATATTATTTTCTTACGATGTCAAGATGGTATTTAAAAATACATTTATTTTTTATACATTTTCCCCCATTTTTCCCCTTTACATTAAAAAATACCTAAAAGTAGAAAGTTGTTAAATCTGGCAATTTCATAAAGCTCAAATAAAACCATAGACACAGTAATTTGTATAATATAGCATAACTATACGCAAGCGAAGTGATGACGTCACTGTCTGTTCATGGAGCCATGAAAAAGATTTTCTATGTTATCGTCCATTGGATATTTTGTAAAAAAGTATTAAAAAATAACGGAAATTATCTGCCGATTTTAATTCCGATATTTGGGTATAGTTATATATAAGTTACTGTCTACATGTGTTTGATCGAGTTATTTTTTCTGTAAAATCGATAAAATTTTAATTTAAAATCACAAAACTCCAGAAAAAAAATGGCAAACTTCCAGTTTCGAATGTAAACATAAACATTTCATTTCAAAGGGTGATATTTAAACAATAAATATTCAAATAATATACTAAATAAAAGGAAAATGGATTTGTTACTAACTGCTGCATGAATCAGTAAACGATACGGAAATAATTCCGATTTCCGTTTTTTGCTGAATTTACATGTTTTGAGCTTTCTTTACGTTTCAATTAACTGAAATTGGCTACTTATTTTTTAAAAAAGTGTCTTTATTGCTAGCTTTTGTGGGTAGAAGAAGCAAGTAGAAGATTTATTATTCTTTCCTCTGCATATATAAGTAGAAAATATAAGATTCAGAAAAGTTTTAGGTTTTCGGTTTTCGATAAAGTTACACGTTTTGAAATTTCCCGAACTCAATTCGACCATTTTTGAAAAATATCTTTTTTTTTTTTTTTTTTTTTTTTTTTTGTACAAACACTGTACTTTATGAACCAATCGAATTAATTTAACAGAATTTGATACTTGGTTGGGCCTTGGTTTGACATGGTACCTATTAGCTTCTGGGCTGTATCACACAACAAGGGGCGTTTTCACGTTGCGATTTTCTCTCATTTCAGGAAAAGCTAACATCTACAGAGAGAAATAGTTATATTAAGTAAAACTCTGCTGATTCAGTTAGAGTGAATATCGGCAAACAATTGCCGCAGCTGTTTTGCAATTGCATTCCGTTTAGGACAAGGCAATAACTTTGTTTTGCCTCGGTTTGCAAAAAAAAAATGGTCGAGTTTCGACCACTGGGCGATACTAGTACTAATAATCATAAATGCATTTGAAAATCTTCTAATCCTAACGCCCCTACATGTATATGACAAAATTTGTATTACAAAAAATTATACCCCAAAAATAACACCTTTTTTTTTTTTTTTTTTTTTTCTTTTTAAAGAAAAATAAAACATTTTTTTTTTAAGTATGAGAAAGCTAATAATATTCATCGTTTATAATCCATGTTAATTATTATTATATCTTCATATAAATCATAACTTCATATTGTTGGTGCAAAGTTATTAACAGAGATTAGAAAAAATTGTCTACAATATACATTAAGTTAATGGATGAAAATAATTGTGGTTCTATCAAGCTGTTGCTATATATTAGTTGTTGCTATATATTATAATGTATCTCATATTTAGAAACGTACACATCAGACGTTGCTAGACATCTAATATATGTTCGAAGTTTCTTGAATGACCTTGAATCCGAAAATTCAACATCAAGAAAACATGTTCCATGCTGGCGTCTGTCTTACAATCCTGTTTAAGATCACTTTCTAGTTCTTTTTGATTCAAGTGAAAGAAGCATTTTTATGCGTCATTTCACTTTAAATCATTTCAACATAACATGTATGGGAATATCTACTATTACAGTGCGAATTTATCATCTCAATAAAACACATGCAAGATGACAACATGCGCGTGTTTAAGATGCTGTTAGAAAAGGACAGGCGTATGTTGGACACCGCTTTGGTCAGTCATCAGTGCGTTGGACCGAATGACTATACTGGGGTTCTAGACCTATAGGTGTGATTTCCCTCCTGGGGGGGGGGGAGGTCTTATCTGGTTCGTATTTACGCGAGTTTCGAACAGAACCACGGAATTCTCTGAACGGCTAGATCGATAGGCGTGAACTGAGATCGATTGACTCTGATCTTCCCGTCTTCGTCTACCACCTTTGAGCAAAGAACCTCTCGGCCACTGGTGGGGTCCAGTCATCAGTGGGTTTCTGCACTTCATACATATGCTCAGGTTAACTACGGAGCGATCACGTTTTGGTCAAATTAACTTAGAATACAATAGTATCAATATTTGTATCGTGGACTTATAACAATACGTAGATTGATAACAATGATCAAGGAAGAATCAAATGGGGATGCGGAATAACTAAATTTGCAACATCATCTCGGTAAACGAAAGCATTATTATTCAAGAAAGAGATGAATTGCAATGCAAAACAAAAACATTTCATATGGAGGAAAAAAAAAAAAAAAAAAAAAAAAAACGAATGTTTGCGAAAATTCTCTTTATTCTGATTTAAAATACTTATTGTTTAAAATTAGAAAAATAAAAAATACTATACGATGAGTGAACTTCACACAGATTCTCATTGCAAAAGATTAAAGAAGATAACAGAGTTTAATGTGATTAGAGGCCACAAAAATAACTGAAGGTAATGAGTTAGTAAAATTACGAAATAGAAAGCTATAAACTCACCTTGAGGTTGACAACAGGTAATCCAGAGTCTTGGAAGCGCACGATGCTGTCAAGGTTCTGTACTCGAGAAGCTAGGAATGCTCGGAAAGTGCCTTTTAGATTCGCCCTCCGAGACTGTCTGTAGCACTCGTAGTCAGCACCGCGTACGCCATGCATGTCCCCGTTGAAAGGATGATTGAGAGCGGCCATTCGCAGCTAAAGAAGTAAGAAATGAGCAGTTTAACTCAATTTACTCAACAAATAAAAAAATATAACAGAATTATTTATCTGTTTTCAAAATGACTATCATAGAAATTAAGAAACGTGTAAATTGGAATACAAAATTTTAGTTCCAATAATTACAAGTTACAAGCATGCCTTTATTTATCAAAAATCTTTACTCAAATTTCACGTATTTCTCTGGTTATATGGCATTCACATGTGGGAAACTAATTCGTGCCATTTATTTTAGAAGCATCTGAAGGCTAATAATTTTCTTAATAATGAAATTTCAAGTTTTCCGTAGATAACACTCGAAACTAATGTCACAGCTACAAAAATGCATTGAAATGAATACAATGGTAGAAGACGGGTGATTTAGCAGAGAAACAGACATCACAACTGCAACACGTATTAAGAAAAAATAAATTTTATCCATGATTTGAAACAAGTAAAATGCCTAAAGATAATTTAAAAGAGTAAATGCAGTCTATAAGGGCCGCTGTTTTCTTTCTCGACTCCCACTAAAATCCCCCCAAATATACCTGCCGTTCCTTACTCGAATTTCATTATTTTGGTTAAAAAAAAAAAAAAAAAAAGTTGCATTTTACATAAACGTTTATTAATGTTACTATTACTATTATTATTATTACTATTATCATTATTGACTATATATCCCGACATTTGACCATTGTTTTTGATTTGATGAAAATGACTTTGCGAGACAACATGCAAGCACCTAATTTGAAAATAGGTTCATTTGGAAATATCGACCTCTAGGCGGGCGAAAGCCGACTAGTAATCAATAAGTAACTTTAAATATATAATAATCATATAATAATAATTTCTATACTAAAAATTAATTTTTTTTGTAAATCTGAGCAATCTTTTTCATTAATTAGTTTTTTTAAAGGAATGTTTTAAGAAATAAATCTAAAAATGTGTATACTTGTGCAGGGCCCGAAATTTCAACTCAGATTACACTCGCCGACAAAAAAGTTTTACTCGCCACAAAATAGGGTTGTTATTTTTTTCCTTTTTTACACATTTTGGGTTTTTTATTTTTCCTAACTATTTGAAAGGCTTTTACAAATATGTCTAAAATTATATGTATTAAAAGTGTGTCGTATATCATCATGTTTCATAATCATCTATAATTAAAAATCATTATAATGTATTGTATTTGAGATTTGAAAAAGATTAAAATATCTAATAACATAAATGCAAAGAGTGATTAAAGAAAAAAAGAAGAAAAAAAATTTCTTTGTCAAACAATATCCCGTGAAAATCTTTGTATTATGAAAGATTAAGCTTCCTTTTTTATCCATTTATTTACTTAACTTTTTATAAAAATGTCTTCTTCGTCCATTTTATTTTTGTAATCAGACGGAATGTCGATGTGTATAACTTGTTCATTGTTGTCATTTGAAATAGCCCTTTCGCAATACCTTTTTCGATAAAATCGTTGCTTACAAATCATTACAAGCGCAGATCACTGGAGTTTCAGTAAAAACTTGAAAATATGAACTGTTTTTTGATCATTATTCAACAAAATATACATAGGGCAGTCTCTTTAAAAGGGCTCGGGTTCATTTTTATGTGACAATATCGCATAGGCAAACTTTCGCATATCTCATCTCTTGGATAGTGGGCAATGGGCAAAGAGGCTCTTTGCTCGTCTATTCTCACTCTGCTTGGAGAGGTGGGAGAAACGAAATTGCCGAAGACATCAAAACTTTTAGGTATGCACTAAGCATTTTTCCTTTTCCAGGCTGTGTCTTGGGCAGCGTACACACAGACTCGGCTCTCCGAGAATCTAAAAAGGTGAGGTTAAATATGAGGTTATAAGATGGCAAGATTTTGCCGTCTTTAAATCTCTAAAAAGAATGTTTTCTGTCACCGTATCGTGTAAGAATTCTATCTATGACTAGACCAAATTTTTACTCGCCACAGTAAAAATTCCACTCGCCAATGGCGAGCTGGCGAGTGGAAATTTCGAGCCCTGCCTTAACACAATAGTTTTTAATTGCCTATTCAGTTACAATATACACTACAGTATAATATATAATTACAATGATATTAGTAGCAACGCATAACAAATATACTTTATTATATAACATTTTTACGAAAGAAAATATTTTAGCTAAAAGAAATTCTTGGTAAAGTAGCAATTGGGTAGTGCTTGACATATTTCAAAACATTCATTAGTACTATATGACATAATGATCAACATTATTCGAGTTTAAATAGTAGGTAAACTTTACCAATGTAACACACATACTCCACAGAAATACTATTACAGAATTTGGTTCTGAATTATCTATCAATATAAAAATTATGCTCGTCATAATATTCTGGGTATTAGATATAAATTCTATCTACTCTTTCCCTCAATAGAAATTAAAAAAAGCCCTAACGTTTACCACAGAAAGCATTGCGTAGCAACGAGCTTGTTAATCCTTTGACTACAAATTAAAAACAAATTGGTCCTAATTACCTTTTAATTGAATGAATAGATCCTAAACAAAACATTTTTTTATTTGAATTATTATTACTGTTATTATTATTATTATTTTTATAAAGTGGATTTTAAATTAACGCCAATATGCGGCAAACAACAACAGAAATTCTGTTTAACTTGGGGCATTACGTTAGTAAAATTTTCATTGTTATTATTATCATTATTATTATTATTTACACACAAAGTGCATTTATTTTGCTGAATTTTACTATAAAGACATGTTTAATAAATAATTTTCTGAATAAAATTTAAATGTATGCTCATTATAATAATTAATTTTTAAAAGATGCTCTAAAAATGTATTTTAAATGTGCGGTGAGTTAATTTTAAGTACGGTTAGTATTAATGAAATAAATGTGAAGATTAGTGTTCTAGAGCTAAACAATATGTTGTATTTTTATCATGAAGTTGCATTAAGACCCGCTAGACCTTTTAATTAAATTCCAAAATACTTATAAAGTATTTTGCTTAAAGTTTGTGCAAGTTATAAAATCCTAAGTATTAAATAAGTTTGTTCAAAAATAGAGAAACGTCTCTTCTTTAAACCATTAAAGTTTATTAAAAAGTGCTCTATTGTGTTATTATTACATAAATACAGAATTGAAAAAAAAAAAAAAATATTTAACAATAAGTGAAATAACTTACTTTTCTCCACATCTTTATACCAAAGAAGGAAGCATCAAAAATTTAAAAAAATAAGTTAAAGTTTATGAAATTTGTCGAAGCAGTATAAAACCACTTTAAATTAAAATGTACATATTTATAACAAAGAAGCGAATGCTACTACACTACGAAATATAAGAAAATTTCACGAATATGTAAGGAAAACATGCTGTAGTTACGGAAAATCAAGGTTTTAAAATACACTTAAGTAACAATAAAAAGTCATATTTACAGTTTAAACATTCTAGATAAGAATTTCTAGGAATGGAAAGGATAATTATATCAGGAATCAAAAATTGGAACTTTAAAGTAATTATTAATACTCGCAAATAACCTCTCTTGAAACGTGTGAACAAATTTTCTAACTTAATAAAAGAACACAAAATTTTTAGTCCTAATTTGACAAGAATCTCTCGAAATAAATCATTTTTGAATCTTTTCTGTTTTATAGCCAAAATGAGTATTCTATAATGAAATTAATTAGAGATAAAGACAGTTTATTTTTCATATGCTGCAATAAAACGGACGTATTTTAATCACTATTTATTGGCCATATGGCTCATGAATTATTAGTTTATGTATTAGAATCCATGCTTACTCTATTGGTTTTTTTTTTTTTTTTTTTTTAATGTTTAGAAATTTGGACGAATAGAAAATTTAAATGTCGAAGATAAAATTTACTTTGATAAATATAACAAACATTTTAGATACAACTTACAAAATAAACATTTTTCAAAGCATTAATGTTATTAATGAATTGTTAAAAATAAATAGCGGTAAACACTTTTTATAATAACTTTTTTTTTATAAATGTGGGGAATATGAAGTTAAACAATGCACTTCTTTAATTTGTAAATTAATTTAAGTCTAAAAATATTTTATACTTTTATGTATTTCTCAATTCTGCAGCTTTGGCTGAAAGAATATAACTATTTTTTAAAAACGAGTTAATTTCTAAAATTCATCCATATGCTACGTTAAAAATTTTGCTCATCATAGGGGGAGGAATCTGTCTTCATCTATTTTCTTTAATTTTAAAGTAATATTTATACTTTAAGAAGGTTCGTTGGATTAGCATAACTTTACTTTACGGATAAAAATGTGTATATATATGTTACCGCTAAAGTGCAGAAATCAGTTAATCTGCAGATTAGCTAGGTAATCTGCACATTAACTAGGGTGATCCGTTAAAGTGAGGAAAATTGTTTCATTTCTCAAATTACCTAGGTAATCTGCGAATTACCTAGATAATCTGCACATTACCTACTAGGCACTCGTTACAGTGAAAATAAGATTTCTGGTGTTGTAATTTTAGAGCATGCTGTTTTTTTTTTCATTCGGGGAAAAAAAAAAAAAAAAAAGATTAGTTTTCTTTTCTTTCTTTCTTTACTTATTTTAATCTGCATGTTTTAATTTTTATGTCTTTTAAAGTTATATTTGTTTTAATTTTTTTATTTATTTAATCTTTTTTATTCTGTCAATGTAACTTTAAAGATGTTATGCATTTTTAATATGAAATATAATATTTTTAGTAGCTTTCAATAAATTCTATTTTATAAATGAATGTTAGAATTGTAATGCAGTAACGATTTCTTTTCAAACAAAAATATTTAACCATTTAAATTAAAAAAAAATGTTTTATTAACAACTTATATTGCTATTATTATTAAAAAAAAAAAAAAAAAAAAAAAAAAAATGCACAAATTTATAATTCGCTATAGAAATATTAAATTAGACAAATCAGAAGCATTATTTAAGGAGTACTTCAAATAATTAAAACTGCTTTAATATTTTTTAGAACGCATAAAAATTAAAATGAGAGTTTTCTAATGTTTTATAAAACTATATTTTGCAGCATACATACGTATATCTGTACAAGTTTAGCAAATATATTAATTTTATAATAATAATAATAATAATAAACTTTATTAACACATTTTGCGTGATAAACTACAACGAAATTATCTGAAAAAGCGAACAAAATTAAAAAATAAAAATAAATGAATAAAAATATAATCATGATGTATAAAATGTATAAAGGAAACTTGAAAGAAACAAATTTTTTTTTTTTTTTTTTTTTTTTTGCAATGAGAAATGTTAAAAAATGCACAAAAATTTCCTATTAAGTATTTATTAAATAATGCCATAATATTTTTCAGAGTTAAAAGTTAATACTATTTTTTTCTGTAACTAATAGTAATTTAAGTCAATTTTAAAATAAATTAGTTTTAAAAAGTTGTGGTTTAATAGCTTTATTCCAGGAGGAAATAATTACTGTGTTGTACATTTAATAATATTCATAATTCAAAATGGAATTTCACGAGAGAGAGCTTTTAAATTAAGATTAGATTTCATTAATAAAATGCAGACCCTTATCAAATTTATATTGACAGAATTAAAAAAGAGAAGAAATAAAATCAAAATTAAAACAATTATAACTTACTTGTTACTTTAAATTTTGTGTTTGTCATAATAAGAAACCTAACCTAATCATGCATCGCTTCCTCCACGTTTTGCGTTGTTTATCACAGCGGAGCGGAAGGGGTAAAAGTTTTAGTTTATGTTTGAAGGCCATTCACCTATCTGTATCACATGACTGTTTGACGTCATTATGAATATTAAAAAACTAAGGCTCGAAAGAAACATTTAAACTTTAACGATACAGAAGCCGCTAATGTGCAGATTACCTAGTTAAAATGTGGAAAACTCTTGATTCCGCACTTTAATGGGTCATTTTAGTTAATCTGTAGATTAGCTAGGTAATCTGCATATTAACGGATTTCGAGCTTTAACGGTAACATATATACTAATTTAATTTTTTAAGAAGAATTAGAAACAACTAAATAACTACTTTACACAAGTTCGACCAGGAAGGATTGAACTTTTTGAGCAACAAACAACTTTACTCTGACTCCATTTTACTCAAAAATAAATTGTTTCAGATAACTCAAATCTGAGTTTGTCTTAGCGGTTCGATGATATGAGAAAAATTCAATCAGTATGTAAGTTAAATACAACAAATAAGAAGAAGTTCTTTAAATACAACAAATAAGAAGAAAATGGCTGAAACTTCCCTTTCATGTTAAATATAGACGTTGACTACACATTTCAATCGAACATATCGAAACAGCTATAGCGAGAACGGAAAAAAAAAAAAAAGAGCAGACTAGGATTCGAACCTGGGTCCTTGGTATTACGCACCAGGTTCTACTACTGAGCTATTCCTGTCGACTTTTTTCCGGTTTTGTTTAAAGATCCAGGTTTAATTCATGCCTTGACGTTTTTCATTGTTGTTAAAATAAATTCGACCTTTCCATCAAAATAGGTAATTTGGACTTTTTAGAAGTATCAAAATTTAGCAGTAAAAAATAAACAATTTTTTTTCCATAAAATCAATTTTACCTGTGTGTCTTAGTTGGCAGTATAAAAAAGTTAAACAAATCTTTTTACATTGCATAATGTATTAAAACTGAAAATAATGTGTAACTTCATATAAATATAGTAAATATTAAAAAAAAGAGCAAGATATTACAGACAGAGGCTATTGTAAAACAAAAGGACTTAACAGAATCAAAAGATGTTTTTAGAATAGAAAGTTAAAATAATATACGAATATCTATTGCGAATTAAAAAGAGAATATTTTAATATTAATATTTACCCTTGGCGCTTTATCCAACCTCAGGTTGTCGACGGGAGGACTGAAAGGCGCATGCGTCACTGGCGGCTTCTAGAAATAGTGAAATGTGACAAATTACATCTCATCAAAATCTACTGATATTCTCATGCAAATTAATAGCTTATTAAAGTAACTCATTCCTTTAAGCACCATAATAAACTAGCGTATGTCAAAATTTGCAACTTGAGAATTGGTTTAAAAATGTGACATGAGAATATCCTGGTACCCATGTCTCAGGTCCGCTACTGAAAAAGTCCATTAATACTTTAAATGGCTAGAAAAGTCTGAATCCTCTTTTTCTATGCAAAATGTTGCGCTTTTAAGAAACACTAACTTTAAAGAAAATGGTAAAATAACTATAAAAAATATTTTAAAAAGAAACGCATTTACATTTCTAAATTATTGATATAGAATAGAAGTATATCTGTAAAATGTGGACAATCATAGTTGACCTTTGATCAGTTAGGACACTTTCTGGGGCAGTTTTATAGAAAAGTATTTATGCGGAAGAACGATTGTTAAGGCGAATAAAAATAAAATAAATATTTTGTTATAGTGTAATATCTTTAGCACATTATACTGATCATATATGTATTGTAAGGATAGTTTTAACCTAATTATTTTTTATCACTATAATCCGTGAATTTTACGTTTGTTGAATCAGGTAAATAAAATTTTAATACTGGTCTCAACACCGGATTTCAACATTTGCTGGTCAGATCGAATTTTTCGTGGCCTCGGAGCTGTGGATCAGCAAGGAATTTATTGATTTAAAATTCTGAGACAGATGAATGTACATCTTTATAAAATCTTAGAATGTAATCTTCTGATAATCAAGATTTTAAACTTCAAATTGCTGTTTTGTTTTTACAAGATTTATACATACGCACAGCACACAAAAGAAGAAGAAGTAGAAGAAGAAGAAAAAAAAAAAAATAGAAAAGGTAAAACCCAAATTTTTTTTAGACTGATTTTATGGATTTATTTTGCACTTTAGTAATAATTTTATACAATAAACCAAACAAACTAGTTTCGATTCATCAGAAGAATAGGTTTGAAAGAAGAGTCACTGTCACTGGATAGTCCGATAAACTATAACATAAATCTCTTTGTGAACAACCAATGAACGAGGCGTTCTGGAAGCAAAATTTTTGTTGAGGCTATAAGGTTGATTTAATAAAACTTTTGCTGTTCCAACAAAACATTTTTTTGAGCGTATGGAAGATTGTTTTCGCACCTAAAATTCCTTAACACATTAATATATATTTTTTTTCTGTATACGCTTTACTGTAATTTTATATATGGTCAAGAAACGAACTTGCGCAAGTACTGACATTTCACTTCAAGCGTTAACTTTGTGCTTTTCTTTAAGTAAATATAACTTTATTTCATCCTCTAGCATTATACCTAAATAAATAATTTACACAGAATCTTCATAATAATAATAATACAGATTTCGTGGCAAATACAATTTTGGTATAAATCAATCTTCTTGATGCTTAGAAACACAAGATTATTGCTGAGAAATGACTGTTTGTCTGTATTCAATGGATAATGGAATATCTAAAATTTGTGATTGTCAACAACGCGAACCATTATTTCTTGGAGATTAAATCCATTTATTAAGGTAATAAACTACACTTACGAAATTCAATGGTTTATTTGCAGAGAATAATTTTATTTTAAACACTCATTTCATAATAGCATTGAATATAGTAGTTACGATCACATAAAACAAAGCTTGAATAATCAAACGACCTTTCAGAATTTATTCATTCTTTAAAAATATCTTGAATAAAACAAAACAATTTATTTTCTTAAAATGATCTTTTGTCATTTTTATGCGAATTTTTGATACTTCTCGAAAAAATAAAAATAATAAATAAATAAATAAATAAAAACTAAAATAAAAATAAATTAACAGAATTTTCTTACGCCATGTCATGGAAATATAATTATAAAATAAATAAGTAAGACATATGATCATAAAATATGAATTAAAGAATTAGGCATTATTTTTTATTTCTTGGAGTTTTTGAATTTTAAAATATGTAAATATTATGATGCAAAAGAGGATATATTGTTTAAAAAATATTATAAAAATCGATGTTAAATAGTATAAACTGGTAAAGGAGCTAAACAGGTAAATATAAATTAATTTGGAAATACATGTGTAGGAAATACAGAATGAGCACTAAGCGGTTGGAGGCCAAGTAGTTAAAAATAAACATACATAATACTTCTGCCATACATTAATACATCTTTTATTGAGCATAATCACCCAAAATTGAATATGGTGCATAATGGATTAAGTTTTCAAACGTGTTTGCATACTTACTGTTGGGCTCGGAGTAGATTGAACGACTAGAGAACCCAGCTGAAAAAATATAAATGCATACAATTATTAAATAGTCTCCTATATATTACAAAAAATACAATCATGTGCAAATCATTTCGTGATAAACAAAATATAAGACATAATTTAAATAATGGAAATAGAATTTGTATGTATCTATCAGATAAATTTTTAAAAGATTAAATTTGTATTAAAAAATAAATATAACTAAATTCGAATAAGGATAAAATTTATCACTGTTTATAATTTTTTTTCTTTTTACATCAGTGGATGGACAGTTTTAGGATATTTGAAACCAAGACTGATTAGTTACTGATAAAGCTACCAACTTATTTATGATACATCACCAAATATAAAGGGGAGTGTAATGGACGAATAACTTTATATCGACCGACATAAAAAATAGCCAAAATAAAAGTCACGATAATTTGCTAAGTATCTTAAAACTCCCACAAAGTATTTAAGAATTTTCTTGGATTACTCATTCAGGGATTCTTATACAGAACGCGATTATTATTATTTTTTTTTTTATAGTAAATGTATGTTTATGATAATTTTCCGTTGTGAATCGCAAGAAATGGTGCTTATATAAAAAAGGAGTTCTGAAATCTCTTTGACTATCAATAACTCACAGAAGGGCAAATACTTCATATCCTAAAAACACAAATCTTATTTATTTATTTATTTTTTTTTCGATAAATTGTATCATGTTTACTATCCATTATTACACAGGCCTCCAAAAGTTAAGAAACAAATTTTTTTTAAGGTTAACTTAAAAAAAAAAAAAAAAAAAAAAGTAGATAATTTCCCGAAAATCAAGCCATGTAACCCTTGTATATTTATTTTGTAAATTTTACAATTAATAAGCTTAAAGAATGATTTATAAATCGAAAATTTAATAAAAAGTGTTTCTTTTTAAATCCATTCTTTAGCAAAAATTATATAAGTTTATTAATTTAAACATATTCACTAAAATTTAGAATTTAATAAGAAATATATCTTCTAACTCTAATGTATGGATCGGAATCTGTTTTTCTTTTGAAATTATGTTCTCGAACACATGAACTGGTAAGAGGACTATTATAAACAATGCAACTTTTGTTGCAATTCATACAGGCTTCTGGTAAATATTTTAGATAGTTTCTTCCTCTCTCAACAGCTGCAATGTTTGTTATGGTCACAGATTATTATTACGTAGTCTATACAAATGATTTGTGGTTAATATATCATGAATTGAGGGGCAAACGAAAAGTACATTAATATAGTATAATCCATTCAACCATTTATTGTATAAATTATAATAACTTTAATCATAAAAATTTATTTACATAATTTTTCATTTTAATTTATTATAAGAACACAGGTATGCGATGAATTTTTTTTTCTTCAAGATAATTTTTTTTTCTGGTGTATTTTTTTTTTTTTTTTTTTTTTTTTAATGCTTATCAAGGAAAAACTATTCAAAAAAATTTCACCAAGTACAATTTTCACAAAAAATAAGTTTTTTGAGCTTAAAGGTCCACCTTTTTAAACTCTCTGAATTATTTCCCGTAAAACCTGGGTGAAGTGAAAGAAGAACAAGGAGAGCTATTTCATCGAAACACAAAAGAAATGTATAGATTGTATCAGGGACGATGGAGTGTTAACATGTTAGCAGACATTGCTGGATGCTACACAGACAGTCACTTCCCTCCTTCCCCGCCTTAACCTTTTGCCGTTCAGTGTTCCACAACATGGAACACCCAACTTCGCTAGATTTTCCAACAATTAAATTTAATTGCAAATGCATAAAAATAGGTTTATTTTTTACTTTGAACTTTCCTTTTCATCCATAGATGGCACCACTACACAAGGCAATCCATGATATTTAGCTGGGACGCGTTATTTTAAATCCTCGTATTTACAAGAAATTTTTTTATAAAAAAAAAAAAAAAAAAAAATTCTTGAAAAAAGATTTCCATGTTATATCGTTGGCTGTACTCTAAATTATTTAATCTATATTATTTTTAATTTTTTATACAGGAAACATACGAGGAATCGTTGAATAAAATAAGGTGTTCCATCTCCTGGAACACTGCGACACTAGCGCTTTTCATATTATGCAACCGAAAACAATGATGAGAGAAGACAGCTGTGTTTACGTGCTTTGCTTTCCTCTGTTTGGAGGGAATGGCGTCAAGCTATCAGATGCTGCGAGGGAGGGTTGGTTGTTTATAAAAAAAAATAATAACGCACAAAACTAGTTTCATGAGCAAAACCTGCAATGTTGGTTTGTGCTTCTACCAAAAGAGTGTGACGTGCTTCCGAAAATTTCATGAAGCTAAAAAAATAGACTAATTGTAAATATTTTTGTACATAGGACTTGTATATATGTATACTAACTGCAAATATCAAATTTTCATAAAAAAATCATACAACCAAGTTTTTTTTGGAGGGTGGGGGTGGGGGGGGTGTAGAGTAGCAGGCCTCCCGTCATGCACCATGGATCATTAAATCTACTGCACAGGTATAATACATAGTTTTTTAATTCATATGCAAAATCTTCTACTCATTTACGCGCTTCACTGCGATGCTCTTAGACGCACTTTTCAGAGCTCTAGTGGCGCAGTGTTCCCGCTGATGGAACACCCTCAGATTCAAAACGGTAAGTACTATCTTTACAAAATTATACCTGTGTACTCCCCTTTAGACTTAAGTAAATAGCCTACAACTTTTTTTGTTGAAATTCCAACTTTAAAGGGTAGTGCGCTCTAAAGGGTTAAGGCCCTCAACTCAAGACTTGCACCAGAGAAATAATCTGGTGTGTCACTCGCATGATTTTTTCTTACCCTGAAATTTAATACTATGAATATAAGTTGGAGATTAAGAGGTAAGATAACGTGAACTGATATGTGAACCTATGTTAACACAATTCAAATGAGACTTTGGAAGAGTTTTATATGATAACTAGTTCTGTGTGAGGAAGGCCGCTCCCCCCTCAACCCCCTGTTTCATTACTGCGCATACATTTATACACAATTTAAATCTGTTATTAAAATTAAAAGTTCACTTAAAATTATTCAGACAACTTTCTAAAATTATTCGTTTTAAGTTACTCTAAAAGACACAGATATAGATCAAATGTTAAAAATTTGACTTCGGTAATCAGGAAGCCTCAAAACGTGTAAATATACAAGAAACAAGCAATGAATATTTAGCTTTAAAACATATATTATTTACCATATGTCTATGAGGAATTCATCTCCGTTCCTGAGCAACTTTCCAGGACATGATAAAATATTATAGTAAAGCACTTCCACTAACAATAAAAAAGAATGTTATCACTTAAATATTTGCAGCTCTGTATACCTTTTGAAGATTATGTATAGACCAAATGGTGCACCTAAATATATTCCTATAGCAATAACACACGGCACAACCTGAAATACATTTCCATCAATTTTCAGCTATTGTCGCACTATAATCTAATCCTTTTGTGTAGGATCCTTTTGTGTAGGTAAATGAACAGTGAATGATTTCCCAACCATATTCTACATGAGACATGTTTTTATGCATATATAAAATATATATTCATTTCATTTGTTTTAGTGCAGTTTATAGCTGTTAAACTCGACTTACCTACAATTTCCCCCATAGACGTAATGTATTTGGATTTTCTTAGGTGTTCCTGCAGACGAACCATTTGCTTCATCTCAACGAAAAGCTTAGTGTAACATCGCTATATCATGATACACATTTAGAATAGCAAGTTTGGGCTTTCTGCTACCATTTATTCTTGAGATATACTGATGACAGACAGACGCACACACAAAACAACCGCTAAAAACATGATTTTTGGATTCAGGGAACCTCAAAACGTGTAAATATAACAAAAACTCGCTTTCGAAAATTTGACCCAAAAATAATACTTTCTAGATATAAAAAATACTAGAAATTAAAAACTGTAAAGGGATCTTCGATGAAAAGAAACACATTTAAAAGATAATATGTAAATAATAGCCTATTTTAATGTATTTATTCATTCATCAATAGTTTCTATAAATAGTTCCATTCATAAATTTTTCTTCATAAATTGTTTCAAATTTCTTATAGCCTCTGTGTGAGCAATTCTGATCTTCATCTTTACTTTGTTATAAATACTTACGTGATAGAGCGAAAAGAGAAGTATATCTGAATTCAGCGTATGAAAACACATTAGTAGTACCCAAAGAAGTGAAAAAATAAATAAATAAATAAATAAAATAAAATTGAAAATTACGATTTCGCAGACTTTTGTAATTTGAATAATTTTCTATGTTATCGTCGTTAAAACAGGAAAGTTACCTTTTGCGCTGAAAAAGTTGTGCAAAGATAGCACCAAACGTAGTCTATCAGATTTAAGAAAGGTAAACGGGATGATTACTTAGTCATATCCTTATGCCTTGACGAAGAAAATATGTCACTACAAATAGAGATTGATGTTGACGAGCATTATTGCCTATTAGGAGAAAGTTATCACCAATATCAGTAGCACAGGGCTTTACATGCTGATCAAGGAATTCTTCGCAATATTTTCGACCATTTAAAGGATCTCCATTCAATACAATGTGGTCTGTGTGACCCACCCAAAGAGATATTCCAACTAATACTAGGATTCTTCCTTTGCTAATAAGCTGGTATTATTATTTTTTTTCTATGTAATATTTGTAACTATTTCTTGCTCTGTTCAGATCAGGACACAACGACAATCACTTTCTAAAATGAACATAGGCTCATATGTAAAAAGTACAGACTGCCATTCATTTCTTATTCATTGGAGATGCTCTCTAGCTCAATTTAATCGGTTGCTATCTTTGTATTAGGATTCATGGGATACATCGAATTGGTGTCTTCGGAATTTTTTTTTTATTGTAACTAAAGTGGTCGGACGTTGGTAACTGGTCGTTGTGGCAACTGGTCGAAGCTTTCTTTTTCCATTTGAAATTAAATGCCCAACCATGAACTCATGTGCAGCAATACTCAGAAAGAGTTCGAAAACGATCATCGTGAGTTATCATAATATGTAGAAGAATTAAACAGATCTACAAGAAACTGAATTTGATTTCAAAGCCACTGCACTACACTGTAAAAGGCATGTTACATCACTTATGAATGTAACATTATGATAGGCCCATATCTCTCCAATCGAATGACTCACAATCTAAATAAATCAGTCAAAAATACTATATTTGACATACCAATAATATCTTGAGCCAAAACTTTGAGATTAATAAGCCAAATTTCGAATTTCTTCAAATTTTCGAAAAACAAAATATTTTTAGAAAATTATAATATTTTTAATTAATTAATTAAATTTTTAGGAAAGTAGCACAAACAAAACTTTTAGATTTTAATATTAATACATATTACCTTTAATAAAAATTTATTTTCTAAATTTATCAACGCTTTTATAGAAGTACGACTAAAAATACATTTTACACCTTAACTTTTGAACGGATTAATGGTTCTTATTTTGTTACTTTTCATGGAGATTAGACTATCCACAAATGCTTCACGTTAATTTATATGGCTTATTTAAAATAACACGAAGTAGAGAAATGAATTACGTAATGAAAAGAGAATAGTTATTTGTACTATTGAATATCTGAGTCTTATCTAGATAGTATTATCTCTAAACCTACGAAAGCTATACGAGCAACACAAAAACTGCTGATGCAATACTTTATAAACCGTTCATATAACATTTTAGTGATGTTGTGAGTGTGACTATGATATTTATCACCACTATCACATGACCGAGTCATGCCGAGTAATTGTATTACAAAGTTTAATCATCAATATTATAAATCCATGCCACAATTTATAACAGTATTTTGTGCAATAACGAAAATTTCACTTACAGCGACATATTGCCATCCTTCGCTGACTCTGACCAATAATGATTCTTCTTCTAATACAAATGCTAAAGTGCCTAGGGGACTGATGTCTGACATACGCAGTAACGTATCCATGTTCTTGAATGTCACAGCCTGTAAAGAGATAACAGCACAGTTAACAGAAAAATGCAAAAAATGTGAAAATACAGTAAAAGGAAACGATAAAAAAAAAAAAAAAAAAAAAAAGAGTGATAAAAAATGTAAAAAATCTTCAGAAAAGGCAGGATTCACGAGCAGGAAGAGATTAAGAAATGTTCTATAACAATTACTTAAGATTAAATAAAGGATTTCCAAACAAAGAATTGAAAGAAAAGTATCTTATAAATTAGTTTGAAATATATGCACAGATGTTAATAAAACTGTCTTTATAAAATTCGTCCAAAATAGTCATTTTTCAATTTATTTGCTCTATTCTCACTTCAAAATTTAATTAACAGTAAAAACTGAGTTATTGAGATACTACAGGTTCTGTAACCTTTTAATTAACTAGTTATTTAATGTAGAAAATAAAACATTTTTCTACAAAAAATGATTTTCTGAAAAACATGATTCGAAACATAAGAAAACCTTTCATAAAAAAAAAAAAAAAACCCTAATATCACAGAGAAAGACAATTACGCTTATATACCGAAATATGATTCTATTGGTTACATTATTTATGTTATTTTTGCAGGCGAGTAAAAGTCTTGGATACAATTACTAATTACTTGATGGAAAGTGTTGGTAACCATTAAAAATTGGTAATTGTAAGATATATTTTCGTTAAATGATGACAACATTAAAAAAGTTTTGTTTTTAAATCCTATTAGTTTATGATTGAAGCATGGTGGTTAAATATCTCAAAAATTAAATAGAAAACCTGAATTAGCGAATGAAATTAGCAATTATTGTTTGAAATACACATGTTCAGATCAAACTTTTCTGATGAAATAAGCCGCAATAACAGTTCCTTTCTTGCAGTAAACATTATTTATTATAACATCAATGTTTATATATCATATCAGATGGCCTAGTAGTCAGCTCATAGTAATGGCCTAGTACATCAATATTTCTTAGTCATTTTTTTTTAAAACATGGAGTTTATAAGTTGAACAATATGCACTATTAACTACATTTGCCATAAATAAATAAATAAATAAATCCTCACAATATACAGACATTAGCTTTAAATTTCTTTCTTCTGCTATCACAGCAGGATTACCTTACAATATTTAAATATTGCTACTGCATCAAATTGGTATTGCAGATTTTACGACTTAGGAAAGGTTAACCACTGTAATTACATGCAAAAAATTCAATTCTTATTAGCAATGTAAGATTAAATAATATTTTCACCAAGTTTTATTGAAATATGTTTTATAAACAAAGTTTTCATTAGTTGCAACTGAAACGTTTTTGAATGAATCACACCTACAAACTACACTGTTAAAAATTTCAGTTCAAGGTTGAACCAAATGTTGGTACTACAGTAGCTTCAGTTTGCTAGGTTGAACCAAAACATGGTACATTTTTGCTGCCACCATGCGATGGTGAAACCTTCTATTATGATTTGGCGTTTCTTGTTTAAAAAAAGCACCAAATTATGGTAAAAAATTTCTCCGTCTTATGGATGTAGCTATTGAAGTACTAAGCCTTGGTTTAGTAAAGCACCAAATAATTGTAAAAGGTTTCACCATCGCATGGTGGCAGCAAAAATGTACCATGTTTTGGTTCAACCTAGGAGAAAATTTTTAACAGTGTAGTTGTGCATTCTACAAGTGTATTTTTACAGCTGATAAAATTACTGTGAATCTTATTTAATGTAAAGTAAGACAACAAAATTCAGTTTCTGTCTAATCTGTCTTTCTTCCTAAATACTTGGGCAAATTCTACTGATGTATATAGTACTTGGACTAGTGACTCACTGTTTCTTGCCAACTCGAAGGCACCTTTCTTTTGAATTCAAGATTGGAGAAGATCTACCAAATGAACGAGACCTCAGTGGGGTACATATGATTCTGCAATACAGTCCCCTTAAAATATCTGAAGTCTGATCGATGCGATAGCAAATCTATGTACTGAAGATTTGACGCAGATTTTCAAGAAATATTCTGCAAGAACCCGAAGCATTGTAGCTAAAAATATGTAAAAGCAGTCAAGACTTACTCTCCCTAACCCAAGAGCTTTACAATGTCTTTCCTTTAAAGTCAAGTATGAATATGATCTTCAAACTAAATAAAGTGCCATTTGATCTATGCGTAGGATGGGTTAATTAAAAGAATAATTTTAAGACTGTTAGCTGATATCGGTAAGGACAAAAGAAAAATTTAATATAAAAAATTTTGAGTAATAAACAAATCTGCATACACTGTGATTTTATACTAATACACTACTAAGCAAAGCCAAAGAAAAAGTTTAGCGTAAACTACATTTGGGCATAAGTTAAAAAAAATGAGAAGACAGTCTTACCCCAGGTACTACAGTTGGCCTTCTGAGCTCTTCTGGTGGATTGCTATTGAAGGCAGGTTTCCCTGGAGGGCCTGGTGGTCCTGGGGGACCTGGCGGGCCTGGAGGGCCAGGTAGCACCTGTACGCCTGTTGTAGACAATTTTTTACCTGTTATTTTGTCGGAAGATACTTTTAGAAATTGATTTATCGCATATATTTATCGTAAGTATTGAAAGAAGGATATAAGCAAAAAAAAAAAAAAAAAAAAAAACGAGCATATAAGTAAATATAAAGATTTAAACATCCACAATTAAAAATATGTGTGTATAAATGTAGATAAATATGCAAAAATATTAATACACGTTTTAGTTTGTGAATTATATTTCTACACATTTGTTTACAATTATTAAATGTATCTTTTAGATCTTTGTTCGTTTTCGCTTTTTGCATCTGTGCATACAAGCACAAAATTGATATAACAATGAATTGTCGAATAATATCTTCCAGAACAAGAAATTGTCTAATTTTTATTAGAGAGTAACAACAACAACAACAAAAAAGTCACATTTAACAATACGATGCTGATCATGTAGGGAATGTAACAAAATGAAGACATGTTCCAGGCAAATCTATTGTACTTCTATCTACATAGTTGCCAAACTTTAACTAAATAAAGAAATATTCCAGAAGTTAAAACAATTGTACTTCGGTTCAGGTTTGAAGAAACTGAGAAACAATGAGAATGATACTAATTTATGCAACCATTTTAATTTTATCAAATGGACATTTTATCATTAATATATAGTTACCAGCAGTATGGACACAAAACATCTGAATTTTTATTGAATTTAAAGATGCGTCGAAGCTAAAAAAAACAAAAACAAAACAAGATCTGTTGCCTGATCTTACTGCCTTAATTTAGTAACAAGATATTGTAGCACACCTCACATATTGAAGCATTTCTTATGGTATCTCCTATAAAAATAGTTGAACGTGTATTTGTCCATTTGTCATTCATGTGATGTAGGTGGATAATCAGGTACGTTTAGTCTGTAACCTGTATTCTGCTTTCTGATATGCGTCAGTCTATGTTTTGTAATCGTTATGTTCATTTATATCTGTATTGCGTATAAATGTTATGAATCCACAATTAAGTATCTATATTACATAATTTACTCAAATAAATTTCCACACTCATTCATTCACAGCTACAAAGATATTCATAAATATTAGATTTAGACCATTAAAATGACACAATGAAATTTAAAATAATAAAACATAGCTTCAAAGTTTATTATGAAATGTGATAGATACTTATCCCATTACCTAATTTTGAAATGTCCTCACAATTCAATGAATGATTTCGTTTTTGGGAACTACAGTTATTTGTAAAATAGTTTTTCTAATATGAAAGACATGCACATTTAAACATTGTAAAGTTTGTCGCTACAGAATTTTAATGCATGGACTAACAATTTCAAATTCTGTAAGGAAATTTATAGGCTAAGTAATTCAACACAGTCGACAATGGCAACATGTCATTTATATGTTTCTATAGTATCTATTTCTATATTACAGAAACATAGTTTGTATGTTTCTATAGTACATATTTATATATTTATATATTTCTATAGTACATATTCACAATCTTGTGAATAAAGCTGCTATATGATTACTTATACAGAGAAAAATTATTTTAACTTATGCATTACTTATGTTTAAAAGTTAACGCAATGAAAAACTTTCATTTTACAAAAAGGAATATTAGTTATCTAAAAGTTGTACTGTCACTTTTAATAAGAATTTCACATTTTTACCATAATATCAGAATTCTCCGCTATATTTAAAATACCATTTAATGACAATAAAGAAATATATTTTTGACTAAGAAAATTATTTGTAAACACTCATAAATAAGTATACAATGAAAACTTGAAATCAGATATTAAATAACAATATGATCAATGAAATAAAATTTGCCTATAAATTAAAGTTGTTTCAATTTTATTTTCACATCTACGTTGTCTGTCTCAAAGTATAATGTTGTTATTCTGTAATTCTTTCTGTCGTATAAATTTGATTCCCTATGAAGTTCTATTTAGTTAGAAAAGTGCTGATAAATATTTCTAAGAGCTAAGAGAAAGGAAAAACTACTTTCACTACTACTTCAGTATCATTAGCAGAACTCACCTTTTGGTCTTGGGAAAGCTCTTAATCCTTTGATTCCTCGATATGCTTGTAAGGAAATAGATTGTTTAATTTTATAACATTCATGTGTCGTAATATAAACTGAAGGAAACAAGAAAGAAAAAAAAGGTACTATGCAACGATTTATGTAACATTTTCAAACTTTTTACTGAACTTATTTATATTTAATCTAAAATAACATTAGGTTCTAAAACAATTAAGGATTAGTCTATTACAAATGCTTAATTGCTATTATTAGATTTTAATGATCTACATGTGATTTGAAGGTATTTGTAAAAAATTCCTACTTCCGTTTTAGTCTGAATTCCATGTTAAAAAATAATATATCTTAATAATAATAAAAAAAAAAATAATTAATTAATTAAAAAAAATATTATAAATTAATGGATAATCGCGTTGTAAGATTAATTCTTCATAATGATACATTAATTATTTTAATGAAACAACTGTCCAAGATCTTGGATAGGAAAAGAACGTAAAATTTGAAGTTTCATAATAGTTAAATGATGAATTTTAGGTCCGCGGTTGCTGGTCGGTATGAGCAGCGAGCTAATAATTGAAAAATTGCGGGTTCAATCCTCGAATCGGCCGAAGACAGTCGTGTGCTCTAATGGCAACTGGTGCACGTTAAATCTGTTGTAGTCGCAGATTCCTCCAAGTTTCCATAGAAAACTATATACCTCTGGGGGTACTGGATCATGGGATTTTACTCGGCTCTGATCAGTATGAAAATTGAAGCCCTTGTTGCTTGTTGATGCTGCCATTCTTCACCAGTTTCTCGAGCTAAGTCGTTCTTCCAACGCTCGTTGTACTGCTCTAAAAACCGGAAGGCGCTACCCTGCCGTATTAAATCTGAGTCGGTTCACTACCGGGGCACAGAATTTCCGAGAGGTATAATTAACAACAATAGGATGAATTTTAAGTAATAAGATGTTTCGTGATGACCATTTTCAATTATCTCTTTTGTAACAAGGTTAAACTTATATAAGGAGTTGTTTTTTGAACAATGATACTCTCTTTTGCATCCAGACGAACCTTAGCTGATACATAAATAATAGTAACTCATGCAACTATTTCACACTGAGAAAAATATATATACCGCCTTCCTCTAGAATGAATAAGTGGTAAATTTTCTAAATCTTTAAACTAGAAGTATAGATTTCTGAGCTATGCGCATGAGATACGCCAATAAACTGAATAGACGAAATGATCGAAAATTTCTAGTCTACGCATTTCTAGATGGTGAAACAATATTCTAAATATTCTGAATCTTTTGTATTGCGAGAAATTCTCGATTGGTTTTTTTAGAATTAGGTAATAAAACCAAGATTATAGTTGCTGAAACCCACCTCTTGTATTCTCATTTAGTTGCAGATATTTTTAAATAACTTTACCCTCAATAATAATAGGCAAACGCTCTAGAATTCTAATAGGGGTTTCTACTCGCTTTCAATGGGGACTAGAATTTATAAGGATGACATGGAACCATTTTATCTAGAGCCACAATTTAGATTCTAGATTGAGTTACAGAATTTTTTCTCAGGGCAAAAGAAAAACGTCCCAAGTTTTAATGAACTGAGGCTATTTGAAAATGTTGTTAAGATTTCTTTATTCATCTCTAGACAAGGTATATTACCGTAACAGTATACCGAGTCATGTGTCTACTTTACTATCATTATTATGAAATGATGATTTAGATGACTTGACTTAGGTATTTGAAAACAATTTTAATCAACGAAGTTGTTGTAGTTCATACATCAAATATGATAATACTCCATAACACTTAATATTAAAAAAAGTAATATTTTATTAATTTAATGACAGATTAAAAAAAAAAAATCAAAAATAATGGTAGGTGTTAAAGAAAAATTCTAATTAATCTGGCATTACTGTTGACTTATTTTCTCACCTGAACAAGAATCGTAAACATTAAGCTGTTTCAATAAATATAATGTTCATAATGTGTCATGGTATTTATAAAATTATGACACATTATAAAGTTTTATTAAAAGAAATATCATAAAAGTTTATATTAAGCTTTTCTCAAAGTACTACAAAGTACTGACATTTTTGTGTTATTGGTAGCTGGACTTTGTACAGGAGACATTAAATAACAATTTATGATGAAAAATAATTAATATTGTTATATTTTGATACACTATCATGTATTACGATAATATTCTAATGTTATGACCAATGTTGTCATTGTATGATAGTGTTATACTATCACACAATGTTATTACTCTGTTATTAATGTTATTAATATATTATATGTTATTGAATGAATACATATTGTTAATTTCACTTTTAATTATTTACAATATATATATATATATATATATATATTAAAATTATTTAAATAATAATAAAAAAAACAATATTGTTAATTTCATAAAAAAAAAGAGAAAAAAAAATCTCAATAAAGCAAGAGAAAAAAGTCAAACATTGAATATGAAATACTATCGAAATTAACAATGCCGCATTCAACAACGTTTGTTTACGACTGGTAGGGTTACAAAAATTACTGTGCATAAACAATGAAATTGAATTTGGCAATTTATTCATGGTTTGATTTGTGGTTGCAATAATACACAAGTACTATAGTTTAAAACAAAACATTTTAGGAAAAAAAAAAAAAAAAAAAAACGTACAATTCGTTAAATTTTTGGAAAAGTAAACTTAAATGGTAGACTTTTATAAAAATCGCAAAAAGTGACAGGAATTTAATATCTGGAATAACCGTTTTGAGAAAAAATACAAAACCAAAATATTCTTAACTTTTGTTTCTCTCTTTAATCGCCGATTTTCTTAAATATCGCTATAATGAATTATGCAAAGTTTATTTTTGTGATCAAAGTATACAGGTAATACTTGCTAATCGCAACGTATCTTCGATAAGTGCATGTTTGAATAAGTATATATTTTTTCTTTATATATAGTAAAATACAAAACTGTGCTTTATTTAATTACCTCAACCTTTTGTGAATACAAATAAATTTTATGCAAAAGTTATAGCAAATTATTTACTTATTTACGTTATCTATCCATCTACCTATATATAGTTAAAGACGATTATTTTATTTTATTTATTTATTTTTTAAAAATAATCTACAAATCAATACATATTTACAAATTAACGTATAAATTCTTCTATAGTTTAAAGAACTTAGAAGGCTTTTAAAATTATTGTCTTAATTTACAATTTTATTTTTCGATTTTTGTAAATAAATTACAAATTTACATGCTGCGCAAAAATAGTTTATTTGTCACTAGAATTTGTTTCAAAACTTTGAAACCTTCTCTAAAAAACATTTTTTTTTTTTTTTTTTTTTTTCACATTGCAAATATTTTTTTACGCATTATATGAATAAGATGTTAATAAATGTAAAATCAATTGAACCGTAAAAATACTATACTGTATCTATATAAAAAAAGTAATTTAGGGAAAGACTGTGGTTAGATCTTTAAAAAATTTAAAAGATAATTATAAGAATTACAATAAAAGATGAATAAAAGAAAATTCTATGCACTTTGAATAGTTATTTTTAATTTTACGGCATGTAATTTAGTATAACATTTTTAAGTTACATGACACTTTTTTAAAAGTTTCGAAACATCGTCATAAAGGGTGACTATAATTAAAGTTACTATTTAAAAACGCTATAATTTTAAAACTACCCATCAGAGCGATTTGACATTTTACCAGAGCGTGAGGCAATGAAATTTTGTTTGGCAAAAAAAAAAAAAAAAAAAAAATTCAAAATGTGCCGTTAATTATCCATAAAGTATTTGTTTCATGAAGCTCCTCTTTTTCTCTTTTCACTATGACTGTTTAAGCTGTAAATACAATTCTTGTCTTTTTGCTAAAAAAATTGTAATAAACCCTTGAAGTCTATTGTTTCCTGCTATTCCATTGCGTTGCTAAAAACATTCCTGTGTTTAATGAGTCTATTTAGGAGTTTCCCCTGACATTTAGCATGGAGCCTGGATAGAGAGAGACTGGACATTGAACAAATATGGCGGACGTTCGCTGTAGAACGTAACTTAATTTTACCAGCGTCTGATACTTTTCTTTTAATTAAAATCTCGACAAATCATTTTTATTTATATCTTTAGAATGCCTCCTAGAGTACCATTTGAAATTTTGCAGAGCGTAATGGCATCGTATAAAACAGCTTGAACAAACATGGCGGATCGGTTGGCGGGTTAATGTCCAGTCTCTTATCATGTAGGGTCTCTACTGACATTACCCTGACAGTGTCATCTATAGGAACATGTTGGAACTACTTTTTTCCTTCCCCGAACAAACTTTCATTGCCTCACGATTTCTCTGGTAAAATATCAAATCGCTCTGATGGGTAGTTTTAAAATTATAGCGAATTGAAATCGAAACTTTAATTATAAACACCCTGTATAATAAGTTTATTAGACTGACGGCATAACTATAGCTAAAAGAATAATTTAATTTGGTATGTGCACTTCACGCAAAAATAGAGTAACATATAAAAGAAAACAGGTATCAATAAAATCTTCAATCTTAGTAAAATATATTTTTAAATATGTTATCCTTATTTATGGCAAATATTACTATTATTCAAAAATTTTTATACAAGGTTCTTAAAGAGGTTTCTTACAATTTCTCCGAAACAAACTTTAGAATTTTATGTTTTAAGGACACTTGGCATTTTTGACTGCACCACTGAAGTACGTTTAATATAAAAGCTTATATTTCCATTTAATATTTACAAAATTAACTCTATTAGATTTGTTCAATAAATATATATTCAGGCAAAATTTCTTATGGTTTTTGATATTTATTTTACAAATTTGAAATCTTTAAATTGCGTTTTCTCCGTTTACATTTCTCATGAATTCATGACCTTCAATGCTTAAACTTCTACAGATATTTATGAAAAGACTTAATATTTTTTCAGATGTTTAATAGAATCTACCTAAAAGAATCAGGAATAGATTTGGCAGTACCTTAAAAAATATATATATATATATATATATATATATATATATATATATATAATAACAAAGATTATATTTTTTCTCCAAATTTTTACACATGCACTTTTTAACCCCCCCCCCCCCCCAAAAAAAAAAAAAAAAAAAAAAAAAAAAAGTACTGTATAAAAGTACTATCTGTAGATGTTTTAGCATTTTCAGGATCATGAATTGATGAAAAAATGCAAACTGAGAAAACGCAATTTTAAGATTTCTGATCTATAACAAAATGTATCAAAACCCATAAGAACTGTTGTCTTTTTATTGAACAAATCTAATATAGTTCAATTTATAAATATTAGGGATGGACCGGACATGGATTTTACCGGATAACCGGATCCGGATATCCGGCAGTCCCCTTTCCCAGTACACATGAAATTTTCAGTTTTTTAAGAACACACAATAATTTAAAAAAGGTATTTGCATTTTGTTTTTATGCAACTGGATTCATTCACATGCATAAAAATGTAAATACCACTTTGATAACAAGCCATAATAGTTTTATTTTATTTTAATTTTTAATATAAATTCTTATGCTTATGTGTCACTTTTGATAGTTAGTTTAGCAGAATATAATATGCAATGTTATCTGAACTATGTACATTGTCTGCCTTGCTATGCATATAATTAACAAAACTTACTTAAACAATATCGTGTGTCACTTACACGACTTTCTCTTACCCTGAAATTTAATACTATAAATACAGATTGGAGATTAAGGGGTAAGAAAACGAGCACTGTTATATAAACTTATGTTAAAACAATTCAAAAAATTAGGCTTCGGAAGAGATTTATTTGACAAATTATATAGCCCCCCCCTCAATCCCCCCCGTTTCATTATTATATATACATCTATATAGCATTCAAGTCTGTTATTAAATTCAAAAGTTCTTTTAAAATTATTCAGAGTACTTTCACATGGAACAATTTTGATCAATTTTTTCTACTAATAAACATATTAACTTCAAAATACAACATTTGGATCGCCTAAATTTACTTGTTTTTAATTTACTCTAAGTGACACAGGCAAAGATCAAGCGTTAAAACTTGACTTCGGTAATCAGAAAGCATCAAAATGTGTAAATAATAATAAAAAAAAAAAAAAAAAAAAAAAAAAAAACATAGCAATGAATATTTAGCTAAAAAAAAAAAAAAATATTAACCATATAGCCATGAAGAATTAATTTCAATTCTTAAGCAGCTTTCCTGGACATGGTAAAATATTATAGTAAAGTACTTCCACCAACAATAAAAAAGAATATTATGGCTTAAATATTGGCAGCTCTGCATATCTTCTGAAGATTATGTAAACACCATATGGTGCATAATATAATCCGTAAATATAATCCGTAATAAATATAATCCGACATTAATAACAGACGACACAACTTGAAATACACTTCCATCTATTTTCAAGTATTGTCGTACTATATCTAGTTCTTTTGTGTAGCTCTGTAAATGAATAGTGAATGATTCCCATACCATATTCTAAATGAAACATGTTTTCACGCATATGAAAAATACAAATTCGACTCATTTGGTTTAGTGCAGTTTATGATTGTTAAACTCTACTTATTTACAATTTTCCCCATAGACATAATGTATGTGAATTTTCTCGGGTATCCCTGTACACGAATCATTTGCTTGATCTCCACGAAAAGTTTAGTGTAACATCCCTATATCATACACATTTATAATGCCAAGTTTGAACTTTCTGCTATTATTTGTTCTTGAGATATGCTGAGACACATGCACAGACACACAGAGCAACCGCTAAAAATATGATTTTTGGACTCAGGGAGCCTCAAATCGTGTAAATATAACAAAAACTTAATTTCGAAAATTTGACCCCAAAACAATACTTTTCCACCAAATTACATGGGTAAGAGAAAGTAAAACTAGTATCTTGTGGTCACCACAAAACTTTCTTCTATATTTTCTTACATAAATTCACTCAGTTCAAATAAATTATAAAAACTATTATTTATTAAAATTATCTACCATGATGAATGCGGGCGATTTTCATCTTGGAGAAAACTAACACCAAATATCTAAAGAAACACAGTTTAACTAACATTTTAAAAAATGCGTTTTCATAATGGTTATCTCATGTATCATGTTTCATACAGTTAACTACCATAGAAGTTGAAATATAACATTGCCCTTTTCGGGAAAAACTGCACTATAGCAGCGCAACCTATTGATAGATATATATCTAGATTGAATCGGCATAATGTCTCATAATAGCTTCCTCACATATCAAGTGTTGTTTGATTATACGTATTAGAACCTGAAATATAATCTTCCCTTAAGCTGAGAAAATCGTTGTACAGAAGCGCCACCTGTTGAGTAATTAGTACCAAAAGTTGATTCACAGTAACTTATATCAAGGTGCATCTACATATAAATTTTTATGCAATTTTGAGCAGTAGCTCCTGAGATATAACTCTTCATTAAAATCTGAAAATCACTGCACAACAGCGCCACCTGTTGAGTAGTTGACCCTAAAAATTGATAAGCACTAACATATGTCAAGATATATCTGCATATAAATGTATATGCATTTTTATGCAGTAGTTCCTGAGATATAGCCTTTTATGAAATCGGGGAAATCGCTGCATAGCAGCAGCGCCACTTGTTGAGTAGTTGACACCAAAAGTTGATGCACTCTAATTTATATCAAGTTGAATCTATATATAACTGTATATGCAATTTTGTGCAGTAGTTCCTGAGGTATAGCCTTCCCTTAAATTGTGGAAATAGCTGCATAGCAGTGCCACCTGTTGATCGGTGTACACCAACTGCTGATAGGCAATAATTAAGGTCAAGGTGCATCTACATATAAAATTATATGCAATTCTGTGCGGTAGTTCCTGAGATACAATGGCCACAAAATTTTTGTCACACACACACAGACAGACAATTTTCTAAAAATGGTCAAATCATGTTCTAGATCTCTCAAAACGTGTAAATCCGTCGAAAACCGGAAGCCGAAAATTTTTACGAATCCAATATTTTCTTCCATTGAATATAGAAGAAAGTAAAAAGTTATGCAAAAGAAAATTGCTGAAAAGTCATTATATTTATATATGTATTTTTTTTTAATTAAAAGAAATTAATTGCAGGAATCTACGTTATAAAAGCAGATCTTCTGACTGACTTGCTTGCTCACTCATCAATGCCCAGTCAAAATAATGGAGACACAGATGTGAACTTTTATGAGATTATTTCTTTAGTATTGAAAAACTGGATATCCGGCATATTAACCGGATATCCGTGGTTTTGATCCGGATATCGGACGGTATTTTGGATATTGAAAAATCAGCCGGATATGCCGGATACAGGATATTTTCCGGACATCCGGTCCATCCCTAATAAATATCAAATGGAAATATAAGCTTTTATATGAAACATACTTCAGTGGAACCATCAGTAGTGCCAAGTCCCCATAAAACAATTCAAAATTAATATAAAGATGCTAGATGTCATGCTTTACATATTAAATAAAAAATATGAAAGAATATTTATTTGAAGCAAATGACTGATTACCAACCTCTTCTTCCTGGTGCATCACTTTCTTTGTCCCAGTAGTAATTAATTCTCGATCCGCTGCCAGGGGGTCCTGGTGGTCCTGGAGGACCTGGTGGACCTTGGATGGAATCACCGGGCAAGCCCTGGAGTAGTAAATAAAAACACCAAGTAATGAGATTTACATGTTTCATTAAAAATAAATGTAAATTATATTAAAACTATATAGAAAAAAGACGATATTACAGACAACAAATTACGAGTTTGTTCAATCAGCACTTTAGCTACATTTTGTTAAAACTTTTATGACACAATAAACCAATGTATTCATAAGATAGTGAATAATTTCATCGTGATTTTGTGAATTACAGTGCGTTAAAAAATTATAAGGCCATTTTGATTTTGAAAAGTATGATGTAAATAAAGGTTCTAATTATAATTTAAAAATATGAACTATCAAAATATAACATATTTATTAAAATTTGCTCTCAATTTACAATAACTTTGAATAATGCAATGGATGATTTAGTTGATAAAAGAATACGCAACAATAGAAATATACACCGTGAACGAATTATATGACCACTTGTCTAAAAACAAAAATAATATGTTAATTAAAACGATATTGGTCCTCTATTTTCCTCATAACTTTAAATACTCTGTTTTTCATAAAAGTGACCAGGTGGTTAAATTCAGCTTTAGAAATTTTGTGTCACTCTTTCACAATAGCTGTTTCTAATTCAATGGAAGCAACCAGGAGTAGTAAATAAAAACACCAAGTAATGAGCTTTAAATGTTTCATTAAAAATAAATGTAAATTATATTAAAACTATATAGAAAAAAGACGATATTACAGACAACAAATTACGAATTTGTTCAATCAGCATTATATTAAAACTATATAGACAGTTAAAAATCACAGTTAAAAATTTCAGTTTAAACTTGAACCACTATATGGAGTAAAGTTATAAGCAATACCGTAATATGGTTCAACCTCACTTTTTTTTTTTTAGTTTTTTACTTCTTGCGATTGAATTTCAGTTGCACCAAAACATGGAGCTTCCATACATCCACTCACAAGGAAAGTGTTTCGGCGTACATGCAATTAAAATTCCCTTCGTATTCAGGAGATTACGCCACTAGCGCGCTGAAAATCACCAGCTGTAAGCCAAAGTGTGAAAGTAAAATCAGTGAAGTGAGATTACGTGTGATTATGTCATGAAAAACCAACATTTATTACAAGAAAAAAACAGTTCTTTATTCAACTGATCATTAACCAGATGTTACCATAAGAAAGTTTATTGAAGTATATCCTTTTATGAAGAGAGAAAAACCTATTATATACTCCAGGAAAGTATGAATCTGTACAATTCTTTTTGAAACCAAACCAAGCTTAAATTAAAGAGCGTGGTCGAAAACATAGGATAAAGTGCAAATTTTGTGCAATAACTCAACCAATATAAGACCCTAGAAAATTTAGCCCCTTTTATCAAAACCGACGAAACACAATTAACGGGCAAGAAAGTATGACACAGTGCCAGAGTGTTGGACTTGAGACAAGAAGGTCTTCAATTCGATACCCTTTTCGGTCAAACGTTGAATTTGTTTTTTTAAATATACCAATATTTGGCTCAACATAAAATTATCAATTCATGTTAAAAGGTTAAACCATTGGGTGGTTTCAGCTAGTGCAATACCAAGTTTTGGTTCAAACTAACACCAAATTTTTAACAGTGGAGATAAAACTGTTTATTATGCATAAACTTTGCAACATAATACATCCAAAGATTTGGGTTCTATTCAAATCTAGACTTCGACTAGACCACAGCAAAACGTTTTTCTTTTTTTCTTTTTTAAACCATTCCTGGCTGATTTTAGATGTATGGCAAGAAGAACTGCCTTGCTGAAACATCCACTTGCGCCATCTGAAAAAGGCCCAAACGGTATAAAATGATCATATAGCATAGCTTGATATTGCGCAGAGACCGTATGTCCCGAAATTCGGTGTAAGGCTTCGCACACACCACAGCGCAATGCAACGCCGAAAATAGCCGCAAATTATCAATTATCGGAAAGTGACCCTCGAACTTTAGACATGTTTACAATAAAGGGTATTATTTTTTATTGCTCCTTAAAAAATATTACAAATAAGCCCAAGTTTCCCATGTCAATTATCGCAGTAGGAAGTTTGTCAGAGGGTAAAATCAATATGCGAGGCTCGCGCAAACTCAAATACCACGCCAAAAAGAAATTGAATAGAGCCAACATTGAGTAGCGCTTTCCGCCCAGGTCTGTGCCAAGCTTAAATTGCAAAATCTATCATGACTGAAAGCTGCCCAAACAATTACTAATCCTCTTCATTTTGTCGACTGAAGCCTTGCTTTGGTTCTTTTCTCAAATCATGCCAATAGTGTTTATAGCGAACCGGACTGTGAAAAGTAAACTTTTTCCATTTAAAAATATACCCCATTTCCATTCTTTATCCCATGACATAACATCTTTAGTCCATTTCAGTCTTTCTTCTTGATGATGTTTCAGTAACTTCGGTTTTTTTCAACACTTTTACAAATTTTGCATCACTGTTTAAGACTCTTCCAAACCGTTACGCGCGAAGTTTTTTTTGCTAATTGTTTCGAAATTTCACAAGTTGAAAAACTATTTTCAGTTAATAATCGAAATGTCTGTCTATAGCTCCGTGCTGATAAAATTTTTTTTCTTCCAGATCACATTACATTTATATAATCTTTTTTTCTAATAATTGCATTATGAATGACAGCTTCAGAATGCTTCATTAATCTAGCTATTTCTCGTTCAGATTTACTAGCAGCCTTATAAAACTATATTTTTGTCACTTCATTTGTAGACATGCGGCATCTTCAATTATATCATGAATAACGCAATCTAAACCTGTACATTTGTTTTTTAGGAATGATTTCACGAAATACAAACGCGTGCTTTTTATAACGATTGTGATGTGACGTATAACATACTAATTTCCCCAGGTGGTCAAAACAGTCATCTTATTTACACTTTAAAAAAATTGGTAAATTTTGATTAAATGTAACTTAAAAATTAATGTAGCAGCTATAATGGAAAATATTACATGATCATTTTTAAATACATGCGCTAAAATTTGCATATTGTATCTTCTTTTTTAGAGATACATTAAATCGTTGGTGGTCTTATAATTTCTTAACGCACTGTATGTGAGCTGTAACATCATATAAAGATGAAATGTTTTCTTAAATAATGATAGAATGCACGGTTGCAGCTTCTACAATAGAAGTAGAAAAATTTGGTTAAGACAGGCGCAAATTCTTTAACAATGTACTTTGTGATTAAAAAAAAAAAAAAAGTCATTTTGAATCTTTTGTTTTCTTACGAGAATTTATAAATTGATCAAAAAATGTATACAGAACCGATAAAAGTAAATGATTTCAGCTAAAACTTCTACAGAACATGATGTTACCTAGCAATGACTCGTAAGTCATCATTACATTAAAATTGTATACACGTGATATTCATTATAATATTCAGACATGGTACAAGCTTACAGAAAAAAAGTCTGAACTTTTCACGACCCTATCCCCCCCCCCCTTCACTCAAAAGCGGTATAAGGCAACTGACACAATATAAACTTTTCAATAATAAAAATAATGTTAAATCTGATTGCATACATGTATACACAATAAACAAAATCAGAACAATAAATCTTATATTGAATATCATATTAATTATAATTAAAATAGTTGTAAGTGCTTAAAAAACAAACTTATTACATATACTTGAAAATAAGTTTATTCTATAGAAGCATTGGTTGCTGGGGCAACTGATTAGCAAAATTATGTAGTTCAAGTTCATTAGGAAAATGCAGTTGAAGTGCTATATCTTTTTCATTTTCTCCAAGTTTGAATTTGACATTTCTTGAAAGCCAATCACATAGAAATTGCTAATAATATATTTCACAAATTCAGGCTGACCCCCCCCCCTTCCTACACATGTCCAAAAAGTTTTAATGCAGATATGCATTGATCCCAAGAATAATAATTTTCAAGCTTAAAAAAGCTGAATTCTGAAAAGTAACATGTCTGAATATTACAATTAGAAATACAAACATTTTTTCAAGTGTTATAAAAATAAAGTAGATTATAAAACATTGCTTAAACACCAAGTTACTTAAAAATTTTCAGCCATATAAATGTATCCAAACAAAAATGTTGTACATTTCTTTAAAAGTATAGAACTGTTAAAAAGAAGCAATTCTAAACAATTTAATAGAAAATACACCAGAGAAAAATTCAACATTAAGGGTAAAGCAGCAATATATAAATAAAACTAGTTGGCATAGGTGGACTCTGCTCAGTTCCCCATCATATTTATGTTCTCACAAATTTCTAGTGCGAGACATATTATAATCATGTTAAAAGAAATGAATTTGACCAAAGCTTGATATAGTGACAGAATGAAATCCCCGCCTAATAGGCTATCCACCGTTAACTTCGATATATATATCTTATTCTAATCTATTAATTTATTTTATCAGGGTCAATTCCGTTGTTTAGTTTTCATGCTACTATTTCCAATGCAATAATCCTCAAAATTCATATTTATATGAAAAATTTACAATTTCACTACGTTGATAAAGTCGTAAATTACGAATATCTCTCAAAATTGACGTTTATGTGAAATTTTGCCCTATATACTGCCATGTTAAGAAATTCGTAAATTTCCAATAACTTGCGAAATTTTCAAAGTAGCACATTTATAGTTACTAATGTTCATTCCGGCATCAAACCTGATATTTTAAAACTGGTCTGACATTTTTACAGTAAAATGTTTCCATTTAATGCACGTTTAAGTGAATTTTTGTTCTATTCTCCCATGTTAAGAAAATCGTAAATTTCTCATAACTTACGAAGTTTTTTAAATCGAATGTTGCAAAAGAATAGAGTTCTTGCCAGTATCGAAAGTAATATTTTAAAACTGATCTGACCTCTCTGCGATCATTTGTTCGTGAGATATCGTGTTAACAGACTAACAAACTAACGGACTAACACACTGACACACTAACGGACTGACACACTAACGGACTGACACACTAACAGACACCCTACAGACAGACACCATACAAATTTTGTCACTTTCGGATTCCTCACACCTGAAAACGTGTAAAAAAGTCAAAAAATCGAGGTCGAAAATTTCCACGATTACCTAAGTTCCCCATACCTATAGTATGATGGGGAACTAAAAAGAAAACTTAAAATTTATCATACTGGATATTTACGATTATTAAAACTAGCTCACACGATTTTTGTTTTTGTGTGCACAAGTAAGTGTTTATTATGTGCTCATTCCCCCCCCCCCCCCCCCCCACACACACACACTTGCACTTCTTCGTATAAACTTATTACTATGAAAAGGCAGTGAAATAAATTTTAACATTGATTCAGAAGCCAAACACCCAACAAGAAGGCCAAGGATATTGGCACCACTTGTGCTATTTTAATTAGGCTTTACATAAATGACTATTATTGTTATTATTATTATTATTATGACTTTTCGCTCTAAGTCACATTTTGTACAATAAGGCTCTTTAGAGAGTAACCTACGGCTTAAAGAACTGCAGGGAATTTTTCAGGTTAAAATAATGCTACGGTAACTTCACCAAATATGTATACTTAAAGGTTAAGTTTTTCCGGAGGCCCCCTCATGGCCTGAGGCCCGGGGCGGACAGCCCCCTCCGCCCCACCCTTGGTACGCCACTGTGAATACCATGAATTAGCATAAAAAAAGGAATTTATTCCGTATTTGAGATTGGGCTTGTAGTAAAACGTTCGAAAGCTTTACTGAGAGAAAGAATACAATAGGGATCTATCTATCTTCTATTTTTCTGTAAGATAAGGTGTATAGAAAAACGAAAAGAAGTGTTATTTCAAGAGAAGTGTGTGTGTGTTGGTGTTGGGGTTAAAGCTACACTAGGGACCTGAGCTTCAGGAAGGGAGGATCTTTCTGAGGTATCCTAGACCTTGTTTACGTGAATTTCAGAGAAAACACGAAAAGCTCCGAATGGCTAGGTCGCCGAGCGCGACCCGGGATCGAACACGACATTTCACGTCCACCAGATTTGAGCGCATGTTACAAAAAGCATGTGTGAATGTATGTGTGTTTTTGCATCACGCGTGTTGAAAAAATGCATATAATCACTATTCTGATAGTTTTTGTGAGGCTTTAAAGCATTTGACGTATAATCTCGACATATCCCTCTTGTTTTGGTTGAGCAAATTCAGGTAATAATACTTCATATTTAATGACTCAAATAATAAAATTCAATTTTCTATAAGTAATCCTACTTATAGATAGGATAGTCTTTAGATATTGCCTATTGTTATTAATCCGTTAGTAGTCGCTATAGACAGCGCCACCTATTACAGATTGCGAACTTTTTATTTAAGTGTCACCAATAATTTTCAGAAGTGATGTGATCGACATTTCTTCGATTTTCTTCGCCTTTTATGTATGTCAAATGCCACTTCTAAAAATTTTTGGTGGCTATTGAATAAAAAAATCTGGCAACACTGAAGGATGGGCGGCAAATCGACCAACTGGCGACTACTAACGGGTTAAAGGACAATTATTTTGTAACTGTCGAGTTTAGAACATCAAAACTAACAACATTAAGTGTAAATGCTTTATCTTTAATGAAAACTGAGAACTATTGTCAGATACGAAAGCCGTCATAATATAGTAGTTATAGTGACTGTTGCGTACTGTGTCAATGAAATTATCATGCTAATTTGCTTAAAATTAGCAAATTTCGGTTTGAGAATAATCTTAATAGGTTTATAACATGTATAAGACACGACAAAACTAGATGCCTTAAAAGTTAGAAAAGTAAAAAAAAAAAAAAAAAAAAAAAAAGAACACACTGAAAGGAATTACTTACTCTGGGTCCAGGGGGTCCGGGAGGTCCTGGAACGGGGACATAGGTTCCATCGCCACCTATTCCACCTGGAGGCCCTGGGAGACCAGGATCACCCTAGAAATTAATGCATAAAATAATAAAGTTTGCTGTATTAACTAGTTCTAAAGTAATACTTTTTATTAGTTAATTCAAATCGTTTTCATGAGGTACATACACAATTCAGGACTTGTATTTAGTAATATAATTAAAAGAGCATCAAATAAAATAAAGGTACTTTTTAAAATCATTGTTTGATAAACGTTAATAGCATTTCAGACCTAATTTAAAATCTCAATACGGTTTTTAAATTTGTCTTTCTCTAAACTTCCAATGGTAGCAGATTTTTTTCATTAACATTAACTAACTGACAAACCTATTTATATAAAATAACCAATAATAAACAACATAAACCTATAAAAACAACATAAACCTATTTATATAAAATTATCCGATATCATTTTCTTTTGTTATTTTTTCCCATTTCTTTCTCCTTCCCTCTATATCTGTCTTTTATTTATTTTATTTTATTTAAGTACTTATTTATAAGTTTTTCCTTTTTCATCTCAAATAATGCATTTAATAATTTAGCTGTGATTTTCTATTTTTATTATTTTTACCTCACCGCCGTTGTTTAAAGTTCCTTTTTATTACCATTTAAAATTTGATTAAATAATAATTATTATTGTAGTTTGTGAATACATTAATGTAATTCGTAGCTTTTATTTATTTATTTATTTATTATTAGCTTTTTTTCCCCAATAGTCCCTCTCCAAAACTGTTATTTCCATTTCCTAACAACTTCTGACGTTGCAGTAACAGCAAGCAACTTTATGCGAATATGAAAGATTAAATCTTTATAAAAAATAGTGATTTTGATATTTCTATAGCTCAAAATATTATTCCATCTTTATAATTTCATTGTTTTAAGTAATTTATTTTTATAAGTAATTATAAATATGTAAAATTAATAGTTTAATTCAGAATTGCTGCATATAATAAGCCACAAAATATATATGTTACGGAACAGAAGATTTATAATTCTTTTTAAACTATACATACTTCAAATTGGTTTATATGAAGAGATTAGATAAGCATGCAGGTTTAATGAATAATAATAATAATAACGACAGAATGATTGAAGTATACCTTTTTGCCGTCGAGGCCAGGTTCTCCACGTTCTCCCTTTTCACCAGGCCTGCCAGGAGGTCCTTGAGGTCCTACTGGTCCAACGTCCCCTCTGTCCCCCTTCGGACCTATAAAGAAGCAAGCGCGTTGTAAAAAAAATTAACATGATTATAAGCATTTTTTTTTTTTTTTTTTTTTACGTAAATATATTTAAAGTTATAGAACAGAAGAATAAAAAAATTACCGATGCTAACGACGCTGACTCCATCCTAAAATATAGAGAGAAAAAATGAATTTATTTTGAATTGATAAAAATATTATTAAAAAATAACTATAATATAATTTTCTTAATCAACAAAAATGCATGTTACTACAAAGACATGTAAAAAAACTTTCATGTTTCATCAAAAGACACATAACGTATTAATGGTTATGCATTTTACCTATCTTTTAATTCAAATAACTTGCTTACTTTACTAAAAATGTGATTATCTACATATATTTATAGAAAAGATATTGAAAATCAGTAATCGACAAAAATATCCGGCATTTTATGGAGTTGCTTTTGACTGTGGTCTATAGAGAAAATCAACATTGACAGCGAAATGCCGAAGACACTTCACGTATTTCCTTAGTAACATTTCCAATGTTACACGGAACTTTTCAATGTATTTTAGATCTACATACTTGTATAATTTATTGTAAAACGGCTCATTATTTGTTTCGAAATTTGAAAAATGAAAATTTGATACTGTATAAAAATCTTTAAAAAGGGTGATAAATGGTTGAAGTTTTGCTGCATATGTTTAAAGAATATGCGTATTATAGATTCAATTATTATGCTATTTTCTTCAGAATTTAAAGCATCGAATACTTAAAAAAAAAAAAAAAAAAAAAAAAAAGGAATTTATTGAATTACTTGATCTGGAAGCTACAGTACCATTTAAGAAATTTAATTATAAATTATTTACACATAATTGGATGTATATAAAAAGCTGTACAAAAATATACGAAATTTCCTGAAGTAATTATTTTCTTTATACGCACTTTTCCAAACTGATAGTCAGAAAAAAAGAGAAATATTGAATTTCTTATCGTTTTACTGCTGAAACACTGAGTTGGAACCTGACATTCCTTATATTCCAAAAGTTTTCAAGAGCATCCTCTAATCGAGAATATCATCGAAATTTACTAATATAGAAAAATGATTATTAAGATGTATTATATCACATAGAAATATATTATATATAAATTATGATTAAAAAAAAAAAAAAAAAAAGAGAAGAAAACTGTGAAATAAACAATTTAAAAACAATATGCCACTTTTTTTTTTTTTTTTTTGTCCATATCGTACAAAGGCTAAATAAATGAAATATTCACATGAAGCTCAATCGTCAAAAATGCTTGTCTGCCAGAGTTATAAAAGCAAATTACATTCTGTTTCTTTAGGATTTTGTTATTTGAAAATGGGTAATGTTTAATTTATTTACAAATGTTTTTGAAAATTTCACTGCACACATAGCAAATACACTCCTACTCAAAAGTTTAGCAAGATTTGCAAACGATCAGTTTTTTTCAATTTAAATACTTATCTCTCGATGAAATGGGTGAAGTTTGGTTTAAGACAACATTTAGTTGGCCGATAACAAATTGAGCAAAAATAATAATGTTTGTGATCACCCTCTATCGTTAAGTGAACGAAATGATCTGTAATTTTAGGATATGTTAATATAGACCCAGTTCAATTTGTGAATGAATTTGTATGACGATAGCATAACGGAGATATAAGCATTTATTTTAAAACTTAAAAAATAAAAATCAACATGTTTTTTATTTATTTACATGTTTTTTATTACACAGAGTTTTTAACGAAATTTATTCCCACTTTCAGATAAGTTGGAAAAACATTTTTGAAACAATACACTGCAATTGGAACACAAATATCTTAAATATCTCATGAAATATGAGCATTTTTATGAAAAACGTTTTCACTGCGTGTGTGCGGAAGATAGAAACATTTTTATTGCATAGTTTAAAAGCTAGATATATTGGGCAACTTTTGTCAAAACTGCATTTTAATAGAATAAAAATTAAACAAATTATACAAAAAGAACGAGCTTGATTTGAGAAATTTTCTAAGAGTTGAAATTTCTTAAGGGGTTTTTCACATGCCGCGTAATTAATTTAAAGATAAAATTATTTTAATCACTTAACAAAAGTTCTTTTTTGTGAAAAATCTCTTATAAGCTTGTAAATCTAAAATACTTTTGTCCATTTACTAAGATTTGTGAGTTCATAAGGGGGTTTTTCACAAAAAAGAACTTTTGCTAAGTGGTTAAAACAATTGAATCTTTAAATTAATTACTCAGCATAAGAAAAACCCCTTAAGAAATTTCAGCTCTTGGAAAATATCTAAAATCTAGCTCGTTGTTTTTCGGATAATTTGTTTAATTTTTACTCTATTCAAACGCACTTTTGACAAAAGTTGCCCAGTATATCTAGCTTTCAATCTATGCAATAAAAGTTTTTTATCTTTCGCACATGCGCAGTGAAAACGTTTTTCATACAAATGCTCATATTTCATAAAATATTTAAGATATTTGCATTCTGATTGTAGTATGTTGTTTTAAAAGTATTTTTTTCAACTTATCTAAAAACTTATATGAAAGTGGGAATCATTTTCGTTAAAAACTCTGTGTATTATAAATAAAAAACATGTTGATTTTTTTTTGGAGTGTTAAAATAAATCCTTATATCTCCGTTATTTAATACGCTATCGTCACATAAATTCATCCAAACTGGGTCTAATTAACACATCCTAAAGTTACAGATCATTTCGTTCACTGAATGCTACAGGGTGATCATAAACATTATTGGCTCAATTTGTTACCGGCCCCCTAAATATGGTCTTAAACCAATCTTCACTGAGAAACATGAAGACCCAGTTCTTTAAATACCCAATGTTTGAAAACATTTCATCGAGAAGTTTTTAAATTTAAAAAAAAAAAAAAAAAAAAGATCGTTTGCAAATCTTGCTAAAGTTTTGAGCAGGTATGTATATTCTTTTAGAAAATTGTAAAAAAAAAAAAAAAAAACAATAAACAAAAGCATCTACCTTCTACTTTTTATTCTATTTTTAATTTTTAAATTTCAAATAATGACACTATCTAATGTCTATATTTTGTGCACAACATATCGAAATGGTAAGAGCAATTTTCAAGCAAATTATGTGCAAATTAGCAGTCTCTATGACCCCTGTTATTTGACTTTTCGTCAGTTCGTCAATACCATACAGCCCGTACAGATTTTATTTTCTTTCTTCAGTACAAAAAATATTTATGTTTTTTATTTTTAAATGATTATTTAAAAAAATACTTTTAAAGGAAAGATATTTTTGCGGTCCTTTTATTTTTCAATTATTTCTAATTGTATAAATTGGATTGTATATTGAATTGAATCGCACCTAAACCAGTTTTGTTATTACTGTACTATATTATGATATAAATTTCTTCATAATTAAAAATAATTAACCTACGATAGATCCAGATACTGACTTTTTTAAAATAGGAGCAGCTTACGATTCAATAATATATAAAATTTGTTTATTCAGTAATACTGGAGATTGTTGGTATAAAAGTATGTTTTTCAGTTGGCTTTTTCTTCTTTCTCTTTGAGTTTTAAATTATTTTCATGTCTTATGGGTGATATTGGGCATAGAGTGCTGTAAAGTTTTAGCAAATTTCATACAGCACGACAGAAATATCACCTTATTTGCATGCAACGTTCATTTTATGCCCTCGAAAAAGTAATGATGTACTATGTTTTAATATCAGGATGCTCAAATTTTAGTAATCTTTATTCATGTTTTTTTCTAGTTCTTGATGTGATACTTGGTTTCATGTACTGCAATGTTTGAAAAGGTTTTCAATATATATATATATATATATATATATATATATATATATATCTGTTATATTCGTTGTTAAAAAAATTAATGACAAGATATAAAATACATTTTTCGAGCGCTATGTATTTAAACGTTGCACAACTTTATTGTATGAATCTTCAGCAATATAAACTTCTAGATTGTTATTTAGACTTACTAAACCGATCAAATAATGTACAGAATGCTTTAAAATGCAACGTTATTCATTCATTTTCAGTTTTTGATATATATGTGGTTTAACAATGAAAAATTTATTAATTGTGCCAGTTAAGTATGAAATTGAATGTAAATCCACATGTAAATTAACATTTGTAATAAAAAATAAATAAATAAATAAATAAATAAATAAACAGACTTTATCGGAAATAATTTACTATTCATTGTATGTCATAACCGTAAGTCTCATTATAAGTCATAACCATAATAATGTATAACCAGATTGCTTTCGATGGAATAGATACACGTATATGAAGAAATAAAATAAAGCTGATGTTACTTTTTCGATACTAACCGAATCTAAATATCCTCCTGGTCCAGGTGGTCCTGGCTCGCCTTTATCTCCCTTGATGCTCTCCCCTGGTTCTCCTTTAGGACCTTCTTTACCTGGTGTGCCAGGTCGACCCTAGAGGAAAAGAAAAAAAAAAATAAGAAGAAATTTAAAAAATCACCATAGCAGTCTTAACAGAAAAAAGTTCTGAATGGTACATTTTGTCAAAGCATTATGCAATTATTTATTGAAAGATGATTTTATCATCATGTATACGGTCAAAATATTTTTTGTAATTTCATAATGATTAAACAAAATGTTATCAACTTTAGATTTAAACAAGCTGAAAACGCTCATTTTTATTGCGTTTTGGAACAGTGTGAAATATTGGTTCACTATAAACCAAGAAAAAAATTTGCTTTTATGATAATTGAAATCCAGATATTCAAGCTTCTGTAGTACGTATGTATATTTGCTCCATTCTCCATTACTTTTCCTTTTTTCATTGAAACATTTACTTATGTAATTTTTTGAGATTGCCTCGTATATATTTAAAAAAAAAAAAAAAAAAAAAAAGTAAAAGTAAACATTTTGCATTAAGATAACTATCTTACAATATTGTAAGATACAAAGGTGACTTTTAGTTGCAGTAGATTTTATTAAAGGTAACAAATGGTTGGAAGTTTAAATACAATACCGTTCATAAACATTTTAAGTATATTTTTACAACCTATTATATTTTTGTTGATTTACATAATTGGGAAAAATGGAGGGGCTATAACCTCTGTCAATTGCAATTGACAGGGCACTGCAGATTATTCGAAATTTACAGCTTCCTAGTACTTCGTCTCTTCTAATATCGGTATTGTTTTACCCTATTTTCCCAAATTAAGTTATGTCATGGCTAAAGTTCTCAAACAGTCTGATTTTAAAATATTTTTTTCAACTTCCAATGAACTCACCCTTCTTAGTTAAAAAAAAATGTAGAGTTCTTGCCAATTGTTCGAACTAAATACAGTCTTAAATTCCGTTTAAAAGAATATTCAGCTACATTCATATTTCATTCATATTTCACACCAGCTACATTCAGAAACAAAAAACCAACAAATAGGTCATTTGGAAGCACTGCTAGAAAGGAGAGAGAGAGAAAAATATAGTAATTTAAAATTTGATACAGCTAAAATAATTCAAGCCTAAATCTACAATTGAACTCGATTTCTTTGAAGCTTTTTACACCTAAAGAATCTCAAAAAAAAAAAGTTAACTGTGATTTTGCTGTACTCCATTTGCCTCACTGTTAGAAATTTTAAATTCAACCTACACTTTCTTAATGTTTCCTACATTTTTTATATTTAATGTCTCACAGTTTCTTATCGGTTAACTCCCTACATTCCGCATATTTCATTTGATTGATAAACAGCTGTAAAATCCGATTAAAAAAAAAAAAAAGGAGCATTTTTTTTCTTCGTTTCTTTATGCATTGATGATATTTTACTAACAGCTGTCAACAATTTCATTATTACCTTTGGTGTTTTATATGTAGAAGACTTTTTTTTTTCTATCACTAAGTCTTCTTTTAATAATATAAGCATAATACTTCCTACTGCTTTTAATTTTAGTTACATATACATAGTATACATATTAATGTTACATAACATTAGTGCGGATAAAATTAGGAATTTTTTGCCCGATGACTGGAAATTATAGAACAAATCAAATTTACTAAAATACAGAAGAAATGCGTATTTGTAATTCATAAAGCAATTTTTTAAATCTAACTTACTGGAAATCCTGGTAGACCGATTTCTCCCATAGGTCCTGCCATGCCGGGAGGCCCGGGTGGTCCCGGTTTTCCTTTTTTTCCTCGTCTGCCTCGTTCACCTTTTTCGCCTTTGATAAACTGAAAAGAACAAAAATAAATACAAGATTATGCCATTTAGAGAGAATATGTTAATTATTTAATCAGAAGATTAAATTAGTTTTCAGAGTCCGTGTCATCCATTAATAATAATAGACAATGACTAGACAGATAAATTAAATAAATAAATAAATAATCTGCGATATCTATTTAAACGTGTGTTTCGAGTTTAGAAAAATTAAACGTTGACGTTTAAAATATAAAAAAGTCTCCGGCATATACGGTAGCAAAAAGCATCTTCCCTAATTTCGTTTAGTAAAGAAAAATCTTAATTTTATGTTTAGCCTTTTTTTTTTTTTTTTTTTCATATTGAAATTTTTATATAGTCGGAACTTTTAAACGTAATGACAAAGCAAGGTGACCAATGAATTCTGTCGAAAGCTTCATATGCTTTATTTACACTATTGTTCGAAAAGAAAAAAAAATCTAGTGTGAAACAACCACACGACTTCCATTACCCATTATTTACACTTATTGTAAGCATTTTTTTTTTTTTTTTTTTTTTTTTTTGAGATAATGTGGTCAGAAGACATAAAATTTACCTAAAAAATTAGACATTAAACAATTTTCATAAAGAAAATCTGATACATGTGTAAAGACATTAAAACTGAATTTACATAGCGAGTTAAAAAAAAAAAAAAAAAAAAATCGATAGAGCCGTTTTTTGAAACACCTATTTCCGAGATCTAAAACTGACCTACTCAGTCAGGATGAATGTTTATTTTACTGTTATAACCACGTAACACATGCGAAAAAATATCTGAAAAGGGTTTTATGCAGCAATTTTCGAAAAAAAAAAAATCGTTAGAGCCGTTTTTGAGATATATACTTTCACTAAAATTTGGCAAACTCAATTGTTGACCGGAAAACAACAATTAGATATCAAAGGATATCTAAAAGTAAGTTATTATGGCGACTTTGAAAAAAATCCGTACACCCATTTTTAAAGAAACGTATTTGCGAGACTTCAAGGCTGGGATTGCGGTGCCTCGCTCAACACTATCTTACGCACAAACTCTGTCTTAAGATGCAAACGAAACGCAAGTCGTATTGCAGTGCCTCACTATCTTACGACAATCTCAGAGCTATCTTAAGTGAAATCGTAACTGGATGCGCGCGCAATCATAACATAGCTCGCTCTGCGTCTCCCATTGGCTGGCTTCTTTCTCTTACGAGGACACGCGGAGGACTTAAGTGCAGTTTCTACTGAGGGTCGGTTGGAATGTTTCGAGCGGCGCTATTCAGAATCCTTTGATGTGGTCAAGCGGTTGGACCTGGGTCTACGGGTTGGTTCGAAAAGGGAGAGTCCCTGGTTCTAACCCCCAGCTGAGATAATTGAGGGGCCAGAGGCAGATATCTTTGTCAATTTTGCATGCTTTCCTTTGAAGTAACTGCGAAATCTGATAAAAAAGGGCTACAACTGATGGCAAGACATTTGGTTCTTTGTGTCGGAAGCGTGATTAATGACTTTTTGAACCTTCGTCTAGAACTCGCAGTGGAAACCGCCTTTAAGTGCAGTTTCCACTGAGGTAGGTTGGAAGTCGTTTCGAGCGGCGCTATTCAGAATCCTTTGATGTGGTCAAGCGGTTGGAGGAGGTTCAACCGGTTGTTTCGAAGGGAGAAAGTGCCTGGCTCTAACCCCCAGCTGAGATAATTGAGGGGCCAGAGGCAGATATCTTTGTCAATTTTGTATGCTTTCCTTTGAAGTAACTGCACAATCTGATAAAAAAGGGCTATAACTGATGACAAGACATTTGGCTCTTTGTGTCGGAAGCGTGATTAATGACTTTTTGAACCTTGGTCTTGAACCTCCAGTGGAAACTGGCCTTTACGCTTGAGGCACCGCAATACCAAGTTAAGATCGTTCTTAACCACGCCCATTCTACGAAAGTTCGTAAGATTTAAGATCAGACTTAAGAACGAGGCACCGCAATCCCAGCCCAAATTGAGCTACTTATACAGGACGTCTGTCAATTTTTCTGAACCAACCAACTAATACTTACGAAAAGAAATCTAATAGGGTGTTTATATAGCAACTTTGAAGGAAATAGATAGAGCCGTTTTTGAGATACCGACTTATGGCCCTACTTCCGGTTTTCAGTGTCCTTTTATCGGTTTTCCAATTTTCATAAAAAGTTGGAAAAATGATATGTAAGTCAGACCTGTCCCATTTCTGAAATTTCGTCGTTTTATCTTTATTAATTTCGGAGGTATGACAGTCAGAAGATTTCTCACACACATACACACTCATTTATCAACTCCCACAAACGACTTTTTTTGGACTCAGGAGACCTTAAAACTTGTATTATAAATTAGGTGAAAACTCGATATCGAATTTTTTGACTGAAAACAATGCTTCCATTACCTACGGTAATCGGATAAAGGAAATAAAAAAATGTGTAATCAATAATAAATTATTAAGGGTTCCGCAGAGAATGGTTTCGATTACATTATGCATACTGTTTCATTCAGCTTCCTCAAATACTGTTTGATGAATTCGAAAGGAAAGTAATGTTTTAATAATAAAAATTTGAATGCTGCCTACGTTAGCCAGTAAGGCTTGGTTTAAAATTTACTTTGCTGTTACTTTATTGTAAGTCGCATACAGCGTTCTGAAACCAATTATGAAAGGTTACCCAAAATCTGTATTGAACACATTATTAATTCACGAATTGATAAATTTTAATGAATTTTGCTAAAACTGAAAATTGAAATTAATGAGTGGTAGATATATATTTATATTTAATTAACGGGAGTTTTAGTTTACAACTTAGTTCCTTATAGTAAAAAATCTGATGTGGGCACCACATGACTTCCTTATACACTTTTAGAAATATACATAATGTTAAAAAACATTGTCATTGGACCCGAAACAGTTGGCTAAAAATATTAAAAAAAATGAATTATCACCGTGTTCTGAGCTTTTCTGAAAGTTAGTTAAAAACCGATGCAAGATTTGTACTGGTAACGCTGACGAAGGCAGCAGGGACTCGAAAAAATTGGCTAAAAGTATTAAAAAAATGCATTCTCACCGTGTTCTGAACTATTCTGAAAGTTTCAAATGTCTAGCTAGTCGGGAAGTTAGTTAAACAAATTTTCTGTTGAACCATATAAACGCTGTCGAAGGCAGCAGTCACATGAAACAATTGGGTAAAAATATTTTAAAAAATGCATTGTCACCGTGTTCTGAGTTTTTCCAGAAGTTTTAAATGTCTAGCTAGCCGGGAAGTTAGTTAAAAATAGATTGCCAGATTTGTACAGGTAACGCTGCCAAAGACAGCAGGGACCCTAAACAGTTGGCTAAAAGTATTAAAAAAATGCATTTTCACCGTGTTCTGATCTAGTCTGAAAGTTTCAAATGTCTAGCTAGTCGAGAAGTTAGTTAAATAAATTTTCTGTTGAATCACATAAACGCTGCTGAAGGCAGCAGGCATTAGAAACAGTTGGCTAAAAATATTTTTAAAATGCATTGTCAACGTGTTCTGAACTTTTCTTAAAGTTTCAAATGTCTAGCTAGTCGGGAAGTCAGTTAAATTGCAAGATTTGTCCAAACCGTTTTTGAGTTACTACCGTTTTTTGATACATTTTGGCCATTATGAACCTAATTTTCCTAAATATCTCCAAAACGGAAAATCATACAAAGTCCCAAAAGGGAGGTGCACAACTAGATGTTATAACAAACCTATGTACCAATTCGCAACTTTCTACGTCCAACCGTTTTTGAGTTATGCGACATACTCTCTCTCTATCTCACACACACACACACACACACACACACACACACACACACACATACATACAGACGTCACGAAAAATCGTGTAAAGTCCCTTATATCTCTAAAACGAGAGCTCGTGTTAAGACGACACTTGCAGGTGTACAACTAGACATCATGACAGTCACACGTATAAATTGGCAACATTCAGCGATGATTCGTTTTCGAGCAATGTGAAATGCAAAATCCATTTCGCAAATCGGGATTATTATACTTCCTTATACTTTGTATAAGGAAGTAAAAATGCACCGGGGCACAATGTTGAAAAGTAATAAATAAAAAACTTTTCATGTAAACATCATAAATTGTAAAGATTTTTTTTTTTTTTTTTTTTTTTAAAATTTAAGTTGTTTACACATATTTTTTTTTTTATTTATTTATTAACCTAGTTCTTTATTTTAACGGTACTTAAGTATGGTCGACGTCTATCAGAAAATATGTTAATTTATTGCTAAAAACGGGCTGAATATTGAAACAATTTTTTTTTTTGAAGTTTTCACAGTAGATCATACTTGCCAACATTCAGATTATTATAGATAGCTTTATTAGTTTCTGCCTTTTTTTACACTTTTTTTTTTCAAAATATTTTTCTTCTTATTTAATCATAATTACACTTAAAGAAAACTACTCTGCAAAATAAATAAATAAATAAATAAATAAAATAAAATAAGAAATAAAATAAAGTAGTATGAAAAATGGGCGGGTAGTAACAATGCTGCGGAATATTAATTAGCATGTTGGCAAGTCAGCGGTAGATAAACCGAAATAAGGTCCATTGCAACGATTTTGATAAAACATTACAAATATTTTCAAATAACAAGGTTTACAGGCAATGTTAAAAATTAACAAAATGTCTCTGTTCATATCATACTTGTTAAAATACAACCCCTATCAGCAGGCAGGATTGCAAAAGATTTCTGGAAAATCGTCAAGTCTGATGCAAAAGTTTAACCCTACGTCAGGCACACCCGTAGGACGAACAAAATCGGTCGCACCCTGCTTGAGAGGCTAGATAAATACTTTATTGTTAAAATCAATAAATTCGTACAATCAATAAATTCGTACTTATGCATCAAATTTTCGTTTATTACTTTCTATTCACTGCTAATAAGGTCACCATATGGGTGTTTTCGAATTAAAAATCATGTGTAGGATATTTAGAGAATAAAAACCAGAACGGGCCTCTCAGGCAGGGTGCGCCCGACGGAGGGTTAAAAGGTAAAAATGATTCATCGTTATACAAGTTGTTTCATAATGACTCAGAAAACTTTTCTTTATACTTTTGAACCAACATTACTATATTTATAAAATCTAAATGAAAATAAAATTAAAAATACAGAACTAATTGAGAAATCTAAAAGTAGTGTATATAATGCCACAGTTATGCATTATTTATATTGCTCATATGGCAGTCGAATCGCCTGTTTTGAGTTTCGCCAGATGTCGAGTTTTATTATGTGTTCGACTCCGGATGTTCGTAGTGTAGTCATAATGTGCAAAAAATGACAAACTAAAAAACTATTATTTACACTGATTTCTCCATCGCAGTGGTTAGAGAACCGGCAGCTGGGTGTCTATTAAGCTTCCTTCAGAGACTAGCAACTCTGCTCAGCGTCAAAAGTTATAAATTATCCATTGTCGGAAAGTGACCCTTGACCTTAGGTCAAGGGTCACTTTCTGGAGAGGGAAAGTCTCTCTGAAAAGGGAAAGTTGACTACATTTGGCGATAGCTCACTTTTGTCCTGGATAAATATATACTTTTGGTTAGATTATGTAATTTTATGTTATCATTTCAGTAAGCTACTAGTTATAAAGGAGCTAACATGTCATCCACAGATAGTGAAGAAGAATCAATACTTTTCTATTTAGCATGTCGTTCGCCTCAAAGAAAAAAAAAAAAAAAAGAGAAGACAAAAGGGTTCATCCATGCTGAAAACGAGATATGAAAAAGGCGAATATAACATTTTAGTGCGTGAATTATTTAGCTATGAGGACAAATTTTTTGAATATTTTCGTATGACAACATGTGAATTTGATTATATTTTACAATTAATACATAGAATATACAAATACATAGAATATACAAATTATTTTAATTAGTTCCTTTTTCGATAATTATTAGTAGGAAACATTTTTATATTAAAAATTTTTTTTCCTATTAAATCCAAACAGTAATATTATATATAATACAATATTGAATTATCTTAAATAATTCAATAATTAAAAAAAAAAAATCTATTTTTAATAATTAAATTACGTATTATCAATTAAAATATTTTATTAAATGAATTTTAACCTTAAAAAAAAATATATATATATACATATATATATAAGCATGCTTTTTTCTTTTAAATCTTTTTTATTAAAAATATTTTACTATAAGATTCACAATTAAAATCTGAAACATTATTATTCAAGCAATCTTTTTTTTTTTTTTTTTTTTTTTTTTTTTTTTTAATTGAAATGTATATTTTTAATAATTAAATTAGTTTTTCAATTAGGTCTTTTAAATTAAATAATTTTAATTAGCTCCTTATTTCTATGATGAAGGATAGTAAAAAATCTTTTGATGTTTAAGAACATTTTGAAATAGTATTTTTATTTAAACGACCAAACAATAGTATTAAGCAATCTGAACTAATTGAATTATTAAAAAAAAATTAATAATTAAATTAATTTTTAATTAAAATATATTGCTATAAATTATGTATATATATATATATATATATATATATATATATATATAATCATTTATAGTAAAAGAATCATTTTATATTAAAAAAAAAAGAAAATCTTCCTGGTGATTGTGGTAGTGTTAAAGCCGGTTGATAACTTGAGTGCCCTATACTTGCGAAAGCTTCGAAGAAAACCACGGGAAACTCTCAACGGCTTGGTCGCCGAACGCGACTTCGGATCGAACTTAACGCTTCCATTCTACTAGCATCGATTACCGCTCGGATGTTTAAAAAAACTTTTTAACTGAAAGTCCACACAACAGTATTAAACAATCTCACTTAATTGAAATCTTAAAAATTTTATTTTTAATTAATAAATTAGTTTTTTACTTAAAATATTTCATTAAATATTTTTATAATCATTCATATATATATATATATATATATATATATATATATAATCTTTTATTATTAAAAGTATTTTAAAACAGTTTTTTTTTTCTAATTATTATTAAAACCCAAAAGAATAGTATTAAATAATCTCGACTAATTTATTATATGTATATATTATATGTATATTAGTTAAATTAGTTTTCTAAAATTTTTAGTTAATTTTTTAAAACTTATTTTTATTTATTTATTTATTTATTTTATTTTACTTTTTAATCATTCATAGAATATATATATATATATATATATATATTTAAAAGCTCAAATAGTTCTATTAAACAAATTAATTTAAACATTAAATATTTTCACTTTTAATAAATAAAGATGTTTTTAATGTATATTTTATTTTTTAATTTTTTGTGTATAATCTTTCACATAATATTATATTGTATATATATATATACACACACACAAAGTATTTTGACAGAAATTAAAAGCATCCATATACATTCATCTACACATACAACGAGTAGTAATGATGGCAAAATTTTAGCAGAAATCCCTCCGTATCAGATATATGTAACTCTCAGTATATATTACTTAAAACTCTAATGATAATTAAACAGTTTCATTAATATCTTATATATATATATATATATATATATATATATATATATTACCTTGCTATACTCATTGTGGTCCCCTTTAGCCTCCCCCCCCCCATGTATATTTGAGCTTTAGTGGGGTTTTTGTCCGGTGGGGCTTTTGTCCGGGACCCGGTCACTTTAGACAGGTTTCACTGTATTTATTTTTATTTTTTTTATTTTTTTTTTTTTTTTCTATCGCTTAACCTTATAAGACGAACTTCTCGTATTAATTTAATAAATCTCTATTTCTATTGAAGTATAAAAAAAATAAGTAATATGCTTTATGAATTTTCTAAAATAAACATTTAGTAAGTTTGGAGGTATTTAATGAAGTCTCATTAGTACTTTCTTTGAAAGTTCTGTGCTTAAATATAATAAATGTGTTTTGTTTACTTTTCTCCCCTACTATTTTAGATTGTTCTTATTTCTTTAAAGTAAATATTCTGTTTTAATCAAAATAGGTTTTATTTTTAACTAATTTATATATTTTTAAAACTGCAAAGTTCCTCATTACAGTTTATATCTGTTTATTTTTACTTCCATTACCGATTACTGTAAGTAATGGAAGTATTATATTCGGTCTAAAAATTCAATATCGAGTTTTCATCTGATTTACACGTTTTAAGGTCTCCTGAGTTTAATGAAGTAATTTAAAAAAGCAATTAGTTTGCTATATAAACACTGTGTTAGATTTCCTTTCGAATGATATAGTTGGTTAGTTAAGGAAAATTGACAGGCGTCCTGTATAAATAGCTGAATTTTAGGTCTCACATGTTCGTTTCTTTAATATAACGGCTGTATGAATACTTTTCAAACTTGCCATATTAATTCCCTTTAAAATATCCTTTTGTATGTAATTATTGTTTTCCCGTTAATAATTGAGTATGCCAAGTTTTGTTAAAAGTTTTTAGATCTCAAAAATCGGTGTTTCCAAAATTAAACCTACCAATATATATATATATATATATATATATATATATTTTTTTTTTTTTTTTTTTTTTTTTTCTTATTTTTTAACTCGCTATGTTAACTTTGTTTAGTATGTCTTTTCACTTGTATCAAGTTTCTCATACCAGAAAATATTTAGGTTTCTACTTTGTTAGGTCAATTTTACTTCTTCTAATTACATTATCTCAAATAATAATAATAATAATAATAATAAAGCATGTAATATGTGTAATAGTGGATAAGGAAAATCACGTGGTTGTTTCAGACCTGATTTTTTTTTTTTTTTTTTTTTAAATTAATATCGTTTTAAAATCGACACTGACTGTGCTTCGGAACAATCAAAAACATACTTAAAAATATCATATTTTTAAATTCAACGTTGAGAAAAAAAAAAAAAAATAAGCAATTTTTTATTTTATTTATTTTTTAAATAAAATATATGGATAATTTAGAAAGTCATCATATATTAGATTTCCGCTTTTAAAAGCACTTCAATTAGATTGAACTGTTTTTAAAATGTAATCGATTATAAATTGATATTTAATGCTCTCATAAAGAAATTAAATAAATATAAACCGCTAATGAGTAAAACTCGTTTGATTCTTCTTCTTGTCTATTTTTCCTTTCTTTTCTTTTCTTTCTCCCCCCCCCCCCCTCACCATCCACTCTTAATCTATATTATTTAAGAAATGAAGAATTTAATTGAAACTTCTTTCAGCAGGGGCGTTTTCATTCAGGATATTTTATTTTATTTTCCACCAGTAATTTTTAAATTGTGACACTATTAGTAGTTTTCTAGTAATGTTTAACAATTAAGTATAGCTAAAAACGCAATTCGTAATTACTGATGGGGAATAAAATAAAAATTTCGGAACACAAACACCCTTGTTAAGTTGTATCATGTGGCTGTCACAATAGTTATTAGGATACTTATTTTGTCCTAAATCGCAAGTGAACCAATAGCGGTAACACGAGTTAAAGTAAAAGTACAGGTAATTAATTTGCAGTCTCTTTTATTTTGGTAAATTTGGTCATTTCTTTGGAATATAACATTTCCCTTTTCTTAAAAATTTAAATTTTTGACATATTATTCTGTTTTTCTTTCTTTCCCTCCGTCTCTCTCTCTCCGCCCCCTTCTTTTTCTTTTTCCTTTTTGTCTTTCGTGTTTTACAGTGCATAGATAGACCGAAAAGCATGATTATATATCAAATTTATAAATAATATTACACATATAAATAAAAATAAGAATTAGGAATGAAAATTAGTTTTATTTTAATAGTGAATTAACATTTAAAATTGGGTTAAATTTTATTTAATTATTTTTATTTCTTTCCTTTCCTTCAAATATTATTATTATTAGAATCAACCATATATTTAGCAAACAATAAACGTTGTGTATTATGTATTATTTTTTATTAACAATTTTCTTTTATAAAGAAGATAGACTTGTGAAGAAATCACAAGAAAAAACGGTGAGAGATTTGGCTGAAGTCTAGTGAAAAAAGAGCCAAATCATCAGTGGCAAAATGTAACCTTATTTTTATTGCTCGTCACAAAAGAGACTCGGACTCTCCATGACAATTATCACAGTAGGTGGTTTCTCAGAGCAGGGATCTCTCTTCCTTGCTTCGCGCGCTGCGCGTCAACTCGATTCCCCCACATCAAAGGGATATCAAAAGAAACCGAAGTTGACGCTTTGAGCTGCTAGTCTCTGAAGGAAGCTTTATATTCCCGGCAGTTCTGACGCTTGCGCAGTATGACTGCCGGGGGATTTATTATTCATCTGCCGGTAAAGTGAACGACTTTTATCAACTCGTGCTTTTGATATTTTATATTGCTGCTTTAATTCGCATTCATTGGTACTGACCACGTTTTATATTTTAACTCTCTCTCTTGATTTATCTCGCTAAATATTTGTTTCATTATTCAGTTTTATTTTCTCTTATATTTCTTGCTTTATCTGCTACGTTGTCTTTCGTTAAATAAGTTAATATAATTAAGCTAAATAAATCGCTCAAATGCTATAGATATTTCTGAGATCTTATATTACTTCAGAATGCAAATTAAAAATAAAAATTTAAGAAAATTGATAATGCATATGATTGAAATATACGTGTATAAAATGGGAAAAGGGGGGGGGGGGGATTTTACATTACACAAAACCATCACATTACTAACGTATTATTATATTTGGATTTTAAAAAATTAAATATATTTTTTAAATTAATTAGTATATTAAAAGAAATTTAATTTTTGAGCTTTGCATGATTTCTCGAAAAATTACTCTAATGTATTACTATATTCTTATTTTTTTAAATTAAACATATTTTTAAAATATTTAATTTAATCAGTATAGTGCAAAAAAAAAAATTAATTTTCCAATTTTTCGTGGTTTCTCCAAAGATCATTCTAATTCATTGTTGTATTTGGATTTTCAAAAACTAAATATATTTTTTAAATCTTCAATGTAATAAACATAGTACAAGAAGTTTAATTTTTAAACTTTGCGAAATTTCTCCAAAGATTTTTCTAATACATTATATTTAGATTATTAAACACTAAATATATTTTTAAAAATTTTAGTTAAATCAGTATGATACAAAAAATTTAATTTTTAAACTTTGCATGATTTCTTGAAAGATTATTTTAATATATTATTATATTTTTATTATAATATATTATTATATGGTTTTTAATAAGTAAGTATATTTTTAAAAATTTATTTTAATCAGTATAGTAAATAAATAAATAATCAATTTTTGAACTTTGCATTGTTTTTTTCATATACAAATTTATTATTATATTTGGATTTTTAGAAATAAAATTTATTTTTTAAAGCTTTAATTTAATCAATACAGTACAAGAAATTTAATTTTTAAGCTTTACATGATTTCTCGAAAGATTATTCTATAATTTTATTTTATTAAGTTTTGATTTTTAAAAATTAGATATATTAAAAAAAAAAAAAAAAAAAAAAAAAAAAAAATAATAATAATAATAATCAATATAGTACAAGAAAGTTATGTTTTCAACTTTGCATGATCTCTCCGATGATTATTCTAATATATTATATTTGAATTTTTAAAAGCTAAATATATTTAAAATAATAATAATAATAATTTAATCAGTATCGTACAAAAATTTTAATTTTTAACTTTGCATGTTTTCGCCAAAATAGTTTCTATTATTATATTAGGATTTTTCAAAACTAAATTATTTAAAAATAATTAATCTAAATTTTAATTTAATCAGCATAATATAAGAAACTTGATTTTTCAAATTTGCGTTATTTCTCCAAAGGTGTTTAAAAAATCTGTGGTTTCAAATCATTTTGAAAGAGAGCAGCACCAGCTAGATTGATCACAATGTTGTCTGATTATAAAACCGCTACTGGCACTATTTATTCATTTGCTTGTTTGTTGATTGTTAAAATACACATCAGACTTATATGCTTGACTGACACTATTTATTGTTTACTTTTATGTATTTACCTGTTAGGAATGAGAATCATTCAAAAAATATTTCTTCTCTGTTTCACCCGGCACTCCAGTTACATAGAGATCAAGTATGTCATACCCGGAAGTTCTAATACGCAAGCGCAGAAGACTGCCGAGTCTATCAAGAGACTCGGCAGAGTCTCAAGTGACGCAAGCGCAAAAACAAACGAACGCCACGACACTCAGCGGAAACGGAAAAACGAACGAAACTGCGACACTTATATATACAGGAATTTTTAGATCAAAGAAACCGCTGAAAGCCGACACTTAATATCTCAGGAAATATGGGAGGTTATGTTCTGATAATTTCAAAATAATCTTTCACCTTCTGTCTGATCCTACCCTGAAATCGCTACATTTCTGCGTGCAATATATTTCGAGATATGAATTGGCTCATTTAAGTTGTAAATGGACGGACTATGTGAGGAACAAATTTTTCTCGAATATGGCTCGACCGAATGTCGTTTAATTGATATATGATATTAATCGCTTATATCTGATGTGCCTGACGTCTCCCTTTTCCCTAGGAAAACTCTTGTTTTTTTTATAACTCAGTTTAAAAATCGAACTATTTTTTACTCCGAAAATACCGTGATGCGGCAGTTTCGCGGACGAATACAGTCCAAAGAATATTCTGAAATACTCAATATCAAATAATCGTTTTGGCGCCCTCTATCGCGAATTGGCGTCAAAAATAAACACAAAAACATAAAAAAAATACTTTTCTTTTTTTAATATATATATTAAATGAGTTATTTATTTAGGTACTTGTATTTTATATGACATTTGTTTATCAAAAATATTCATTGTATTTACATTGTGTTTTCATGCTGATACGTTGTTAACTTTCAAAATTGGTTTTATTTTAAAAAGTGATTTCAACAACAAAAAATTTTTTCTTTATTTTCATAAAAATGACAAATAATATGATAATCATATGCAAATATTTGTAATTTTTTCAAAATTAGGTGATAAATCACTTAAACTATGGATTGAAAAAATTCTTAAAACAGAATTTGAAAATAATTAATTTGCTCATTAAGTTTCTAGTTTATATATATAAATTACAAAATGTTAAGCTATAATAAAATTTTGAATAGATTAAAATTTTTTTTTTAAATTAAATTCATAACAAACTATACTACTTAAATATTTACCAGTATAAAAGTTTCACTTTTTAAAGATTTTTCTATTATTATTTATTTTTCTCTTTTAAATCAAATCTATACCTAAAAATTTATTCGCGTTTCTTTCTTTCTTTCTTAAATTTAACAGGAGGGAGGTGGCATGAATATAACAATAAAAACTACTCCAAAAATAAATAAATAAATAAATAAATAAATAAAAATATGCTCCTTAACTCGTATATACTTATTTCTTAGATATAATAGTGATATAAAATAAAATTGAAATTACCATGCATCTGCAACTTTTAAATTAGAAATTAATAATAACATTGTAAATATTGTACACACTATTCTAAAAAATATGGCATAAAATTTCGAGGAATTTTTTTTTGGTGAATGATATCATTCAAATGATTAAATGACATAGAGGTTCAAATAGGATTCAAGGATGTTTATTTCCATTACAAAGGATTTTTTTTTTTTTTTTTTTACTATCACATATTTTTTAAAAACCTCTGTTATTCATTATTTAGTACAGCATATTGTTCTGAAATTTGCGTAAGTACTTGTTTACTTTTTAATATAGCTTTCCTATACAATATCCATAAAATCTTAAAAGTGTTACGAGGTAAAGTGAGGCAATTTTAAGCTTTTAATTAAACACAAAAAATTAAGTAAAATTATAATATGTAACTGTTTTCACTTTGTAAAACTAATCTATTAATCAGTTTAAAAACTTAAAAGTCGTGGCCAAACCAACAATAATAACGATTAATACTTATACTAAATTAAATGATTTTTCCGTAGCTTAATAATTACTGTTAACACAAACATTGTTACAGTAACTTGAGTTTGCATTATATTATAAAAATCGTAAAGGCAAATTCTTTACGAAAACAACTTTAAATTAAACTGATTTAAACTCATTTTGTATTAAATAAAAACTAATCAAGTTGTTCTGTAGAATTTTTATATGAATTTAATTTCATCGATTTTAGAAAAGTGTGTTTCCAAAGTTCATACAAAATCTCGCCAAACAGTGTCGAATACTAATTATTCAATTTGTTTTAATCTAGTAATTTTCGGAATTTCTAAAAACTGTAAAACACGTCTACGAGAATTTTTACGGAATTTTGTTTAGTTAAGAATAAAACAAATGTGTATAGTAGGGGAAGGGAGGGGGGCATAAGGACTCAGTAATGGGCAAATTTTAATTTTATAAATGTGAAATTTGGGTGGAGGGAGGGGGATTTTCTGTTAGTTTGATGGAAAGACCTTTTCAAAACCACATTTTAACACAAAATGTTTTTCTCTATAACTATTTGTTAGGAAAATAAGAAAGAAAATTTTTCTTTTAAAGTCGTCCCCCGTGTCTCGAGAACACCTTGGAAAATTTAAAAACTGTAAAAAAAAAGGAGGCGGGGGGGGGGGGGAGCTTAATCAGTTTGAAGGATCTTTGTTTTGTTTGGAAATTCGAACTGTAAAAACAGGGGAGCGAAAGGCACATCTTTGAAATTTTAAACAAATGAAGTTCTTTTTGTAGTTTGTCGGAAATGTCTTCTACAAACAAAAATTTTTTTAATATATTTTGTTTGCCTCTTTTTTTTTTTTTTTTTTTTTTTTATTATTATTATTAAATATACTGAAAATAGTCTGCATTATGTTCCTATTTCAGGATCACGTCGTTTGATCTCGTTTGGTTTACTTAAAAAAAAAAAGAAAGAGAAAAGAAAGGAAAAGAAAAAAAGAAATTAAAGCTGAATTGAGATAGAAGAAACCTTCGGAGGCAAATATTAAAATTTCGAATAGGAGGGGGATTAGGATCTCATTTAAAGTTCTACTTAGACTCATATTTAATATGCACGCTTTTATGTTTTCAAAACTTTCAAGGCGTTTCCTATAGATCTGGAAAGAAAAATGGGACTTTTAGAATGTATATATATATATATATATATATATATATATATATATATAAGCTTCTTTAAAAAATGCCCCACGAGCGGTTCTGCGCTGTAAAGCTGGTTGATGGGAAATGCCGGATTCGATCCCATCCCGCTCTCTTCAACCTAGCCGTTCATTCAGTGTTTTTTCTCCGAAACTTGCATAAATACGGGCTACGACCCCTTAGAAAGAACTCACGGGGGGCAATGTACTTATAGGCCTAGGACCCTAGCGCAGTCAATTGGCCTTAAAACCTACAAACAAACAACCTTAAAAAAGTATCGTTGGAAATATTTTAAGTGATTATATTTAGAAGATTTCTCAAAGTGCTAAAAAATCCTTATCATTTAAAATTTTAAAGTTAGATCTCTCATATACACTTTATACCCCCATAAACCAATTTTCGAAAATGAGGCAAAGTCCAAAATCCCTACACTACGTTTCAGAAAATTTTTAGGAAATCTAAAGTGATTCCGAAATACTAGGAAGAAAGTGGGGACTATGTACAGTATGTTTAATCAGATAGAATAAAACTAGATGCATAACATTTTAATGCATGTTTTTTAGAAACATTTTTCTAAAAAGCGATTTCCCTATTAAAATTTCTAAGTGATCTAACTGGTAACCCCCCTCCCATTTTCCCCAGCTGAATTAATTTTAAACCAAACAAAATCTCTCTCAAATTGATTAAGCATCTTTTTTAGAATTATCAGAGTTTCCAAGGGAGGATCTGAACCTAACCCCAATGGTGCTAGGTATTTTGGAAAATTACTGTCATATCCTTAAACAGTTTTACTTTATGCATCTACAATTTAAAAATAACAAAATATTTATCTTTTGTTCACTCGATTGAACATTTAAAAATTTTTGTTAAATTTTTATCTAACTAAAATCTATGTGGTGAAAACTCTTTAGAAACTTATTCGTAACACTTTTTTACAAAAACTTTCGTACACAAATTATTTTTTTAAACATTTATTTTGAATTTTCTGTTGAACTATCTAAGAAATAGTTGAACCAATGAGCTATATAAGAAATTGAATATTGAATAAAATAAAAAATCTTAATTTATTTTTTTATTTGTAGAAATTTTTGTCATTTTTCAAATGTACTATATTATGCCTTTGTAATGTTGCATGTTTCCATCCCTCAAAAAATATTCTTTCTTAAAGTTTTTTTTTTTTTTTTTTTTTTTTTTTTTTTTTTATCACTTTTTATAAAATTTTGAAATTTCATTTAGTTTGTTATTTTGTTCGAGTATGACCTATAAAACAACACTTTTTATACAGTGTTATAACTCATTACCATGCTCCTTTAATTTTACGTTTTGATCATTAACCCCTAAAAAGTAATGATATCAATACAAAAAACCCTTAACGGGTTAAAAGTTTGTGACGCAGCACTGTACTTTATAGCTATAAGAATTAGAAATACGGGTCTTAAAAATAATGATATCAAATTTTCAGTGACGCTTTGATATTAATTAAATTATACATAGATTTTCTTATTTGAATTTGTTTTTTCCTTTTATTTATATTTACAGTGTAAACGTTATTTTCAAGATAAAATAATATATAGCATTTACTCATTGATACCTTTCCATTCACATCTCTTATACTATGAAAGCATGTGTTTTAAAAGAAATTATATGAAATTCCAGTAACCAGTGGTGTTACATTAAATGATTTGTTTTTAAATTTCACTGCAATTATTTTGTTTTGCATATTAAAGTATATGTGCACATTGAAATATTGCTTTTAATTTTCAAATACGCTGTCAAATATATCACTTTCATTAAACTTATATTATGTACTGAAATATATTTATTTCAATGAATTATTCTATCTTTTGCGTCACGCCATCCAAAACTATAAGTAAAATATATGGAAATGTTTACTTCGTGTCATTTCATCCAAATAAATTGAAAATGCATGCAAATAGATATTGTGCTGCAAAGAAAAAAAATTGTGAACATTTTTTCAGTTTTGATGGCGTGACGCAAAAGATAGAATAATTCATTGAAATAAATATATTTCAGTACATAATATAAGTTTAATGAAAGTGATATATTTGACAGCGTATTTGAAAATTAAAAGCAATATTTCAATGTGCACATATACTTTAATATGCAAAACAAAATAATTGCAGTGAAATTTAAAAACAAATCATTTAATGTAACACCACTGGGTTACTGGAATTTCATATAATTTCTTTTAAAACACATGCTTTCATAGTATAAGAGATGTGAATGGAAAGGTATCAATGAGTAAGTGCTATATATTATTTTATCTTGAAAATAACGTTTACACTGTAAATATAAATAAAAGGAAAAAAACAAATTCAAATAAGAAAATCTATGTATAATTTAATTAATATCAAAGCGTCACTGAAAATTTGATATCATTATTTTTAAGACCCGTATTTCTAATTCTTATAGCCATAAAGTACAGTGCTGCGTCACAAACTTTTAACCCGTTAAGGGTTTTTTGTATTGATAATACTTACCCGGCTGCCGGTTCTCTAACCACGGCCTTTATCCATTGACATTTGTGTCATTATTTTATGATTATCTATTGATATAACACGCATTTTTTAGTCGCAGTTGTTTAATAGTAATCCACAATAAGATCTAATCAAACAATTAATAGGTTTAGTCATCTTTCACTCTAACACATAATAATGATAAACTCGATTACAGAAGATTAACTGTAATATGTTCAACAAGAGGACAACGATAAAAGAAAATTTGTATCATATCATGGTCGGTAAAATGAATATTGATGACATGAACAATTCTTTCCAAAAAATGCTTGAAAAAAGTTTATCACGGTATTTTAATACTGTGTGAAATAAAATATTTTTAATGATATTGCTTCGCAGCCAAAGGGTATATATGTATAGTAAAAGATTTTATTTATATTTTACAAATGGTTTTTAAATGTTAAACTCGCCAGACTTTTAATCTGCCATTTGAAATTTTGACATCTTTTCCGATTCTTTTCTTACCAATGGCATAGGTTCTCCTTCACGTGGAATAATCTTCGTCACTCCTGGCTCGCCCGGCGGCCCTGCCGGTCCCGTGTCACCTTTCTCGCCTGCAGGACCCGGCTTGCCCTCTTTACCTCGTGGTCCGCGATCACCCTGGGAATGAATAAATAAATAAACATTATAAATGCACAGAAGAAATTAGAATTTAAAATGTCCCACATATCAAATACGCGGGTTGGAGACAAAATACCGCCTACATAAATGAATGGAAAGCAAAATAATGTAAATTATGTCTATACAAATAAAATGATACATTTTACATTTTATTTGAATAAATTGGTAATTATTAGCAATGTTAAATAAATTTTCATGACAACACATGCATACTTACCTTAGTCAGAGCGCTGACATACAGACAAACCCATCACAAAAGTTTTTATGAATTTTGCTTAAAAAGTTTGAAGTCTATGTTTATTAACTTTTGTAAAGATTATTCATAATAAATTCAATCGTGCTTATTAATTTTATAATTTGTGATTTCGATTTGTAAATAGCGTTCAGCTTTGTGAGCAATGATGAACAATATTTTAAAAATGTATTTTGAATGGTGAAAAAGAAGTGATAAAATAACTTAAAATTAAATATAGATAAAATAATAAAATTTCACTCTATGATATATATATATATATATATATATTTATAAGGTCCTATGGCCCCCGCCAGAGGCTACACGTGAAATAGATCACATTTTTTTTTTTAGTCGACGAGATATTTTGCGCGGTGAGATTTTGTCCCGCGATGCTATGTCGGTATCCCCAGATAAGCGGATAAAAACTACATACACATAATATTATTTTCTCCTTCACAATATTATAATTGTCTCTGACATCAAATTTATCGATACACGAACTAAATAGCACAAAAACAAGTTTTTATTTTTTGTCACTTTTTTTCTTTAATTTTAATTTAAATGAGGAGTAAACTAAACTATAATAATAATAATAATATCTAGCTACTTTTAATAGTTCCCACCAATCTGTTTACAAGTTAACGAATTTTAGATTTACCCTTTCTTTAAGAAACAAATTATTACCAATATAAAGTGTGGTAATGGTGTAAGGATCAAGGTCCATTGCCAATACATGGAAACTAGGATTAGATGGAATGCTTTTACTGGATTTATAATTGTATTAGGAAAGTTATTATAACTATAAATTCAAGGTTAACATGACGAAACTTATAAAATAATTCCAGTTGATTAACTGTCACAACAAAATATCAAACTAAAAAGCTTCCGCAATATATTCATTGATATAGTTGAAAAAAAAAATAAAATAAAATAAAATATATATATATATATATATTTCATTTTCAAAAAAATTTTACTCTTTGATCCCTATGGGAGTCCTCTTAATTCTTGGCATGTGTGGGCCCTTTATCGTGTGCAGTGATTATTATTATTACTTTATTCTGAGTTATCAGAAGACGTTACATTTGCAGGGGAATGTCGCACAAAAAATGTTGGGTTATAAAGAAAAATCAAGAGCATATTAAAATGAAATCAAAATTATCACAGAAATCTGAAGACAAATTTCAATAAATAGGAAAAGCTAACACTTTTATTATATGCTATTTTGAGCTTTTTCTTACATTTTGTGTTTTACATAAATAGATGCAGCTAAAATTGAATTTGAATTGAACATTATAATGAAAATGTCTGTGATATTTCAATGCAAGTAATATGAATAACAGGCAATAATCTTCTGGAACAAGGAGCCTCTCAATAGCAAATTAAGATGAAAGTAAGATATTTTAGTGCAAAAAGTATTCTAGAAACAAAACAGATGGCAGCACCACAGAGTCTGTAGAGCAATCTAACAAAACTTATCAACATACCTTGGGTCCTTGTTCTCCTCTTCTTCCAGCTAAACCGGGGTCTCCTGGATCGCCTTTATCTCCCTAAATTAAATGAGAAAAGGGAATTTAACCAATAAAAGCAAATGTTTTTTTTCCTTGAAACACAAATCCTTCTATTTGACAATACAACAAATGTTACTAATTAACAAATTCCATTCCAATTTGAGTCTAGACTAGTGAGCAACGTTATCATATCTTAAACTCTATTTTGAATTGCTTGTGGTTGCGGGGATAAGGCCGATTGATTTACGTTTACGATAGGGTTCTAGGTCTATTAGTATTTTTAATTGGTATATAATAGTGAAAAAAAAAAAAAAAAGATTTAACACAATTAAAAGAGTGAACTGTTTTTGTTTTTTTAAAAAATAAATTAATGCTTAATCTTTTTTCTTTCTTTTTTTCTTTTGTGAATCATCAGGTGTTATTTTGTGAATTCATAAAATTATCACGTGCCTCACCTTTGATCGGGAGGTTCAGTTTTCATAACGGATAGGCAAAGCCGTTCGTAGTTTTCTGTGTTTTAATTCGGAATCTCACATGTATGCTGCCTAAGACAGCACTCCGTGTAATGTAGGGGTTGTTAGTTAAGACCCCTTACAAAGATCCCGACAGAGATCCAACACTGACTCAGTTTTTAACAAAAGTATATATAAATTTATCACAACTTGCTTCATGACAAAAATCCAAACAAAGTAAAGGAAAAAAAAAAAATACAATACTTTTTAAATTTAAACATAAAAGATACAGGTAAGAACAAAGAATAAGACAAAAAAGTCAAAAATTCAAGAAAGGATTGTTGTGGTTGTGTGGCTTAAGGTTGGTTGACTACACTAGGGTCCTAGGCCTATAGGTGGAATGCTCTCCGTGGGGGATCTTTATAAGGAGTAGAGTACTAGCCCATATTTATGCGAGTTTCGGAGAACGATACGGAAAACTCCGAACGGCTAGGTAGATGAGTGTGATCTGGGATCTAACTCGGCACTTCCCGTCTACCAGCTTTGAGCGCAGAAATTCAAGAAAGGAATGGTATTAATAAGTGACTTCACACTTCACTCCATCACCTCCAATAATGATTATCACAACAAAAACCAATAATTTTTGTTTCAAAACTATTAATGCTGCCATCTATTGGCAAACACAGAAAATATAAGAAAAATTAAAAGAGAGAATATTTAGCGTTCGATTGGTTGGTTGGTTGTAGGGTTTAAGGCCGATTGACTACGCTAGGATAATAGGCCTATAGGTGGAATGCCCGCCATGGGGGTCTTTCTAAGGGATTCTAACCCGTATTTAAGTGAGTTTCGGAAAAATCCACGGAAAACTTCGAACGGCTAGGTCCATAAGTGGGACCTGGGGTCGAACCCGGCACTTTCCATCTACTAGCTTTAGCCCAGACCCGCTCGGCCGCATGTAGCGTTCGAAACCAAACTTGATGCTGGTGTTGGGTTAAGGCCAGTTGACTACAATTAGGGACCTGGGCCTAAAAGGAGATGCCCTCTGCGAGGAATCTTCTTTATAAGGGGTCCTAGCTCGTATTTATGCAAGTTTCGTAGAAAACCATAAAAAATAAATAAATAAATAAATAAATAAAAATAAGTAAATAAAAATAAATAATAATAATAATAATAATAAAGATTTATTTGTAACACAGCGTTTTATCTTAGTTTTTTCTTAGAACAGGTTAAAAAAAAAAGGGGGGGGGTGATTTGCCTAAAAAAAATTATAAATGTAAATTTATTAATATATACTAGCAAACCTGTGCGAATTTTTCTCACTTTATTTATTTGTTTTCTCTTTATTAACATTTAAAACTTGAAACTCATAAATCTTATACAAATTTTCCCACCCGATTTGAATTGTAATTCACCAGAAGTCAAATTATTATTAGAACCAAATTATTATTGTGCGTTGGTGAAAGCAAAACCATTCCAAAAAAGGTTTCAAAATAAAATTCATGTTTGACGACCCAATTTTCACACTTGCGCAGGCAGTACAGTTTTAGTATAAGGCCCCCATGGCGACTTTTTTTTAGTATAGAACCCCTATGAAAATTTTTGTTGCCCTGTTGGCGATGCATAAAAAAAAAAAAAAAAAAAAAAAAAAAAAAAAAAAACTGGTACCTATTTTGATTATACTTTTGATTATTGCGTTTTTTAGTCAATATTTGACAATAATTCATATTCTGTTTATATATTTAAAGTATTGCTAGCTTTAAAATGACGCGTGCAAAGTTTGTAAAGAAGCAACTTTTAAAATGCATTTTCCCATAAAATGATCTCATCAGACAAATGTCGTAATTTTTTTCGATTAAATCATTGAACTATGTCGCATGCTTAAATATTGCGATAAATATTATTTTTTATCCTTGCGTATTTTATTAAATATGTCACTATCGTATCGCTTCAACAAAATTTAGTCGTAACTGGACCACGTTAGCGAAATATTATATAGGTCATATGTCAAGCTCTCTTTTTAAAAGAATTAAAAATAAAATTATCCTGAAAATTATTATTTTTTGTTTTTATTATTCGTTAATGAACCTCTCTATTAATCACAGAAAAAAAAATGAAACATATATACTAAAAGAGTTGAAGACCGGAAAATACTTAAAGAAAAACGTCTATATTTCAAAACCAAGAATTTGATTAGAAAAACCGCAAAGGACGTAAATATTAACTATGATAAAACAGTCTTCAAATTAAACTTACTTTAGGACCAGCAATTGCTGTTCCATAGTCAGTATCATCATCTGATCCACGGTACAAAAGACCAGGTGGGCCCGGTGGTCCTGGTAGGCCTAAACCTGGTGGACCTGGATCACCCTGCAAAAGCATCAAAACAGTAAATTAAACTTAAAATATCACTTCAGAGCAACAGTGAATTATAAATTATAGATTCTATAAAATTATTGAAGAAAGCAAGACAAAGCATTTTTATTATGTGCAATTAGTACAGTTTTAAAAAATCAAAATTTAAGCATTTATGAATATTTGTAATTGTTAATTTGTTAATTTAATTTATAAATTTATGAAGTATGGATATTATAAACTAAATATATATTAACTCATATGATATCAGAAAAAAAAAAAAAAAAAAAAAAACATTTTGTGATTTAATGTTAAATAATGCGTCACCACTTTTTCATTGCTAATACCAGAACGTACGTTCTCAAATAAGTTTTGAATGCAACCTCATGAGTAATTTTTTTTTTTTTTTTGTTTTTTTTTTTTGTTAGTTGTGACTTGGTTTTTCGGATCTTATAGTGATGATTCTTTTCTTAAATTCAATTAAAAACACACGTAATTAGTATCTCATTTTCTATACTTCTGAACTTTACTGCAATGTAACAAAAAACCAAAGAACTTACTTCAGATACACTATTTGTGCTGAACCTCACTGCTATTATTTTCGTTCTTATATGTAAATAAATAAATCAATTTTTATTTCATCTTCTAATGTTGCATATTCTTCTCTACTTATAATAAAGCAAAGGGTTTACAATTTAAATAGTATTTAATTAAATAATATCGATTTAAATAGTATTTAATTTCGTGGCATTTTTGTTATTCTAAACACATGTCTTATGAATGATCAGAGATAGCTATTTTTCCTTCTATAAAAAATAGCTAGATCCCTTTTCTTTTATAAAAAAAATAGCTATCACTTAAGTACATATTAGGTGACTATCTAACTGGGATAAAAAATGCTTTTTCATTAATCTTATAATTTTAAACTAATTTTAATAAAAATTGCAATTTGGCCATGAAATACCAACTAAATCTTCAGAATACGTTTAAAATTGAGAAGTTTTAACAATTAGATATTTATTTAAATGTATTTTTCTGGCTGACTGCTTTCTCCAAATGATGTGTATTTCCACTCATCTCCACGACGGCATTCGAAATATTTTGACAAGGAGGACATATAAATGACATCGTGAGGGTCGTAAACAGCGAAGTATTGCCTCAATTTTTTAAAAAATTTCGGAATGTGCCTAACTATATGGCCTCATCAAATGCAATCATCTTTTTGAGTGAAAAATAATAAGTTTTACAATTTAAATAGTATTTAATCATCATAATGCAGGTCGGAAAACGCTGTCGAAGGCAATGGGAACTCGAGACAAATTTTACGAGATTTCAATGGTATTTTTCCTTCAAAGCAAATATATTTTATTTTATTTTATTTTATTTTACTTAAGTCGTTATTTTAATAAAGTATTTCAGTTTTTGGACTGAAATTTAAAGTGATTCTTTTAAATATAAAAGCAGACTAAGCTCACTAGTGTGTAATAAAAATTATTCCATAAAATACTTTTGAAGAAACTTAATATCGCTGGTGTGAAGCATACTCCTGCTAAATTGAATACGATGATTAAGGAGTTAATATCGAATCGACCATAAGATAGTTTTTGTTACAAACATGGATTAAATAGGCATTAACTACGACGCTCTTTCCTTAACCATAATTATTTGAGGTTAACATTTCGAATTTCTTAAGCTTTCACGATATCATTTTCAGTTATAAATGTAAAAAAATTCAAATATTCTTATTCAAATGCAAGTAATAAAATAGTGAAATTCATTTTGAAAAAGAAATCATTTTTCAAAAAATATTATCAAAGCAAAACAGATCTCATAGATCAGATGGGTAAGCTTATATATATATGTACAAAATAATTGGTTAGTACGTCACACTATAATTTGACGGACCATTCTACTATTCACGTAGATGCCATATAAATACTAAATTCTAAGACATAGATATTAAAGTAACTATTTTTTTTTTTTTTTTTTTTTCAATTTTGTGTTCTTGATAGAATGGTTCTTTGAAGTTTAAGCTGCTATTTTTACAGAAAATCTCAAAACAATGCTTGATTCTGTAAGTGTAGTTCTCAAATTAATATTTTTATGCATAAAGTTCACTTTATAAAAATATAAAAGAAAGTTTCACTTACTAAATAAATTAAATATATGTATAAAATAAAAAAATATATAAATAACACTCTATAATTAATTATGCTGTTAAAACCTTTTTTAAAGTTTTCAACCATACATTATAGACAGACTCAAAAAACTACTATACACATTAAAATTTAACGGTGAAAGATAGTTCTATTACGGTTAGCATTTGACTAAAAGTGATGAAATAAAGAGTACATATCTGCTTGAGTAGCGTAAAGCAAATGGTGGAAAGTTGGAATTTAAAATACAGGCACCACAAAATAGCATCATTTCTATTCTCAAAAGAATTATTTGTTATTATTCTTAAAGGAGAAATAGCTTCGATTAAGTCCTCATTGACTAATTTCCGAAGTAATTACGTCTGATTTAATAAAATGATGACTTCCCCCTAAGCATTATAAGTTAGTTTTTCATCATTTATCATACGCAGACGATCGAAAAATTATTCGATAATGATGGTCAGAACTAGAAGAAAGTAGACATTAACGTATAAATCATAACAGACAGAATGGCGTGCTTCGTTCATTAAAGCCTTCTAATGTTTCTCTAATTAAGGCTGTTTGTGAGCATTTAATTCCGTTCACAAAAAAGCCGACAAAAGATTGGGATTCATATCTGAGAAAGTAAGTAAAGGAATTTTTGTTCGAATCATAGCTGCTTTGTTCATGAAACACATCATTAAAGTTGAAAAGCATTAATGGTTCATACTTATTTGTTTGTTAGCCGCATAGAGACTCCTCCCAAAAATTCAATAAGAGAAATATGTGTTTCTAATTAGCTCATTCTAATTTAAATTCCTTTACTAAAAGTTAATTTTAAAGTGAAAAGTTGCTTTGTTTTACGTTAGTATAAAAATAATAAATTATCAACTAATTCCAATTACATTAAAGTAACTAGAAGAACGATCGTCGCTTGTGAATTTTTACTTTCTTCTATAATTTCATAAGAAGAAAGTACTGGATTTCTAAAAATCTTCAACTTTCAGTTTTTGACAGTTTTATACATTTTAACCCTTTGCGGCGCAAGACAATTCGGATCGTTTAATTTATACTGCCACCGGAATTCATGAACTAAATTAAACTAAAAGAAATTTTAAATTTTAAGGTTAAAAAAACTGGCCTTTTCTGATATATTAAAAACGTAAGTTTTTTTTAAAAATTTTCTGGGATGAATTTTTGCAGTTGGGAAGTGAAATTAGGTGGTATAAAATATATACCACCGCCCCTGAAAGGGTTAAGAGTTTCTTAAGCGGCAATCATTTAGACAATATTTGTTAATGACGATATTAGAAAGATAGCTAGATTGTTTTTTGATGTCCAAATAAACATAAAATGGAAGTTCCGTGTACATCATTAGAGCCAGTTTTCTTAAAAAGCGAATACTAATAAATATATAATCAAGAATTGACCATTTAATAACACAAGATCACAATACATACGATTAAATTTATTTATTTGTTACTCTGAGTTTAAAGTCCCCTTTTTTAATTTAAACTACTTGTATTCTTTTTTTTTTATTTTTTTTATTTAGTAAACGTTGGAAAATTAAACGAATTCAAATTTAGACACTTTAAAACTGTACGGTGTTTTCTTTCTTTCCTTCTTTTTTTTTTTTTTTTTGTAAAAGCAAAAGGAAGACCACTGACTCACCATTAATTGCAATTTTAAAGTGTACATGCTGACATATAGCCATATAGAAAATTCTAGAAGAGGTATAACAGATAAGTGCCATCTGTCATCCAATATACACCTCAAAGCAATGGGCATAGTCTTTTGTAATGTGTATCTTATACAACAAGTTTGATGCATTTATATACTATAGAAGCTAAGACATACTCTTCAGGTAAACTGGAAATATTGCAGCATAAAACCGGTACCTGTCATCCCACATGCACCCAAATGGAATCAGAATAGTTTTTCATAATATTAATCTTATGTACCAAGTTGATGCATTCATATGTCATAGAAACTGTGATAATGCCTTCCGGTAGACTGGATAACATTATAGCGCAGTAGCGTCACCTGATGACCGATATGCGCCACCATGAAATCTGAGATATAGCCTTCCCTTAATATCGAAATATTTCAGCATAATAGCTCTGGTTGTTGGGGGCGATCGATATATTTCACAATCTAATAAGCTCTAATTTAAGTCAAAATCTAACCAAAGATGAAATTTTGTTTAATTACTTCAGTTAGTTCGTATTAAAATGTCCACAAAATTTTGGTAATACACAGACACGCACACAAAAAGACATACAGGCAGACATTTCTTAAAAATGTTCATATCGTGTTCAGGACATCTCCGTACACTTAAATCCATCGAAAATCGGAGGTATAAAATGCCATGAATCCACTACTCTTTTGTTATATACTCTAAGCGACAAAAAAAAAAAAAAACGCACTTGCATATTTTCTATTTTTTCTTCTGTAATCGCTAATTTTATTGTTTCAAAAGTACATTTTTGAACAGATTTTATAACGTTGTGTTCCGCGTGCAATTTAGGATTGAGCCAAGTGTTGAAAACAAGATGCAATTGTTCGGAAAATTGTAATTTTAGAAAATATTTCCAAAATGGCAAGAATAAGGCAATTAACGATACCACAAACAAAGAGCGAAAAAAAAAAAAAATAATAATAATAATAATAATAATACGTGGGATGTCAAACTGATAAAATGTTAACAAAATATTAGTGATATGGTTTTAAGCAAGATACAATATTTTTTGGCTGTTTAAACTGCCCATTTGTCCTTAGGCGGCCACGTTACTCATCCAGTTGAGATGACCGCAAGTTAAAAAGCCAGCGCTTAAAAAATCAGTTTATATTACATTTAGAACATAGCAGGGATTCAGAAGAAAGTATTTAGTAACGTTATTTATCTAAATGCAGAGAAATAACAATTAAACAAAGCAGGTTTAATTGCGAGAAAATCGGAAAAAAAAATTCATTCTTAACCGAAAGAATTAGAAAACACAATAGAGGGTTAAAAAAAAAAAAATAAAGAAAATTATCAATTAATTATTGGGCTGAAGTTGTTCTCTCAGATGAGTCAAGTTTAACTTACTTCGAACTGACAGAAACAAGCAGATCTGATCACGAAAATGTGACTGACTTAATGAAAATCGCACTCTTAAAACAATAACATATTCCCCGTACATTACGATACGAAAATGCATAATTTTTTGGTGAGTCTGGCAAATTTTCATGTTTAAGGGGATCAATTAACCCGAAATAAAACCTGGCCATTAAAAAATTGATACCTGACCGACTACTTTGGGGGTATTTCAGACTCTTCCATAATCAGCATTTCAAGATGATAATGCATCTAGTTATATGGCACTTGTGATACATTTATATGATTCAAGTTGTTAAAATTACTTATCCATTCCCATGAGTATCTATAATTTTGTAAGTTATCATAACTTTTTTTACTTAAAATTAAATCCCACAAAGAATATCTCAGGATTTCTTCTTTATTAGACCTGGAAATTGTCCTAATCTCAATCCGCTCGAAAATATTTAGTCTATAAAAGAGGGTGGGGATTAGAATTTGTAGCCTATAACTTTGAAAGAACTAGAAAAAAATATTTATGACCTTTGGCACAGTGAAATTTTTTAGTTTCATGTTACAAAACTTTAAAATACTATGTCATTGCGCATTACAGCAGTAATTCCATATAAAGGAGGAATTATCCAATCCAGAATACATATTTTTATTAAATAATTGTTTAGATCTAACAAACAAATAGTTTTATTTCATACATTAAAATAGCACTTGTTTATTTGATACAATAAATCATGATTGAACAGAAAGTATATGTTTATTATATTACATTTAAAAAGAAAATTTTATGTAGATTTTTATTAAATAATTCGTAGAGTGCAATAAAACGAATTATTAAATCGAAAATGTACATAGGTATCATGTTATGACTTCCGTATTATACAAACATAAAAATTTTATTTGTTGCAATCATTAGTTTCTAAATTATTACAAACCCAAAAGGTATAAGTCAATTTTTCTGCAGTATGGCTTTTTTTTTTTTTTTTTTTTTTTTTTTTTTTTTGTCGCTTAGTGTATATTGAAGAAAGTAAAAAGTTACTAAAGTACAGGGTTCCGAGAAGTATCTTTACACTTTCAAAAAAATCATAAAAAATAAAGTAACAAAGATATAAATTTACCATTTATCGTATTCAATGCAAAAATTATCAGTTTTACACAGAAAATATTCAGAACAATTCGATGTGTGCGCCATTAATAGCACGCAAAACATTCAATCGGTAATAGATTTCTAACCTTGTTCTCTGCAGCATTGCAGAATCGACAGTCTCTAAAGCTGCAGTAATTCGAGCTTTCAGTTCGGTGGTGTCAGCAATTGAACATTGGTACACAATGTTTTTTACGTACACAATGATTTTCAAATCCCCAAATTCGGGGTATTGTGCTTATTAACAAGTCCCGATACCTGAAAAGTCGCTTCGTCCGAAAACATTACATGTTCCAGAAAATTTTCATCATCATCCATTTTTACTTTCTCTTACCCATAAGGTAGAGAAAGTATTGTTTTTGGGTCAAATTTTCGAATGCGAGTTTTTGTTATATTTACATGTTCTGAAGTCCCCTGAATACAAAAATCATGTTTTTAGCAAATGGTCTGTGTGTGTGTGTGTGTCTGTCTGTTATCAGCATATCTCAAAAACAAATTATGGCAGAAAGTTCAAACTTGGTATTCTAAATGTGTATCATAAAGGGATGCTACAGTAAGCTTTTCGTTAATATCTAGCAAATGGTTCGTGTACAGGGCAATTAAGAGAATTCTAATACATTACGCCTATGGGGGAAATTGCAGATTAGTAGAGTTTAACGTCTATAGACGGCACTAAACCAAATGAAACGAATATATATTTTTTGTAATAGAGATAGTCAACTGGGAAAAAAAATTGTGTATGTAGGAGCCTTGCCTGCCCCCCTGGGGGAGGGAAGTTCCCCTCGAGGGGAGTAAATTTTCATGATGGGTATCTTTCAAAAGAGCTCGCCAATACCTTTAAAACGAATGGTTTAACCCTCGATCTGCGATAATTTAAAACAAAGTTATCGATTTTTTTTTTATTTTTTTTTTTTTACTTTTAACGAAAGAAAAAAAACTTTATTTTTTATTTATTTATTTATTTTTTAATATTGAGAATAAAATGGACTTTTTTTTGGATATTTGGTGTTATACTACTTCTCTAAAATGGAAATCATCTGCATTATCATAAAAGATAATTTTTTTAAATAATAATTTTATTAAATTATTTTTTAAAAACAGACTTATTTCTTAATAACCGAATTAAATTCTATATAAATGTAGGTGCATTAATGAAACCTCACACAGAACCAATTATCATATTAAAATCTCCCGAAGCCTAATTTGAATAGTTTAACATAGGTTTACATAACATCGTTATCTTACCTAATCTCCAACCTGTATTTATAGTATTAAATTTCAGGGTAAGAGAAAGTCGTGTGAGTGACACACCAGATTATTTTAACTTCTCGGCTACAAAACCTTAGTTACAGAAAACTTTGATAATTTTTGCATTGTAAGTTTATATCTTTGTTACTTTATTTTTTATGACTTTTTGAAAGTGTAAAGATACTTCCTGGACACCCTGTAGAAAAAAAAAAAAAAAAAAAAAAAGTGTAATCTAATTCGTAATCTTTTTTTTTTTTTTTTTTTTTACTTAACAAACATATTTCAATAAGTTTTATTAGAAAATTCGCTTTATTTTTCACTGCTACGTTAAATCTCATCCATAAATTAAATATTACATATACTTTTTATAAGCCTTTAATATACATTCTGTAATGATCAATAAATTTAGAAGATAAAACTGATATCGAGTATAAGAAAAACAAAACGTATAAATTGGGCTCCTGATTATAATCATCCAGTCATTAATATTGCGATGCACACAAAGATTGATATCTCCATAGGATTTAAGTGCAGCTAATTGCAATTTATTATTAAGTTTTTTTTTTTTTTTTTTTTGAGAAAAGGGCTCGCAGATTACGATTAGAAATAGTGTTTGCTTTCTTTATCACAATAAGCTGCAGAAGTCTTTAGAAAACCTATACCTAGATTAGAAAACATTTGATTCATTGATCAGAGGTTCCAAAGCACACGCACACATAAATTGTTGGTTTATAGTAAATTTATATAATTATTTTGTAGTAGATTTTAAACAGATTGCAATCTAAGAAGACAAATTTTTTAATAACTGATTAAAATAAAACTGATTGGAACTTTATTTTAAACTACTTGATTACTACATCATTATTATCGGTTTCTTATTTGGTCTCTCATTTTTTATATAAAGCTGTCATTTAAAATTATTGGTTTGGATATTAACCGAAAGAATTATAATATATTATGAAGGTTTTAGTTGCAGGAAGAACATAAAGGTTTTTGTGCTGATTATAGGGAAAAAATAGAAACTATTACATATTAAAGAAACTATTACACAGTTTCTGGCAGCAGATAATTACTATTATACAAAATAAATATGAATGCGCAATCTACTTAAAAATGAATATCTTAAAACAGCGATCTAAATTACTTCATGTGGACAATTTAACCCCTTAACGCGCGCTGTCCTCGCTACGAGGATGCAAAATTTAAGATCCAGCTAAAAAATTCATCCCGGAAAATTTTTAGCAAAAATTTACGTTTATAACATATCAGAAAAGGCCAGTTTTTTTTAACGTTAAAATTTAAAATTTCTTCTAGTTTAATTTAGTTCATGAATTCCGGTGGCAGTATAATTTAAATGATCCGAATTGTCTTGCGCCGCAAAGGGTTTTAACGATAAAGTTGTATTTTACATATAAAATTGAATATATATATATATATATATATTTATATATATTTCTGTTTTAAAGACGATTTACTAATTATTGCAGAGATAAAAAATTTAGGAATTGTTTAACGCTATCATTTCATATTATTTAGAACATTCGAGAAAAATCGTTTGCTCGAATCTTCCAGGGAAGAATTTGGCGCACAACCTAGCAATAAAAGTCTTATAGAAATCTGCTAAGGTTCACACCATTTCGCCCTTTATTATTATTATTATTTTTAACTTTAACTCATCTTTCAAACTGAGAATTAATTTCTCCCACAACGATAACCCACTATAAAATGATACAATTGGCTACTAAAAAACGATGAGGGTCCATAAGGGGGCTTCTTTGGCCCTGAAATTGAGGAAAATATCAGATTGATCACACGTGTCAAATTTATGCTTTTAATTATTTTAGAACATGTAAATTTTAAGTTTCAATCAATTTCAATCAATACTTTTTATATTATTCTAATAATTATATGTTCCCAAGGGCACTAAGGTTAACAATTTTGTATTTTTGGCCAAAATTCCTCATTGTTTTGAGATTTGACCTGCTTTTTTTATATGAACGCAAAAGAGCGAATCTTTTTTATCGAAATATATTATGAAGTACACTGTGATGTAAATTATAGGAAAGATAAAACTGTTGCTCCACTGTGCTCACATAAAAAAAGTTAAAATTGTAAGAAATACTCAACATTGGTTATAGTGAATACGTTGCGCGCGCTCTACCACTTCACACTGGTTTGAAAGAGATGAAATCGAACCTATCTAATAAAATTCTATTAAAAAATCTCACTTTTGTCATACTAAATATTTAAGTCTTTTTTTATCTGTAGTGTTTATATCTTAAACAATATTAACACTTGCAGTGCGGAGAGTAGAATCTCCGACATACCGAAATGTGTAACTCCGTCTACAGCGTTCTTTCGAATACGTATACTACAATATTTCTTAACCCCTTGACTGCCTTTGGAAAGAGGAAGACTAAAATGCTGTTTTCACTGCACAATTGTTTCAATGTACTAAAATAATGCTCATTACAACTTGAGATTAAAAATGTAACTGTGCACACGATTATAATCCTTATAGCTATTATCCAAGACTTTCAAATTTTAAAAAGCAACTAAATTTTCTAATTATATAATTCTAAGTGTATTGTAGAAAAAAGAACAGCGCAGTGGACGGATATATTCGTTAAATTCGTATATATTCGTATTATTTAATTAAGATGAGTAAGAATATACACAAAATTTGTCTTTCTACATTTAATGTCATACAAATACTTTGATTAGAAATAGTATATGTATAATCTACATTCCTTTGTAATATAAAGATGGATACAGAAAATCCTTAACTATTATGCCCATACGCAGAGCTTATATTTAACATCATGCAATAATGACCATGAGAGTCTATGCATTGACACTGTTATATCATGTTATATCATATTACATATCAGTTATACTGAACTTTTGGAGCTAATTCGCATCATTTATTGTTTATAGTGGTCTAACCCTTCGTATAATAAAATGGGAACTTGAAATTCCCTAGGACTGAAAAACCCTCTTATGAACCCTCATCCTTTGGTCGAACAAATTACGAAATCTGTTAAAAATTCGGATGCTTTAACCAATAACAATAAATTATATTAACACATTATTATGCAAACACATTATTATATTAAATGCAAACACATTCATTTCTCTTCTCTATATTATAGAAATCTTACAACAATAGGTTTCTGTGAAGAATGGAACAGTGTTTCTGTTAAGCAGTGACAATTTACAAAATATTATAGTACATAGCTGCCAATCTAATCCGGAGGATTGTTAGTACCCGCCCTTTTTCCCCCACCGTTTACTTTTTAGAGCAATTCTCTTTAAAGGTATTCTCGATGAAATAAGAAGAAAAGTATTCTAAAAAAGACTGGTGTGAAAATAAAGAAGGTAAATCCAGTAAGCTAGAGGTATTAACAATCCTCTGGATTATCAATAAGGATGCTGGCAGCTCTGATAATACTTTATACACTCACAGATGTAACCTACGGAAGTTTACTGTAAATGATTTAATTTTTATTTTTCGAATCAAATAAAATTAGTAATCAAATAAGATCAAGTAAATTAAAAATTAATTATATAATATATTTATTTACAACTATACTGCCTAGAGCCCCTAAATAAAATAATAGGCCGGCGCATCACCGCCATTTTTTTGCCTCCGAAGAGGACAGCATTCCCGCTTGGCGTCCTTATCGCTTCCCTAATGATTTTAAGAAATCTTGATCTGAAGCTAATCCGGTCACGATAAGAGCAATAAGCAACAATAATATTCCTAAAAACACATTTTTTTCACAGTACATTCTCAGGATGTCATTTTATTCTGAGGATATCCTATGGATGTACGATGTGTTGTTAGGGCGGTTTCTGTTTCTTTTACAAAATGTCGCCAAAACTCAAATGCACAGTAATAGAAGGTCTATGAACACTTTATATTCACTTCTTGAATGATTATAGCAGTTTATCGCTAAACAAACTTCCATATCATGATTTACTTAGCTAAAATTATGAAATATAATAAAGTAAGTTACTCTAAAGTAACGTAAGACGAGAAAAAAAAATGTTTGTGGTTTGTTTATCAGAGAAACGCGCTGGGTACATGTGGCAACCCTAAGGCAACAAAATGCCTGATGCGCCAGCTCGTATATATAGGAGCCTTAGTACTGCCTAATTCATTTTAGTTCTCCATCAGACTTCATGGGAAACACATTCGTGAATATTTTAGGCTTCAGTTTTTTTACATTTTGACATGTTTTGGGGTTAAATTAATCTGAAAATCATAAAATCGATGTGGTGCTCGTCTGTAGTTAATGAGTTAGTTCTCCAGTAATATAGACAGTATCTCAATAACAAGTAATCATAAATAAGTCGGAGAAGTTTGAAAATATCATTTATAATATTGGTCAGAAACTAAATAATTTTCAACATTCTACTTTGAAAACGTCGTAACCTTTCTTAATATTAAGGTTTTCTTAACATGCTACAATATGGAAAACTTTTCCATAAACTTACATTACGATGACTAATGCATTAAAAATATTATGAAATTGCATGAAAAATACGAAACTGACCCTAAAAATTAATCAGAAAAATAGCTTAAAGTATCGAACCGGAGCTGGAGAACCTAGTGGGTGGAATATTTCCGTTTTGATCGGAAATGGCTTCAGTCGAATTCATTAGTTGTACCAATCAGTCGAATTCATCAGCCTAGCAATTTATGGGAATAAATACTTGATGAGGAACCGAGAAGAGTTCAATTATGCCAACCAGGTTTTTAGAAATGATGATCAAAACTGTATGATGATTGATCTTACTTTTTCTCCCGGTTCTCCTTTGTGTCCCGGTAGTCCTGGTACTCCGTCACGACCATCTACACCTTGGTCTCCTTTCTCTCCGGGGTAGCCAGCTACACCCTAAAACAAAATTGTTGAATTTAAAGAAAATAACGGTTGAAAAATGGAAGTATATATAAATGAAGGCAACTGTTTTTCTTGCGAACAAAACACTTACGAATTTTTGTCTCTAAAAGACAGATGTATTAGTTGATTATAAGCGAACAATACTTGCAAGAGAAACTAAGATTAAAACCTACTTATTCAATAAAAAACACAGTTTTTTTTTACTTTAAATTCAAAAAAGATTTTCTTTCATAACTTTAACAATAACTAAGTTATTTCTTTTACCTATAGAATTATTGGTTAGAATTGTATGGTACTAAATTTAACAATAAAATTATAGTATTAGAAGACAAAAGTACAGTTTTTTTTCTTTGTACTCCAAGTTAAATACGATACTCATTTTAAAACACTTGCAGTAACGAAACAATTTCTTTAAATCATATCACTAACTGTCAGGATCGAATGGTACTACATTTAATTTTAAAATAATAAAATAAACGACTAAAGTTTTTTTTTTTTTTTAACTTTAATATATATGTATATTATATAACACTTGATATGCTTTATAACTATTTAACAGTAATGAAGCTATTTATTTACTCATACCTACAATGATCAAGATCAAATAGAGCTAAATTTAATTGTAGATTTATAGGAAAGGCGATTATTATAGAAAAAATTATTGAAAAATTTATTCTGAAGGGGATTCATAATAGTGATTAAAGATAAAGAAATGAGAGTCTTTATTAGACGAGAAGTAGCTAACCCTCGTCGATAGCCTCAGGACCCCTGTGTCTACCGTTTTCGAGGTTCGGTTTCTTTTTCTTGTGTATTTTTACTTTAATTTTTCGCTGGTTTAGTCTTTTATTTATTTATTTACTTTTCACACACTTGTGATTGTGCGTTTTTTTTTTCGTTCTCATCTAATGCTATTTTCTATGGATTTTTGCCTTTACCATAAATTGATAAAGAAATGAATATTATGACTGTTACCTGATCTCCCTTTTCTCCTTTAGGTCCAGGACTTCCTCTGTCCCCTTTCTCTCCTTGATAGCCTCTCTCTCCTCTTAGGCCAGGTGGACCTGGTAGGCCGGGTGGCCCTTGTACTCCTGGGGCACCTGGCCGACCAACATACGGACCGAAAGGACCATCGCCCGAGCCAGGGAATCGAAACTCTGTGCCTGATCCATAGGAACCATCCAGCTGTAATCAAAATAAAAACACATAGTAAAGAAAATTCGCTGTAACTGGAGACATGATAACGATGTGTAATTTTATAAAGCTTGAAAAAAGAATATCTAAGTTTTCATTTTATTGAATTGTGCATAATTTAATGTTCCTTTAATCGTGCAGAGTAAACTGAAATATACTTTAGAAGATAATGAATAAATGAATAGTTATACTAGGATTTAACTGAAAAAATCCTTTTTCGTAATATTAGGCGAATCATAAAATAATACGTCTGAATTATTTTATGATTAAAGACAAATTTGTAAATTAGTGTACAGGCACAATGTAATAATGTGAATGAAAATTTGATGTATTACATAATGTAGTGACATAAATCAATGATATGAACATGCATTAAAAAAAAAAAAATCTATATAGTTATGTGATATGCGTGCACTCGCATGATTTTTCCATTTAATGGCAGTGACACTGTTAAAAAAAAAAAAAAAAAAAAAAAAAGTGTTATATTACTGAAAATATCTGGAAGCAGAATGTTCGGAAAACATCCGTATGCTTTGGAAAAAGCACATTGGCAGAAATTTTTCGTGACAGAACAATACAGAAAATATTCTTACACGATTTTTTTTTTTTTTTGTTTGTTTTTCGTAGGACACAATGTAAAAGGAAACTCACATAATTCTCCAGTTCGACCAGCCAGGATCAATTCAGCGTTCATTGCATAATAAGGTACGACTCTACCTCCCAGCCACATAAACACATATTCAGCGGTTACTTAGCACTTCCTAATTATTTTTGAACAAGACATACACTGGATAAAATCTGTATCAATGTGATTACAGATTTTACCTATTCACAAAAAATATGTGTCCTTTGACTAATTAAGATTTGATTTTAAATTAGATTTCTGCAGTTTTAATAAAGAAGCATCACAAAACTGGCGTGCCAGTTTTGTGATGCTTCTTTATTAAATTTATTGCATTTTATGGTGTTTATTCAAAGTTTGTAAGTAATAATTCTGCAGTTTTAGTTAACAGAAATTTCCTGTAGGAAAAGTACAGAAACTTTCAGTTTTGTAACAGTATTTTTCGCAGTGCAGATATTATTTGCATCTCTATACGTGGGTTTTCTAAATGTTTCAAAACAATTTCCCTTATTTTGATAATTGATGCAAGAGATATAGTGGGTATATCATACAGTGATATCTTCCAGCAGTTATACAAGTCTCAGCTATAACAAATGAGATTATAGTCCAACTTTCACAGTATGGCAAATGAATTTGGAATATTTTTTTTTTTCTAATGAAAGCCGTAGATTAGAAAATGTTAATATAGTGTCCAAACCAACGAATTACAGATGTATGTTTTCACTACTCACGCAATATCTGTAATAAAATCTTATTTAAATCTGAAGAATAATTTAATAAATATGTCTAGAAACCTCGAGGAAAATATATCCAAATGACCTAAACAAATTGTGATGGCATGTTTCTGAATCATCCTTAGAGAAAGGCGACCAAATGTCCCCACTTTGTGGGGTCAGTCCTCGCTTTTTGTAATTTGGTTTCTTTACTACTGCTTAAATTTGTTTTCCAAATAAAGCTTTTGTCGCAATTTATAATTCAAAATCGATGATAGTGCACTTTTTTTAAGTATTGATTTCACCATCATTTCTTCATTTTAAATTGAAGACACCTCGCTGATTTGTCCCCACTTCTTCCTCTCTAAAATTTGGTCGCTTTATCTTAGGGGTATGCCTCAGACTGTCGCTAAATGTCGATAGCGCAGCGCTAGTACGAGGCAAAGCGCACACACTCACCCAAATGATCCAAGTAGGATCCAAAAATAAGATCATAAGAAGTCACACAGATAAGCGGTTTAGAATTAAGCATAACAAATGATATATTAAAGACAAATGTTTAGAAATTACTGCTTTGAATAAATCATTCAGTAGTTTTGGTGATTTATCCGCCTCTTTTCTCGTCACATCGGCCATGAAAATTTATAAATTTAATATAATAAATTACAAAGCAAAATAAGACAAATAGCAAAATTTACAGAATGGGATCAACAACAACAACAAAAAAAAAAAAAATCCAAGCATTATTTTTTTTTTTTTTTTGAGCTAATAACTACTTTTGAACATCTGTTTACAGAATTATAAATCAAAATAATTATGCTAACTTACATCGAACAGTGTTCCGTGTCCAGGAGCTATACCTGGTGGGCCCGGTGGTCCGGGCATACCACGTGGTCCTGGAGTTCCGGGAATGCCGTCAACACCTGACTCACCTTTTTGTCCTGGTAAGCCAGGTGGTCCTGGATTTCCTTGATCGCCCTGAGAAAAAAAAAATAAGAAAGTCAATAAGAGTTATTCCGTAGAATGAGATACCCATTACAAAAATAAAATAAAATAAATAAATAAATAAAAATCAAAATTTAATAGTACAACTGTTTTGCGACTCTTTTAATTTAATTCTTTAGTCGCCTATATTACATGGAGAAAAATGAATAATTACCTTTACCCCTGGATGTCCTGGAAGACCAGCTCCAGGAGGACCAGGTGGACCGGGATGCCCCTGTAAATGTTAAATTAGTAATCAGCCAATTAGTGCAGGGACATTATACTTATGAGTATATATATATATATATATATATATATATATATACATAAAATATGTGAAATCAATAATTAATTTATGTACAGACAGATATACAACGAAATCCGCTTATAATGGCGCTATCGGTAATGGCATTTTATGCGGTACTTTGCAGTTTTTCTATGAACAGTTTCTTCTTTTGAACAGTTTTCTATGAACAGTTTCTTTAGAAAATTTTCTTTTTTCTCTAGATTTTGGAGAACAAAGGTGGACTCAAAAATTACCAACTTTCATTAATAACAGAAACAAAGCGAGAATTAAATACAATATTCTTTAAAAAGCTGAGAAATAATTCAGAATAGGTCAATTGAAGAATTTTTCGAACTAGAAGTTTCAAACATCAATCCTACAGAGTAGACCCGTATTGGCCGAGGGGCCCCTTGAAGGAGATTTTTGTCCTCTTCAATCATTTAAAAAAAATTGTCATGAAATTTAATTATTCTGCCTTAAAAGTAAATAAAAATTAAAAATAAAATAAAATAAAATAAAATAAAGAGAGTTAACAAGGCTAAAGTTTGTAACTCCATTTACAAAAAATAGAAGGATTTTTGGATTTCTGTGAAGTACATTATCAACCCGCTTGAGCAGCAGCGAGAACAATTCTCAATGATGATTTTATACGTTTAAGGACACTATGATGATTCAGGGCGAATGCACCTTCAGCACTCTCTATTCATCGTCTTTTAAGATACTCTACAGGGACCTGCATCAAAGATTAAAATATATTCTACAATATTCTGCATTTACTCGAAGTTTGTAAGATTAGGATTAGTTGCTTTGCGTTTAATTTACTTATATTGAAGGAACAGTTAATTATCTGTCAAAAATTAATTAATATTGTTTATTAATTCCATTTTTCGGTACCTTTTGAAATTTCTCTCCAAACTCAGGAAAATTATACTTCTTCTTAGAGTGCAGAAACGCTCGCCGGATATAAAAATCAGTCGCTTAATAAAATCACTTTGGCACAGGACGAATGTGATTTTAATAAGCGCTGGGTACTGTATTAATTAAGTAAAATTCATTTTAACTTACCCTTTTTTGAGCTAATGTTGCTCCAGTTATTTCCTCTTCGATTTTAACAAACAAGCACTATTTAAAAATTTTTTTTCTCTTAAGTATCAAAGTATAAAAAGGAATCAAAAGGAATTTTTTTTTTTTTTTTTTTTTTTTTAATAATATTATTGTTCAATTAGTCAGCAAATAACCTGTTGTTATAATTTTCTTATAGATGGTGCACGGATTTCATACTATACTAGCAGGCTTTGCCCGCTTCGCTAGTCATTATATTGAATTTCAAACAATTCATTTGTTGTTTGTGTGTGTTGAGTACGCATAACCAATCGACATATCAAAAAATCGCTTTCCTGAGATAATTTGGAGCAGAGTTACTTTCACCCCCCCCCCCGCCTTTAAAGGAAGGAAAGAGGAAATTTCACGAAATCCCTTTATAATGCGTGTTGGGAAAGCATAACCAGCCCACGCATAAAAAATCGCCTAAGATAGTTCAGAGCAGAGTTGCGCATGGAAAAATGATTTCCCCCGCCCCCCACCCCAAGGGGGATATGGTGGAATTTTACAAAATCCCTTTGCAGTGTGTGTCTTGAGTACGCATAACCAATCTACAGATTAAAAAATTCGCTATCCTGAGATAATTTGGAGCACAGTAACACTTATAAGCGTGTTTTTGTCCCCCTCCCCGCCCTTAAAAGGGGAGAGGAGAAATTTCGTAAAATCCCTTTATAGTGCGTGTTGGGAACGCATAAACAACCCGCAATCTTACCGAGATAATTTGAAGCAAAGTTATGCTTGGAAACGTGTTTATTACACCCCCCTACCCCAAGGGAGAAAAAAAGGGGGGGGGTTTCGCAAGATCCCGTTAGAATGGGTGTTGGACACACGTAAATAAGCCACACACTAAAATTTGTGACCTTAGATCCTATAGATTTCCACGGAAGAATTTAGCGCTAAAAGAGGGGGTCGAATTTGCCACCTCATAACTCCCCCCCCCTCCTTTCCAATATCGAAAATCGGAAAAAAATCAAAAGTAAGTTTTTGCAAATACCTTCAAGAAGACGTTTGGCGTTATTTTTTTTTAAATATCTTTGAGCTATTATTGCTAGAATTTTACTCGAAAATCCATACATTGCTAAATTTCTCCCCGATAATCCTTTTAACCCCTTCTCCCCCCTTAAAAATCCAAAATTCCAAAATCGCAGAAATGATTTTTTTGTATTCAAGTCTAGTCTCCCCATCTGCAATTTCTTCACTGTGAAGTAATTTAGAGCCGAGTTATACTTATAAATGTGTTTTTGCCTTATGCGCCTCCGAAAATCTCATTTTTAACCCCCTACCCCCCGTTAAAAATCCAAAATTCCAAAATCGCAGAAAAGGATTTTTTTGTATTCAAGTCTAGTCTTCCCATCTGCATTTTTTTTCACCGTGAAGTAATTTGGAGCCGATTTATGCTTATAAAGGTGGTTTTTGCCTTCCGCCCCCACCTTCCGGGGGTAAACGGGGGGGGGGGGTGGTATTTCGCAAAATCCCGTCTTAGTGAGCGTCAGGGTCCTAAAATCAACCTGCTCACCAAAAATTGTGACTCTATCTCCTATAGGATCGTCACAGTCGTGTTGAGTCAGTGAATCAGTGAATCAGCGAGTTTACTCTTTTATATATATAGATAACAAGCAACATTAAAACTGCTTATATGTTTCGGAATACGAGAAAAGAAAGAATAAAAGCTAATAAATGGAAATCTCCATTTTAAATGTACAGTTATACGTCGAGAATAATTCAGTAATCAGTTTTTCATGTACAGTTATTGCATGATAAACTACTTTCAGAAATTGTAAGGAAGTATTGGTTTTGATTGACTACAAAAGGCTTTATTTATTTATTTATTTATATTTTTCTTTGCGAAAATTAAAGTAAATTTTAAGATTTAGCCATGGAAAGAGTTTATTGAAAGTTTGTAAGAACCTTGCAGAAATTCGTCTGATTACTAAGCATCAGGGCTGTGTTTAGGGTTAGGGGGCGTCACTCTGCGATCATGTTTTGCTCAATGAGGTTGATTAGAACAGAACCTATGACAGATTTCACACCATTATGTACATATACACTTGAACCGGGATTTGAGATCGAGAGTGTAAGCCATTCATCTACCATATGGGCCCTATACGTCAAGGAATGGCTTAGCTTTAAATTAGTATTATGAACTTTATAGTCAAAAATCAGTAAATTCGCACAAATAATTTCGTAAAAAAAAAAAAAGAAGACAGTTTTCTTACTATTAACGCATGGAAAATGAAAGACTTGTTTCACTCGTTCTCTCTTACCTGTTCACCTTTGATTCCAGGCTTTCCGTCCCTTCCTTTGATGGTGGCGATATTATCCAGCTGATTTAGAGATATGTTGCAGATGCAGGGACCGCCCACAGAAGCTTGGTGCAAAGTACCCGGTAGCCATTCCAGAGGAGTCTGAAAAGTGGATAAAAAATAAAGACACAATTCATTATGTAACTGCAAGGTTTTTATTTTTATTTTCCCCCCATCATTTAAAAGACTTGCCGCTTCTCGAATTACAAAACTAAATAACCCCTCTATTTTTAGATTGTATTCTAAATATGTTTGTGTGCTTCAAATTCAATAAAAGAAATATCAGATATATTATCATTACGATCTAAATACGCTGTTTTTGTCTACAAACCTTGACTTGTTTTAACTTTGAGTTTCTCCCCTTACAGCATTGCTAACATCAAATAAAGATTATTTTAAGTATTATGTTAAGTGAAAATGTACATATCTTTCGACAACAGTTGATCTTTAAAATAATTAATATTTTGTGGCCATCACAAAACTACGTACACTGAGAAAAAAAATATACCGCCTTCCTCTAGAATGAATAAGTGGCCATTTTCTAAAACCTTTAACTAGAAAAATAGATTTCCGAACTATGCGCTTAAGGCACGCCAATAAACTGAATAGACGAAATGGTCAAGAATTTCTTGTTTACACATTTCTAGATGGTGAAACAATATTCTGAATATTCCGAATATTCTGAATCTTTTGCATTGCGAGAAATTCTCGCTTGATTTTCTAGAATTGTATCATAAACCAAGATTATAGTTGCTGAAACCCGCCTCTTGTAGTCTCATTTATTTGCAGAGATTTTTAAACAACTTTGCCCTCGAGAATATAGAATTCTAATAGGGGCTTCTAGAACTCACTTTTCAAGGGGACTAGAATTTATAAGTATGACATGGAACTATTTTTTCTAGAGCTACAATTTAGATTCTAGATGTCAGTTACAGAATTTTTTCTCAGTGTATCTTCTAATTTTCTTATACAAATTCCCGCAGTGCAAATTATTTTTTTAAAATTATTATTAATCAAAATTATTTAACATGGTGAGTGCAGACGATTTTCAACTTAGAAAAATATGACTAATAAATGTTGAAATCAATTTTGTGCCCTACAGATGGTATCCGAAAGAAAGGCAATTTTCATATTTTATTTATTTATTTATTTATTTTTTAATGAAAGGGGGAAGGGGAGGAAAAAAAAAAGAAATCAAAATGGTATTTACGATTTGTTTTGAAAAATACTAATATAATATCACATTTTAAACTAGCTGTTGTATCCGTTCTGTGCACGCGGGAAATGCCAATAGAAACGTAAGGAGAATTCAAATTAAAATTACTACACACAAATAAGTCTAAAATTAAAGCAATATATTTATACAAACAAATGTGGATTATGATAAATAATGTGTATTCATAAATTTTAATAATTCATTGTTTGTATTTATCAACATAGTAAGCTTTAAATATTATAGAATAAAATTTTCTAATATAGGTCGAATTTAATGTCATCTGCACTTCTTTCAGGGATGGAACATGGGCGCAGAGCTCATACCACTGTCAATGTAGAAAATTTTCCTACTTCTTAAATCAACGATATTATAGGCAGAAAATTTCTTAAACAAATACCGGTATTAATTCTGCGCCCGTGTTCCATGCCTGTTCTTTTTAAACAGAAAGTTATATAAAAAAAAAAAAAAAAAAAAACTAAAATTTAAACTTTGAATCAACTGTTAAATAGAAGAACTTGTAAATACTTTCAAAACAAATGGTTAAATCATTGATCTATCTTTTAATCAAAGTTATCGTTTTAAATAATAATAATAATAATAATAATAATAATAATAATAATGCACATTTTTAAAAATACTGTTAATAGAGCATAAAATCGATTTTTTTTTTTTTTTTTTTTTTTTTTTTTTTTTTTGATATTTAGTGTTGTACTTCAATGAAAAAAAAAATCTACATTCATCATGTAAAATAATTTTAATGAATTATTTGTACTGAGTGGATCTGTACAGGAAAATGCGGAACAAAGTTCTTTGAGAGCCACAACATACTAGTGTATTTAGGCAAAAACAATACCTAGTATCGAACTGTGTTTGTGGAATATCATTGCATGAATTTTAACTTACTTAAATATTTTTATTGCCCCTTTATAATATATATATATATATATATATATTTTCCCTGTAATTAGTGAATTTTCTCACCGTACTGAAAATCTATACCTAGAGCTTATTTATTACCAAATATGATTAATGCTGTATTTGATATTTTTAAAACTGATATCTTTAATGTGTTCAATTTTATCTGCAACTTTATTAATTTTTTCTATATTCCATAGAAGAAAGTATTGGATTCGTAAAAATTTTCTACTTTTTCGGTGGATCTACATGTTTTGAAAGGTCCAAAACACGATTTCACCATTTTTAGAAAACGTCTGTCTATGTGTCTGTGACAAAAATTTTGTTTCAACTATATCTCAAGAACTACTGTTTAGAATTACATATAAATGTGTACAAAGTTGCACATTGACATACATTAATGCTTGTCAACATTTGGTGACAGTAGCTCAACATATGGCGCTGATATACAATAATTTCGCAGTTTCAGAGAAGACTATATTTCAGGAATTAATGCACAGAATCGCATATGAATTTATATATAGGTTCACCTTGATATAAATTAGTGCCTATTAACTTTTGTTGTTAATCGTTTAACAGGTGCTGCTATAAAGTAATTTCTGCAATTTACGAAAAGCTATATATCCCAGGTTGCATTGCGTATAATCGAACAAAATTTAATATCTGAAAAGGCCATTATAAGGCATTATTGATTCAATTTGGGTGCATAGCGGTCGACAGGTGGCGCTATACTTCAAATTTCCCTGGCGCATAATGTTGCTATTAACCAACATTGTTCATAAGGTGTTTGGGCTTGGTATAAAGACTGCATGAACTTTGTATAAAGACTGTGTGAAATTTGTACATTAACTATATGAACTTTGTAAACAGACTACCACTCGGCACCGGTCCTCTTCACTTTCATGCAACTTTGTCGCCTTTTGTCGCGGGAGAGCTCTGCTCTGGCGACCTTTGTAATTTTTTTTCTTTTTTCTTTTTTCTTTTCTTTCTTTCTTTCTTTCTTTCTTTTTTTTTTTTTGTTGTTGTTATTTGCTTATGCAATAAACAACGGGGGAGGCTTAACCTTTGGAGACGAGCTCTTTTGAATCTTCACAGTGGCTTTGGAGCCCCTCTCTAAAGGTTAGAAACGCTCAAAACCGCTGCATAGTGGTGAGCGGCCTCCTTCCGTCTTAGAATCTTAGAAGGATGTTATCTGCACGGTAAAAATTCACTTCTGTTGGAAATTTCGTGTAATAGTACTTCTCTGAGATGAAAATAGTCTGCGTTCATAATGGAAAAATAAAACTAAGTAAATAAATAAATAATTTGTAGTACATGAATTGGTAGAGAAAAATATAGAAGACAGTTTTGTGGTAGCCATAATATGCCAGTTTTTATTAGTTAGTTGATGCTATTTTCTGATTTTACTGAGCAATTATACGTAAAAATGTGAAATAACTGACTGGACATATTGAAAAAATTATTACTTGGCAGATTATTAGAATGATTTGAAGTCATTAGTATATTTCAGCAGAATATCTTTTAGTAACCTTAACAATATTTCTCGTGCTTAAATCTCATTAAACTGATGTCTCATGTCAAACTTTGGCTTTAGATCTAATAGCGAAAATTTAGCTGTTTTGATACCATTTAACAAATATTTTAGTTAAAGTAATAATAATAAAAACAAATAGGAAGCATTATTTGTAAGGTTTATTTTTATTTTTTAGTTTCACACTCGATATATTAATTTCGCATTAATTTCACATATTTAGATTTTATTAAAAAAATAAACATAAATAAAAAATAAAAAAGAGCTATTATGATATATCAGTGTGTTTCAAAAGTTAAAGCAGTAATATAACTTCTCATTTTCTTTTCCATTTCTATCTTTTTCATTTTTATTTTCTAACTCTTAAAGAAGTAAACATATGAACTTAAAATTTGAATTATACATTCGTTATAAAAGCATTAATTGAGTTTTATATTAAGTTTGATATCGGAAATAATTTGTAAACTGTTCTAAACACTTTATCTTTGTTTTTTATTTAAAAAAATATCGCGATCGAGGTAAAAGTAAGTGAATGATTTCAAAAAGGAAATTAAATGGAAGGTAGTGCAGAGAATGCATTACAATTAAGCAAAGATACACATACCTCCAAATGTAAAATTACATGCAGATATTTCTTCCTTTATTCACTTTTTTTTTTCTTTCACTTCTGTGACAGACTTTTTTTTTTTTTTTTAAATCGTAATTGTTAACTGTATGGACATCCCCGGAAAAAGATATTAATGAATACTTTTTATTACGAACACCTCATTTAAATTCCTTGTTCGCATTCATATTAAAAAAGAAAAAGAAAGAGTTATCCACATGTGTGTGTGTGTGTGTGTGAGAGAGAGAGAGAGAGAGAGAGAGGGGGGGGGGGAGATTAAGAAGGCAAGAATGACATATCTCAATCATGCACTTAAACTGAGAAACTAAGGACGGCAGACCCATTTAAAACAAAGTCTAAACTCATTTGGAAAAAGGACTGTTAGGTCGTTTCAAATAACACTCGAATTTGCACAACTTTATTTAAATATTTTCAAATCAAGGGTAATACGTTTGTTATAATAAAAATATTTCAATTCTTAGTACTTTAAAGTAGAAATAAACTAAATGAATGAACAATTTAAAACATTATAATTGATTTTAGATTAGTATTAGCTAATCTTACCTGGTCATCTCCTGATCCATAGTCGCCGGTATTCCACAAATCTGTACTTCCCAAAAAACCTGGACCACCCCCGCGTGGAGGTATGAAGATACATTCGCCCTAAAAATGAATAAAATAAGGCTTATTTACATTGAGTTAAGACCTAATATTAACATAATTCTTTAAAAGTCTTTTTCATTTTCTAATCATTTTAGTAGAGTTTTTATTTATTACTAATTATTTATTTATCTATTTATCTATTTATCTATTTATTGTTTTTTTCACAGTAAAATATAATTTTAAGGATATTTTATAAATTATAATGTACAGAATAAACCGCATTCACATTCCATTCATATCAGCATATTTCATCAATAGTTTAAAAAAGTAAATTGCTATCTACTACGAGTGAGCCAATAATTATTTGATTTCGATTAATGCAAGGTCTTTATAGACAAAAAGTTTAAAAAATAAACTGTTTTAAATGACGAGTTTTAACTTTTTAAAAGTTTATTAGAGCTATTAATTGCGTATAACGTTCACATTTAACGCCTATTGCAAGTCATATATTTAGTTTAAGACTGAAATCGTTTAAGTTTCAATTCATTTCCTAAACTTCGGTATCTAAATCGAAGTTACGGTTTTCTACAAGTTTTCAAGTCTTCTGCTACAGTGTTTATTCAATTGAGTATTCATATTATTTATTTTTGTTACGAGCAGAAGTCGGCAAGTTAATGTTAGATTTATTCTTTTTTATTCTACGAACACACATTATATAATGAAAGTATTGTAATCATGAAAAGATTCGACTATAAGATTTTAATATACTTATACACTTTAAGGCCTTTTTAGATCCTTTTTGCCATTTTAGCGGTGATCTATATGTGTGTGTGTATGTGAGTGAACACGAGAACGTCTAAACGCTTTGTTCGGATGAACTGAAAATTTGAAATACGGTTTGACGATTGCACGTTGTGTTAGTAAATCTCTGATATTTATTTATTTATTTTTCTTCGTTGTTAAAGTTTAAAGAAATTGTATACAGTATTTAACGTAACTTCTTCTTCTTCTTCTTTTTTTTTTCTTTTTTTAATTTTTACCATTTCCACTTAATATTTATAGAGATGGAGTAAAAACAATAATATAAAAAAAAAAAAAAAAATCTATATTTCTTTAAAAATGTTCTAAGCAACCAAAGAAAATAATTTGAAGTAAAAACTGGAAAATAGCAGCAACAAAGGAATTTTATGTTTCATAAAATACTTATGTCTAGTTATTGCATTTAAAAAAAAAAAAAAAAAAAAAAAAAAAACGTATGAATTATAAAAAGGAATTTTTTGGTAAATATTTCACCAATTTTTCACTCAAGTAGGATAATAATAATAATGATAATAAAGAGAAACCTAGATTTCTTTTAAAAAACAATACTCGAAGCAACAAAAAGGATTTTTTGGAGGAAAAAACGGGGAAAAATTAGCTTTAAACGATTTTTAATAGATCATAAAATAAATCAAAACGACAAGCTACGCAGAGAAATCTAAAATTGCGGAAGCATTAGAGATCACTTGTTCTTGGAGGCCGTAGCTTTTTGATGGCCCATAATACCTCTGAGCAAATCTGCCTGTCAATCAACCGCTGCCAGCCAACTTTTGATGAAGATAAATGGCCGGTTGAGAGGAAGAGAAGCATGTTCACTGAATGTGCGATTCATGGTTTGAAATATTAATATCCAAGTGATAACATTCCATTGAAGTGTTTTACTCAGCCTATTTCAACAAATTTCAAGTTTTCGACGATTTGCGATGAGTAACTAAGATAAATATATTGTTGCTCAAGAGACGCTTTAAAATTATGTAATAATTTCAATTCATGATATTTTATCCTCAAATTGTCAAGATAATTTGTAATTTAATTATGAATTCAAAAGAGCGATGAAAGGCACTGAAAAATTGACGATCGGTATCTATTAAACTTAATGGTAATCTAAAACAAATGAGAAAAAAAATGTCTATTTATTTACTAAGTTTTATGCTACTTCACGGTTCTTTTACTTTACAATTTTACTGCCTAATTTTGTACTATTTCTTCAATTCAGTTAGTCAGTACAACTATTCTTCTCCTGTACTGTATAGATAAGCAGTATCCTACTTCCTGTTTTACAGTGATATCAGTAAATGTATTACAGTCGAAATGGGTGTCCAGTTTATTATTAACAGTTAACTTTTAGTATCTTTTAATGTTGTTTTTGAATCTATTACTGATAGAAATGTCTTATTTCTAGAGAGAATATCCGAAAAAATACAACCCATTTCATTTCCATAAGGACTATTTCTGCTTTGCTACTTATATCATACTCAGCGTGTATGTGTGTGTTGTGTATCTGCATATTCGTAGACATATTTCTTTTCTTCCGATCATTGAAGATAATAATAAATGATAACAAAATTTAAAGAGTTGAGCTGCACTTGATATTTGGACAGCTGCTAACCCTCAAGATTTTTTCACTCCACTGGAAAGTCACCTCCATCTTGTTTAACCCGTTAGCTCGCAGTGTCCCCATTTGAGGACAGCTAATAAAATGGCACGTTTATTTTTTTAGGTTTCTTGGAATGATTTCTGCTTTTTAGGGACAGTTTATAGCGTCACTCTAAATGATCCCTGAAAGTTTTATGTGCCTACTATTAATTATTATTTCATAATTTGGATAGTCATTTTATGATTTTTCATTCGTCGCACATATATTTGCTTTTTGCGCAGGTATACTAACTTAAATCAAGTTGAATAATAATATATATTATAATACTTTACTTTCGAGATCTTTGTCAACATATAATAGGAAATTAATCTGTTATCTCGAAGTTTTTTCCCTAACTCTAGTTTCTCCCGAACACTAAACGTCAATAAATGAGGATGGGCTTTAAATTTAAAACTATCAGAAGAATTGTTTAAATTAATATGTTTTACTGTCAGTTGTCTATATTAATTAAGAATTGAAATAATCAGCTAATAATATTTTGCAAAATTAATTCGGGCGTTAACGGGTTAATTAGAGAATTTTAGATGATAACTAAAGAGAATAATTCTATTAAAAAAATAACAATAAAAATTAAAAATAAAAAAAATATTGGCATTCAAAAATTTGGAGGGCAACTCTGTATTTGCAAATGTGTTAGGATTTCAGTATAGATAAAAAAAAAAAAAAAAACTAATAATAATAATAATATTAAAAACCATACACGATTTTATACGAAATTGTATATTAAAATCTCCAATTAAGCGGATGCGGATAATGTATTATGTATGCAAAACTTCAGCGCTACTGGATGAAAGGGAAAAGGGTTAAAATTCGAAAACAAATTTTGAACTGGAGCTGAGGACCAAAGACTCCAGTTATACATAATGGAAAATGTCAGCCCAATCGGATGACAGGAAACAGATAAAAATTCGATTTTTAGATTTAACTTACGTACATTAACATACCAAGTTTAATAAAAGCATGTAAAAGCGAGTGAAGGAAGTTTATATAAATTTAATATCACTTATAGAGATGATATGAATGGAAAAAAAGAAAAATCATGCGGTTTGCATAGATTATTAACACTTTCCAACTGTTGCATAGTTTAACATTCAATATACTTACACTGTCTAGGTGATCCCAGAACGTACAGATTGGATGACAGAAAGACTAACAGATAGATTAAACGAATCCATAATTTCTCTTAAACATTATTCGAAAGTGTTAAAAATGCTTAATACAAACGGAAATGTAATTCCAGCAATTTCCAGTTGTAGCCCTTATCGCATCTAAATATTTTAGTATAGCCCTCTAAATCTGAACGTTAAGAATAATTGTAAACAGTAACTCTAAATATACTAAATTCTATAGTAAATATTTTTCATACATAAAAATAAAAATATAAAATTCGTTATGATTTATCCAAAATAAAGTTATTAAAATATGGTTAATAGAAATACCTCTCACAGAGAGCAACGGTTTGGAATGCATTTGGATGTCCCTGTACACAAACCAATGGTGGTATTTACCACCATTGGTTTGTGTACAGGAGGTATTTAAACCATAACCTTTCTTGAATGTTGTTAGAAAGTATTAAAAAAGATCACTAAAAAGGCAAATCTAATTACAGCATTTTCTAATAAAAACCGTTAATGTTTCTGAATATTTTAGAGTAGCCCTGTAAAAAGTAAACTAATCATACAAGATTCTATAATAATTTTTTTTTTATGCATATGAATGACAAATATCAGATTTATCATGATTTATCAATATAAAGGTATTAAAATATGGTTTATCGAAATATCTCTCATAGAACACAATGGTTTCGAATTCATTTGGATGTCCCTGTACACAAACCACTGATGGTATATACTTCCCCATTTTAATCAGGGTACATTGCATAATGAACCTGAAAAATTTTTATTATTTTGAAGAAATTCAGAAAATATTTAAGAATGTGAGAGGTGACAGACATCCCGATAGACAGATGGAAGCCAGATGGGGATAAAGACAGTCAAGTAGACTAATTCAAACCATAATCACTCTTAAAAATTGTTAAAAAATGCTTTAAAAAAAAAGCCGACTAAAAAGCAAAATGCAATTACAGAAATATTTAATAATAGCCCTTAATGTAACTGATATTTTGTGCGACCCTGTAAGTATTGATTCTAATCATACTATATTCTACAGAAAACATTTTTTTATGCATATAAATAATAAATGTCAATTTAACTATGTTTTGGGCCAAATAAAGGTTTAAAAAGGTTTGTAAATATACCTCTTATAGAACGCAATGCTCTGAAATTCTTTCAGGTGTCCCTGCAAACAAATTAATGGTGACATTTACTCTATTTTTAATAGGAAACATTCAATAGGGAATATAAATATTACATATCAGTTTCAAGGAATTCCTTGAATATTTACGGGAGTTAAGAGCCCGGACGGACGGGCTGGTAGAGAAATCGATGTCATAAACACTTTTTAACTTTGTTGGAAAATGTTAATAATTGCAGTATTGTGCAGCTAAATACTGCTTCAAAAATGCTGCTATTTAGTGAGAATGATTTAGAAATGTTTGAAATATTACCTTATCACCTTTCGGACCCACAGGTCCTGGAAGTCCAGGAGGTCCTCGATCCCCCCTATCTCCTTTTAACTTTGGTTGTAACTTCAGTAGGTCTTTTTCTGTTATGCTTCCGATCTCACCCTGTGAAAAGAAACTACCTTTTTAAAATGAAGAAATCGGAAATCATCAATATACAGTTACGTGCAAAAGTTTTGGGCCAAACGTTTTTTCGTTAATAACTGTTGTACGAATAAAGATTAAAAAAGTCGTAGTATTATCATGTGAAATAAATCGATAAAAAGTTTGTTCATGTTATCAGAAAGTCATGCTATCAGTAACTAATCTTCATGTAACTAAAGTAATCTTCACTTTGACGGGGATTGTGGAAACAGTTCATGTTAAAAGTAATTCACGTTAACAGTGTTCACATTAACGAGGTTCGACTGTATTAATATCTTGTTGACATGCCCTTTTGAAGTTATCACAGCAGAACATCGATGAGGCATCGACTCTGTTAATGTCTTAATCCTTGTATAGTCAATTTTTTGACATTGCTCTTGAACTTTTTCCAATTAATCGTTTTTACTTGAAGAATTAATAGCACCTAATTTTACTTTTAGCTCTTGCCATAAATGTTCAATGGTATTTAAGTCAAAAGATTGACTTGGCCATTGAAAGATACGAAATTTTTGCCATTAGTCCAGATCGCACTTTTGGGTCATTTATCTTGTTGCAATATCCTCCTTCGTGGCATATTTCGGAGCTCATAGAGAAGCATTTAGTCCGTTAAGATGTTTTTATATATAACTTTGTCCATAGGGTCTTCTATTGTCATTAAAGGACCAACGCCTTTATACAAAAAAGCTCCTCATGCTATGATGTTTCCTCCTCCATGCTTTACAGTCAACATTTGATATCTAGAATCATACCTAACATTGTTTAGTCGTTGAACATACCTTTTTCCGTCATAAAAAAAAAAAAAAAAATAAATAAATAAATAATCTGTAACGCGCTAAGTTCAAACTTTCACGAATATATTAAATAGCCTATCGATATTGAGCCTTCTTCTCTATTTTTTGAAAAAATAATACAGGCGGCGCTGTCGCCATTCTTGGCAGAATATCTAATGATATTTTGCCAATCCATAAAGTGAAGTAAAAACATTTTGATTTCAGAAGTCAGTCAGAAGTTAATCGGTTCTTGCTGAAAGATGTAGACGTTTTTCGTGTAAGACGCCTGTGTGGCCATGGGCCACAGGCGCCTGTAAGAAGTTATATTCGTCTTATGTATCCTACATTCAACTATATTCTGTTTACTGCGCGCGATGTATATAGTTACTGTAATTGTGCTTCATTTTAATTAAAGTATTAAGTAATGCAGGGATGGAACACGGGCGCAGAATTCATACCCGAATCCGTTTAAGAAATTTCTCTACTTATAATATCGTTGATTTAAGAAGTAGAAAATTTTCTTACATCGATAGTGGTATGAATTCTGCGCCCGTGTTCCATCCCTGGTAATGGGATTCCGGATGTCGTTCTTCAATGTTCTATCGCGGAATTCTATTATAAATCTTTGTTTCGTCTGAAAATAACACTTTTTTCCCAGTTTCCGGCTGTCTCATATTCATGTACTTTAGCAAATTCTAATCTTGCCTTCTTATTCTTTGTACTAATCAACGGTTTCTTTGCTTCGACGCATCTAAAACTTCCAACTTGGTTTAATCTATGCCAAACAGTACTTCGACTAACATCAACCAAGTTTTCACCCAGTAAATCACGCGCTATAACTGCACATTCTTCTTTGGATTATAACTGCCTTTATTTTAACAAATTTATCAACTGACTTAGTCATTTTTCTGGATCTTTCAGGTACTGATTTGCCTGCCAAAGTGTTTGTTTCTTTCAATTTTTAAATAATATTATCAACAGTTATTTTCTAAAAGATAATGTTGAAGCAATATCACGAGAACCTTGGTTAATTTAATAACTGATAATTTTTTTTCTGGTGTAATTTAATAATAGTTTCACGGATCTGTAAATGAGTGCGGTTCAGCATCTTGACATCACAGTACTGACACACAAGTGTAAACAAACTCGAGCTCCTTCTATATAGTTATATTTTGTCTTAAATAAACCAGTCATTTCGGGGCAATAATGTCACTGTGAACTTTTAATTACTTGGCCCGAAACTTTTGATGAATGGTTTTTTTATGTATTTCATTACATATTTAAATCCCTTTATTGTAAAAATTTGCTATAGTTATACATTTCGAATGCATATTTGATAAAGTTTACGGTACAAAGTGTAATTTTTTTTTAAATCTTTATTTATTGAAAAGTTATTGGTGAAAATTAGTTTGGTCTGAAACCTTTGCACGCAACTGTATTTATAAAATTTAATTTTAACAAGAAAACGTTTAAGCATAAACAAAATAAAATTTGAAATGAAGTTGAATCTGAAATAATAAACAAATAAAAATAAATAAATAAACCCTCAATTTTTATTGATATTTTTAACTGCAGGTAAAATGTAAAAGTAAATAGTTTCTGAAGCAGTATAAGATTTATAATGTACTTACTTTTAACTGTCTGACTATTTATTTCAGAGAAAAGTAAAATGGAAAATATTTACACGTGCAAAATAAATAAATAATATGTAATAAAAGGATAATAATAATAATAATAATAATAAAACACAGAATTAGTTTAAAATTGAAATACTATGCGATGATAAATTAAAACCCAAGATAAATAGTAAAAAGCATTTTGAAATATGTATTATAATATATATATATATATACATATATATATACTTTTTTTTGGAAAGTATGTAAAATACCAAGAAAAATATAAACTAACAACAAAGAACTTAATATGCTGCACATGTAAAGAAATTAAACTGAAAGAATGTGAGAGATTATGAATATTGCACATTAAAAGTATTTTACTGAAAAATATTTTCCTATTTTCGATTTCATGGTTTCGAGTAACAAAATAAATGAAAAGTTAAATAAAAATTTACAAAAACAAATCTATAACTATTTTACTATTTTTTTAATTAATAATGAAAAGTAACTGTAAACTGATTTAAAAGAAAAAACCTCATAGTACTTAAAGTACTATGAAAGAGACATCAGTGTATATCACTCTTTTTTTTTTTTTTTTTTTTTTTTTTTTTTTTTTAAGTTTACAAATATTTTTCTTTTAGGGGACTTGGCACCTCTGACTTGATGTGTAAACCATTTTTTTTTTTTTTTCTCACATAATCCTCAGTCGCACGATCCGTAGAATACACATTTGAAGTTTTATTCTGTTTGGATGAATAGAACCGGTGCTATCTTTCTATTAGTTCTGTAAGTTCTTTCTTAACTACTCTGTACATATTATTCATTACAAAGTATTAGTATATTTCTTTTCAATCAATAATATACACCATAAATTTTACGGAGACTTCGCACCTTTGACTTGGCACTACTGAAAGTTTCATATAAAAGCTTATATTTTCATTTTGGGTTTATAAATTGGTCTTTATTAGACTTGTTCATTAAAATATATATCCAGGCAATAATTCTTATGTTTTTTAATATATATATATATATATATATATATATGTGTGTGTGTGTGTGTGTGTGTGTGTGTGTGTGTGTGTTTTTGCAGATTTTTGAAATCTTTAAATTGCGTTTTCTGATCTTACGTGTTTTCATGAATCCACGATATTCAAAAGGATATTTAACTTCTACAGGTATTTAAGCAAAGACTTAATACTTTTTTTTTTTATATGTTTAATATAATCTACTTAAAAGAATTAGAGATGAATTTTAAAATTTATTTGTTAGTTTTTTTTATGGGAGGGGGGGGGGGAGAAAAAAGTGCATGACTATGTAAAAGTTCGCGAAAAAAAAAATGATTTTTGCTATATTTCTTTTATTTTAAACACATTTTCTCTATAAAATATTGCAAAATCCATTCTTAATTTTAAAGATCGTGAATTCACAAAAAATGTAAACTTAGAAAATGTAATTTAATATTTCAAATCTGTAAAAAAAAAAAAAAAAAAAAAACTAAAAGAATTGTTGCCTGAATATATCTTTTACTGAACAAACCTAATATAGATCAATTTATAAATATAAAATAGAAATATAAGCTTTCATATGAAACCTTCAGTAGTGCAAAGTCAAAAGTGCGAAGTCCCCGTATGAATACATGATGTAATTTATTTTTAAATTTATGGTGTATATTATTGATTGAAAAGAAGTACTATACTAATATTTTGTAGTGAATAATATGTACAGAGTAGTTAAGAAAGAACTGACAGAACTAAGAGGAAGATAGCACCGGTTCTATTCATCCAAACAGAATAAAACTTTAAATGTGTATTCTACAGATCGTGCGGCTGAGGATTATGTGAACAAAAAAAAAAAAAAAAAAAAAAAAAAAAAAAAAGTTTTACACGTCACTAGCAGATAGAGCTTTGAGGATTAAAGTATGATCAGACACTTTTGATTTCTTTTTTTTTTTTTTCTTGTTTCAAGCATCTAGAAAAATAAAACTTTGTGAGTGTGAGAAAATTATTACAACTCAAACATTTCAGCAAAAAAAAAAAAAAAAAAAAAAATGTCCAGAAGGCAGAAAGGGGATACGTAATAAATTAAAGAGGGAAAAAAGAATGCATCTCTTGTAAAAAGTTGTACTTGAAATGCATTCTGATTGTAACAACATATGATTACGAGGCTTATTCTAACTATATCTGTATTCATTTTCATAATAATGGCACATATATTCATGAAGATTAAAATCTTTCTTCTTCCTGCATATTATAACTACATTTATGCATTTTTTTTTTTTTTTTTAATATCTTTAGAACCATGAATATATGTTCTAGCCTCATACAAATTTGTTATCGTACTCCTGACCAACAATTAGGTTTTTGAACAATCGTTCTGAATCCCCCTGTATATCATATATATATATATATATATATATATATATATATAGTGCAAAGTGAAAAATTTATAAATGAAAGAAATAAAATATCTTATGGAATTGAATATTAGCCAAATTTACTTTTATTCCAGGTCTTCCATGTCTTCCAGGTCTTCCTTTCTGCCCCTTAGGGCCAGGAACAGGTGCTAAAAAAGCATATAAAACATATGAGAATTGAAAATACAATTGCAAATTAGTGAGCCTCAAATCTCATAGTATAACACCACAAGGTCTATCTTATCTATAATATAAAATTAGTCTTGTACATAAAAAAAAAAAAAAAAAAAAAAAAAAAAGTCTTTACGATTGAGATGTTTTTGTCAAAACCAAATAGTAACTTAATAAATAGTATTAATACATCGCATACAATTTAGTAGAAACTCGTGTCATTGCTGGTAGGAAACATATTATTATGTTCAGATAGTTGAAAGACAGCTTGATCGAAAGATAACTTTATTTTCTGCCATATAAAAAATATACAAAACTATGAATATAAAGATTCAAATATTTGTAAAAGAATGAATGAAAGAGAGAGAGAGAGAGAGAGTTGTACACTCGATTCCAATAATTTGCATTCACACTTCATAATGATTTGCGTAAATAGGCGTAAAGGGTGGAGATTCCCTAGCGGAAAATAACACACCAAATGATGTTGTTTGAAGATAAATGAGGTGTTGACGTGTAAATTTTGTCACTTCTACAAGAAGTGTATTATTTTATCTGGAGGGAAAAAAAAAAAAAAAAAAAAACTTACGTCGCTATAGAAGAAGAAAATGTTAAGTACAGGGTAGATTCATGATATTAACTTTTGAAAAAAACATTCTATGAAAGAAATAGAAATTGCCCTTGATTATTTTTTATCGTCACTCCAAAGTTAAAGAATCGATATATTCAATGTTTTCATATTTTATTTATTTATTATTATTATTTTTTTTGTTGTAAGTCATAAGACCTGTCTCTCATTCTGGAAAGGATGAATTTTATACTGATGAATGAACGAAGCTTTCCATCATTTTATCTATGTCCTGACGCTATAGTAATTTTATTTTATTTTGATATAGACGAAAGCCATTTCTTCAAATAAAATAATTAGACTAATTAATTTTTTAATGCTGTAAACAAAAGTTGAAAAATGCTTTTGGAAAGCTATTCAGTTCCATCTATGATCATGTCACATTATAAAAGTACTGCAAAAAGTATGGCAATTTTAAGGCCAATACTTGTAGTCCAAGCGGCGGCTGCAAAAAATTGACTTGAGAAGGTATGAAGCTAATTTTTTTTCTATAGATATAATTGATTGTTACAATGAAAATCTGATAGGGTTGCCTGGTCAAAGCCGTCAAGTTTAAGAGAAACAACCTCACTTCCGGTCACAATTTAAACGATTTTCGAACCCCAAAAGGTATGAAGATGAAACCGGTGCTAAAATGTAGAGATTAATATGCTCTTTAAAATGGCATAGGGTTGCCTGGTCAAAACCGTCAAGTTTCAGAGGTTGCCTCGATAATAGGGGTCACATTTAAACGATTTTCGAACCCCAAAAGGTATGAAGATGAAACCGGTGCTAAAATGTAGAGATTAATATGCTCTTTAAAATGGCATAGGGTTGCCTGGTCAAAGCCGTCAAGTTTCAGAGGTTGCCACGAAAATAGGGGACGTATTTTACGATTTATTTACCCAAGTAAAAAATGATTTACCCAAATGTAAAGATGAAACCGGTGCTAAAATGTAGAGAATAATATGCTCTTTAAAATGGCATAGGGTTGCCTGGTCAAAACTGCCAAGAAAAGAGGTTGCCACGAAAAGTGTGTGCGTGTGTGTGTGGTGAGGGCGAATTTTAGCGGTCTTTTTACCCTAACATATTTTAAAATGAAACCGAGGGTTGCCAGGTAAAAATCTCGAGAAATAGTGGATGTCTCGAAAAGAAAAAAAAAAAAAAAAAGCTAATTCTGAAGGGTTTCTTATACAATGTGAAGAAAAAATATAAAAAGTATTTAAAAAAAGAAAAAATAAATAAATAGGCTGTAATGAAACTGTTCTAAAATTTCCCATAAAAACAACGAATTAATAGTAAAAATTAAAAATGAAGCATGCGATACAGATAAGAAAATACGCCCGCAAAAGTTAACAGAAATGAAGATAATAATGCCCAAGAAACTCATAATAAAAAATTCTGTTAGTATACACGATAAATAATTAAATAAAATGAAAAAAAAAACCCTCTTATTTCAGATTTGCAGCAAGATTTACAAATTTCAATTTCATAAATTAATTCATGGTTATTAAGAAACGCGAAAAATTTATCAATTTTTTAAAAATGTTTTTCGCTTTATTTGTACCCATAATTAAATTTCAGAAGGCATTATTGATTATTTTTAATTAGATATAAAAAATTAATTGAGAAAATTTTCTAAAATTGACAAATTTTTAATATAACAAAATCGGCACAAACCAAAATATTCGTATAAAATTCTACAAAGCAGCCGCATACATTTCTTCAGGGGATTTATCTTCTCAATACTTTGACAGAATTTGAATATTTTAAGTATTGAAAAATGGGTAAAAACGAGCTCGTGAGCTGAAATTAGTTTTATACAGATTAGAAAAAGAATGGTCACGCATAATAATTTAATTTTCTTTATGCTTTAAAATCTCTTATATCATTAAACAAATAAAATAAACGAATACTGGAATTCGCTTCCTTTTCTAAGCTGTCCTCTCTACCTTGACAGGTTTGAAGCACAATCGTAAGCAAATTGAAAAGTGTTGTATATTCTACATTTAGCTCGCAATTTCATCTTTTAAATATTAATCATTTCGTATTTAACCTTTTTTAAATAGTCTTCATGTGTGTTTCACTTTGTGTTAAACACCTTTAATATCCGTTAGCTTTTTGGAGACTGACCGCTATTTCTTTACGAATTTTACCTGGCAAACATATGCCATTTTAAAATAATTCCTACGCTGTACATTCTGGAACCAGCTACACCTTTCAAATATTCATATAATTTCATCCTTATTCCTTTTCTTTGTTAATGCTATTCGTATTTTTTTACACTTCGTTAAGAAATCTTCAAAACTCGCCAATTTTTTTGTGGTTGACTGCTTTCCTTGACAGATTTGACCTATTTTCGAGGCAACATCCGGGTCTTGATGGTTTTGACCAGGCAACCTTATGCCATTTTAAAGAACATATTAATCTCTATATTTTAGCACCGGTTTCATCTTTACATTTGGGTAAATCATTTTTTACTTGGGTAAATAAATCGTAAAATACGTCCCCTATTTTCGTGGCAACCTCTGAAACTTGACGGCTTTGACCAGGCAACCCTATGTCATTTTAAAGAGCATATTAATCTCTACATTTTAGCACCGGTTTCATCTTCATACCTTTTGGGATTCGAAAATCGTTTAAATTTGACCCCTATTATCGAGGCAACCTCTGAAACTTGACGGTTTTGACCAGGCAACCCTATGCCATTTTAAAGAGCATATTATTCTCTACATTTTAGCACCGGTTTCATCTTTACATTTGGGTAAATCATTTTTTACTTGGGTAAATAAATCGTAAAATACGTCCCCTATTTTCGTGGCAACCTCTGAAACTTGACGGCTTTGACCAGGCAACCCTATGCCATTTTAAAGAGCATATTAATCTCTACATTTTAGCACCGGTTTCATCTTCATACCTTTTGGGGTTCGAAAATCGTTTAAATTTGACCCCTATTATCGAGGCAACCTCTGAAACTTGACGGTTTTGACCAGGCAACCCTATGCCATTTTAAAGAGCATATTATTCTCTACATTTTAGCACCGGTTTCATCTTTACATTTGGGTAAATCATTTTTTACTTGGGTAAATAAATCGTAAAATACGTCCCCTATTTTCGTGGCAACCTCTGAAACTTGACTGCTTTGACCAGGCAACCCTATGCCATTTTAAAGAGCATATTAATCTCTACATTTTAGCACCGGTTTCATCTTCATTCCTTTTGGGGTTCGAAAATCGTTTAAATTTGACCCCTATTATCGAGGCAAACTCTGAAACTTGACGGTTTTGACCAGGCAACCCTATGCCATTTTAAAGAGCATATTAATCTCTACATTTTAGCACCGGTTTCATCTTCATACCTTTTGGGGTGAGAAAATCGTTTAAATTGTGACCGGAAGTGAGGTTGTTTCTCTTAAACTTGACGGCTTTGACCAGGCAACCCTATCAGATTTTCATTGTAACAATGAATTCTATCTACAGAAAAAAAATTAGCTTCATACCTTCTCAAGTCAATTTTTTGCAGCCGCCGCTTGGACTATTGGTTAACATAAAAAATTATATGTTATAGTCGATTTTTTTGGAAATGTGAAATGCAAAATAATATAATTGGTAAATTTTACTATTAATTTGTAGATAAAAAGCTGGAATCTAAATTGGCATTAGATTTCACTGTAATTTCTCCGCTTCTTTTATGTTACCGTGGTCATATACTAATATGAGCGTTGGTGTTGGGATTAAGGCCAACTGACTACACTACGATTCCAGACCAGTGGCGGCTCGTGAATCGAAAATAGGTGAAGAGTTAAAAAATAATATTTAAGTATTTTCAATGCATGACTTTTATTAAGCATGGTCGTGGGTAAAATTAGCTAAAAATACTTATTTAAACGTAAATTTATATTCTATAAATGAATACAGTGTAAAATACAGTGTGCCTCTTCACCTATTTTCGGTGCACGAGCCACCACTGTTCTAGACCTGTGTTGGTTACTCGATGAGGGGTAATTGTAAAGGATCTTAATTCATATTCATGCGAGTTTTTGAAAATTCCTAACGTCTAGGCCGACAAACACGACCTGGTTCGAACCTAGCACTTTCTGCTTACTAGCTATGACAATAGAACCTCTCGGTCATTGGTAGAGTTGTCAAAGAAAGGAAACACTTTATATTCGAACATAATTGACTGCTAAGACAGACAGAGCATTCTAATATTAATCAGAAAGAAATACTATTATACTTCAATGTTTAAATTTCTTTAAACTGATTTTACGAGGTAGTGTTAGAAAAAAAAAAAAAAGTTTTTTTTTTTTTTTTTTTTTTTTTTTTTTTTTTTAATGTTCGAATGAATTTGAGAGGAATTTTCCTTGACGAAAGTTGAAAATGAAAAATTCACTTATTTTGCTACGCTGAGAAAAAAAATATACTGCCTTCCTTTAGAATGAATAAATGGCTATTTTCTAAATCCCTTAACTAGAAATATAGATTTCCAAGCTATGCGCGTAAGGCACGTCAATAAACTGAATAGACGAAATGATCGAGAATTTCTAGTGTACACATTTCTAGATGGTGAAACAATATTCTGAATACTCTAAATATTCTGAATCATTTGTATTGCGAGAAATTATCGTGTGATTTTCTAGAATTTGGTAATAAACCAAGATTATAGTTGCTGAAACCCGACTCTTGTAGTCTTATTTATTTGCAGAGATTTTAAATGATTTTGCCCTCGAGAATATAGGCAAACGCTCTAGAATTCTAATAGGGGCTTCTAGAACTCGCTTTCCAAGGGGATTAGAATTTATAAGGATGACATGGAACTGTTTTTTCTAGAGCCACAACTTAGATTCTAGATGTCAGTTACAGAATTTTTTCTCAGTGTAGTGGAATGGAAGGGAGGTGGGTATTAAGAAAACCATAAAATATTTTCTACTAAAATCAACAAGGGTAAAACATAAGGAGTAAAAACTTAGCATAAGAGCATACCCTAGAATAATAAAAACAATTAAATGCAACCAAGGAAAATAAAATAAAATATCATAAATCAAATGATAGCAACTACAATCTAATGAAATAATACAACTACAAATAAATATATCAGGAAACTATATGTATAAGAAGCAAACAATTCTTAATGCATATAACGTTGCATTTTCCAGTGAGATTTATTTTAAAAATTGGCGTGAGATCGTACTTGTGCAGCAAACCATGCACAGAAAAAGTTTTCTCATAAAAATATTTTTTCTCAAAAGAGAGAGAGAGAGAGGGGGGGGGGGTAGTGAGAGGTTGAGTGATTGAGTGTATTTAATTTCGCACTAGTGCTACACTATGGGCAATTGTCGAAGGTCTGGGACTCACTCCTGAGCGTAATTCGGAGTCTTGCCATCACAATTTTAATCGTCCACGAAGGGGATGTCTCCCTTTTCATTGTTTCCCATGGATATAATTTGGACAGTTTGGATAAGAGAGAGAGAGATAATTTATATTTAAATTATATATATATATATATATATATATATATACATATATATATATATATATACATATATATATATATATATATATACATATATATATATATATATATATATATATATATATATATATATATATATATATATATATATATATATATGTATAAGAATAGAACTTTATGCAAATGTATTATGCTCATATAAAACGGCTCGTGGATGATGTTCATTCCAGAAGTATCCAATAAGAAGGAGTTTGTAAGAAAGCGAATGTATTTATTAAGTAACTTTTTTAAATAATAGTTACGAAAATACGCATAAGAGGTATAAGCAGGGCTATTAATAGTAGATCAAAACCCATGCTTAAAAGGGCACTCATGTAAATTTGTTAAAAGTATTCATAGTAAATGCCAAAATGATACAATAATTAATACTCACATACTTTAAATTAAAGATTCAAAATGTAATAATTGCACTGCAATCATTTGATAGAGACTTTGTCAGAAATTTCATATTTTTAAATCTGCATAGCAATTCTTAGAAACCTTATTTGCTCATTTACAGACACAATAAATGAGATACTGCAATATCTAAATAACTTATATAACTAGGCCCAATATTACTGTCTACTACCTGGCTAATAAGAAATATTCTTCCAAAACAAATTTAGGAAAATACTGAAAGTAACTTTTACTGTGGGATGTTTATACTAACGACAGGAAATGTTCACCGGAAAATACAACGTTAAAATTAAAAACATAAATAATGACAAGCAAAATAACAATAAAAAATAAAACCATTTCGGGTTCGGGCGTATCTTACTTGTTAAACCCAGGGGGCCAAATCCTGGGGGCGGGGGCAAAATCAGCGGGGGTGGATCTGAAAAAAGCAAACTAAATCAGCATTCATACATAGAGACTTATTGACACAATAGGTTAAAAGGAAAAAAAAAAATCCTTAAATATTACATGAAGATTCGTAAAGCTAACAGAAAATTTGAACAATCTTCTAAACTTTTGGGTGGACAGATGCAATAAAAGAAATGGAAATAACATACGAACTTTGCACTGTCATCTTTTTTTCAACTTAAAGAAGATTCGCCTACAGTTTCAGTAACCTCTGACACTGCTAAACCCACATTATAGACAGTGATAGGAGTTGTTGACGGATAAAATATTGCATATGTTACTCATGTACAGTATATTTCCTCAAGTATGGTAAGACAAATTGAATATTTAAAGAGTATTTGTCATTACTTCTATAAAAAATGGTAAGTTGGCTTCCGGATTCAACTTTAGTGGAAAATGAAAAGTCCATTAATCCAATTGAAATTAAACAATCTGAACGCTTTAGTTTCGCATTTATAGTTCATTACCCTGCATATGTGATGTCGCTATAGCATCACTATCCTATCAGCATATAATCATTGGCTTTCGACATACGTACGACGTCGTTATGTTTAACGTTATTTTAACTTAATTCGTGACATTAATACAAATACATACTGATTTCGCATGACACCTTCGATTAGTTGAATAGAAGGTTATGTTTAGAAACATTTTTTTTTTTTTTTTAAATAATGTATCTATTTTGCAAATAAACAAACTATTATGTATACATATATATATGAAAAATAGTTAAAAGCCTCCCTTAAAATTGAAGCTCCATTTCTCAAATTTTAATGATTCTGTCTCCTTCTAATCCACTGATTGCGCCCTAATTAATTCTTTATTAACTCATTTTCAGTAATTCCAAACTCATTAACTTGTTCACAACTCTTAAACTGATTTAATTTTATTTTCCGATAACACAAAACCGTTATTTATTACATTGTGCAACTCAAACGTAATTTTAATCTAGAATCTTCTGTCCGTTCCTCCCTTGTATCTTATGATCCCCCCTAAGCCAATCGGGGGCAGTCGGGATCACGTGACCTTGGCTAATTCGAGGAAACAGTATTTTAATTTATTTCTTAAGAAGGAATTTAAAAAAGTGTTCTATGTTAGCTAGCAGCCGATCAAAATGACTCAGTTTTGATTTGAGTTTAGAAACGCTCATCTTCACGCAATGCGATGTAAGCTAATGAATTCATTAAAGAACGACAGAGCCGAAAACTACATTAAATTAATTGAGTCATATCTAATGTATATTATCTGTTTAATACGACATATAAATATTCAGTCGGCAGCAAAATCATTGAAGCACTGGCAATAATTCCTATTTAAAAGGTGTGTACCTAATACTGTTTTTTTAAGTAAATATTTGTCGAGTCATGAATGCTGTTTATAAAAAAGTAAGTTGATGATAAAAATTAGCAATCAAACTAAAAAAAAAAAAAGCAAAATGTGGGTGTGTGCTTCAATAATTTTTCTGCCGACTATATACCCTAGTAGCAAAATGTAATCGGTCATTGAACGGCCTCTCGTCGAAATCTGATAAATTGATGAGTGGCCGATCATCGGTAACTCGTCAGAAAACGATGAATCTCATCGAAAATTCATCGGAAATGTCTCATCGGGAATAGCTGAATCCGATCCTCGAAATCCAACGAATTTAAATAAGTAAATTAAATACTTACAAACTCTAAAGAATATCGCAATCGTCTGGATGCACAGTCGTAGTAGCTGCATACAACTGTAAATGGCGGATGGCGGCTTTTCGAAATCGACGGGAACGTGCAAAAGGAATTTGGCTGGCTTGTCAACTAATAAGATTAGACTTCCAAGAAGACAAGATTTTCATCGATTTTTCACAGTGATTTGATATCAGTTCGAGATATGTTTCCGATGAATTTTTTCTCACAGAAAAACGGATCTTAGATACTGCTCGAAATGATATATCCTCGTTATTACTCGAGCAAATTTCGAGGAATCGATGAAAGGCCGTGCAAAATACGATGGATCAATGTTGCTAGTGAAAAAAATGGTTTCACAAAATTGAGTAAAACTGCACAAATTTTGAGAGTGTCACATACCCAAATTACCTTCGAAAAAAATATACTCAAATTTAAAATACCTACGTGCTCATTATAGAGTATATTAACATGTTCAAAAATGGCATCGAGCATCATAAATCTCGATATCTCAAACATAGGTTTTCCTTCGTGAATTCTTCTGCATATTAATATAAAACCGCCACCAAATATAGTTTTAAAGATTTGAGTGAATAAAATTTGTTTTTGAACTCTTTCTGCGCAAATATGTGGAAATTCTATAAAAGAACTTCCTTCGGTTCATTATATTTATAATACATCATGAAGTGAATAGCTATCATTTAGAAAACATGAAAACATGTGATATTTTATAAAAAACACAGGTATGTTTAGCAAACATACACTTCAGTAAAATTCGGAGATTTGACCATTAAATTTTATGGCCAGCTGCCTTCTTTGAGGAGAAAGCCCAATGCCCGTATTTGTAACAAATTTCTGTAAAATTCAGAGTGCTGACCGTTGATTAAAGGTCACTTCTCTTCTGAGAGAAAAAAATTATGGCATTTTTACGGGCATAACTTTATTTTTACGACCAATGACTGTAAAAATTTTAATGGTCACTGACCTGCAAAATGTGTTCAAATTTTTTACAGTGTACCAAAGTAATTCTACTACAAATTCTGATAGTGAAATATTTAACTAGTTAACTTATATTTATTTGATTGTGGTATTTTAATAATTAATTACGGGATGTTATCTCTGTGCCAAAATAAAGGGCAAACCGGGATTCAATATAACCAATGGCAATCTTTAAATGGCGGTTTTGGACTAAAAATGTAATTTTCAAAGATCATCTGTTTGTGCTACAAGAGCTACACACACACATATATATTGCAGGTTTTCAAATGAGATTCAACTGTTAAACTTGTCTGATCTTGTATTATCTGTGTAAGTAGTTTCTTATAGCGTAAGTAGATCTTATAAGCGTTTCAAAATATTATGAATACGTGATTTAAAGAGACTTTTCTTGTAAAATTATCTGCTATGTTATAAAAGCTAGACTAAATCGCATTTTTATAGCAGCAAATTTATAATAAATTGACAATAATTTTCGTAACACTACTTACAAATGCAATCTTCGTCTTATTAAATCTCACAAGTAAACCTTCTCTCCTTTGATACCGGTTTTCCGGAAACCTATATATTTTCTGAAAGCTCATGCCACAAGTAGAAAAACTGTGAAATCTTAGGGGCAGAGGGATAAGCGTTTAGGAGTTATAGGACATAAAATGTTTGAAAGATGACACCAAAAGTCGCTAAAATGTTCGTTTCACGTATTTATATGAACTAATAATATGGTAAGAAGGTGGAGGGATATAAAGGAAGAAACAACTCGTTGAAAAGAAACAGTATACGTTGGGATACTTGCTACTGACTTCAAACGAAGTCCATTACAAGAGACAATCAATGTACAATTCATCAAATAAACAGTGAGACGGGCAGAATGACAAATCACAACGGGCACATTTTACAAAAGCGATAGCCGCACATTTGCAAACTTATCATTTGTCAATGAATTGAAGCAGTAATCCATTGGCGCAATCCACATTCCAGGTTTGTCGTCCAAGCATCCGCTTTTATAAAAAGCATACTTAATCAAGTTCTTGAAACGAGGAGCATTGAACTGATATAGGGAAAAAAGACTGCAGGGACAGAAAACTATCGCGGTGCCAGATGTGCTCATGTGTCTCGATAATAATTGTGTCCATTATGTAAAGAACAAAAGATTTCTAGTGTCTGAAAAAATGAATATCCAGAGGCTAAATCTTTCCTGTACATCCTCCAGGTACCAATTCTTTTTGTAGGACTTTACCATCAAGTACTTCGGAAACAGACAATGCATGATCTTTGCTAGAACACCATGAATCCACTAAAAGCAGAATTTTCTTCCTGTCATTAGCCATACTTGACCAAAATATGCCAAGACAGAAGTGGAGACTGTGACTTTTGCGACGAGCATTGCTGTTCCTTATAGACACCATCATCTTCGAAGTCCATATCCTCGTCCGTTCTTCTCCATCGCCTCTAGCAAATCCTAATGTCCGGATCCCTTCCACAATCTCCATATCATTTTCCAGGAGAGTAATTATGTGTTTTATCATCTCCGATTCCTGGATGTTCGGAGACCGAATATTTGTTCCGAATTGGGAGACCAAGGCCACCACAACGACTATAGTATCCATATAATAAGAAGCAATGTAAGAAGAAGATATACAATACGTTAGTACTTGACAGCAATATACGGGAACATACAAGGAATAGAGACGTCTTTATGGGAATATGTCCCTCTATACACACTTTACTGATACTTTGTGGGCCCTGTATCTCCTAAACGCTTGTCCCTCTGCCCCTAAGATTTCACAGTTTTTATACTTGTGACATAAGCTTTCAGAAAATATATGGGTTTCCGGAAAACCGGTATCAAAGGAGAGAAGGTTTACTTGTCAGATAAACATTATAAAAGAATAAAATAAAATAGTAATAAATTGCCATCTATAATTTTATATTGTTCGGCTGGATTATGACAAAGTCACAGACATGCATTTTTAATTTGAAGTGGACGCATGGCAATTTTTAACACTTGCCAACAAGGTTAAAAAACTTTAATGGCTTCGGTTTGTCTGTTTGTTCGCGTTCTAGTTGCCGTAAATATTGATGGAATTTCTTGAATCTGATGTACCTTATTCAAGTTCACTATCAGATGTCTCTATTGAAAATGGAGTAAAGAACACCAGCGGTTTGTATACAGGGACACCTGAAAGTACTCCAAAGCACTGCATTCACAATGAGAGAAATTTTTAAAAACCATATTTTAATACCTTTACTTTTCATAGATCTAAATGAAATTGAACTATGTTATTGAAGTTCACTATCAGATGCTCCCTATTGAAAATGAAGTAAATACCACCATTGGTTTGTGTACAAGGACACCCGAAAGTATTCCAATGCACTGCGTTTTATGAGAGATATTTCTACAAACAGCATTTTAATACTTTTACAGTGCACAAATTTCAATGGAATTGAAATTTGCTATTCAAGTTTGCTATCGAATGGAGTAAATATTAAAACGGGTTTGTGTATAGGGACATCAGAAAGTACTTCAAAGCATTGAGTTCTATGAGAAATATTTTTATAAATTATATTTGAATAAACTTTACTTTACACAAATCTTAATGAAATTGAAATGTACTCCTGTTCAAAAGTTTAGCAAGATTCTCAAACCATCAGTTTTTTTTTTTTTTTTTTCAATTTAAAAACTTATCTCTCGATGAAATGTTTTCAAACATTGGGGAGTTAAAGAATTGGGTCTTCCTCATGTTTTTCAGTGAAGATTGGTTTAAGACAACATTTAAGAGGCCGATACAAATTGAGCAAAATTAATAATTTTTGTGATCACCCTGTATCGTTAATTTAATGAAATGATCTTAGCTTTAGGATATATTAATATAGACCCAGTACCATTTGTGGATGAATTTGTATGATGATAGCATATTAAATAACAGAGATATAAATATTTATTAAAAAAAAAAAAAAAAAAAAAAAAAAAAATTCAGCATGTTTTTTATTTATAATATACAGAGTTTTAAACGAAAATTATTTCCACCACTTTCCGATAAATTGTAAAAGTACTTTTAAAACAATATATTGCAATCGGAATACAAATATTTTAAATATCTCATAAAATACGAGCATTTTTATGAAAAAAAGTTTTCACTGCGCATGTGCAAAATATAGAAATTTTTTTTATTAGATAGGTTGAAAGCTAGATGTATTGTGCATCTTTTGTCGACAGTTCATTTGAAAAGAGTAAACATTAAACAAATTGTCAGCAAAGGAATGAGCTAGATTTTATGTATTTTCCAAGAGTTGAAATTTCATAAGGGGTTATTTACATGCTGCGTAATTAATTTTAAGATTGAATTATTTCAACTACGCTCCAAAAGTTTTTTTTTTTTTTTTTTTTTTTTTTGTAAAAAACCCCTTTATAAGCTTGTAACACGAATATATTTTTGTTTATTTACTAAGACTTGTGAGATCATACGGGGTTTTTCACAAAAAAGAACTTTTGCAAAGTGGTTAAAATAGTTGGATCTTCAAATTAATTACGCGGCATGTGAATAACCCCCATAAATTTTCAACTCTTGGAAAATACCTAAAATCTAGTTCGTTCTTTTGCCGACAATTTGCTTAATTATTACTCTATTCAAATAAACTTTTCATAAAAGTTGCTCTATGTATCTAGCTTTCAACCTACGCAATAAAAAAAATTTCTATCTTTCGCACATGCGCAGGGAAAACGTTCTTCATAAAAATGCTCACATTTCATGAGATATTTAAGATATTTGTATTCCAATTGCAGTATATTATTTGAAAAGTGTTTTTTCAATTTATCTGAAAATGGAAATAAATTTCGTTTATATCTTTGTATATTATAAATAAAAAACATACTGAATTTTTTGGAGTTTTAAAACAAATACTTATATCTCCTTTATTTAATATGCTATCGTCACACAAATTCATCTACATATTGTACACGATCTATATTAATATATCTTAAAGTTACAGATCATTTCGTTCACTTAACGATACAGCGAGATCACCAACATTATTGTTTTTGCTCAATTTATTACCGGCCCTTTAAATGTACTCTTAAACCAATCTTCACTGAAAAACATGAAGAAGACCCAGTTCTTTAAATATCTAATTTCAATGAGGGATAAGTTTTTAAATTGGGAAAAAAAAAAAAAAAAAAAAAAAAAACTGATCGTTTGCATATCTTGCTAAACTTTTGAGCAGGAGGGTATGTTGTTCATATGTTTAAAAGAATGCTTTCTACAGTATATAAAACAATTAACATTAAGATTTACAGGGCCACACACAAATAATCAGATGTATTAAGGGCTATATAAGGAAATTGCTGAAATTTCATTTTCATTTTCCTTATTCTTTTTAACACTTTCTAACAATGTTTAAATGTGAACATGATTTGAATTAGTCCATCTATCTGTCTCATTAACCGCATGACAGTAATTTATTACAGGTTTGTGGTTAATACGAAATGCTTATTTTATGTGTATTTTATTATTTATATTTATGTATGTATGTATAGAAATATTATAGAAGTGATCCTATGAAAAATATTGCATTATCTTATAAATTGATATTTATGTACATATATACCCATTAATGGCATGAGGGGAATATGTAAGTACTTTTAAAACTAATGAATTAATGTATTTACAGATTGAAAAAATATTATTATTACATTATTTTAAATGGAGGTTAAGGTTGAAGGAGGGTTAACATTGTAATAAATCTACATATTTAGCAATTGTTAACTATTTTGAATCGAATGATCGCAACAAACGAATATAACTTACGAAATATATAGCAAAATTGAGCCCATTTTTTTATATGATATTTAGTGCTTATGAATTAAAAAGCTGTCTGTCTATTATAGTTCAAAGTATACCAAAAAGTTAATTTTACTTGAAAATTTTTATCTAACAAACTCTTTTGCTATATTTAGCCATTTCATTAAATCAGTCCGAATGCAATAGAACTGTTATAATGTTTTCAACAAAAGACGGGAAACGAGTTGATAATAAAAATTAGAGCCACGAATTCGTGGGTGGTATGAAATTTAGAGATCCCACGAGAACAGTTTCTCATTTTATTTTGTTTTTGCCAGATCACCTGCTGTGATTATAGGCAATAATGGGAAATTAGGATGCCCACTCAGGATTCCAAAGGCTAATCTACGGGATGTGGGTGTCTGTTTGTAGATTTCATGATATTAAAGTTATCTAAAAGTGGTTGATAACAAGCGTAGAGCTGAATGTCATGAAACAATTGCATACAATAAGACATAAACTAGTTTTTTTTTAAAACCAAAATCATAAGAACAGATTATCCTTTACAGTGACAAAGTAATTCATTTTAAAATTTATTCTTAAAATTGACTGTGAAAGCAGTTTTACGCAATTAAGTTGAAACTATAGTATTAAGAAAACGCAAATGCGCCAGTTATTCCTATCTCAGAAAAAAAAATGTACATTTTTGTTGATCTAACATAATCTTATTTGATTGGAAACTTTTATAAAAACTATCCTTGATAGATTGGGTCGTTTAAAACTTTGTAAGAGTTTCACCTTATAAAGTATTTCACTGTAAAAGTTAGTTTACTTGAACAAGTTAAGAATTACCATTGACCAATAAATTTCAAGAATGATTTTCTATTGATAAAATATTAACATGTTTACCACATTAAAAGCAATTTTTTTAAATGTGTTTTTTATGGAGCTTTTACGTATATGTATATATATAGAGAGACATAAATTTACTTCTCAATAAATGCATAACTATGCATAAATTTATACTCTCATTTACAATCACCAAGTACTAAAATTCCATAGATTGATTAATCATTCTAAGAATAAAAAAAATTACCGTACTTAGTAAAACTATAAAACAAGAATAAACGGAATATATAAGTCTACATTAAAAAATTAATAGATGTACATGTAAAAAGATAGTAAATAATAATAATATAATATATATATATATCAAATAAATACATTTTAAGTATAAAAATGTTCTTTCAAAAAATCACTATTGTACAATAGAAACCTTTGAAAAAGACTGAAATGTATTAATTCATCATTGAATCAAATGTCTTAAACCGATCATGAAGTCATTCTCAATTATTGAAAATAAAATTATTTATGGAATAAAATACTTTGTTCGAAAGAAAATAGAGCTAATATATTTGAATGGAAACCAAACTAAAAAAATCTGAACAAATAATCTTTTAACTGAGTAACATTTATGTCACTTTATATATTTAAACTCAAAAATTAAATTTTGTCGTCAGATTTCATCTAATAATAAGATAGCGTGATTACAATTATAGTGCAATACAATAAGTTAAAAATTAATTTATTTTGTAAAATTACTTATTTATTACAGCTGTTAATATGATTTTACATTTTTGATTTTGTAAAATTTTCCTCAAAAATGTCAGAGCAAATATTTTGTAAACATAAGCTGTGCGCGCAGGATTACATGCAAATGACGCATCACATATGAATCTAAAAAAAATTATGCACATGGAAAAATAACCTACAATTAAAATTACGAAAAGTAAATTTTCTGTAAAACTACACAAATATATATATATATATATTAAAAATGTATCACATTTTTTGGCGTAATTATACTTGAAAAAAAAAAAAAGTTAAAAGGCTAATTGCTAATTGTTCATTATCTCCTATAAGTCATGTAAAAGCTGTTAAATTTTCATTAAATTTTGGCTAATCATGTCCGAGATATTGTGCGCGCAAGATCGACAAGCAGTTCGCTTAGATATTTTTATGTGTGTGTGTGTGAGAGAGAGAGAGAGAGAGTAAAGAAAGTAGATTTATTTTAATGTCTACAACAGAGATTAAACATTTCTTAATATGTGTTAAGAAAAACAAAATTTTAAAAGTAATTATTTTTTTAGTTATTATAATTAAAGTTGTGGTCATTTTTTGATGCCAATTTTTTGTTTCAAAATTACCTGTCTCCTTAAAGCATTATATAAATATTTTCGGAAATGAGAGCACGGATAGAGGACAGACAGAAGCATGAATCGAAGACATAAACATTTTCAACTTTGCCAGAAAGTGATAAAAAATATATTTTGAAAAATAAAACTAACTTAGTAACTTATGAAATAACGCTGAAATGCCATTTTCTTCTGAGATCTTTCACCGCATTTATGTAACAATTCTTTGCTTCATTTTATTCATAAGTTAAAACATAAACCTAGTCACAAGCACACACCTTAGAAACTAATGCTTTAATAAGACAGCGTGATTCCAATGAAAAATGCATCAAATTCAATTAGAAAAAAATCATACTGCAAACAAATATTAAAATGTATTTTAAAGAAATGCCACTCATAGACCGCTATTCATCTGATTCCTTTAGATGCTCCTATAAAGGAACCAGTACTTCTATTTATATTCATTTCACTAGGAAACATGCTAACCGGACTAATATATAGTAGTTTTAAAGGATTTTAAAAACATTCTCGAAAATTAGAGCACGGATAGAATGTCAGGCACTCAAAATGAAGAAATTTGTCAACTTTGTCAGTAAGTGATAAAAAATCTATTTTGGAAAAGAAAACTAAATTAGTAACTTATGAAATAATGTTGAAATGTCGTTCTCTTCTTAAGATCTCCCGACACATTTCAATAACATATTTTTGTTTCATTTTATTTACAATTCATAACTCAAATCTCGTCACAAACACACACCTTAGAAACTCATGCTTTAATAAAACAACGTGATTCCAATGATAATAACTGACGCTGGATCAAAATAAGCTAAAATAATTTTGCTTGGCCGAGCCCAACCAATTTGATAAGAGGTTACAATGTCATTAATGAAACAATTTAGACTCTCTGTTTAACCAAAGGGCAGAAAATGAGATATCTTATATGCAGATAAAGTAACCATTCGTGCAGCAATGAATGTAATTAGGTACATGAAATTGTGAGACATACCCCTAATTAGGTATGTTCGACAAGTAATTCATCACATAATACCGTTCCCCATGGAGATAGAAACGTAAGTATTTATTTCTTTATAAATACAGATACAGGTAGTGTGAATTGACAGATTTTTAATTTGAAAATCAATTCAAGATGAGTTTGAAACAACTGGGAATTTGACTTAATACATTAATTTCTTATCAGAAATCGGTAATTTAATATTGAAGCTACTTGTCAATGTCTGTAACTGAATTCCGCTTCGTAAAGCATAGAGATTACCTCACATTTTTATTTATTAATACTGTATACATACTTACACGGAGTCATCACAAGCTGAATGATAAATGAAGTGATTGATCAAATTAATTGCACAGATCGAGATTTTGAAAAGTGCCAATCTTAAACCTCAAAGCGTATGAAATGAGTTTAACGAATTATGATTATCGTTTATTGGAATTTCTCTTTAACTTTCTCCAACTGAATTTTAATTAAACAAGTAAGGACTCTTCCCAGTTTCGTCTGCTCAATCATGTGATAGAGGAAAACGAATAATCGAATTCTGAGAATCGAATTCAATTAAATAATGTTCTTAAGAACAAAAATGTTAATATTTAATATAAAATAAAATAAAAGTAATATTGTGCATTTGTAAACAGTAGAATAGTTGTACTTGTAAATTTAATAATTTTTTAAAAACACTTTATGTGTTTATTTATTTTCAAATGCAAGAATTGATTTTTGTATGTTCAGTGTAACTGTTACATTAACTGATCTAGCAATAAATAATAGCTTGTTCTTGTGAAATGTTTATGGATTATAATTTGAAATTTAAAAATGTTTTCATTTAATTTAATTGCATAAAGTTGTTACAACAAGTTAATTAACTTAGTTACTGGTCTAAATGGATCTACGCAGTACGATATTGCACTGCCACTGATTTAAGTACCAAAAATCAGAGTATTTAACACGTTCTTCATGAACATCAATAACAAATACAAACTAAATGATGATTGTAAATGTATACAGCAAACAAAAGAGGATGAATAATGATATAAAATTGATTAAAAATGATGCTGTATAAAAAAATAACACACATTAAATACGATTGATGAAAAATAAGAATAGAAAATACGTTATTTCAGCAATCGCTACAGATAAACAAGACTTCGTCTGCTATTTGTTTTTCCTCTATCATGTGACCTCTGACGTCAGGTGGGAAGAGCCCATTCAGATTTGCAGCATTGTTAAAAGTAATCAATATTTTGTCTAAATAAAAGCATTCAGCATATAAATATACTGATTTTGTTCGCTAAAAAGAGCAATTTAAAATTTAAAAAGTTGGAAGGTTAATATATGTCTTAATACCTCTAGATGCTTGGGAAAAACAACAACAACAACAAAAAAAAAACAAACATACAGAGTGGTAAGCTATCAGTGCAACAAATTGACAGGAAATGTAGGGGGCACAAAGACGATTCGGAATCACATTGCATTACAGAAATGCAATACTAACGAGGTATTGGATTTTTTAGCCTTTTATAGCTGTTTAAAGTCACACCCAAATGGTTCCCATTTTTACTGAATTCAAGTCATTTGTGTTAAAATAAGCGTATGAATGATAGATATTTTCATTCACCTGATATTTTAAATAGTATAATGCTAATTGGTGCTCTCTAGTTCTCTAAAATATCAAAGAAAGCAAAAAACAGGGGGATCTGTCAAATCCCGTGAATTTTACGTACGCGAGAGTTAAGGGGTTAAGGGCTATCATATGTAAACTGTCAAGAGGCACTGGGAGAAGTGTTAGAATGAAAACTATGAAAACATGGCAATTTCGAAAAGATATTTAAAGGCCAAAAGCTTAAAATACAAGTTGTGAGTTTTCTAATAATTATACCTTTTGAAAAAACCCTATCTTATTAGGATTGCATTTCCGACCTTGCATTGCTAGGTGATTACGAACCGTCTTTGTGCCCCCTATATTTCTGCGCGTTATCTCCTATAAGTTTTTCGCACCGGTAACGAACACCCTGTATGTTGACATTTTAACTTTTTAACTTTTTAAATTTTAAATTCGACTTTCAGTATATAAAACCAATGTTATTAGTGTTTGTTAAGTTTTTTAATTTTAACTTACAAAGTATCTTAAAAGGTTAAAGCTATTTAGAGAGAATTACTAAAATTTGAGAACAAAAACACAAAAATTTAAATTATATAGGCATGAAAAAGTTTTATGTATTTTTATCTTTGAAAATGCCTTTTATTTAATTTATTTGGAAAGGTACCCCCTCTTTCAACCAACCTTCAAAGCTTCCGTCGTCATTTTGTTTTTAATAAAGGGATCGGTAAATTTTGCTTATTTGAAATAATGTTAACATCTGTATTCAGATTTCTTTTTCTAAGTAATTAGTTTGAGAAAAACATTCCAAGAAATATTTAGCGAAGGAAAATTGCAGTGAAAAATGCTTTGATGAGATGACGGTCGTAAATGAAAAAGTCCGTAATGTAGTATGAGAGCATTACTTGAATAAGGGTTTTATAATGCACGTGAATAATGTCGAGAATGGATTTTTTTTTTTTTCGCTGTAGTTTTCTGATGATGTGCAAAATACTTATATAGCCAACAACATATAAGGAACAGGTTGTGAGGTAATGCTAGCTTAAGTAACTTCAACTTGATTCATCCTACCTGCTTCAACAAAAGATAAAGATGTAAAGTACAAGAAACACTAAAGTAAATAAATTTAATTATTTTATTGTATCTTAAAAGAGGGGGGGGGGGCATAAAAGCTCCTCCCTTGTCATTTAACTAATGTATTGTGTACATGTCAAGTGTGCGTACTACGTTTCACGTACAATTACCTCACCTCCGACAGCAAAATTTCGTGTAATTCTATAGAATTTTTTTTTTCTTTTTTTTTTTACAGAACTACTTATTACATAATATATATATATATACTCTATAACAAAAAAAGCGACGCACCAAAAGGAATAATGCAAACTAGACACAAATTGACATGCATACAGGTTTCGATGGAAAATGCAAAATTTTAAAGTTTGGCTGCCAACGAACGAGCATGTGACGCTGCAGCATATCTTAAGTGCGCAACTGGCAGAATATTCAAGAGGAGAAATTTTGGTTCCAGGTCATAAATTCTTTGAGAATTTTATTCCGTCTACTCAGGCAGACAGTAACTATGTCTCACATTTAAATGCGCAAAACAATATACGCAGATGTCAGCATTTGAGAGGGGGGCGTAGTTGGGCTCAAAGAAGCCAGTTGGTCTAATCTGCGAATTGTTTGACAATTGGATAACAGCGATGTCACTATTAAATGATTTTGACAGGAATGAGTAAATCATGGCCGAACACAGCATCAGGGAAGAAGTGGTCGATCTAGAGAGAGGGCAGAACTTCAGAACTGATCAATCGTCAGAGCGGTACTCAAACCTCCAAATTCATCGTTATCCAAAATACTTCGTGCAAGTGATACTTCAGTGACTTCAAAGACCATTAATATACGGCTCAGAGAAATGGGGTTGAGCTCACGGAGATCCTTGTGCGGACTACTATTATACTTTGTATACTGACAAGCACGTTTGCAGTGATATCGGGCACGTTCGACCTGAAATGTCACTGAATGGAGTAGAATTGTCTTCAGTGAGGAGTCCCGCTCCGATTTGAGATCCGATTACCAGTGAAGAAGCGTCTGGAGACTAGCCGAAAACGGGGGGATTCCAACCTCACTGTCGCCATCCATACCGCCCGATAATCAGGAGTTGTGGTCTGGGGTGTCATTTCTTCTCGTAGCAGGACCCCTTTGGTTGTCATACGTGGCATATTTACAGCACAATGGTACATCGACGATATTCTAGGTCCCCTTCATATCACGCAATCCTGATCGTATATTTCAGCATGATAATGCCCTCCCGCGCACATATATAGTTTCTAATGCTTGTTTTCTTGCTTGTCCAATATTATTTTGGTCAACAAAGTCGCCGGATCTCTCTCCTACTGAGGATGTTTGGAGTATCCTGAAAAGGGTCTTACAACCAGCTAGGGATTTTGTCAATCTTACGCACCAATTGGACAGAATTTCGCACGATATCTCACAGGGGCACATCTGCAAACTCTATCAATTAATGCCAAGCTGAATAACAGCTTACATAAGGGCCAAAAATGGACCAACGCGTTATTGACTTGTTTACTTTGTGGGGCTCTTTCTGCTGGTTAAATCCTAAGTTATAAAGCACAATTTATAATATGAAATTATTTCATATCTAAATTTTTATAAATAATTGTGGGTATAAAACACTTTTCTGAAACCTAATATTAAGTACATAGGTATTATTTAGAATGTTACATTATTAACAATAATTAACAAGGAAATAAATTTAAGTTAATAGTAATAATTTAGAAAAAAAGTATAGGTAACTGTACATGACTCATTAATAAAAGACGATAAAGGAAGACAAAGGAAAAAAAGTTAATAGTAATAATTTAGAAAAAAGTATAGGTAACTGTACATGACTCATGAATCAAAGACGATAAAGGAAGACAAAGGAAAATAATTTGCGTTATAATTAAAGGAAAAACAAATGACTGAAGGCAGCTTTTCAGAAACGTAAAATCAATTAAACCAAAGGAAGCTTTATTAAATCCTTCATTTTTGAATATGAAGGAATATGACTAATTTTCCCATGACATTAATGATTTAAATTATATTCTGAAGTAAACAATACGCTAAGTAGCATTCTAATACATAATGAACTTCATAGCATCCTATTGCGAGCCACTGCCAAAACTGACGCGTTTGCCTTATAATTTTTAGAAAAATAAAATTTCATGATCCTAATCATGAAGTGATAGTATTAAGCCTTTAACAATATGCAATTTAGTGTAAATTTTGCGTATAATCGATAATCCAGATTTTTACAGGTCTAAATTAACTCATTGATGTTTGATAATCTGTAGTTATTATTGCAAGGAAGATAGGAAGAAAAACAGTATAATATTGATTAAAATTTATATTTAATTTGTTTAAAGTTATTTAATAAAATTAAATAAACTGTATTTCTTGTAGGAGTTTTTGAATAACAACAAAAATTAATTATATTAAAAACACTTTAAACACACGTAAAATTAAATTTTATTTAAAAGATGTTAAAAAAATTTATCCGAAGCTTTTCGCTTTAATAGTGCATCATCAGGGATTTTTATTATTCGTTTTCAGTGAGTAGTTTTTAAATATTTTTCCTTTTCGCAGTCAACAGTTAAGTCTTTTAATAACGTGAATATCAGCAAAGTCAATTTGAAGTCCGGTAAAGGTTGGATCAAGGAGCTAAGAAAAATAAGAGAAGCTGGAACTATTGTTATATGATACACTATACTATATACTATATATTACCGGACTTCAAATTGACTTTGCTGATATTCACGTTATTAAAAGACTTAACTGTTGACTGTGAAAAGAAAAAATATTTAAAAACTGCACACTGGAAACGAATAATAAAAATCCCTGATGATGCTTTACTATTAAAGCGAAAAGCTTCGGATAAATTTTTTTAACATCTTTTAAATAAAATTTAATTTTACGTGTGTTTAAAGTGTTTTTAATATAATTAACAAATGACACGTGTTCAATTTAACTCTTTTTTTAGAGATTATTTATAACAAAAAAATATTTATCTTTTCTTACTTTGTTTCAACAGTAACGTATTTATTTTCTAGAACCTTATATGCAACATGACATTTAAAACTGAGATTATAGAAAACGTTGAGATTTTAAAGCAAACAATAAATTATTGAAATTTAATATTTATAATGAATACAGAAAATCTGAATTTGGTACTGGAGAAAAACAAAAGGGAAATCAACTGTGGTTAGTTTCTTAAAAAGGTGGTTTCTCAATTCCATCTTTGGTGGTTAAATCTCAAGGAAAAAAGAAACTGTTGAAAAAAGAATTTAAGTGTTGGCTGTCAACATGTTCACAAATTATGCCTGTAGTGACAGACGAGCTTTCCTTCCTACTTAGACATTTCGGAGTTTTTTAGAAACGAGATTCTTGAAATTTAATGTAAAGATAGAAGCTGAAACTTGATGGCGGCACAGCTTTGTTCGCAAAGATAAAAATATTTTGAAAGAGAACAAAGTGAATTTAATGGAGTAATTCTGTTATTTGAAGAGACGTACATTTTTTCGCTACGGAGCACTCTTGCCGTTTAGATATTTTTAACTTTTATAAGAAGTTTACAATTTTAGTTATTTCTAAGATATGCTTTTGTAAACGTTTCTATTTTGTTAAATTATTAATTACAAAACTTATATTCATCCATACGGCAATCAAAATGTCGGATTAACTTAAAAATGCGTCTCAGGTTTACAGGATCTTATTTCTACAGAAAGAAGTTGAATAGAAAGTTATTTAAATTTCAATTTTTAAATGTATCAGTATTAAAAAAAAAGTAAAGAAAACAGTATTAAAAAAATATCACTTTTTACAGGCGAAGAGAAAAGTCGGTGTACAGTAAATAATAATAATAATAAAAAAAAAAAAAAATCAACACAGTATGCTAATTCTGTTTTTAATTATCTTATTAAAAAAAGGTACTTTTAAATTTCACGCCTAAATTTATCTTCGGGCATAAATTTATCATCTTCGGACACTAATGTACAAAATTAAAGCAACAATCCATTTCGTATCTTTCACATTTTACCCGTATTTTTTAATAAAACGGACACATAAATATAAGAATTTGATACCATTTTTGAGATTAAGTGGCTAATCGAATTTTATATAAATTTTATATATTTAATAATTTTTAAACTAACATCGATTGAATGTTTCTCAAAATTAAGCTTTGGAAGATATGAAAAATTTAAACAATTTTTGAAAAGAAAATTAAATGAAAAATGGCGTTAAGAATGCATTACAGATAGGTGAAGATACACATGAATCCAAATAATAAATAAAAACTAGATTTTTTTCCGCTTGTATTAACTTTTTCTTTTATGAGAAAATGGAAATTTGAAAAATTATAATTATTAAATTGTAAACAATGAACATCACCAGAATAATAAAAATGTCAATAAACAAATTTGTAAGGAACATATTATCCATTTTTCACGTCAATAAGTAAAAATTTTAAAAGGTTATTCACATAAAAAAGAACAAGAGAAAAAGAAAAGTGAACTCAGAAAGAAAAATATTACTCCAAAATATCTAATTTGACTTTTGGTGACATTTCTAATTTTAATTAAACTGCAATGCATTCTTAACGCAATTTCTCATTTAGTTCTTTTGTAAAATTGTTTAAATTTTAAACTCTTGCAAAGATTAATTTTGAGATAAAATCGGATTTTCAGTTTAAAAATTATTACTGAGTTAAAATTATAGAGAATTCACTTATTAATTTGTTAATGAACACGTCATTCAAATTTTTACATATTCGTTTGTTTAAAAATTATGCATGAAAAAATAAAAAGAAAAAGCGGCTTTAATTTTACACGCCATTGCATTTGAATTAATATTTATCTTAAAAAAATCTTATTTTTCTAAGTAATTCCTAACTTTCGTGAAATGTTTTTAATCTGTGGATAAAATTAAGCCTAGATTAATTTCAGATCAATTAGACAAAAAGTTTATATAAAAAACTATTCCTCTTCTTGTTAATTTTTTCTTACATAATTCTTTTTTTTTTTTTTTTTTTTTTTTTTTTTTTAAATAATCTTATAGTGTTATATTTTTATAGTTATACAATTTACAACAACAACAAGCGTAAACGTAAATTGTATGTTTTTGAAAATTTGATAATTATACATACAATATAAGACATTAGCTGTGAAATCAAGGGTTAAATTAAAAAGAAATATTATTATATGTTTTATTATATAAAAAAAATTACTGATCGTTATTGCTTGTATATCATTATAATGCGATATGATATATATATATATATATATATATATATATAAATTTAGAGGCCATTAATATAAAAGTTAAATTGGTTTTAGGTAAATAAATAAAAAAAAAATTCTTATACTATGTAAAACTTTTATTACATCAATCTGTTTTGTTTTGCACATATTTTTTACAAACATAAATATAAATACCTAGCTTTATTACTGTCATTTACAGTGAATGTAGATGTGACAAAATTCGTTTCTATAACAACTGTAACTATTAGTAAAAACGTAACTAAAAATTAAAATTAAATGATTATTATATGAATTACGTAATCATTAAATGGTTATTTAGAAGTTCGGTAACCACGTGCTACAAATTACAGGCATGTATTTTATGTTTTTTTATTTAGAGGATTGCTAGAAAATGATGTCAGGGTTAAGAGACAACCTATGTATTAAAAATAAAAGTTTTGTTTGTATATGAGCCAAATTTAATTTTTGTGAACAAAATTAATGTTTGTTAGTCGTAGTTAAAAATTAAACCATTGATATTTATGTCTTTGTTATAATAATTACGTAATTATTATAATGGCTATTTGAATGCTCAGTAACCACGTACATGTATTTTATGTTTTCCAATTTGAGGGATTGTTAGAAAATGATGTCAGGGTTAAGAGACAACCTACATTTAAAACGCAATGCCAATTCTTTGGACATCCACGAGAGAAAATTAGAACATTAATTTGCTTCATTTTAGTTAGTTAGTTTAGTTAGTTGAAAGAGTTTTGTTTATGGATGTGCAATTTGTTTTATTTATTTATTTATCATCATTATTATTATTATTATTATTATTATTATTATTTGGGAAGGGGAGGTGTTGTTAATTAATGGTAGATAATAGTTTAAAAATGTTAATTATGACATTATTATAAAGATTACATAATAATCAATTTCGTAATTATTATGCCGATTACGGGTAATTATTTCAATGCGTCAATTTCTTTTTTGTAACTACAACTATTGTTAATTAATCATAGTTAACAATTATAAAAGGATAATTATACCATACTATAATAATTACGTAATCGTTCATTACGTTTTGTTTTACAATTGGAGGGATTTTCAGAAAATGACGTCTTGGTTTAAGAGGTAATGCTTGAATACAAAAATCATAACTAATAGAAAAATTTGCCATAGGTTTTACTTATTCGAACTGATTTAACAGACTCAGATACAGGCTGATCATTCTATAAATCATAATGCCTTCAAAACAAATAAATTAGTAAATTTATGAAATAAAATCAATTTGATCTCAAAGTAAACTGAAATTTTTTTTTTCACACCCTGTGGGTTTATTTCATTTACATATACTTAATAAGATTATATTACATGTATACCATGAATGTTCAAAAAAAAGTATTTATCCGTTTTTATTTGCGATAAACTGTCATTAGGTAGTCATATTTATTTCTATTATTCTTACATAAAATGATTTTTCGTTTGTTTTAATTTTTCTCTGTCTTCAGTGGTTTGGTTTTCAAAGTCTAGCAAAAATCTTTTTTCCTATTTTCACTTTCTTCTATATGTATACTTATAGAGAAAGAAAGTATTGAATTCGCGAAAATTTTCGATTTCTAGTTTTCGATGGATTTGCAAGTTTTGGGATGTCCTGAATGCGATTTGATTGTTTTTAGAAAATGTCTGTTTGTGTGCCTGTGTGTATGTATTTATCGCAAATTTTGTGGACGCTGTTTCGCACGAACCAATTAACGGAATTTAATGAAAATTGGCATTTATTTCGACCCTGACATGAACTGGTGCTGATTAGATTTGGAGATCAACTGCTCAACAGGTGGCGCTGTGATCCTATTTTTTTTTCTAAATTTGTAATATGACAAAATAGGACAAAATTTCGTATAAATATACATAATGAGAGTAATAAGAGTTACTTGTGATTGAAAATTAGCATAAATTATTGATAATAGTAATAATAAACTAGGAAAATCTGGGAGCAACGCTTCCCCCCCCCCCACCTCCCCCCGTTGTGTGTAAATTTTAAATATGAGTATCTTTCAAAAATCTCGTTAGTACCTTTAAAACGAATGGCTGAACCATAGATCTGTGATAATTTAAAGCAAAGTTATCGATTTTTATATTAAAAAAAAAAAAAAAAAAAAAAAACCTTAGAAAAAATAAACAAATCGCATTTCTTCTGATATTGGCACGAAATTGACTTTCTTTTGGTATTCAGTGTTATAATTCTGTCAGATAAACATCGTCTGCATTTATCATGGAAAATAATTTAATAATTCATTAAATAATTTCTACTGCATGAATTTGTGTAAAAATACATAGAAGAAAGTCTTGTGGGTGCTACATCATACTAGTTCTATTAGTGCTTGAAACGGAAGTAGAATTTTTTTTTTTTTTTTTTTTTTTTTTAAAAGAATTGAAAATGCTAAAATACATAAATAATCAAAATAAAATGTTATAGAGGAAATATTTGAAATTTTAAGTTGGGTAAAGATCTAAATTTCTACCAGGCGCCTTCGAATTTCGGTCAGCCGTTCTCACGTGATACCTGGACAAAAATAGCGTTACAGACATACAGACACGATGACAAATACACAAAAAAAATTTTCTGAAGTCATTTTCGGCTTTCATGGTGTGTAAAAAGTGAAGATATCGCAAAATGCTTTGATTCTGACAAATTTACAGAGAAATGTCTGATTTTATTAATACAGATTCTTTATTTGCATAATCTACGTAATATTTTTTCAAACCTTTACATGCAAATTTCCATACTGTCCCATTAACTATATTTATCTTTATGTTTATTATTACTTAGAATTTTTATTAAAGAGAAATTTAGCATAGCAAATAATCAATGCGTATTGTTTTTTGATCATCTTGAGTAAGGTACAATTAATGTTCCATTAATATGCATTGTGATACAAATTTGTATTGATTTATTTTCCTTATTGTTTCAAGAATTGGTCTTAATTAGAATAAAATATATTTTGCTTACATTTATTCAAAATATATTTTACTTGTTTTGTATATTTTATTCAAAATGTTGCTTTGTTTAAATCAAATATCCCCAGAATTCCACTAAATAAACCCCGTTTATTACAAATTTAACTGTTTATTTATAAGTAATATTACCTCTTTTCTACATATTTATTAACATTAATGTTTAAGAAGCAATCTTAACGATTAAATAAATATATATGTATTTTTTAAAATTCACTTTAATTTAAGAAATTAAATTTTAACTCTCGCTTTAATTTAAGAATTTAATTTAAGAAACAATTTTTATTCTTACATAACATATTTCAGTTTGTGATCAAAATCTAAAATCAATTTATTTTAAGAAAATACTTGCGAATGTAAAATTTAAATAAAGAATTTTCAAAATACGTAAGAGAAAAAAAAAATAAATAAATAAAAAAGTCAGATTTTAGAGCATTTTTACTATGATTATTGAAATCCCAACTGGATAAAAATATTTGGTGAGATTCTTTCGCCAATTTTTTATGCCAATTCTTTTAGACTATTTGAACATTACCTTGTTCTGACTTTCCGATACTTGGCGGAGTATTGAGAGGTGAATCATCATCATCTCTAACCTGAAAATTAAGAAATAAAAATTAAATTAATTTCAACATTTTTAATAATATTCATGAAAACAAAACAAATTATCTTTTGTTTGTCAACATAAATTTAATATTTAGATATAGAATAAGATCTCGATTATCCGTCATTCTCAGGTCCGTTTCTCAGTCGGATAAAAAAGTAGATTAGTAGAAGAAAACTAAAAGAATAATTCAAAAAGTCTTAAAACATTAGAAATTATATATTTAAAATTATACACATGGAAATTGCATATACAGAGAAGAAAAATATTTTTGTATTATAGATTATTCAGTGTTAAATCAATCGATTATTATTTGAAAAAGTCTGACATTTTAATTTGCTTTAATACTTTGTTGCTCCTGTGCAACGAATACAGCAGTAGTTATACAATATCGGCCTCATCTTGTTGAGAAAAAGAAGAGGACATTTGCATATTGAAAGCACAAATTCGCTTTCAGTGGAACTAATTAACCTGCGTCATATTTGTCGATTCAAATCCATTGCTTAACATTTTCCTTAAAACACTTGCAGCTGAGATATTATCTTCAACGTTCGTGTCATAAGGATGATAATTGCTGTCAATTCTTTGTTTTCTGACTCAAGCCACAATTTATTACATCTCATTCTGAAAATGCTTTAAAAAACATCTTGTAAACTCAAAGCAATATTGAATATTGTTGCCTTGACTACATTGTTAAAAAAAAGTACGCTTAGAACCTTCCCTTTTTTTCATCAGTCAAATAATAGAAACTGACGTTTAAAAGGTTGATGGATAATCGAGATTTTACAATATAACACTGCATTTATGGTATTGAGTATTATGATTTAACCTTTACTCTAACGCGAAATAATTGACTTGATGCTAAGTTAGTTACTTAAAATTAAATATTTTTTTAGTTTTTCTTATAAACAATACGGTAAATAACTATCGTTTAGGAGTTTTTTACTTCCTTATACAAAGTATAAGGAAGTATTGTAATCCCGATTTGCGAAATGGATTTTATATCTCGCATAGCTCAAAAACGAATCACCGTAGAATGTTGCAAATTTATATGTGTGTCTGTCATGGTGTCTTATTGTACACCTGCAAGTTTCGTTTTACGAGCTCTCGTTTTAGAGATACAAGCGACTTTACACGATTTTTCATGATGTCTGTATGTGTGTATGTGTCTCGCATAACTCGAAACGGTTGGTCGTACAGCCGCAGCAAAATTATACGAGCGCTAGCAAAAATTACTATATAAAAAAGGTACATTTAAAACTATTTTGTTAAATAAATCCTTGTCGAATCATGTTCTTAGTCAGTCTAAGAACATGATTTGGCAAGGATTTATTAAACAAAACAGTATTAAGTGTACTTTTTTTACACAGGAATTTTTGCTAGCGCTCGAATAATTTTGCTGCCGACTGACTAACAACATGATTCGACAACGATTTATTTAACAGAATAGTATTAAGTGTACTTTTTTTACATATGAATTTTTGCCAGCGCTCGAATAATTTTGCTGCCTACTGTAGAACGTTGAAAATTGGTATATAGGTTTGTTATAACATCTAGTTGCACACCACCCTTTTTTATCTTTCTGTGACTTTAGGTTTTGGAGATATTTACCCAAATTATATTCATAATGACCAAATATACAAAGGTTTTGGCTATTATATATATGACCTACCACCATAGAGATTTCAAAATAAGCTAATGATAGAACCCATAATAATATTATTATGAACGTTGTCGACATTTTTGCGTGTAGAAAGTAATTTGTAAAGACATAAGCAGGAATATGAATTTTCCAATATAAAAATTTCGTCAGTTATTGGAAATTTACGAAATTCTTAACATGGCAGAATATTTCACATAAACGTCAATTTTGAGGGATATTTTCACCGTAAAGATGTCAGACCACTTTTCAAATATTATTTAGGATACTGGCATGAATAGTACTGACTATGAATTTTCCAATATAAAAATTTCATAAGTTATTGGAAATTTACGAATTTCTTATCATGGCAGAATTGGGCAGAATTTCACATATACATCAATCTTGAGGGATATTTTCATCGTAAAGATGTCAAACCACTTTTGAAATATTATTTGGAATACTGGCATGATTATCATTTACTATGATTTTTCCAATTAAAAAAATTCGTAAGTTATTTGGAATTTACGATTTACTTAACATGGCAGAATAGGGCAAAATTGAGTATAAACGTTCATTTTGAGGATCATAAATATATGAGACAACTTCAAAATAACATTTAGGATACTTGTTTGAACATGATTGACTGCAAATATTCTAATAGGAAAATTTCGCAAGTTATTCGTAATTTAAGATTTTATCAACATAGCGAAATTGGAAAATTTTTCATATAAATAGGAATTTTGAGGATTATTGCATTGGAAATAGTAGCATGAAAACTAAACAACGGAATTGACCCTGATAAAATAAATTAATAGATTAGAATAAGATAAATATATCAAAGTGAACGGTGGATAGCATATTAGGCGGGGATTTCATTCTGTCACTGTGTCAAGCTTTGGTCAAATTCATTTCTCTTTAACATGATTAAAACATGTCTCGCACTAGAAATTTATGAGTGCATAAATATGATGGGGAACTGAGCAGAGTCCACCTATGCCAATTAGTTTTTTTTTCTTTTTGTAATACTTCATAATTTTTTTATATTTTTGATGTGCTACTTAGATTAAATTGGCTGTTTTTATATTAAACTTCTTGTCGAAAGACATTTGGTGTACTTCAGCACTAAAATTTTAAAAATCGCCCAGGAGGATCTATTAATGAAACTGATAAAATAAAAATATGGTTCATAGAGTTAAAAAAAAAAAAAAAAAAAAAAAACGCTACGCAGTCATAATAACAACTTGACAGTAAAAATAAAAATATAAAAAACAGTAGTTGAAAAAAAAAGGGGGGGAAGAAGAAGAAGAACATTTTAGTACAACATATATTAGCATCATGAAATATATTAACACTTTATCAATGTGTGTAAAAATTTTAAAGTGATAATGACGTCAATTTTTGTGAGATGCATAATATAATTTTTGATTGTTCACGTTTAAGCAAATGTACTTTTTTTTCTGTCGAAAAAAAAAATGAGCTCGTAATTTTTTTTTTTTTTTTTGCAACAATTAAGTTAGGGAAATTTAAATGGCTAATTTATCAGAAATTAGGAGGTTATTATTTTCACATTTTCATTAATTAAAAGAAAACTAATCAAAAATTCGAAAATCGGGCTTCGAAGTGCATCAGGTGAGGTCATAACGAACCTCCATGCAAATTTGTGTAGCTCTGCGATCAGCCGTTTTTCTAAAAAGCTCTGGATATACATACACCCTTGTGCAAATTAATTGAAACAAACTATTTTTTCGTGAACTTTAAAATCATTCCTATTATTCTTCAACAATCATACTAAAATATATTAAAGTATGGGTGGGATGAATAAATCCTTTGCCTAGCAACAATTTCCACTAGAGGTATTCTGAAAGCGCATGCGCAGGAACTTCCGCAGATGAAAGCTCCAAATATGATCACATCAGTTGAGAGTTCACTGTCGTCAGAGATGGATGTGACGCTGCGAAAGCGTACAAACATTGTTACTCTCTCCAAACATACACCAAAGACTTATAGAGAGATTTCGAAAATAGTTGGCGTTAGTATTGAAACTGTTAGCCGTATCATAAAACAAAATAAAGAAACAGGATCCAACCTCCAAAGCAGAGAGCGAAATTTGGTCGAAAAAAGAAAACAACGTCAAAAGATGACTATTTTCTAATTATACAAAGTAAAAAATACCCTCGAAAGACTAGTGCTGCACTTAATAGTGATTTAAAAGAGCATGAACTAAATATTATCTCATCTACTGCTCGGAGGCATCTTCTTGGAGCCTATCGGCCTATGAAGAAGCAGCTTCTGATCCAACCAATGAAGAAAAAGCGTTACTTGTGGGTATTAAAATATAAGAATGGAAGTCAAAAGTTGGATTAAAGTGCTATTTAGCAACAAAAGCCATTTTTTCGTTTAAGACAGCGAATTCAACATGTGCGGAGATCGCAAGGCGAAAGAATTCGGGATTGCCACATTAACCAATTTGTTAAACACCTTTAAAATAAGATGTTTTGGAGTTGTTTCAGTTACAGTTGGGTTGGTACTTTGCAGCCTGTTGAGGTATGATGCATTCTGAGCAATACATTACTATTTTGGATAAAAAGGTTGTTCCAGAGTTGAAGAAACGATACCCTGATGGAACGGGGATTTTTCAGCAGGATTTTGCCCCGTGCCATACGCCCAAAAAAGTCAAGAAATTTATGTCTGAGAACGACATTGAGACATTGAAATGGCCTTGGAACTCTGATATCAAACCAGTGGAGAATCTCTGGGCTATATCGCTATATGCAAGAATTGCCTATTAAATGTGGACTGTACAACTATGGAGAAGCTAATCACGGCGCTGATTCATGTGCGATACAAGGACACAAATATTATAAATGACTGTAAAAAATTGGTAGAATCCATGCCGAATCGTGTCCAAATGTTAATAAATAGTCGTGGGGATCATATTATGCATTGAAAATTTCTGATTTTGTATAAAATTAAATAAAATAGCATTTCTCCTTAGTTTTCTCAAATTTTTGAGTTTGTTTCAATTAATTTGCACAAGGGTGTACACAATGACACACACACACATCATATTTTATTATATGTATAGATAGCATGTGGTGATTATGCATTTTCTAAACAATATACAAAGCTACCCAAATTTAATTGAATAAATTCATTTCTATTGGATGAAATTGGTGGAAATACTTTACTAAATTATACAATGTAAGAGCAATCTGTTAATACAAAAGCATTTATCTGCACACCAAGGATTGAAGAATGTAGAGCTATTAATAAAAATTTTTTCGATTAAAATATAAGGTAAGAGAAAGTAGTGTATAATAGAGGTGAGTTCGGGCTCTATTTTGGCAATCCGAGCCCGCCCGGGCCCGAAACATTTTTGAACTGAGCTCGCTCGAGCCCGAAAAAAATTGTGTGATCAGAGCCCGAGCCCGATATTGATAGTGGTACGCTATGCAAAGCATACACAATAGTAAAATTAAATACCGTTTTCATTTTCAAATTAATTTTCTTATTACCAATCCTCAATTTAAATAACTATAAATGTTATTATAACAATTTATAATGTCTGTGTCTCTGTATACATGTATATATTTCTCTGTATAATATATATTTATAGTTCAGCCCATTGTTTATAACGCGCCTATCGGGGGACAAAAAATTTATCCGAATGAGTGATATAATGAGGCACAATCTAACGAAGGAGGAAAGATTACTGAAAAAAAAAAAAAAAAAAAAAACTATGACATAATATGCATCCCGTTGAAAAAAAAAGAAGTTCTATTTAGAAAAATGAAAGTCAAAGCTACTAAGGTTTGCAAGATTATTTTGTGATTTATAATCTATCATGACTATTATGGCATTACTAAAGGTGCTCTCAAAATGAATAAAATTTCTCTTTTTTTTTTACATTTTCCAGTTAGCGAAGAATAAAATAAACGGAACTTTTAGCTTGAATCCGAGCCCGCCCGGAGCCCGAAGACTTGCGTAAGATTTGAGCCCGATCAGGCTCGGGCCCGGGCTCGGACTCGGGCTTACGGGCTCGGGCTGAGCCCGTCTCATCTCTAGTGTATAATTGATCGAATCACTACTATAATTTAAAAAATAAGGATTTATTTATTAAATCTACAGTTTTCTCCTTGCGAAATATTGCCAGTATATATCAAGAAGAAATATTAGCAGCAAGTTCCAGTTCTGTATTCTAAATCTGTGTCATAGAGGGATGCTACTCGGAACTTATCGTTGAGATCGGATATATAGTTCGTGTACAGGGGCGTACAAAATTTTTCAAATACATAACCTTTATAGGTGAAATTTCAGGTAGGTACAGTTTACCTTATTTAGACTGTACTAAATGAATTACAACTGTTACACAATTTGATATTACAAAAGCATATATCAGACAGAATATGGTATTAAAGGTATTTATCTTTCGTCTACAGAGCCACACACGAGATATCAGGTTTGCTAGCGTTATGTTTGGAAGTTACAAATTAGTATTACAAATACAAATCAAATAGAGTGTTTCGTGCATTGTTTGGTACGTATATTACTTAAAAATAATATACAGGGTCACTCAATATTAATCGAATAAATTTCAAAGAGTGATGTGGGCGGAAATTCTTCGGAAAACTTGCATTTTGAAATTTAACGTTTAACGATCGGCATATTTTCTATTTTTAACATTAAGCCCCGCATTTTGGCGTTTTTAAAACTGTTATACGTGTTAGAGCAATTATATTTTATCATCAGAGGAACGCATTAAGGTGTGGCTCGATTTTTTTTAATGCCGCCGTAGAAGCGGCATTGGTCTGCTAAGGGTTAATAACAGCCTCAAATATTTTAAGAATGTAGGTGCACTATCAAGAGAGGAGGAATAAGGAAAATTAATTCTGTTAATTTTCTTCAATATTTGTAAATTGTTCTTTCTGAACATTATATACTTTTTCGCAACCATCACATCAACAATTTTTCTTTCATATCAGTAATCCTTACTAATTTTCTAACCTTATAATAATTTTTTTAAGTTATATATATATGTATAGTATATATATTATCTTTTATACAGTTTCCTTCTTATAAGGAAAATGATAGGTCAACGCTTGCTAAAAATCTTTGCTATTTCTTTAATTACTTTATTTTCTTTTGTTTCAGCGTGGGTGGGGATCTTTACCACATACTGTTACATGAATTGCTTTTAATCCGTACATCCGTTTCCATAATCCTTTCTTTTAACCATTCATAATAAAGGATTGAAAATTTATTTCTATAACTGCTTTTACTGATGCGGATGTAACCTGAATATTTTTGCGGTAAAAGATCAAAGAGTCGCTAATTAATTCTTAAAACACAATATGTGTTTTTGTTAATTATCTCTTCGGGCAAAACAATTACTTTACGCGTAATATATGTACCTGCTGGACTGCTTTGAACAATTTTAAGCTTTAAATTGTTGCATTACATCGTATTTCTTCCTCTCTATCCCTTAGAAATAATAATAGTAATGATGCTATAAATAATAAAGAAAAATAGAAGGATAGAAAAGAACGTTCTTTCACTGTGAGTGTATTGTCAAAAAATTATGAACTTTTTTGGATTATTATTATTGTTATTATTATTATTATTATTAAAATATATTCAGCTTTATTTAATGTTTGTTTTCTGGTATTATTTTGAGTGTTGCATCCATACATGTGCCTTATTCCCTTAAAATAAAATATTTAAATTTATTTCTTATTTAAATATCATATTTATAGAGCCTAAATTTTGATTATGTGTTAATTAATTAATTATTATTATATTTATTTATTTATTTATTTATTTATTTATTTATTTTTTTTGCCAGAATAATTTCAGTCTTTAGCATAATTTTAATAAAGGTCTTAATTTCCTCGCTGGTTTAGAGGATATTTTAAATTTCTTTCTTTATGTTAATATTTTATTTATTTATTTCTTTATTTATTTTGCCAGAATAATTTCAGTTTTTAGCATAACTTTAATAAAAGTCTTGATTTTCTCGCTGGTTTAGAGGATATTTAAAATTTTTTTCCTTATTTACGTTAATATTTTATTTATTTATTTTTAAGTATTTCTTTTCTTTGATCAATTGAATGACGTTTTCTCTGTAAACAATATTCACCTTTATTTAATCGATAAATTAAATTGGTTAAGATTCTTTATGTACTAGAAAACTACATAAAATGCGCAGGAAAGATTTTTTTTTTTTTTTTTTTTTTTTTTTTTTTTTTAATATTTGTAAGTGTTTTGGGATTACTTAAGAAGTCATTATTTATTTTAAGTGATTAAGACGGAAAATGTCAATTCACATAAATTGTGGAAATATTTTTTTAAGGCGTTAATTGACGAATAGGCGTTAGTTGTCAGTTTTAATCGTTTTAATAATATAACTAGTTAAGATTAAACTTAATCGAATTAATTCTTTACAATTATTTTTTTACTAAAATGTTTGAATTGATTATGCACGGTTATTAAATCACCAAGAAAATGATGAGCAGCGTACTAGTGATGAACATATATGCTGCCACTTTTATTAATAGTTATTTGTGTTGTTTATTACAAATATTTTTGTTTGACAGACTAGTGAAAAGTTGCTCGAAGTTTTTGGAAAATGAAAGCGGTGGACTCAAAGGTGAAAATTGAGAACAAGCGAGAATTATAACATTTCTCTTTTATAATGCCTTATCTTTTCATAAGTTCGCAAATAGTTAAAATTATTCTCGACAAAAATGAATAATTATAACTTCTCTTTTCTTTTTAAAAATAAATTTGACGATGTTATGGTTCAATTTTCAAAATCCCTTTTTTGAGAAAATCCATAAATTCATTTTGGCTCCTATTTTATATGTTTTTAAATTAGATTAATGTAAAATAAATACTAGAACCTTTTTCTAATATTACTAAGAAATGTCGAATTAAAATATTAATTTGGTCATTTATACATAAAGATTTTAAACATGTATTTCTTAAACAATTTATATATATATATATATATATATATATATGAAACTGCGTGACTTTTTTTTTTTTCAATCATTTAGGTTATTTACCATAATAATAATAATAATAATAATAATAAAAATCTGATTGTAAAGAATGGAAACTCCCTAGATCTTACATGAAGTTCTATGAATTGAAATAAAACACATTAAATTGTGCGATTGATCAATCAAGCGTCCATAATGGCCTAAACAGTGAACAGGATGCACATATAATTCCATTTATGTATTCTTTTATTTTTTCTGTAAAACAGCTATAAAAAAATAAAAATATTTTTTACAGCATTTTGCATCTCAATGATATAAGAGTTTCATTCAAACAGTTTGTAGCAATTAAAACGTACTTTATGATACAAATCAGTCACGACGTCAATAACTGTTGCCCACAGACTATTATGTATGCGTGTTTTTAGAGTATCTTTATAATATTAGTAATAAACCTCTAAAAATAAAATGCGCACTATTTTTTAGAAGAAAATATGTGGTAATGACCCTTAGTATTAATAAACGAATTTCGCAACAATAGACTGATAAAAGTAAGAGCGTGGAATATTGAAGAGATGGAAAATCACGAAGGATGTGAAAATCACTAAAAATAAATAATAATAATAATAATAATAATTAAAATCTGCTGTGTAACAACCACATAACTACCATTACCCTGTACTACACATTTTATATATTCTTTGGAAATAGTTTAGTCGGAAAACATAAAATTGGTTTTACAAATTAAACACTAAGCAACTTTCATGAAAGAGAAAACAAATACATACGATTTGAAGACATATAAAAGAAAATTTACACAGTTAAAAAAGTACATATGTAATCGTTAGAACCGTGTTTTGAAACACCCATTTCCAAGATCTATAAGTAACTTACCTAATCAGGATGCCTATTAATTTTTCTGTAGCAACCAAATAATACATTCGAAAGAACATCTAAAAAGAATTTATGTAGCAAATTTGAAGAAAATCCTTAGAGCCGTTTTTGAGATACCTACTTTTGGTCCCTCTGCCGATTTTTATCAAAACTTATAAAACTCAATTATTCACAGGAAACTAACAATTACATTCGAAAGAATATCTATAAGAGAGTAAATGTGGCAAGTTTGAAGAATATCTGTAGATCTGTTTTTAAAGGAAAGCACTTGCGAGACCTAAAATCGACCTATTCAGGACGCCACCAGTTATCTGAACAGATCAACTAATAAATGCGAAAGCGCATCTAAAAGGATATTTAATCAACTTTGAAGAAAATCGATAGAGCCATTTGTGAGATATGAACCTATGGTTCTGCTTTCTCCTTTAAACATTCCACTTTCGGTTTTTAAATTTTTAGCAAAAGTTGGAAAAATTATCTGTACCTGTTTTTCTGAAGTTTCGCCATTCTATCTTTATTACTTTTGGAGCTATGATAATCAGAATATCACATACTCGCATGCACGCTGACCAATTACCAAAAATCAATTTTTGGGGGTCAGAAGACCTTAAAATATGTAAATGGAGTGAAAACTCGATAGATTTTTTAACCAAATAAATTACTTCCATTATCTACGGTAGTCCAGTAATGGAAGCAAAAAATGTGTATCATTGCCTCTCGGGTAAAAAGGTGAGTTAGTACACAAAGATAGCTTGCAAAAATATAATATTAATGGTGACACCAGGGCAGAATAAATTTAATGAAGATTAATCAACAATCACTGTGTTAAAACATAACTTTTTAAATGCAGTAATTTCTCATACCTGCAAGAAAAAACACAAGTAGGTGTTTCTCATCTGCCAGATTAACAACTTTTACAAAATGTGAAAATAAAACTGCAACAATAATGATAGAATTTAATGCTGCTAACAATTATTTAGCAATTAACTTAGAATTAATTATCATTCTGTGTGCTCATAAATCTTAATTGCTAGAAAAACAACAATTTGTTACACAGAATTAATTCCAAGAAATGTATAATTTAACAGTTAGGCATTCAATTAAAGGCGATCGTAAATTAAGACAATATTAATTTTTCATGATTTCTCATGAACTTCTAGATCCTTTTATGATTTTGCAATATGTTATGAATGGATACAAAAGCCTTTAAGCAAAATCGCAAAGGAAAATCTATACTTGTTAAACACCTATATCTCGCCATTTTAAACATTTCAGTCATTACACTGAAAAAAGAAACACAGTCTAGCCAGTTTTCCATTATTATTATTTTCTTTCATTTGGTACATTCTATGATATATATATTCTTATTCTTGTGTGCCTTTGAGCTCCTCCTTAATAACAATTTTATTGATGTATTTCCTGGTACTATTATGAGGGATATTTTAAAACTAGTCCGATCTCCTTGCGAAAACTTGTTCTTGAGATAATATGTATACAGACTGACTAACCACCATATTGATTTTGTGATTTTCAAATTTCTCATACTCATTAGGATTCGTCATCTCATTGGGAATTAAAAGTCATAGATATAGTAATAATATATAGATTGATCATTGAGGGGGAAAACGTGTTTCCTTTTCATTTGGGGAAAGGTGACCATTTTACCTACTAACAACCGTCTTTCCCGAGTGAATATTCATTGGAATACACGTGAATAATTTAGCAAATAGAATTTATGAATAATTTATGTATTAAAGGTGAATTAAAAACTCAAGATGCAGTTTCACATTCCTTTATCTTTTTTCTTTTTCAATACCTTCTAATGACTGATGCCAAAACTGTTTTTCTGTTTCAAATATTTTTGCTCGATAACATGGGGATGATAGATCTATAAACATTACTATATCTATGGCTGAAAAAAGTGTTTTAGAATTATGTTTTCTTTCTTTTTGGAGGTGGGGGTAGGAGGGATACGACTATAGTTAAAAATTGTTGGACGTAGGTGGACTCTTTGTAGTTTCCCATCATATATTTGTTCTCGTAAATTTCTATTATAGGGCATATTATATCAGTGTTAAGAGAAATGCATTTGACCAATAATTCGACAAGTTTGCAGGTTGAATTGTTCCCTCTAACAGGCTATTGATCGTTCAATTCCATACATTTATGTAAATGCAATTTACTGATTAATTTTATTAGTGTCAGTTTCGTAATTTAATTTTTTGTGTAATTTCATATTATTTCCAATGTAATGAACCTTTAAGGCAACCTTTTTGTTACCTTACCTCATAAGGCAAGTTTATGTAAAATATTGCTCAATGCTGACAAAATTTAAAACTAGAATAATTTACGTATTAGAAAATATTTGTAGTCAATGATGTGTTCAAACCAGTATTATAAATGATATTTTAAAAATGGCTGACATCTTTTGCGATGAAAATATTCTTTGCAATAAATTTTCATGCGAAATTTTGCATTACTCTGTCATGATCAGAAATTTGTAAATTTTTAATAGCTTTCGAAATTTTCAAAGTAAAATGTTAATGATAAATAATGAATGGGCATTGTTAATGAGGAACATTGGCATGAACAATAAATATTTATTGTTCAAGTCAGCATTGTAACTAATATTTTAAAGCTGATTTGATATCGACAAAAATATTTAGCTCTATTCTCCCATATTCAGAAAACCGTAAATTGTGAATAAACTGCGATTTTTTTTTTTTTTTTTTTTTTTTTAATTAGAAGATTGTAAATAAATGTGTTTCTTGGCACTATCATAAGCGGTATTTTAAAATATGTCTGATTTTTCGACGACTATTTGTCCTAACGATATTTTGTACACATAGACTAACATACTAACCTAGGGAAGGGCACTAAATTTTTTTTTTTATTATCGGATTCTTTACACTTCAAAACATGTAAAAAAAAAAAAAAAAAAAAAAAGTAAAAAAAAATCGAGGTCGAAAATTTTCACGAATAGCTAAGTTCCCCATACTAATAGGACAATGGCAGCATATAATATAATAAAAACTTTTAACGTTTCTGTTAAATAAAAATAATATTACAAGGAGAGTAACAAAAAATAATGTTAAATATTTTAATGATATACTTCAGTTTTACAGCGATTGGCTTAATTTAACTGAAGATAGAAGTTTGGTGATAGAAATTTAGAGGTAGAAGTCATAAAATTTGCTAAGTTCTATAACTTTCATTTAAAGGGGCTAAAATAAGCATTGTATAAATGTGTTTCAGTTGATAACTCGAAAACTCATATGAAATAATATCATACGAGATTTTGCATTAACAAAGAAAAATTAAATTTCTTGTATTAATATTGAACTTAGCTTGTATCTATATAAATATATAATTCCAATTCAAGTTAAAATGTTTTTGAAAATCTTAACGTATAACACAAGTTCTCTTTATTATTCTCTCAAGCACTTTCTTTTCTTTTCTTTTCCCTCTTTCTTTTTTTTTTTTTTTTTTTTTTTTTTTTTTTTAACAATAACATTTTTAATACACGTATTTTAACTTAATTTCAAACTAATTCAAATATTATTATTTTTTTATTATTACTCATCGTATACATATCCAGTGTAACCCCAATTCTGCTATATCATTGGCTTATTATCACTGACATTTTAATCATGCATTTTTAGTAGCTTAAGAATAATTACTAATTAATATGAAATGAACCAATGAAAGTGTCTAGAAACCATAAAATACATCTAGTAATTTTTCATTGCTAATAGCTAATAACAGCTTTTAATAGCAACAATTTTGAAAACTCATAGTCCATCAGCAAACCATTAGTTACGATGAAATTATAGATGAGCAGGTACTATATCATTACCTAACCATAATCTAAACATTAGCGTCAATTTTTCTCACCATCAGGAAGAATGTGATGAACACTGTAATTTTCTAAAAAATATATGCCTGAATAAATATTTCAATGGTAGATATAACGTTACTTTTATTAGGCAAAAAAAAAAAAAAAAAAGAAAAGGGGGGGGGGGGGGTTGCTACTTTCGTTACGTAATAGATAGTGAGAGATTAAAAAAAAATACTCAGTTAAACAGGGCTGACTGTGAATAAAATATTTATTACAACCGTAACTGAGTAAGTAAAGTGGGATTTTTTTTAAGCAACGAAAATATAGTAAAACTAATTACTGTTTCAGCCTTACTCTTATTTATTAATACTTTTCAATATCGATGAAATTGTTTATTCCTTCCATTTATTACACTCAATTCAATTTACATTCTATACCAGTAATAGTCAACTTCTTTTTGGGAAATGGGTCAAATTTTGTTCATTACCATTTTTAATACTTGTCTCAAGGATTATTTAGTGAGTTGCATCACTTAAAAAACGACTGAAGTGCGAGAAAAGGGTAAAAAGGATACCGGTAATTTGGAAAAAACAAATATTTGTTAAGAGGACGTTATAACAGTTGGTGAAGATTGTAATACAAATGTCGACGTCAAAAAATTGATATCATTGGGGGGGATACGAAGAATTACCGCACCAAGTGACGACACACTTGAATTGAGTATTTGAATGAAAAAAAAAAAAAAAAACTAGTTGGCATAGGTGGACTCTGCTCAGTTCCCCATCATATTTATGTTCTCATAAATTTCTAGTTTGAGAGATATAATCATGTTAAAAGAAATGAATTTGACAAAAGCTTGATACAGTGACAGAATGAAAACCCCGCCTAATAGGTTATCCACCGTTCACTTCGATATATTTATCTTATTCTAATCTATTAATTTATTTTATCAGGGTCAATTCCGTTGTTTAGTTTTCATGCTACTATTTCCAATGCAATAATCCTCAAAATTCATATTTATATGAAAAATTTACAATTTCACTATGTTGGTAAAATCGTAAATTACGAATAATTTACGAAATTTTCCTATTAGAATATTTGTATTCAATCATGTTCAAACAAATATCGTAAATGTAATTTTGAAGTTGTCTAATGTATTTATGAGCCTCAAAATGAAAGTTTATGCTCAATTTTACCTTATTCTGGCATGTTAAGTAAATCGTAAATTCCAAATAACTTACGAATTTTTTTAAATTGGAAAAATCATAGTCTATGATATTCATGCCAGTATCCTAAATAATATTTCGAAAGTGGTTTGACATCTTTACGATGAAAATATCCCTCAAGATTGACGTTTATGTTAAATTTTGCTCTATGCTGCCATGTTATGAAATTCGTAAATTTCCAATAACTTACGAAATTTTTATATTGGAAAATTCATAGTTAAATTCATAGCTAAAATAATGTAATGGAATAAAGAAACTTTAAAATACCATTAGATCAAAGAGCTTATAAAATCGGATTAATGCGAAAAAGGTCAATGGTATTTATAAGAATAGAATGTATTTAACTCACTTTAATCTCACAGCATGGCATTAGATGCTACATGTAGCCGTTTTTGTTCAAGAAAGGAATTTATGGAGTTTCTATTAAAACAAGAATATATGTAGTGCCATGGGTGATCAAATTATTAATATATATATATATATATATATATATATATATATATATATATATATATATATATTCATTTTGACATTATTTCGATTTTCTAAAAAAAATCTTTCACGAAAGGGCCTTGAACTTCAGACATGCAAAAACCATTTATATATTTGCGTTTTTCTCTATCGATTTAGACACAAGTGGTATTAGGGCGCCAACTATAAATTGAAGAGAAGCACAAATACTTTGGATCACCCTGTATTCTAAAAATCTATAAATGTTTAACAACTTTAACGCATTGCTGCATTTACTATGTACAATAATTTTTTTTTTTTTTTTTGTGGGAATTGCAAACTATTTAGGCATATATATATATATATATATTTTTTTTTTTTTTTTCAAAAAAGATTTTTTTTTTTTTTTTTTTTTGGCAAGTTTTTTGTTTGTAACAAGAATGTATTTCAACAAAATTTTACATGACTAGCAGAAAATTTAACAAAAGATTAGAGAAACATTATTCTGAAACATAAAATTCACAAAATATTCGTTGAGATATAAACATTTATAGTATATATATATCTTTTTATTGCGTATGCACAAAAAATAGGACTTTTTTATTACGTAGTTTTAAAGCTAGATATACTGATCAACTCATGTTAAAAGTTCATTTGAATAGAGTAAAAATTAAGCAAATTATTGGCGAAAGAAAGTAGATTTTAGATATTTTTCACAATTAGTCTTTCAAAAGGGGTTTTTCACATGCCACTTATTTAATTTAGAGATCCAAATATTTCAACTACATTGCAAAACTTCTTTTTTTGTGAAAAATCATTTATAAGCTTGTGATTCTAACATATTTTTATTTATATACTAAGATTTGTAATTTCACAAGGATTTCTCTCATAAAAGACCTTTTGCAACGTAGTTGAAATTATTGGATCGCCAAATTAAATACGTGACACGTGAAAAAATTTCAACTACGGAAAATATTTAAACTCTAGCTCATTCTTTTGCCGATAATTTGCTTAATATTTACTCTATTAAAATTAAATTCTGAGATTAGTTGTCCCATGTATCTAGCTTTTAACCTATATCATAAAAAAAATGTAAATATACTTCTGATAAATCCTCATGTCTCAGCGAATAACGCACGTGTGAATTTCATGTTTCCAGGATAATGTTTCTCTAATTTTGTCAATTTTTCTGTAAGTTTTTGTAAAACTTTGTTTGAAATCCATTCTTGCTACATACAAAAAACTTACCAAAAAAGTAATAATGTATGAAAAAAAATGTAACATATGTTTGTATGATTTATATAGTAAGTGTATTTTAATTTACATGTTAAATGCAATAATGTGTTAAAGTTAGATGTCGTTTGTAACGATTTATTATTCGGGGTATGCAAAGTATTTGTATTTTTCTTCAATTTGTCTGGTACCTTAACTGCACTCCTGACTAAATCGATAGAAGAAAATGTGAGTTTGAATATATTCATTGCATTTTCAACGGCAATTCGTATAAAACCTTTAAAAAATCGAAAAAAGTAAAAAAAAAAAAAAAAATTCTAATTTATAAAAAATTTAAAATTTGGACTTCAGAAAACCTCAAAACGTATAAATATAGCAAAATTTCGCCTTTATTTGGTTCTAAAAAATAATTTCTTTGCCATACATAATTAAGAAAAAGTAAATAAAATAACAATAATAATAATAAATAATTAAAACAAACACTTATTGTGTAATTTTTTTTTTCAAAAGTAAACACGAAACTTTCAGTATTTTAATCGATTCCTGTTAAACGGTTTTCACCTTTATTATAAGAAAGAAAATTAAATAAAAAGTTCACTAATTCACATCCCACACTATGGCTATTTTAATTTTTCTACAAAGCCCCAATTGTACTTCTTACAAAAGCAACAAGCACCATTTCTTTGTAATATCCTATTGTTCTGTCGAAAGTATATACATTGTTTTCACCAATTAGTGTCAATTACGGGTTCAGAACAACAAGAGAGAAAAAAAAGAAAGAACAGAAAGAAAGAAATTTATAAAGGTTTCGTTGTCGACTGCAATTAAACGATCATTTCATTGTGGTAAGGGAAAAAAAAACACCCTCAATGTATTTAATATGTTTAGAAGGATATTTTGGTATTGACTATTTTGACTGTTCGCTTGAAGTTCTTTTTCTTTTTAATTCATAACAAACGAAAGCATGATGAAGTTATTTTTTATTTTTATTTTAACTCAACTTAAATGAGTTAAAACAGCTAAAATGCATTTGTATTTATTTTATTCAATCTGAAACAGAAAAATTTTGCTACATCAATCCAAATTTTTTATTGAAATATCCTCAAAACAATTCTTACCAGAATTTTAAATTTTTTAAATAGAAATCTATATTTTTGTATCATTATTAAAAGTTTGCTAGACTAAAAAACCGCGAATTTTTTTTTTTTTACTTTCTAATTTTACTCTGCCACGCTATCAGCAAAAACGTAACAAGAATAAATTTCCTGGTCTTTACTTTAGACTAAAACTGAAACTGTGCATTGTTGTTTTAAACCACTGATCTAGAATAATGAATATAACGGAGTAATAGAATTATGTTAACTAGAATAATAGAATTGCATAAGCGAACTATTGGCATACAACTATAGATATATGAAAAAAAGAAAAAACCTTATTTCTCCATTTTAATTAATTTTCCAAATTTTTAATATCAATTTTGACACAAATTATTTAAAAAATCATATTTACAATATTTTTCCATTGAGGATTATAAACTTTATATTAAAGTACAATTTAAAAAAGTAAATAGAGAAAGGTATAAATCAATCAGGTTTGTACTGAGAAATTCGACGACAGAGTAAAATTAACTATTTCGTATCCTTCAAAAATGTCTATTATAGTGCACTGCTAGACAAAATTAAAGAAATAACTAGTTCCATGTTTTCTTCTTTCGTGCATACTTTTAAAATAAATGAACACATGATCATAAAATTTAAAGGGCATATTCATTATCAAATCATAAAAAAAATTGTATATAACTTCCATAAAGGTCTCACATTTTTCTCAAAAAAAAAAAAAAAAGAAGAAAAAAGAAAAAAGAAAAGAAAAGAAAGAAAGAGAAGAAAAGAAAGAAAATAAATAACTTTGTGTTAAGAATAAAATATGTGAATTCATTGGCATGTGATATACGTGGTTTAAAATCTTAAATTAAAAACCGTATTTTTCTTCTTGTATTCCCTTTCCGTTCTCTACCAAATTAGAATTTTCGAAGAAATGAGAATATTAATTTGTAAGCTATATGCATCAACAGGAAAATAAAAATGTCAACAGATTATTTTTTAAGAAGCATCTCATTCAATTTTCAAATTCTTATATATATTTTAAATAATCTGGTGTGTCACTGACACGACTTTCTCTTACCCTGAAATTTAATACTATAAATACAGGTTGCAGATTAAGAGGTAAGATAACGAGTACTGTTATGTAAACCTGTGTTAAACAATTCAAATTAGGCTTCGGATGAGTTTTATATGATAATTAGTTCTGTGTGAGGGGGGATACAGCCTCCCACAACCCCCCGTTTCATTAATGCACCTACATTTATATAGAATTTGATTCGGTTATTAAAAAATAATTCTGTTTTAAAAAAATAATTTATTAAAATCATTATTTTAAAAAATTATCTTTTATGATAATGCAGACGATTTCCATATTCGAGAAGTAGTATAACACTAAATATCAAAAAAGGAGTTGAATTTATTCTCAATATTGCATAAAAAAAAAAAAAAAAAGTTGCACTTCGGGAGTGCCGACAGAAGTGAAAACGCGAACAATTACGTGTGTATTTCTTGAATCGTCAGGAAATATTTTATTGTGTAGGAAATACTTTTAAATGAAGTGTTTTTTTATTCATTAATATAAACTACTACTACAAAAATTATATTACAATTTTATTTAATGCGCTAACTGCAATAGAGACAGTGTCCGGAGATGAGAGAAGTCGTGTAGAGCCGCACCAGATTGTAAAAACGTGAGAGAAATGGCGGCTTTGGCCTTTATCACGGTTCTGGGAAGTCTAACTGTAGCGTTTCCGGCTGCAATCTTTAAGAGATTGTTGCCGGAGATGAGAGAAGTCGTGTAAAGCCGCACCAGATTGTAAGAACGTGAAAAAAAAGGCGGCTTTGGCCTTTCTAACGGTTTTGTGAGGTCTAACTGGAATAGAGAGAGTGTCCGGAAATGAGAGAAGTCGTGTAGAGCTGCACCAGATTGTAAAAACGTGAGAGAAATGGCGGCTTTGGCCTTTATCACGGTTTTGTGAGCTCTAACTGCAACGTTTCCGGCTGCAATCTATAAGAGACAGTGTCCGGAAATGAGAGAAGTCGTGTAGAGCCGCACCAGATTTTAAAAACGTGAGAAAAATGGCGGCTTTGGTCTTTCTCATGGTTCTGTGAAGTCTAACTGCAACGTTTCCGGCTGCAATCTTTAAGAGACTGTGTCCGGAGATGAGTAAAGTCGTGTAGAGCCGCACCCGATTGTTAAAACGTGAGAAAAATGGCGGCTTTGGCCTTTCTTACTGTTTTGTGAGGTCTAACTGCAAAAGAGACAGTGTCCGGAGATGAGAGAAGTCGTGTAGAGCCGCACCAGATTGTAAAAACGTGAGTAAAATTGCAGCTTTGGCCTTTCTTACGGTTTTGTGAGGTCTAACTGCAACGTTCCCGGCTGCAATCTTTAAGAGACAGTGTCCGGAGATGAGAGAAGTCGTGTAGAGCCGCACCCGATTGTTAAAACGTGAGAAAAATGGCGGCTTTGGCCTTTCTCACTGTTTTGTGAGGTCTAACTGCAAAAGAGACAGTGTCCGGAGATGAGAGAAGTCGTGTAGAGCCGCACCAGATTGCAAAAACGTGAGAAAAATTGCGGCTTTGGCCTTTCTCACGGTTTTGTGAGGTCTAACTGCAACGTTTCCGGCTGCAATCTTTAAGAGACAGTGTCCGGAGATGAGAGAAGTCGTGTAGAGCCGCACCAGATTGTAAAAACTTGAAAAAAAATGGCAGCTTTGGGCTTTCTTACGGTTTTGTGAGGTCTAACTGCAATAGAGACAGTGCTCGGAGATGAGAGAAGTCGTGTAGAGCCGCACCAGATTTTAAAACAATATACAGTATATAATTACTAATACTTCACATTAGCAAGTTAATCTTATGATACATTATTTGTATCATACAAGGATGGAAAGCGTTTCGATGACGCGAATTCAATGATTTTTGTTCACCCAAAAGTTTTCACTTCAAATGGAAAGCGTCAGCTGACGATGACGGGAATTCAAAGATTTTTCTTCCCCCAAAAGTGCTCAACGCGCCTAAAGAAGTTTTCACTTCAAAAAAAAAAATTGTTAAAAATGAAAAAAATCGATAACTTTATTTTAAATTATCGCAGATCGATGATTCAACCATTCATTTTAAAGGTATTCGCGAGCTCTTTTGAAAGATACCCATCATGAAAATTTACTCCCCTCGAGGGGGGACTTCTCCCCCGGGAAGGGGGGGTGCGAGGCTCCTACATACCCAATTTTTTTTCCCAGTTGACTATCTCTATTACAAAAAACATATATTCGTTTCATTTGGTTTAGTGCAGTCTATAGATGTTAAACTCTACTTACCTGCAATTTCTCCCATAGACATAATGAATTTGAATAATTTTGAGTGTCCCTGTACACGAACCATTTGCTTCATCTCAACGAAAAGTTTAGTGTATCATCCCTATACGATACACATTTAGAATACCGAGTTTGGAGTTTCTGCTACTATTTGTTCTTGAGATATGCTGATAATAGACACACAGACATCCACACAGACCATTCGCTAAAACATGATTTTCGTATTCAGGGGACTTCGGAACATGTAAATATAACAAAAACTCACGTTCGAAAATTTGACCCTAAAACAATACTTTCTCGACCCTATGAGTAAGAGAAAGTAAAAAGTATTCACAAATTCACGTACACATATTAGGACCTTGAATAAATTCTGGCTGTTTTTTTCTACGGCACCTAGTGTCCTAGCTTCGGGATCTTTCCTAATGCTTTGAAACGTTTCGAAGCACTGTTGTATCGTCTACTCATATATTTACTTTCCTTAAAATTATAACCAAAAGAAAAAAAAAGGAATGAGAAACAAGCTGTTGCTTTTATTTTGTATACCATAGAGTTATCTGACAAGATTGATGGCGATTGGAATACATTTTTCTTTCTTTCTTTTTTTTTTTAGTATTGTAAATTAGTATTGCATTTCAGTTGTTAGTATTGTAATTCAGTATATTTTTTCCACTAAAAATATGACTCTACATTAGTTATATCTTTTAAAATTTCTAGTCGCTAGTTGAATTTTTAGTAACAGAAACTTGCAGTCTGACTTACGTCTGCTTCAATTCCAACATCTCCTCTTCCGTCTCCACTACCCTAAAAACAAAATAAAAACAATTTTAAAGACAATAATCATAATAATTTGAACAACATAAAATTCTGATAATACAAAGTATTTGAATATTTCATTCGTAATTTAATTACATCTAAGAAACACACACACACACACACACAAAAGAAAAAAAACAAAAACAAGATTCTTTGACATTGGTATTAAATACATGATAATATTACCAGTAATTTGCAAAAGTTTAAGACCACCTATAGAAAAATCAGATTTAATGGAATTCCGCAAAAATAACATGCATATTTTACATATAAAAGAACAAAATAGACTGTACATAGTTTTTTACTGTAATTAAAATCAGTATTTTGTAGGACTTGTACAATCCTCTTAGGCATGCTATAAATTAGAGACATGCAGTAAGTTTTAGAAATGTCTGTGCCCCTGACATGCTTTATTGCTTACGAAGTATTGTAGCAGTGGATGGTTGCTTTTTGGCGACTTTATTTTTCACAATACACCACAGATTCTCTATTGGATTCAAATCTGGGCTATTACATTTCTAAACAATCTTCGCCCTTTGACACGGAGCCCCATCATGCATGAAAATTGAACACTTATGAACACGCATGTGAAACTTCAATTTCTCACGTAACAAATTAAGGTCCCGCTTTCCGTTCATAATGGTTTTAGGTAGCACAAAATACAGACTAGCAGTACTGGACACATACATTGCACCCCATATCATTTGGCTCGGAGGATGTTTCACAGTTTAAATCGTATATCTCTCATCATATATTTTCCCCCTTGGGCGACGAACACTTGTAGCACGTGCAGAAAATTGCTGCACACTTAACTCATCCGAAAATAAGACCCTATTCCACTGCTGTACTGTCCAATTCTGATATTGTCTGGCGAAAGTCAGTTGGTTCTTTTTCATACTTGGAGTAAGTCAAGGTTTCCTTGCAGGTTTATGGGATGATAAACCAAAATCTTTGGCCAAACGTCTTGAAAATAGTATTCAAACTGACGTTGATGTCATTTGCAGCCAGAGAATGTCTAATCGTATTGCAGGAGGTTCTTCGATCTCGTACGACCATTGTTCTTATCACATGATCATCACGTGCACTAGTTTTTCCAGGACGACCACTTCTCTTAAGGTCCACAAATTTTCCCGAATTGTGAATAGTCAATTTTTTTAAATTCTATTTTAAGACAAAATTTTCTCAGTGTATTCCCCCGCATATAAAAATGATTATTCATTTACTATTCGATATAAAAAAATTTTAAATGACTGGAATGTCACTCGCCTCGCCTGTCCGAAACTTTTTTTCTCAAATTTTATTTATTTATTTAAAATTTTCACATCAACATTTCACAAATTAAATTCATAGCAGTACACTTTATATACTTAAAGGTGTAATATAACATTTTTTTGAATCCATTTAATCATTTAATTTAACATAGCATATCATTTTGAATTTTGTCCTAAGGTTTTCACGTCACTCCCTTGGCTTAGGGAATTTTTCGGTAATTTTTGAAAAATGAGGAATTTTAGAGAAAAAAGGGAATTTTAGAAGTAAAAAAGGAATTTAGAGAAAAAAAGGCAAGTGTCACTCTCTTGGCATAATTAGTATTGTTAAGCATGGCCAGATAGTTAGTATTGTTAAAGTGAGTTAACTTTATTTAAGTGTCTTCTAATGAGTAAGTATAATTTTTTTTAGATTAGTTTAAAGCATTTTTGTTTTTAAAGAATTCATGATTCGAAAATTTTAAGTTTTTGGAGAATCACCCACATATTATAACAGTTATTATTTTTGAAAAATTCTTTTATATAGAAGAGAAGTGTTGTACAGAAGAGTGACGGCATATAACTCTTCATGTATCAGTTTAAATTTTCAAAATTATAATAAGAACACTCTGTGAATCAGACCTTCAAATCCCGCTGTGAATCCAACAAAATGGAAAGAATAAATAGCGTTGTTAACCACCTAAAAAATTCCTCTTTCCTCAAAAAGTATTGAAAAGACACTTCCCTACCAGGAGAGTGATGGAAACCACTGAACAAAATGCAAAATGACAAATTTGAATAAGCTAAATTATTAATAAGGTTCAAATAATATTATTTACACATTTAAGTAAAATAATATGGTTTACTACTATTAATTTTGTTTGTGAAATGTTGTTGTGGAATTTTTTAAATAAATAAAGAATTTAGAAATTTTATTCACACTCCAATCTGCCTTAAATAAATAACGTTTGAGAAAACGTATTGGACAGGCCAGGAAAGTGACCTTTTTAGTCACTTTAAATTTTTGTAGAAAATACTAATTGAGAAATACTTTTCATATGCATGGAAATACAATGCAAAAACTGTGTCTTAATATATATATATATATTGCTGATAGAAATGCAAGTTTCCTGATGAGTGAACATTTATATTTTTTAGCATTTAAAATTCCAATTTTCAATTCATGAATTCACTTTTTTCCCCCTTTTATCGGATCTCTTTGGTAATTTTATCCTTTTCCCTTTTCTATAAAATGTTGACTGTTTCTATTAGTTTAATAGTTTTTGCAAACTATTATCTCATCGTTAGGCTTATGTGTTATGTTTGTGTCATTTCTCTTCGGCGTAAGTACTTTAACTTGTTTTTACTAATCATTGGTATTCAAATTAAATTATCACAGTGACAATAATTTTATTCGAAAAAAATCTCATTTAAAATTTAATTATATGTTGGTGTTTTCAGCTATCTTTTGTTTGCTGAGTGTTACAAAAGTATTAAATTATTCAAATTATGTATATATATATGTGTATATATATATATATCTAGTAAATAACAATTTTTTATTCAAAACTATTTTTCTGATATTTTGCTTGGTTTATTGTTAGGTTTTTGGATGATCACCCTTATATATAGCGATAAAAAGAAAGAGAAACAGAGATAGACTAAACGACTGTAATAGGAAATTTCTAACGTAATAAACTTTAGAAATAAAAAATGATCTAACTAGTAAATAATTGTGAAAAATAAAATGAAATTCTGATTAGATGATGGTATTTTTAAATTAAAAGCGCAAGAACAATGGGAAAAAAAATATTTTAAATCAAAACACATAAATGGCTTTAATTACAATATTTTATTTTTCAAACAAAGTGTAAACTCAATTTTACAAAATACCAATTGTAATGAGAAAAAAAAAAAAAAACCGCAATTTGTGAAAATTTTTTTTACGAAGTAAGTAACGCAATATTAAGAAGAATAAATAAAAAAAAGAGTTATTAGGCAATAAGTGTTTCATAAAGACTAATTAAGTTTTTTTTTTTTCTTTGTTCAAAAAAGATAAAATATTAAAATAACTGTACCTTTGAGAATTTTAAATGTCAGACAAAAAGAAACATAATATTTTAATGTTTTAGGAACAAATGTTTTAAATTTAGATGGAGACAGCAATGCCATTTTATTAAAAACATTAATGCATTCTGATACGAATTTCCTTATTAATGTCAGCGTATGCATGTGAATATCTTTTTCAACTATCGCTATTATTTATTTGTATATATATATATATATATATATATATATATATATATATATATATAGAGAGAGAGAGAGAGAGAGAGAGAACAAATTCTCTAAATAAATAAATAATTATATATAAGTATAAATATATATATATATATATATATATAAAGATAAATAAATAAATATATATATATCCCCTTATATTTATATATATCTTTGAGAATCCATCAAAATAAGCATATGAGAACATGATCTTTTTAATAAAAATAATGTAAACAAAGATTTTTAAAAAGAATACTTTTTTATAGGCGTCTTAAAAAGTAGTAAATAAGGCAGAATTTTCTGTACTCAAACCAATTAAAAGATCAAAAGCATTCATTGTTGGCTGAATCCTACTATATAATAACATACTTTGTCATCAATGAATGCTTTTGATCTTTTAATTGGTTTGAGTACAGAAAATTTTGCTTTATTTACTACTTTTTAGGACGCCGATAAAAAAGCATTCTTTAAATTTTTTTTTTTTTTTTAAATAATATTTTTTAAATTAAAACTAAAAAAAACGAAATTAAAATTTTGAAACTGAAATGAAGCAGCGTGAAGGTTTTGAAATCCTTCAAATACTGTAAAACTTTCTGATATTCTGAGTTACTTATGGGTCATTCACTGATCACCCGGGGGTTACTCACTGATTACTCACAGGTCTCTCAATGGTCACACACGGGTCACTCATGGCCACCCATGGCCACTCATATTCATAGTCTTGAGTCAAAATATAGCAGAAAAGTGGTTCGATGATTGACAGAATGACAGACAACCCGGTTAAATAAAAAAACATTCTAAGAGAGCCTATTTTATCATACTATATATATTTTTTTAATCATATGCAATTTTTTTTATGTAAAAAAAAAAAAAAAAAAAAAAAGAGTAAATTCAAAAAGTTATGAGAGATATAATGCACAGAATTTCAGTTCTTCTTCTAAAGAAAAAAGGAAGATAATAGGAGTTTTATCAATATTTATTTACAACCAGCGAACACTATTACCATTGAACATTGATTGAATCAAAATAGAAATGTAAGTAAAACCCCTTGTAGATTAGTTTTTTTTTTTTTTTTTGAGAGAACTAAATTCTGTTCGTTCTATCTCTCATAACTCTTTAAATTTACTTTTTATATTTGTCATAACTCTTTATATTTATTTGGAGTTTTCCTATAAATTGCTGGATACATTTGACTATAAAATTATGAAAATAAATTTTTAAGAGCTAGCGCATGCATAGTTAAACATTTTTTAGTAAAAATGCTTTCATTTCGTAAGATATTGAACATTTTTGCATTCTTATTGCTGTATGCTGTGTTGAATACAGTATGCCAAATTTCCTAAAAATGGCTTTGCACTGAGTTTAACACCCTACGTATTACAATTAAAAAAGTGTTTTTTTTTTTTTCTTTTTTTTTAAGGGGAAAAAATCCCGTTATATATCCGTGAATATGTGTGGTAGCCTTATAAAAATGTATACAAATAATGAGAAAAATCCTCATAATCACATGCTACAGCCAAAACGCATTTAAAGCATTACTTTTTACAGGAGAATCCAAAACGTTTTGTTTTTTGTTTAATTTATCATTGGTCCCCTGTTCTTCTTCAAAACACAACTTTTGCTGAAATATATGAGGTGTAACATGTCCTTTGCACTACCAAAGTTTCAAGGCGATTCCTAAAGAGCTTTTTTAGATATTAGACAAAATGTCTAAATTCCAAAGTATCCAAATACTTAATGATAGATAGTGGAGCCACCACAAAATTATTTTCTATACTGTCATCATCATTGCCATCAAACTCTATATTGTTAATGTCTATATAAATTCATGTAGTGCAAATTATTCATTAAAATTATTATTTATCAAAATTATTTACGTGGATAATGCAAACGTCTTTCATCTAAAAGAAGTACAATACTAAATGTCGAAAAAAAATAAATTTTGAGCAGTACAAACGACACCCAGAAAATGCAATTTTAGTTTTTTATTTCATTTAATTAATTTATTTTTTTAATGGAAAAAAAATCAATAACATTGTTACTCATTATCGCAGGTACATTTTTCAACTATTTATTTAAAAAGTATGGATGAAGTCTTTTGAAAAGTACTCATGTTGGAAATTTACAGCATTCGTACATTTATACGAAATTTTGTCCTATACTGCAATATTAAAAATTATGAAAAAGCGGGATGACAACGTCACTTCTAGGGAAATCCAGACTAAAAGTTAATAGGCACTAACTTTTATCAAAGTGCAACTACATATAAATTAATTTGAAATTCTGTGCATTAGTTTTTGCTCTAGAGCTGTACAAAATTTTTGACTAATGCCCCCCCCCCCCACACACACACATACATACACACAGACTAACAGACAGAAATTTTCTAAAAATGGTCAGATCGTGTTGTGGATCTTTCAAAACGTGTAAATCCATCAGAAACTGGAATTAGAAAAATTTTATGAATCCAATACTTTTTTTTTCTTTGAATATTGGTAATAGCAGTAAATTTATTTTCTTGCGAGATTTTTGATGAGAACCCAATGTGTTTAAAAATTTAGGGCGCTATTATTTTACCATTTTTGTAGCGTCATTTCAGTAATAAGCGTCAATACGATGTTGAAACTTAGCACCAAAATATTAGTTGGCCTAAATTTGTATAACTGGCATCATATTTCCTTGTAACGTTGAACTATTGTTTTTAACAATGAATTTGCTATTAAGTTAAAAATGAAAATCCGTAAAATGAAAGAACACAAGATCTTAATTATTTTTCAGCCATCAAAAGCTATTTGTTTCAATCTGCTTATGAATAGTTGTTTTGGAAAATCGTGTATAGTGATAAAACAATTTCCTAGGTAACGAGATAGAGTCATAATAAAAGAAAATGTAACTAAAAGAAAAATTGAGTGACTGTTATAAATAAAGTAAAAACGTAAAATCATGAATCACTCATAAATTATGAAATATTTTCCCGTATTATGGAATATAGTTTTAATAAAACTATGAGTAAATCAGAAAATGATTGAGAATTATTTAAAAAAAGTAATGCAAAAATTATAATAAAATAAGAAATAAATTCATGTATTAGAAGATATATAGGAAAGATTTTCCAACATTTTCCAGAAAAAGAAAGTGCCATTCGGTGAGATAGTACTAAAATCTGTTGGAGACACATTTCGTTTACGTTAAAATAATAATAATAAATATTAATATTAATATTAATATTTTTTCAAACATTTATTGTCATATTGTCATTCTTTTTCTATAACTATTTCCCGTAATGTTCTAAAGTGTTTTAAAAAATAGGCGAAATTCATTATTTATCTGTATATTTAAGGCAAAACCCTTTATTGTTTCAAACCATACTTAATTTTCTTTTGATGTATAAAAATATGTGAAGCTAATGGGGTATTTTTTATATAAATTAGCAAATATAAATAAAAATTTTGAAGTTAAATAAAAATTGCAGAGTTAAATCACATACTCTGCAAGTCTTTTGAACTATAAATTTCTAAGTCTTTTTTTTTTTTTTTAATCAATTATAAAACAGCATTTTACGAACTGTTCTGCTCTTCCTTCTACAATTTTTTAAACAATTCCTTTACAATAGTCTTTAAAATGGCTGCAACGTATTAAATTGGGAGAGGGGAATCTAAATTCCTTTCAAATGTATCATTATATGTTGAATTTATTTTATTATTATTATTATTATTATTATTATTATTAAGTTACAGAATCTTAACACCGAGATGCATTTCGTGGTTTTTTTTTTTTCTTTCTTTCTTTCATTTTTTTCTTTTCTGTTTTGTGCATGTTCATTAAAACTCGAATTATTCTATGCATAGAGAAATGAATATCGCGTTATTTTCTTTGCGGTAAAGTACAAAGGAAGACATCAAAATGCCTTTGGAACCATAGAGAAGAAACTATCTTTTTATCCGCCCTCTATTAAAAAAGATAACTGAAGTGCAGCAAGTCTTAATTCTCTCATACATAACCTGGAATTTAGAGATTCCGAGATAACAACTATGTTTAGGAACAGAAGATGAGAGCTTAGCAGTAGTCGTTGCATATATCAGATACAGGAGCAGGCAAAACACTGTTTCCGACAGGTAGAGATGGTGTGTCAGGCTTTCTCCAGAATTCTTGGGAGGTCGGTGTAGGAAAAAGTTATCGCTCACATTAAAAGAAAGACATCACGAGCTCAAAATTGCTGGCATGGTTTTAGATCTGAAGACCCATTTGTTAAAAGAGGCTTAATGTAGAAAAGGTATGGAGTAAAAAAGATACTTTCTGTCAAAGTGACAATACTATTGCGTTGAATTATCTTTATTCTTCCTAAGAAAATTTGCCCATTCGCCATCTTCCTGTCTCCTCTTTCCAAACTTTCTGAAAGCTTTCATTGAGATTTTTAAGATAACAAATGTCTTCTTTTTTTCGTCCTTAAAACTTTTATTAAATTATTGTTCCTTGTTGAACTTTAAGTTCTAAATTTAGATTAGCTTTATGAATTCGAGAATTCAAATCGAATATATATGGAGATATACAAGGTATTCCAAAAAAACCTAGAACCCTATAAAGCCCCTGTAAATTTTCAATTTTTTTTTTTTTTTTTTTTTCTTGTGAAAGCAAAAGAATAGATAGATAAGTAGAAATTATTGCGAAATGAGATTATATGGTTATGAAGTTATTTGTTTCCTTGCCTCATTTACACCTCTATATGGGCTATATCAAAACGATTTCGCACCATTTTGCTGAAACTCAATCGTTAGCTAAAAGTTACGTAATTATGCCACGCGCTCTGTTAAAATATCAACATGAGCATTTGTAATAATTGATGTTTCGTCAAATTAGAACAAACCCATAATTCAAAGACACATGGTCTCACACTTAGAGGAGACCAGATAACACTTTTATCTTTAGATTATCACTTTGAATCTATGTTATCAGTTTATATACGATTGTACATTAGATAATTGTTGTATAAAGCGATGTAAGGAATATCACTGACCTACAGCAGATGTGGAGTTTAAGATGACACTGCCAAGAAAAATGGGACGAAATATGAATCTGGCCAGATATCAAGTACCGTCTTGATGTGTTTCGCACAACTATTATTGATTATATAGAGGTATATTACGAAAGGCAAAAATAACTAAATAACTAAATAAATGAAGAAAATGAAGGCAAAAACGGAAATCTATTTCTTATAGATTTTTATTAGAATCCTCTATTTATTTCTCTACAAAGATGAAAATGCATTACATAATATATGAGTGATGCAAGATTTTATTTTCTTGTTTTATTATAATAAGGATTTTTTTGCACACTTATACATAAATATACATAATTAAATTAAATTATTCTTTTTCATTTTTTACAAACTGTACTATGCTAGAACATCTATAACTATAGTCCGTATTGTTAATGGAAATATAACTGCACCCCATAATATGAAAAAGTGTTTGATCTTTTTTTTTTTTTTTTTTTTTTTTTTCCCCCATTAAATTACATATTTTCACTTTCTGGAAACTATACTAAACTAAAACAACTAACTATATCCCGTATAGTTAGGGCAACTATAATTATGCTTCATAATATAAAAAGTGTTCGATCTTATTTTATTTACGATGGCCTACTGCAATCTGGCAAAGCTTTTATCACAAATTAAACATAATTGCCGTTGTGGGTAATAAATAAAAGAATAAATAATAAATAATAAATAATAAATAAAAAACTTTAAATGTAAACCTCTCGTTTTATAAAAATTTCCAACCAACTGATTTTTAATTCTCTTGAGTAATAAATATTTAAAATTACAAAGAGATTTTATGGATATACTTTATCTTTAGCAATTAAATGTTTTGCATTTTATGCGTAATTTTTTAGTGATTATATTATTTTAAAGTTTATTCCTCTTAGCATAAATTTCTATTCATCGTAGCATAACTTTGAAGGAATGTCATATATCCTTTTTATATTTAACTATAAATTATTGAAATATTTATCTAATATTTGTCAGAGAAGTATTCGCAACGCAGACAATTATTTATGGGATAAACTACTAATTATCCATTTTAATTGGGATTCAGTGAACTCACTTTTTTGTCCAACCTCTACACAACAACAAGCTAATAAACTTGCTAAAAAATAAAACCGTAATAGCAAAAAGTAATCCTCTTTTTTTTTCCCATAAAAGTGACTTCATTATATATAATCCTCACATAATTGCGTTGTTATAAATAATTGCAATAACTAGAGATAAAAAGCTAATTTTCCATAATTTGCATTCTTTATCATTCTTTATTATTATTATTATTATTTTAATTGAACAATCCTTGCTCGTATACTTCGTCAAAAATATTTATATGCAACTATACAGATTTATTTGTTCTATTTTTGAATGTAGATTATGTTCATTTAGATAAAATTGGTATAGAACTAGGTAAAAGAAAAATCATACAGACACATTCGCATTGTTTGCTATAGAGTAAGAACAGCAGAACAAAAGAACTGTTCTAGATATTTCTTAGTTTCTAACTTTGATTTTGAGAGAATAACACAGAGCAATTCAAAAGAACAACCCAGTTTTTAATTTGAAATAACTGTCATAATTAAATGCAAAGGTTCTTGTACTGGTTGGATATAATATACGATTTTTTCTATCAGTTCTCAGCGAAAAATACAGCATTTGAGATATTTTTGGTCTTCGTTTTCAGTTTTTTAGAGTTCTTTCCTATTTTTTTTTTTCTTTTTTTTTTTTTTTTTTTTTTTAATTACGGCATTCAAATGTATCGACGCCATTTGATTTACTGATAATTGTTTTTTAACTTTTTAAACACATGCCTGTGTTCAGAAACTAATGTAAACATGAAAAAAAAATCACATGTGAAATATCGGAGCTTTTATATCTTTCCATTTCCAGGTAACCTCAATTCAATTTTGCTATTGTTACAATGATTTAAATATGAATGTGCCGATGTGCGCATGTATGTGTGTAACTAAATAGGATAGCCTCTGAACACTGCATAGTATTGAACGCGAATTGAGTAGGCGTGCTAGATCACAGTTGTAAGAAATTGAATAGATTTTCATGAGTGTAAGACTTTTAAGTTATCTTATAAAAAAAAAAAAGAAAACAAATTATACATTATGGCCTATCAATTTAAGTTATTTAAAATGCGTTTTGACATCAATAAATTACTTAACCCGTTAACGCTCGAATTAATTCTGCAAAATATTATTAGCTGATTATTTCACTTCAAAATTAATATAGACAACTGACAGTAAAATATATTAACTTAAACAATTCTTCTGATAGTTTTCAATTTAAAGCCCATCCTCATTTATTGACGTTTAGTGTTCTAGCGTGAAAACTTCCAGATAGAAAAACTTTGAGATAACAGATTAATTTCCTATTATATGTTGACAAAGATCTCGAAAGTAAAGTATTATAATATATATTATTATTAAACTTGATTTAAGTTAGTATACCTGCGCAAAAAGCAAATGTATGTGCGACGAATGAAAAATCATAAAATGACTATCCAAATTATGAAATAATAATTAGTAGTAGGCACATAAACCTTTCAGGGATCATTTAGAGTGACGCTATAAACTGTCCCTAAAAAGCAGAAATCATTCCAAGAAACCTAAAAAAATATACTTGCCACTTTATTAGCTGTCCTCAAATGGGGACACTGGGCGCTAACGGGTTAAAACAAGACAAAACTGGTTGCATTATTAAAGTATGGTCATACTATGGGAAATAATGTGCGAAATACTGTTAGTAATTTATAGGAAAACATGAAATAATCTGCATATATTTTATGGATGTGAAATGTTGAAATTAAGAAGTGAAATGAATTGTTGAACGTTTTAGAATTTTGCAGCAGCATATTTAATACTTGAAATTGCGGGCTCATAATTTATAATTATTTTACAAGAATACTTATCGTTATTTAAATGTACGATAATGACACAATGTTCGAAAAATCGAGCTGTGGCACGAGTTTTTTTTTTCTTTTCTTTCAAAGTTTACTGGAGGTTACACTAAATAGTTTTGGTATCCAATGTATTCACATTATTCATTTGGCTAGAGCATTCTTTTTTGTAACATACACAATGGAAAAAAAAAAAAAAAAAAAAAAAAAAAAACTGATGCAGTCATGAAATACCCAAATATTAAATTTTAATGCTTTTATATGTTTTGAGATGGCCTGATTTCATTTTTTCTATTTTTACAGTTAATTATGTGTGTATGTGTGTATGTAGTAATGTATATGGAAGTAAGTGTAAGCTTATGAGTATATACTTATTAATAATTTGTGACAATTAATATGATTAAAAATGATAATTTATATATTCAAGACTTCTAAGTGCTATACTAATAAAGGAATATCTTGTTATTCGCATGATATCACTGCAAAATTGAGTGGTACACATTTGTACATTAAGAGAATATTGTTCTTATGCATTCCACATTGTAGCAGTAGCCTGAAGATATTCATCTTGGTCTATCTAAATATTTGAGAAAGAAGAATAAGCTATATAGAATATTTTCAATACGTTAAAAAAGTATTCTTTTGGGACAGGAAAAGTATTTTTCAATAACACAAGCTGGTTATAAAATTCTAAACTTCTCACTGGACGGTGACATATATATTAACATCTATTCAAAGGTTCTAGCAAAAATACAAACTTAAATTTCAAAACGCTATAATTTTAAAACTAACTGTCAAAATGACTTGATATTTTATCAGAACAATCATGAGGCATCTACTGTCTTGTTTAGGAAAATAACTTTTTAATGGGGATCCTTTTCTCTCTGGAAAATAAAAACTTTGGAAAAATCAAACAACTTTTATCTTTTTAGGAAAACTAACCATTATTATTATTATTATTATTATTATTATTTACTTAAAAGTGTACTTTGAAGACTTATCAAGTTCTTTTTACAACAATAACACGAAGAAGCTCAAACTGTACTTAATCTAATAATTAAAAAAAATATTTTATTTTACTAGTCTGCAAGTCCAAAACAAATTTCTCAATTTATTTTGTAAATGATTTTTACAGTGATTTTGAGTTAAAACTTGATCATTCAAACACGTAATTTATTTATAGCATGCGGTTTATTCTTGCAATTGTAAAAATATCTTCATATTTTTATCGTAATAAAATCGTCATATTTAATAAATCAACGAATCCTTTTAGAAAAAATAGAAATTGTAATAAAGTACATTTAGTACTCTCATAAAACTTTATTATAGTATATGTAATTTTAACTCATTTACCAGAAAGTGTTCAAGCAAATGATATTTTTTCAGTCTTTTAAAATATCCCGATAACTCTATATCATAAACAAGGAAAGAAATTTTAGGCATCTTTATCACGTCTCTTCTTTATTAAGACATAACTATCTCAAAAAAATTTCACGCCCTTTTTCCATTACACTAAGTTTGCAAATAAAAAAAATAATTACCAAAAAAGGATAATGAACTGTTGTGAACAGATAAGAAATAACCCTTTAAAATACTACCAGCATGATAGAAACCCGAAAATTACGACACAAGTAAGGAATAAATTGAATTCGCGGAGTCACTACATGTGTTCCGCCTAGTCAACAAGTCCATTTGTTATGGGCAGATTTCACGTTTCTCAGGGGAACAAATTCAACATTTAAAGTCCTCGTCCTCCCTTCGGACGTCCTCCGGCAAAATTCTTGTGAGCGTTTTTACGCGTCCTTGACCCCGGACAAGCAACAGGCAAGAAGCTGAAAATTAATTATTTTAAAAGTGTAGGAAAAGGAACGTGTTTATGATGTGGAAAGAGCCACTTTTACGACGTGCAGAATAGTGAAAGAATTTAAGTATAAGATAAAGTGCTATAAATTTGTTTGACTATGCGAAGTGTTTAATTCCATTATCGATAACAGCACGTTTACGTGGTAAAGATCAGCATCACACTCCAGGAAAAAAAAAAAAATCTAGAATTTTCTGTTTATCAGATAATTTGTCTTCTGTATTTTCCATGATGAATGCAGACGATTTTAATCTCAGAGAAATAAAATACTATCCAAAGAAAGAAAGTCAGTGTTGTTCCTACAAATGACATTTAAAAAAAGAAATTTTTTCATGAATTTTTTTAAGGAAAAAAAAAATGAAAATTTTGTTTTAAATTATCATAGGTCCATTCAACTATTCCTTACAAAGGCACTGACAAGTTCTTTTGAAAAATATTCATGTTGATGATTCCTCCCCTCCTTCTCCCTCAAACGAAGGGAGACAATTCTCTTACACGAATGCAAAAAAAAAAAAAAAAAAAAAAAAAAAAAAAGAAATTCCTTGTTGACTTTTACTATTATATATATTTGCATTTTAATCTTACAATGATTGCTTATAAATAGTTGTCATTGTGTATATTTATACGAAATTTTCCCTTATACTGCCAAACGTTAAAAATTCAGAAACAAAATAAAATAAGAAAACTGCCAAACTACTTGTTTGGCGGTTTCCACCAAAATTTTATGGGCACTCAATTATGTGAAAGTGCAGCTTCATGTAAATTTGTATGATATTCTGTGCAATAGTTTTTCAGCTACAGCTACTCCAAAATTTTTGTTACACAAACAGTGTTCAAAGACAGGCATTTTCTAAAAATAGTGAGCTCGTGTTCTGATCCTCTCAAAACGTGTAAATCAATCTAAAACCGAAAATCCAAAATTTTTATGAATATCAGGGATGGAACACAGGCGCAGAATTCATACCGGTATTTGCTTAAGAAATTCCTCTAACTATAATATCGTTGATTTAAGAAGTTGAAAATTTTCTTATATTGATAGTGGTATGAATTCTACGTGTGTTCCATCCCTGGAATATCAATAATCCAGGAATCAATAGTCTAGGTATCAATAATCCCTAGAATATCAATAGAAGAAAGTAAAGAAGTGCCAAAAGTTTTCCTGATATATTATTTAAAAAAGTATTAAAGTTTTTTCAATCGAAAAGAACTCAGAGAAATTTAAGAAGACATTTTTGTTAGCATACAACGTTAATAACTATACTTATTCATATCAAGTAAAATCGAAGAGCATTTTATTATTGCAGGAAAACTATTACACGCATGTTATACAAAATAGTTTATTCCACGCTTTAAACTGATTTTCGTTACGTACTAGTCGTAACAAGGGCTCATGGATTTATAAGTCATTTATAACTCCATACCGATACTAATGTGGAAAAGAAAACATTATTTGATTCCTTGGCACATAAATATAAATTTGAAGAAATATAAAAGGATTATCATTTAGTAAGCGCACGTGTAAGGTAGTTTTAAGTTGTAAATATAAAATAAACATGATTATTTTATGAAATATAAATTTTTTTTATTTCATTTTAAAATATCTGCTGTTCCAAAAAATCATATGAAAAAATCAAAAGCCGGCCCGAACTCGACAGAGAGTCAATCCGACCCGAAATAAAATAAATAAAAGCTACCCGAACGGTATACACCGCCATTCAACTCTATACCAACTCTACTACATATTCCTATTGGCATACATGAATAGAGCCCCTTTTCGTTTGTTTAATGTATTGAAAGAGTGAGAGAAAGAAAAAGTAGAACAATGGGAACTGGCCTTCTTTTAGACACCTTTTTAAGTGCCTCTTGAGTGTCACATTACAGAATTGCCTGACACATACGTTTGATCCCACGGTTAATTTTTCACCCCATGACTTAACATCAAACACACGATTAAATCTTTGCTACAAAAGTATTGTGAATTGCCAGGCTTCTCGGCTCAAATTACGATTATAATTTTCACGTCACACTGATGTGAAACAACTGAATCTCAACACTAAACTTTAACACCTTTCATTTTAAGGAGTTTTATACGTATTATTATTATTATTATTATTATTATTATTGCATGTACAAAGAAAAATAATTCCATTAAAAAAAAAAAAAAAAAAAAAAGTTTTCTAAATCGATGCTTAAGATTGATTTAATTAGACTTTATTTTCTCACAAGAGAAAGAAGCGACATGAAAGAATAAAATTTGGGAAAATAGGTGAAGAATACGAATAAATCTTGAAGAAAAGTTTAAACCAGCATTCAGTGAACTTAAGGAAGTTAATGAAGTTCAAATTTTATAAATCCAATTTCATGTTTACTCTGAGATTATAATACGATGTATTATTCTTTGATAGTGGTCAACTAAATTAAATAATATAAGGTCGCGGTTTTGAACGCTTTATCAGATCTGATTTTCAAACCAGACCCTTGATTTTTTCAATAAATATTGATAAATAAGTTTTGAACAACATAAAACAACATACATTTAAGAAAGTTACATATTTGCATTTTAGTACATTTTTTTTAAAATAAAAAATAATAAAATTTCTCTTTCAGTAGTATAAAAAAAAAAAAAAGTCACTGCGTTATCCAGATTTTTTTAAGTCGTTAAGAAGAAAACTTTACCCTGTTATATGAGGTACAGTGTGCCTTAAATTTTAAAATAATCAAGTTTTGTTATTCATACTAATTTATTCACTTAATTTTTCATTTTACCGCATTTTTATTAACTCACTTTCTTGTTCGTTTGTCCAGTACAAATCTTGTAATCAATTTTTAACTAAATTCCCGACTAGCTAGACATTTGAAACTTTTCGAATAGCTCAGAACACGATGATAATGCACTCTTTTAATACTTTTATTCAATAAATAAATGTTTGAAATTTTTTTATAATTGCTATCTTTACTACGCATATGATCATTTTCTTCCAAGTTGATGGGATAATTCAGCAAAATTTTTTTAAAAAAGTATTTATTAATACATAGAATTGTCAAGTTTATACGATTCAACAAGAAAAATAAAAACGATGTATATAATACGCTTATTTATTTATTTATTTTTATCTTGTAATTATTTAAAAATTAAGAGATTATCGATGTCAAGTTGGATTTGAGAAAATTTCATAAGAAATAATTAAAATATACGCTTTTAATTATTTTAGAAATATTTTTTAACTTAGGTGATAAGAAATTTAAACGAAAGGTGCTTCAAAAAATTTGTAAAAAAGCATAATTTGATTCTTCTTCTTCTCCTCCTTCTCCTTCATTTTTTTTTTTTTTTTTTTTTGGACTGAGGGCCTATTAGTCTCAATCTGGGATTGTCGTTTTCTGGGAATCTGACGTTGTCGTTTTCGATAGTTGGACATTTGTCGAAATCTAAAAGTTATCGAAAATATAATTGAATAATCTGAAAGCGATGTTATAATTTGAAAAAAGAAAAAAAAAAAAAAAAAAAAAAAAAAAAACTAATAGTCTTCAGTCCTAAACTAAATTCTGCTTTTGCCAGAATTTCATCAAATCTTTTTTATTATTATTATTGAAAGAAAAAGAAAGAAAATTAATAATAATCAGTATCCTAAGCGATATCGAAAAAGTTTTTTTTTTTTTTTTTAATAATTTTGAATATATTGAAATTAATTTTTTGAAATAAGAAGTGCGCGAGCAATATGAAATAAAAATAAGTAAAAGAATGAATTTAATGGTTTAATTTTTATATAAAACAAGATCGCGTGCTATCTTAAAAAGTAGATGTAAAATTTAAAGTTTAATTTTTTTGGCAACAATCATAAATTAAAATAAATAATTTAATGAAAGTTTAGAAGTTAGAATTTCTATTTTTATTTATTTATTTATTTATTTATTTATTTATTTATTTTTTTTAAGTTAAATGTTTAAGTAAAATTAAAATTTTTAATGGCTTTTGTTTAGTTACTTTTTTAAGTTTTAATAAATTCGTTTATATATATATATATATATATATATATATATATATATATATATAGATAGATAGATAGATCCTACATGATCTTATGTTATTTATTATGATTTACCTGAATGATCTTTTATAGATTGTTTTAATTGTCAATAAGCAGTCACCAAATACTTACTACAATTACTCAACAACAGCCAATAATTTCCATAGTTACCATATAATATACCATCTGTGAGCAATCATGGTTAACTTATGGTATATAGTAACCATACATGATTAGAGTATAATATATAGTTAATACATACTGCTAACATCTGGCATGAGGTTAATTATGTACCATAAGTTAACATAGTTAATATATAATACGCATTAATAATTTTTAAAAAGGAATGAGTAAAATAATATAAATAATAAAAAACTATTATTATTATTTTTTAAAATAATTTTCAGTTCACCATGAATTAAATTACATGACCTCTTATAATATTGTGAAATAAACTTCTATAGGTCATTTCTATCGCCAATAAATAGTTAACAAATCTTTTTAAAACATTTAAAAAACGTTAAAACCAATAGCGCTACAAAACTGATCAAACGCTCGAAAAAATTCGGGAAATTTTCAAATTCTAAATGTTATTAAAGTAAAATCCCTATTTTTTAACATTTTATATTGCTTGAAAATGTTATTTGTTTATCACGAAAAAAAAATGTTAATAAATAAATAAATAAATAATGTATAATAAGGGAAATTGATTATATTACATTTCAAGCATTTTAATGACTGAATAAAGTTTCAAATAAAAATAGAAATTTACAATTTTTTATTTTTTATTTTTTTTTTTTTTTTTACAGTTAATCTTCGAAAAGTAGTATCTGCAGGTGATGATTTACAATCCAAAATTAATTTTTTCATTGAAAATATCTAGACAACGCTTTTTATGTATTTGCGTAGGATAAATTGCTTTCTTACCAACATTGACTAATAGTAACATTTTCATTTTTTTTTTTTTTTTTTTTTTTTTTAATTAATTTAATTAATTAATTTTTTTTATTTGTACACAAAGAAAAAAAAAATAAGATGGCACTTACACGATTATTTTTTTTTTAATTTATTTCAATGCTATAAAGACAGATTGCAGATTAAAGGTTAAGATAATAAATACTGTATAAAACTTACATTAAAAAGAATCGAAACTAGGTTCATAAACAATTTTTATTTGATAACAAAAAATCAGTGTGAAGAAGCTAATGCCTCCCTCCCCGTTTTCAATTCCTGTTTCAATATAGTACCCACATTTATGAATTCAAGGCTGTTATTTAATTTAAAAGTTTATTTGAATAATTCAGACAACTTTCAATCACACCACTCCTTGAAAAATTTAAATCTTGATAGACTTTCTCAAGTAGCAATCTCATATGAACTTCAAAACATTTGAATTATCTGCAATTATTTGTTTTTAAGTTAGTCTGATAACAGACATAAAAAACTTGACTTTAGTATTCAGGTAACCTCAAAAAATATAGTTATACAAAACATAAGCGCTGAAAGTTTAACTTAAAAAAATAAATAAATAAATAAATAAATAAATAAACAAAACTTTACTTACCGCGAGAAATTAATTTTCATTCTTGAACAGATTCTTTGGACATGGTAAAATATAGTATAGTACTTCAATTAATTATGTTCAATAAAAAACAATGTTTTCGCTTAATTACTGGTAGTCCTGTATGTCTTTAAAAATTATATACACAACACAATGTGTACTTAAATATAGACCTACATTAAGAACACAGCACACAATCCAAAATGTACTTTCAGTAATTTCCAAGTATAGTTCCACTGTATTCTAGTTTTTTTTGGGTAGCCCTGTAAACACGCAAATGGTGAAAGATTTTCATGCCATATTCTACACGAAACACGTTTTTATGCATATATATATAAATAAAACACATGTTCATTTCATTTTGTTTAGTGGAGCCTACAGATGTTAAACTGTAACTACCAATAATTTCGCTCATAGACGTATGTATTTGAATTCTCTTTGAGGTCCCTGTACACGAACCATTTGCTTGATCTTACGAAAGGTTTAATGTAGTATCCCTATATGATATAGACTTAGAAAAGTGAGTTTGAACTTACTGATACTATTTGTTTTTTGAGATATGCTGATAACCGACACATACAGAGAGACCAATCACTGAAGACATGATTTTCGGATTCAGGAGGATATCAAAATGTATAAATATAAAAACAACTCAATTTTGAAAATTTGTCCCAAAAAAATATTTTCTGTAACAAGGGAAAGTAAAATGATTTATTTTCAATTGAAATTCGAGACGATTTCTCACAGTTCTAGGTCTAAAACGATTGTGTTTAAAACAAGCTTAATTAATATGTGGCGAAATTTTCAAGTAAACCGATAAACCTCATTTATTATCTTTTAATAGTAAGTATAAATTAAAGATAATTTATAATTGCAACAAGAAAAATTAATGCAAATAAATTAATGTTTCAAAACAAGCTATGTGACATACATTGTATACTCCATGGACTCCATGGTTAATCGTAATCGATATGTTGTTTTATCTTAAACTGTATGGCAACACCAAGCTGTTGTTGTTGAATATGATGTTGTCGAGCTTGTAGGATGTTGATGATGTATCCTGATCCAGTTATAATCATGTATTTTTATTTTACTTTAATTCTTGTTTATTTTTAAATAAATAACTTAAGTTATAAGGAACTATGGTGTTTACTGAATGAAATGACAAACATTACATGGTGTCAGGAAATGAATTCGCGCCGATTAAAAGAGATTACGAAAAATTGAACTGTCGTGTTCAGTGATACACGTGGAACTTTAATGTTCATTATCAGTCATAAATCATGGAAACGTTTAAGCCACCGGGAGAAATGAACTTTTCTGCTGGTAATGTAGCAGACAACTGGAGTAGATGGCACCAGAAATTCATGAATTTCCTGATCGCGTCCGAAAAGACTGCAAAAGATGATGTCACTAAAATCGCCATTCTCTTGAATCTAATTGGTGATGAAGGCGTGTCGATTTTTAATACATTCAAGTTCGATGAGGAAACGGATAAAAAGACATTTGAAAATGTAATCAAGAAATTCGAAGACCATTGTGTTCCTCGCAAAAATGTGGTTTTTGAGAGATACAAATTTTTTACTTGCACGCAACAAGATGGTCAAACTGTAGATCTTTATTTGACCCAATTAAAGACGTTAGCTTCTTCCTGTGAGTTTGGCGACCAAGAAGACTCACTCATCAGAGATAGGATTGTCCTTGGACTGCATGACAAAACACTCCAGGAAAGACTTCTCAGAGAGCCTCAACTTTCTCTTCAGAAAGCTACAGAATTTGTTCGTGCCTCAGAAGCAAGCAGAAAGCAGATAAAAACCATTACAGATCCTCAGACCAGATCTGACATTGATGCAGTCAAGCTCCGGAGGAATACCCGACGCAGCAGTGCTCAAGTGTATCAACCTAAAAGTGATGTGTTTATGTGTACCAAATGTGGTAAATTTCATAAAAAAAGAGAATGTCCAGCTTATAATAAGTTGTGCAATTTGTGTAAGGGCAAACATCATTTTGCCTCTATGTGCAGTAGTGCTAGAAAAAATCAAAAATTTGGAAATAATAACAAACCGCGGAAAATTGATGAAATTCATAGTGATAAATTTGTGTGTACAGAAGGTATGTCTAGCCTATTTATTGATACTGTATCCACAGGTAAGGAAATCTCAAATGAAACTGTTTGGTGTGAGAACATTTTGATTGATAATAAACTGATAAACTTTAAATTAGACACGGGAGCAGAAGCTAATATATTGCCATTATATGTGTATAATAATTTGAAATTGCATGAAAATTCTAAGTTAAATTATACTAAAGTTGTTTTAATTTCTTATGGGAATCTTAAACTTAAGCCAGAAGGTGAAGTAAGTTTGTTATGCTCAACTGAAAAGTGTCAAAATGTAAAATTGAATTTTATTGTTGTTGATGTTGCCTCTAAACCAATATTAGGGTTAAAAGCTTGCAAATTGTTGAATTTAATTCAAAGAATTGATGATATTGAAATCTCTAGTAAAGATGATATATTAATTAAATATAATGAAGTATTTACAGGTCTTGGCAAGTTCCCAGGTGACCCTTACCATATAGTATTAAAAGATGATGCTACCCCTGTTATTGATCCTCCTAGACGAGTTCCCCAAGCTATAATTAGTGAGTTAAAAGATACTTTATCTGACTTAGAATCAAGGGGTGTAATATCTCAGGTAAATAAACCTACTGATTGGGTGAATAGCTTGATTGTTGTAGAGAAACCTAATGGTAAATTACGCATTTGTTTAGACCCCCGTAATTTAAATAAAGCTATAAAGAGGGAGCACCACATAATCCCATCAAGTGATGAAATAATCAGCAGATTAAAAGGGAATAAATACTTCACAGTTTTAGATTTAAAAGAGGGATTTTGGCAGGTTCCGCTGGATGAGGAGAGTTCTGAATTATGTACATTCAACTCGCCATTCGGAAGATTTAAATTTAATGTCCTGCCTTTTGGAATTTCATCAGCTCCAGAAGTATTTCAAAAGAGGAGTCAAAAACTGTTTAGTGATATATTGGGAGTAGAAATTTACTTTGATGATTTTATAGTGTCTGGGAAAACTAAAGCTGAGCATGATAAAAGGTTGATTGAAGTTTTAAAAAGGGCTAAAGACAACAATATTAAATTTAATCCTGATAAGCTTCAGTTCAGAGTGCAGGAAGTTAAGTACATGGGCTTGATCATTTCAGCAGAGGGTATTAAAGCAGATAAATCTCATGTGAGGGCTATTACTGAGTTAGATGAGCCTCAAAATAAAAAAGATGTCAGGCGACTGTTAGGGATGATTAACTTCTTATCTAAATTCATTCCAAATGTATCAAAGATCACAGCACCTTTGAGAGAATTGCTCAAAAATAATGTAGACTTTTATTGGTCGTGGGAACAAAAACAAGCTTTCGAAACAATTAAGAATTTGATTAGCTCAGCGCCTGTTTTAAGAGTTTTCGATAGTACGAAACCTATAACCATACAGTGTGATTGCTCTAAAGATGGCATAGGTGTCTGTCTTCTACAAGAAGGCCACCCTATTTCGTTTGCTTCTAGAAGCCTTACAGAAACAGAGAAAAACTATGCACAAATTGAGAAGGAACTACTTGCTATAGTTTTTGCCTTTACTAAGTTCCATAATTTTGTGTATGGTCACAAAGTGCTAGTTCAAAGTGATCATAAACCTTTAACTACAATTGTTAGAAAGCCAATTGGTAAAATTTCAAATCGCCTGCAGAAAATGCTTCTCAAATTATTGAAGTATAATTTTGAAGTTACATATCTACCTGGTAAAGATATGTACATTGCAGATACATTGTCTAGGGCTTTCATTAAAGATACAGTCCAAGATGACCCCGAAATGTTTCAAACAGTGCATTCAATTGTAAAGTACCTTCCAATGAGTTTAAATAGAGTTGAACAATTTAGAAAGGCACTTTTAGAGGATGAGGAATTAAAAGAAATTCTTAATTACTGCCAGGAAGGATGGCCTGAAAAGAAGAAAATTTCCCCTAATTTAAGAAAATACTTTAAATTGAAAAATGATCTATTTAATATTGAGGGTATGTTATTTGTAAATGATAAAATTTTTGTCCCAAAGGCATTAAGATCTGAAATGTTGTCCTTAATCCATGAATCTCACTTGGGCATAGAAAAGTGCAAAAATAGGGCTCGTGAAATTATGTATTGGCCGGGTGTGTCACAGGACATTGAAAATTTAGTACAGAAATGTGAGATTTGCATGAAATTTCATAAAACCCTTCCTCATGAACCATTGCTTCCCCATAGCATTCCTGATAGACCATTTCAGAAAATAGGAATAGATTTAATGTTTTATAAAGGGGTAAATTATGCTGTTATAGTTGATTACTACTCAAAATGGATTGAAGTAGGAAAGGTCAATAGTAAATCAGTGAGTGATATCATTGTAGTTCTGGAGGATGTTATTGCTAGATTTGGTGTTCCAGAAGGAATTGTCTGTGATAATAATCCTTTTAACAGCTTTGAGTTCAATAACTTTGCAAAGCAATGGGATATACAACCATTTTTTACTAGCCCATATCATTCTCAGAGCAATGGGATGGCAGAAAAAGCAGTGGGAATTGTGAAAACTCTATTCAAAAAAGCAAATGAGGAAAATAAAAAGCCTGTAGTAGCTTTACTCGAACATAGAAATAGTCCTATTTCAGGCCTGGGTTTATCACCTGCTCAACTCTTATTCAACCGCAGATTAAGAACTAAGTTACCCATTAATAGAAAATTATTGAATGCTGAAATTCCAAGGGGTATTAAACCTAAACTTAAGCAGCGTCAAAACAAACAAAAACATTATTTTGATAGGAATGTTAAAAAGCTGAAACCATTAAAGCCTGGAGACAAAGTTTTTGTACAAAATATTAAAAACAAAAATTGGGAGCCTGCCACCATCCTGTCTAAAACTAATACTCCAAGATCTTATAAAATTAAAACATCTTCAGGTAGTATTTATCACAGAAATAGAAAATATTTAACTCTATCAAAAATAGATAAAGCTTCCAATGAAACTGTAAATTTTGATTTTAAAATGGATGATGATATTAATCAGGATAACAACTCAAATGACCATTCATCTGTAAATAATAGTCAAATTTCTACGAATACAAACTTAATCCACGAGGAGACTTATAAAACAAAATCTGGTCGCATAATAAAACGTCCATCTTATTTAAATGATTATATTTGAATAAAAAGGGGGATGTGACATACATTGTATACTCCATGGACTCCATGGTTAATCGTAATCGATATGTTGTTTTATCTTAAACTGTATGGCAACACCAAGCTGTTGTTGTTGAATATGATGTTGTCGAGCTTGTAGGATGTTGATGATGTATCCTGATCCAGTTATAATCATGTATTTTTATTTTACTTTAATTCTTGTTTATTTTTAAATAAATAACTTAAGTTATAAGGAACTATGGTGTTTACTGAATGAAATGACAAACATTACAAGCTAAGACATAGAAAAAATAAAAATGGCGTTTACAGATAGCTAAAATACATTTTGAAATTAACCATTCTTCTATTTTTTTCAAAACAAATTAATTAAACAAATTATTAATATTTTAAGAATACAAGACAGTAAATGATAGCAAATAATGCAAAGAAATGGACAGGTTTACACCACAAAAGACCAATAAATATAGTGTGACATTTATTACTTTCAAAATCATACATTTTCTTAAAATAAGTTGCTACAACGATGTTAAGAATTTTTTTCTAGCTAAAGAGAGATGTTCCAGACGAAATATAGATTTGCGACAGCGAGGATTACTTCTGAAAGCAAAGAATTTATAACAACAGAGTAACAAGAAAAATTTTAGCTGGTTAAATTACAGTTTTGAAATTTATAACAAAAGTAATTGGTTGAGGCCGTGAGGGAATACTTATAGAAGAGTGAAAATTGTAAATTAGAGGCAATTGTAAAGGCCGTTGAGATCGATTTTTCACCGACTCAAGATTCATATGAAAAATAATTTTGCTTAATAAATATTTTATTTAAAAAAAAAAAAAAAAAAAAAAAAAAAAAAAAAATTGGACAGTTTACAAAATCTAGGTGTTTTCTCGAAATAATCAAACGTTTTGTCATTAAAAGATAAATAAACAAATAAATAAATAAATACATTTTAGGTGTGTTGTATAATTTTTAAGATTGAATTTTGTACTGAAATAATTACATATTATTTTAACTCTTTTAGCGTTATGACCGTCTTTTTTCTCATGCTTTTGATAAAAAATAAAAAAAAAGATGGTGTAGCAAAATTTTGAAACACCATGCTGTTGTTGTTATTATTATTAGTAGAAAATATGATAAATAACACTGGTCTACAATGGTTCGGTAACAACGGTCAAATTATTATTTTTATTATTAATTCCAATTTTTATTTAAATATCTGCAAGCAAAAAAGTCCCACCATGTCACATTTTTCTGTTAGAGTACCAGAAAATGGCAATTTTCACAGTATCACAGGTTGTAACCCTTCATGTTGGCAACCCAGAGTCCTGGCAAATCAGAGTCCCGGCAACCATGTTTGTTCAATTTTTTTGTTAAAATATCAGAAAATGTCAAATGTCAAATTTCACTATTTATTTTTATTATTTTTACAACACCGAGCAAAAGTATCCGAGCACTAGCAAATAATTCCGATATTAAGAAAGTACATTTAATACTATTTTGTTAAATAAAGCCTTATCGAATCATTTTCTTAGACTAACTAAGAACATGACTCGACAAGGATTTATTTAACAAAGTAGTATTAAGTGTACTTTTTTTAGACAGGGCTTATTGCTTCCAGTACAGATTAAATAATCGTAACAAAAAATCTGTACGTGTTACAGATTTTTCGCTATTACTTTTGAATTCTGCACTACAAAATAAGTTGAAAATAGCTAATTTCATTTTTGTTACCCTCCAATTTTTTTTTTTTTTTTTTTTTGTCGACTAGTGTAATTATACTTTCAGTATTCAATAACTAATTTTCATACCCGTACTTTGTATGTTTTTTATTTTTGAATACATTTCGAAACATTTTCAAGATTTCAAATCAACAACATTAATTCAGAAGTTGAGAATTAACGGAATTCATAAATTAATTAATCCTTAAAAGAATTAAACTAATTTTGTTTTCACAGAAATTACAATGGGAAATTATTAACATTTAAATATTTCATCTTATTATTTCGATTTTAAAGGAAAAAAATGTTGTAGTTATAAAATAACTGTGGTGTTTTGTTTCTACTTCACATTTCATATTCATTATTATAAATGTGTTCTTTTAATATTTTTATTATTTTTTATCTTGAGAATGACGGATTTTTATTAAACTTCAGCATTTTTATTTAATTCTTTCTGGTAGCCTTTTCCTTCTAGAGTCAGTACTGTAATGTATTTGGAATAAAACTGTTCCTAAAACAATTTTCAATTATACTTTAAGTACTTTGGAAAATATATTCAAGTATAGTAATTCTTATCTTGCACATTAAACAGTAATAATCGGTTTTTAAACAAATGCATAGTAAGAGAAAGAAGTGTAAGTGCCACGCCAGATTTTTCTTCTTCTACTACTTTTTTTTTTTTCCCCACCACGAGAATGCTAAGGTCTAAACTGAATGTCAAGGTTTCTATAAATTTTGAAGAATATATTTGTTATTAAAAATCAATATCTCCTGAAAACGTTAAGAACAGATGTATGAGAAATGTTAATTCAGATATTATACATTAAGTATATGAATTAGTAGTATCTTATTTATAACAAAACATCATTTATGCCATCCAATTCATATTTATTCAAAGTAATATGTTCATATTTTAGCTTTAGATAAACTTATAAATTTGATATTTTTAGCAATTTATTTTGAATAAAAATTCCTATTTTAAATTTCAATTAAAATGATACATACACTGAGGAAAAAAAAAATCTACCGCCTTCCTCTAGAATGAATAAGCGGCCATTTTCTAAATCCCTTAACTAGAAATATAGATTTCCGAGCTATGCGCATAAGGCACGCCAATAAACTGAATAGACGAAATGATCGAGAATTTCTAGTCTACACATTTCTAGATGGAGAAACAATATTCTGAATCTTTTGTATGGTGAAAAATTCTCGCTTGATTATCTAGAATTGGGCCATAAAACAAGATTATAGTTGCTGGAATCCGCCTCTTGTGTTCGCACTTATTTGAAGATATTTTCAAATAGGTTTGACCTTGATAATATAGACAAAATCTCTATAATTCTAATCGGTTGGATGAATGGTTTTTTACGTCGCACTAGTGCTGCGCAGATGGGCAATTGGCGACGGTCTGGGACACACCCCTAGAGGTGGTCCAGAGACACGTCATCACAATTTTGATCCTCCACGGAAGGGATGGTTCTCCCGCTTCAGTGACCCTCAGAGGTATAATTTTTGATGGGAACATGGAGGACATTGCTGCCACGACAGATTTTACGTGCACCAGCCACCATTAGTGTACACGACGGTCTTTGACCGGCTCGAGTACCGAACCCGCAATCCTCCAATTACGAGGCCGGCGCTCTACCGACTGGGCTACGGCAGCCCAGATTTCTAATCGGAGTTTCTGGAACTCGCTTTCAAAGGGGACTAGAATTTATAAGGATGACATGGAACTATTTTTTCTAGAGCCACAATTTAGATTCTAGATGTCAATTACAGAATTTTTTCTCAGTGTAAATAGCTATAGGAATAACGATAAATGAAATGAATAGGTTGCAACAGGAAGTTCGTTTTGAACTTTAAATGTTTTTCTTTAGTTGCAAACAACGACATTATAAATAAAATGCGCAAAAAATGGGAAAAAAGAAAGAAAAAAAAAATAGTTATGTTGCATTAATTTCACTTTATAATTTGAAACACGTATACTTATGAATCTTAAGTGGGAATACAATAACCAATTAAAAAATATATTTTGTGATGAAAAATTATTAAAAAAAAAAAATATGTATATCTCCAAAACTTTCTCAGAGACAGTACGAACTACAATACAAGCAATCCTTTTCAATATTTCACTTTTATTACGCAAGTTGACACAAAGAACAGTTTATGCGGTTAGTGAACTGGATACAATTTTAGAACCATAAGGCTAAAACAGTACAACTGTCACAATAACGCACATATTAAATTACAATAAGTTTATTTTAGCAATTCCATATCAAAAGAATCGCTGCAATGTAACTAACTCAATTACCAAACAAAGTAATTACGCTTCTAAAACTAATCAGCTCAGCATTCTAATCTGCAATAATGTTTTAACAGCAAATAGAGAGTTGAAGCATAGAACTATTATAGATAAAATATAGTATGTGGTATAATTTGGTGAAATGTTCTTATTCCCACAAGCATAACTCGATTTACACTTCATCTTATCTAGCCGTCAAAGGCCAGTTAAAGATGGCAATTAAAACGTTAGCGTTTACGGCTCTCTCGGGAGAAGTCGATATCGGAATAGGAATTTCGTCAGTCGTAAATTTCCTGGTAGTCCAGATATTTTTACAAGCGGGAATACCGTTAACAGTTTGAAAAGTAATAAAGAATTAAAGCAAAATATGAATTGCTAGTGCATACATAAATAGCTATAGGAATAACGATAAATGAAATGAATAAATTACAATAAAAAGTTTGTTTTGAAGTTTAAATGTTTTTCTTTTGTTGTAAACAATACAAATTATGAATAAAATGCGTAAAAGATGGAAAAATGAAAGGGGAAAAAAAAAAAAAAAAAAAAGGAAAATCACAAGTTGTTTATATATTTAAAAGATGTAAAAAGAAATATTTACTAAGAACTTTTTTTTTTTCTAGAGTTCACATCTTTTTCATATCTATTTACTTGCTTGTATATTTAATTAATCTATATTTATGAAAATCTTTATTATCTGTAAACAAATTTTGGCATACCTAATTATTCAATAGTCATTTAACCCTTTGCGGCGCAAGACAATTCGTATCATTTAAATTTTACTGCTACCGGAATTCATGTACAAAATTAAACTAAAAGAAATTTTAAATATCAAGGTTAAAAAAACCGGCCTTTTCTGATATGTTAAAAATGTAAGTTTTTTCTAAAAAATTTCTGGGATGAGTTTTTGCAGTTGGGAAGTGAAATTAGGTGGTATGAAATGTATACCACCGCCCCTGAAAGGGCTAATACATTTTACAATTTCGTCAAAATTAGCTATAAGTTATCCTTTGCTAGTTGTTAATTTCACAATTATTAGAATACATAACCTGTTTATTCATTATATATATATTTTTTTATTTATAAACATGTATGTACACATTGGGTAAGAGTATAAACTATACAATACATTTTTATCTTATTTCTTCACTGGGGGTTACCGAAGGGAATGGGGAGTTATCTCTGCGGAAAAATAGAATAGTGATAGCATGTCTCCGGTATTGACCTTTAGCAGATGAATACCATACCTTCGTCAGTTGCCCTCTACGTAACTTTAGTGTGACGTTAAGACTTTCTTCATTTTTTTTTTCCCCTTGAAAATTGATAATTTTAAGTGACATTTTTAATAATAATGCAACAGTGCATGTTTATATCATGAATAAACTCAAAACTAGGATTTTAAGATAAACAACAAATTTAATAAATAAATAAATAAAAATCAACGTATCTGGATTTTTACCATAATATAATTTGTTATTGAAATTAATGCCAACATTTAAGAATCATATGTGAATGCGCATCTAAAATATACTTGTTTGAGTTGTACAGATTCATCTCTTTGCTGAAGCCAATTAAAAAATATATACTACGAGTAAATAGCAATAAATTAGTTGTAATTATTTCAATGAAAGAAATGCATAACAGTTATAATAAAAGAAAAATTGACGAATTTTAAAAACACACTTTTATTTCGAAATGCACTAAAAACTTCAATTTAGCAAATGTGGATAATATACATGCATACAAAACTTCAGTTCAATCGGATGGTAGGAAATAGGTAAAAATTTGATCGGGATTTGGAGGCCATGTCCTCAGTCCTTCCCTTACTTCTTGAGCATGTATTGCGATCAGAATTATACGTGTATGCTCAATCAGATGATAGGAAGTGTGTTGAATTTCGAAAACAAATTTTGAAATGGATTTCGGTTCCGAGGGCCTCCTGGCCCCCCACACCTGAGTCTGTGTTACTACTTGAGTATGTATTGACATCGGAGATATTTGCACAATTTCAGCTCAATGAGATGATAGGAAGTGGGTGAAAGTTTAATTCTTAGATTTTAGCCACATTTATAAATAATCTTTATTAATTAATTCTAGTTTTTTTTTTTTTTTTTTTTTCTTTAAAGGACTGAGGACTATTAGTCTCAATCTGGCATTTTTGCGGTGTCATTTTTCGATAGTTAGACATTTATCGAAATCTAAAGTTTATCGAAAATATAATTGAATAATTTGAAAGTGATGTTATAATTAAAAAAAAAAAAAAAAAAAAAAAAGAAGAAGAAGAAGAATAGTCCTCCGTCCTAAACTAAATTCTGCTTTTGCCAGAATTTCATCAAAATCATTCTTTTTTTTTTTCTTTTTTGGAAGAAAAAGAAAATTAATAATAATCAGTATCGAAACAAACACTATCGAAAAAGTTTTTTTTTTTTTTTTTTTTTTTTAAATAATTTTGAATTAGGAAATAAAAAGTGCGCGTGCAAAATGAAATTTAAAAAAAAGTAAAAAAAATGAATTTAATGATTTAATTTTTATATAAAACATGATCGCGTGCTATCTTAAAAAGTAGATGCTAAATTTAAAGTTTATGTGGTGCGTGTAGCATCTACAAAAATTGTTTTAATAAAATAAAGAAAGCAGCGATGTTGGTTGCATTTTGTTATATAGTTTGAATTTTTTAATTTTATAGAAGCAATATCTACCGTAGGAATAATTCCTTATGTTTAAACTAAAACTATAGGGAATTGTTATGCGAGCACAAGCGATGCTACTTTTTTTTTTTTTTAAATAAAATGGTTTTGATTCAAACATGTAATAGAAGATATTTGCACTCATGTTTCAAAATATAATTTTGCAATATTTTTGAATTATCATTTCACTGCCAAGGAAAAAAAAAAAAAAAAAAAAAAAAAAAAAAAGAAAAGAAAAGTTCATATAAAAAAGGGTGGGGACAAAAAAGTTCATTAAGCGAGATCACTGTATCTGCAATGAGTAAAGCGAGAATAAAATGGTATTCATTGCCACAGTCTCCCATGTCGGTCTGATAATATATTTAATACGGGCCCACACACATTTAAGACCAATCCATTATGCGCTCATCATTTAGATGCTTTATCAAACAAATCTAAACTACTTGCTTGCATGACCAAAGTATTAAACCAGCGTATTACCATATTCATTGCGCTTCTTTATACGGTAGATGGGTATGTCTGCTTAATAAGATTTGTGATGTGTTATGTTAATCTTTTCATTTTGCTATTCTCATTCCTTACATTATTATCATTTAAGCATACCATTATTTCATTTCATATTTGTAGATCACGCCGTACTGAACTGCCATTTGTAAAAACAAATCTATCAAACTCGTTGAGTTTTGGATTGATTTACCTGCTAGAAAAATGATATCGTGACTTTCAAGTTAATCAATATAGGTTCTAAAAAGAAAACCAAAAATGTGTTTGCAGATAATAACTTTGCATTCACTTACCTTATCAATCACTCCTCAGAGATAGACACACCCCTTGCATTATAAGTTTTCAATATTTTAATTAACAGTCGATGAGGTATTCAGTTTGTTGTATTAAAAAGTAAAAGTTGCAAATGAACTTGCGAAATTAAATAATCTTTCGTTGTAAAAATCCATAATAAACAAAACAAGTAGCCTGATTACGATAGAATAATAAAAATTTTATAGTGAGTGCCATTTGCCTGAGGCCTCACTTTTATATAAGACTGAAATGAGACTTTTACCTTTGAAAAAATCGATCTCAAAATTAAAGGATTGCGGGACTCTTAAAGACCGTCGTGTATATTGATGTTGACATGTGCATTTAAAGTCCGCCATGGTTGCAATGTCCCCCATCTTCCGTGAATTTAAAAAGGGATTTTCCATATCCAATGTAACTGAGTAAAAATAAATAATATTTTACTTACAAAGGAGGATCACCAACTGTTCAAAAGGTATTTTAACATGTTATATATCCCCTTAAAGGTCTAACAAGGCTGATAACGAAAATATCCATCTTATCGGCAAATGCGCTTTCTAGCGTAAGTTATTATCAGTTAAAGTTTGTAAATTGCAGGCTCTTGAGTAATGCCCTTTCAAGAAATTCTATCATTAGAATCAATTTTTTAACAGATTCTCGTGCTAATTATGACTATTTATATCGTTAGAAAAGTATTTTATTATGTGCTTAATGATTATTTTGTGACAGCATTAAATTTATAAATCCAATACTTTATATATGTAGCCATGTGTAAAATATTCACTATCAGAAAGATTTTCCTGTACATAATCAATATTTTGGATATTGACATTGAATGGGGGAACAATAAAAGAAATTTAATGCACTAACATAGTAATGGAGAGGGGGGAGGGGGGAGAGAATATAAGGAAAAATAAATTTCTACTATAAAAAAAGTAATAATTATATTATTACCTACAATATAATATTTTAATGAAAATGAATATATAAAAGTAATAGTTTTCTTCGTTACTATAAAAATTACAATAGCTTCTTTTTTACTTTAATTGCTTTTTTTTTTTCTTTTTCTTTTAATACTTTTTATACTTGACACATAGTAATTATTAAACAGTCTTTACATGTAATAATAATAATAATAATAATATATACATACATATATATATATATATATATATATATATATATATATATATATATATATATAATAACATGTATATTTATTTATTTATTTTTCAATTGCGCGGTACTTGCAAATGAGCATTGACTGTGCGGTCGCTGAACTGATAAACATTTGTGAAGGAGTACCCAATGGGCGGCCATCGCCACCACTTACAGGGATAAGAAATCCATGCTTTGTCCAGGATTTGAAACCGGCCCTAATGTGAGGGAGTTAGGGACGCCAACCACAACAATATACGGGCGACCTTTACTTATAATATATACAATGGTTTTTAAAATGAGAATCTTTTACAGAGCTGATTATAATTATAAATAGAAACTATACGAAGTATATTATTAAAGAATCTGCGATTTAAAAATTTTAATTTGGAATAACTCGCGCTAGGGGGCGCATTTGCCTATAAGATGGATATTTTCGTTATCAGCTCAGTAAGACCTTTTAGATGATATATAATATGTATAAATAAATTTTGAACAGTTGGTGACCCTCCCTTGTTAGATGAATGAAAGCTATTGTTGCTTTAAATAAATTTAGTTTCAAGTAAAATAAGCAGCTACTAAGAAAATTAACGGGCTCATTGTTGATTTTTTCTATCAGAGTCCGATAAAACGGTTTTGTTTTTCAGAAAATTTAACACGTAAATAAAGTTTTAATATACTTATGCTTTTTTATGCAAAACTTTTGACATTATTGAAAAGCTGCAAGGGGCAATCCTGTACTCCCAAACAACGCTAAGTTAATGAATGAATATTTCGGCAACAATTATGTCATTGATCAGAATTCTATGTATTTTCTAACGTGCTTGGTAGCGTCGTCACATCGAATAGAGTAATTAAACAATAAGTCCATACGAATTTCATTTAAAGTAAAACATTACAGTTGAAAATATTACTCAATAGCCTCATATAGTCATTACATTTAAAATTATAAACAAAAAATAATTTCTTAATTTAAGGAAAAAATAAAGAGGGGAAAAAAATCAAATATAGCAAATTCAAAAGAACGATGCTTTTACTACGATTAGCGTGAGATTGTTTGTATTTTTGACTGAATAATGTGTTAGGTTCTATAGAAGATACTGTCGCGTGGAACAAGTATTCACGAACACCATGCATAAAGAGAAACGGTGCTTGCGAACTATTCGGTCGACCATAAATGGACAGCATTTTCATCAACTATCATATGATATGTTACGAATGCTTTTGCAATCGTATAGCGCAGCTAAAAGATATTAACTTTAAAATATCTATATAAACGTCCAGTAGACTCCCGAAAATCCACGACTTTGAATTATTATCTACGACACTGATTCATATATTTTCCTACATATTTTGTCTTTAATCTTTTTTACTTTCTTCTATATGTATATATAAAGAAAGTATTGGATTCGTGAAAATTTTTGAACTCCAGTTTTCGATGGATTTACACGTTTTGGGATATCCTGAACATGATTTGACAGTTTGTAGAATATGTCTGTTCGTCTGTCTGTGTGTTGTGGACGTTTTATCTCCCGAACCAATGAACGAAATTTAACCAAACTTGGTATTTAGTAGGACCCTGACATAAACTGGTGCTTATTAGACTTGTGCAACAATTGCTCTGCAGGTGGCGCTATCATCGCATTTTTTCTAAATTTTTAACATCGCAGTATATTACAAAATTTCGCATAAATGCACATAATGAGAGTTATTTTAATCGTGTGATTGCAAAGTTCATATGAATTATTGATAATAGTAGTAGTTAACTAGGAAAAGATTTTTGTGGATGTGGGAGGAACGCTCTCCCCTCCCCTCCACCCCGAAGGGAGTAAATTTTCAATATGGGTATCTTTTGAAAGATCTCGTCAATACCTTTAACGAATGGATGAACTATAGATCTGTGATAATTTAAAACAAGGTTATCGATTTTTTTTTTTTTATCTTTTAACGAAAAAAACTTTGAAAAAAAAAATCGTATTTCTTCTGATTTACAATAAATTGACATTTTTCGGTATTTAGTGATAATATAAATCCTGTCAAATAAAAATCGTCTGCATTTATAATGGAAAATAATTTGTATTGGATAAAGTTTGTATAAAATTATACAGAAGAAAGTCATGTGGTGGCTACATTATACTAGTTTTCTATAAAATTGAATTGTATACCTAATCGTATACATTAAAATTTTTTAAATCCATCTTAATTTATGGTAGCAAAAAAGTCAAAGAAAATGGAAATCATGGATAATCGAAAGTTTACAGCATATTTATGCATTCCATTGTCCGCAAATTAATGTAAATGTATATATGTAGTAGAATATTTTCTTAAAATTTTACCATGTTTCTTATTAAAATAATAAAATAAAATTCAAATAATAACAAATCGTTAAATTTCGTTATCAATTGTATATTACAACGTAAACATTTGACTACGGTTATGATTTAGCGAAAATCGCTAGCGAATAATAAGTGAGTATCAAATAAATCATAACTTGTTCGAGCAGATTCTGATATAAAAGCAATGACATAGCTTTGAGCAAAATCTTTACTGTAAATCACGTGAACAAGCAAATCTTGTCCTTTTTCTTTTCTTTTCTTTTTTTTTATTTTAATAACTATCCCGAATACATTCACAATTAAGCAGATTAATAAGACACTTAAATTTTATATTAAGAATTTTTCCAATAACTACCAGTAGCATTTTAATATAGATTTAAGGCAGAATAAGTAATGTAGAAGAACTCTACTGACGTAAAGTTATCGCAAAATCGCCCCAAAACAATTTCAGAACTACTGAATAATCGTTCAGCACTGCAATGATCATAAATATTTCTTCTTCTTGTCGAAAAAGACACCTTCAGACAAATAGCCTTTATCGCACCTGTAGTAAACTCTGGGAGTCGGCAGGAGTGCTTGAACTCATTAATCAGAACCGGTGGAGGTCCAACTTTAAGATGCTATCATCATATATAGGACGTTTTTAAAAACTATCTGTCATTCTTAGAGAAGAAATTACATCTCATAAATGTAATTATCATAATTATACTTTTTTTTTACCTATACTGATTAAGTTATTTTATCTTTTTTAAATTTTTTTCTTAATGAGTATACATATGTAAACTATATTGGGTATTAAATATATATATATATATATATAATGGGATGGTATGATAAATAATTACTCACATGCGTTATGATTGAACAATTCTAACTAAGTTACAGGATACAAATCTGCTTCACAGAAACAAATTTTGGTGAAACTTAATGTTTTATAACGATATTAAAATAAAAATAAATATATATATATATAGATATAAAAATATGTCTTACATGGAAAGAAAGTTTGAATATTGTTCAAAAATGAGTATGTTTCTTTACTTCTTTCAACTACTTGGGACTTGGTACATAAATAGGATACTTAAACTAGCTTTACTTAACTTTTCGACAACTAATGGGACCTTTTTTTTTCCTTTACATTCTTCTTCATATTTCTACGGACACTTGATGTTTTTAAATAACTAAAGTATAATTAATAATTTCAACAAGATTATGCTAGCATTTCTCCCAGGCCCAAATGCAGTCAAATGGCATTTTAACCCTAACACGTACACACGCTAGACGCACCAAAGGTATCTATTTTAAAAATTTAAATTGTAACTTTTGTTAATCTGAAAATAAAACATTTATTAGCATTATTTTTCATGATGAAAATAGGAATGCGACTTTCATTCAGTCAGTTTAATCTTTACGAAAAACATCTTAATTCTTTTTTTCTTATTTAAGGTTTTTTTTTTCCGTTTTGGTTAATAAAAAAAAACCTTTCCTTTCAATTATTACAGATCTATGGTTGAACCATTCGTTTTAAAGGTATTGATGAGTTCTTTTGAAAGATACTCATATTGAAAATTTACAGGGAAAGGAATTCTGACTTCCGTCTTTATAAAACCAAAGAGTATTTATATTACCAAGGAGTTTAAAATTTCTACCGTTCCTGATTGAGTCATCTTATACGTACTTTTTAAATAAAAAATGGATAAATAAAAATGTTCCATACATTTTTGATAGAAAATACGAACGCTCTTTTAGCCATAATGGAAAGCTTCAGAACAGAATTCAAACCTGGGTTATTTGGCAATAACGCCCATTGATCTATGAAATGACCTACCCAGTGACACCTCATGAAATAATCGGATATATATAGAAAGGCAAAACTTGTCAATTCTTCTCATATCAGCGTACATCATTCACGTGAGCGATTAGTAGCATTCAGAATCTCGACGTTTAGCTCAGTTCACAGAATATAAGGCGTTAGGTTAAAGGATACCTATTCAAATCCTAACCTGGTTAGTCCGTTTTCGTTTAGGCTGAAAATGAGTTCAGGTTTTTTTTATCAAAAATATGCGCAGTACACATATGGTAGGAATAATATTTGAAGATATAAAATGATTAAAGCAATTTTCCAAAAATATTTTCCGTTATCAAAATTCCAGATTTCTTTAGGTTGTCAGTTCTTTACGCTTGTCTTTTGAAATTCATACTCACGAAAAGTATCTCTCAAACTCTATCTTGTTTCGAAATTATAATTGAAGTAAGCCGATTGCATGATTTCCGCATACCTTCATCAAGAGAGCCAGCATCCGTCATGATACTGTCGTGTAGATTTTGCCCGAAATTTGTCAACTCATTACTGAATTGCTTGGTTTTTGATGCCGCTTTGATCTCTTATCCCATTTAAAACTTGTCATACATAGAAAAATATCGAGCATATGCGATTCTGTTTAACAGCAGAAAGAGAAATATTTTTTGTTATTACAATCACAGTTCTTTTTAATCCTGTTGAACTCTTGAGACAATTACCTACGTGGTATGAATACTATAGCTAATTCTAAGTAGAGATCCACAGGATTTTAGTAAAAATCTGTCATTTAATCGACTGAGAGAATTTTTAATATTGCAAATGCAAGCAGTAAGAGAAGGTATTACAATTAAAAAAGCTCCATATTTAAAGCAAAATTCTTTAGGCGCACTACATACATAAGTATGTAGTGCTACATACATAAGTATGTTAAGTATAAAATCATTTTAGCAAAGATTCATGAGTTTATTCTAAATATAAATTCATTATAAACTCGTGAATCTTTGCTAAAATGATTTTACACTTAACATCACGCTTCATTATGCTACAAAATCTATGAGCTGCCTTTCTTCAATATAAAAAAAATATTTACACATGAATAATAAAATTAATTTAAAACTTACACTGTTAAAAATCTTTTCTCAAAAATGAGCAAAATTGTTTCAAAATAACTCCGAAACAATATATACTTAAATTTGAAAACCTATGTACTCATGTTTTAGTATATTGACATACTCAAAAAGGGGGATATTGGGATTCTTAGTGGTCAATCCCATTTTTGAGCATGTCAATATACTCAAAAATGAGTACATGGAATTTTCAAACTTAAGTATATATTGTTTCGGAGCTATTTTGAGACAATTTTGCTCATTTTTGAGAAAACATTTTTAACAGTGCATCTATTAAAAATTCTAGTAAATTTCATTTTTTAAAATACATTTTTATATTTTATGGAACCGAAGTAAAGTTTTATTTTTTTAATTTAATACATTTTTGTGCACCGCTTGATGTTTACACAATATATAAGGTTATCTAAAACAGTTGAATACTTTGTTTTCTATTTAATATAATTGACAGAAATGTTTTTTAAATGATGCGATAATAGTATTTTTTACTTTGGCCGTGCAGACATAAGAACTCAGATTGATTGATTGATTTTTTATTTTCTTTTAAATCTAAATTCAAAATTTTTAAACAAGTAAATGCATGTCATAAAAGCTTCTGCATGATACAAAGGCAAAATGGAAATTAAATCATAAAAGAGCTTTTCGAGTATTAAAATTAAATATTAGCTAATTAATTAATAATATTTTAATGTTTTGAACGAATGATAAATATGTGAAAGTTATGCGATAGATAAAAATAATTAGTTATAAAAGGAACTGTCGTTATATTATTATAACTAAGGTTTTGGCCATCAGAATTTTGTCCTATTCCATTATATAAAAAAATTATGAGAAAACGCCGGCAAGAAAATTTGCACCAAACGTTGATATGAATTAATTAATATCAGTGTGCAACTATTTATAAATTTTTATGAAATTCTGTGCATTAGTTGTTGAGGTAGAGCTATCACAAAATATTTGTCATAGACAAACATACAGGTATTTTCTTAAAATGGTCCAATCGTATTGTGAACCTCTTAAAAAGTGTAAATCTATCAGAAATGGGAAGTTCAAATTGTTTACAAATCCAATATATTCTTTAATTTAATACAGAAAAAAGAAAAGGAAAAATAATTAGTAGTGAATAGGGTTGGAAACATAACACAGTAAATTTTATGTTTAGAGGAAGAAAACGATTCATGTACAAAAGTTTATTTAAATATCCATGTAATAAATTTAATCATATAATGCTAAAAGTAAGAAGTAATTTTCTTCGCAGTCACTTAAAACGATAGGTATAGATTGCAATATTTCTTTCATGTTTGAGAAAATATGTTTAATATTGGTGAAATAAAAGCTAAAACGTAGCGTTTTTCTTTCATTATTTCATTCTCATTTTTCAGAATAGTAGACAAGAATCTCAAGAAATCTATCTAAAGAGAATAATTCGAAAATAAAGATACATAAACATACGTGATTACGGTATCTGCTACGAACGATACCTATGCGTTATTTTCACAAGTACAGTATCATTAAACTTTCGATATAAACAGGTTACTGCATTGAAATTGGCGACCGATTGCTACCAAGTTTGGTATGTAAACTAGTAGTAAGTTGTACTAGAGCAGTTAAAAATAAATAAATAAATAAACTAGTTGGCATAGGTGGACTCTGCTCAGTTCCCCATCATATTTATGTTCTCAGAAATTTCTAGTGAAAGACATATTATAATCATGTTAAAAGAAATGAATTTGACCAAAGCTTGATATAGTGACAGAAAGAAATCCCCGCCTAATAGGCTATCCACCGTTAACTTCGATATATATATCTTATTCTAATCTATTAATTTATTTTATCAGGGTCAATTCCGTTGTTTAGTTTTCATGCTACTATTTCCAATGCAATAATCCTCAAAATTCATATTTATATGAAAAATTTACAATTTCGCTATGTTGATAAAATCGTAAATTACGAATGATTTACGAAATTTTCCTATTAGAATATTTGTATTCAATCATGTTCAAACAAATATCATAAATGTAATTTTGAAGTTGTCTAATGTATTTATGATCCTGAAAATGGAAATTTATACTCAATTTTGCCTTATTCTGACATGTTAAGTAAATCGTAAATTCCAAATAACTTACGAATTTTTTAAATTGGAAAAATCATAGTCTATGATATTCATGCCAGTATCCTATATAATATTTCGAAAGTGGTTTGACATCTTTACGATAAAAATATCCTTCAAGATTGACGTTTATGTGAAATTTGGCTCTATGCTGCCATGTTAAGAAATTCGTAATTTTCCAATAACTTACGAAATTTGTATATTGGAAAATTCATAGTCATTAATATTCATGCCAGTGTTCTATATAATATTTCAAAAGTAGTCTGACATCTTTAAGATGAAAATATCTCTCAAAATTGACGTTTATGTGAAATTTTGCCCTATACTGCCATGTTAAGAAATTCGTAAATTTCCAATAACTTGCGAAATTTTCAAAGTAGCACATTTATAGTTACTAATGTTCATTCCGGCATCAAACCTAATATTTTAAAACTGGTCTGACATTTTTACAGTAAAAAGTTTCCATTTATTGTACGTTTAAGTGAATTTTTGTCCTATTCTCCCATGTTAAGAAAATCGTAAATTTCTCATAACTTACGAAGTTTTTTAATTCGAATGTTGCAAAAGAATAGGGTTCTTGCCAGTATCGAAAGTAATATTTTAAAACTGATCTGACCTCTCTGCGATCATTTGTTCGTGAGATATCGTGCTAACAGACTAACAAACTAACGGACTAACACACTGACACACTAACGGACTGACACGCTGACACACTAACAGAGACCCTACAGACATACACCATACAAATTTTGTCATTTTCGGATTCCTCACACCTGAAAACATGTAAAAAGTCAAAAAACCGAGGTCGAAAATTTTCACGATTACCTAAGTTCCCCATAGCTATAGTATGATGGGGAACTAATAAATAATAAAAAATGTCTACTTGGTGGCCTTTTGCGCGGAATAAAGGAAAATGAGAAAATGGAAATTATAATTAGACAATTCGAAGATTTCTTAATTAGTTTTTGATCTAGTATGGGTAATCGAGTAATCTACGTTGTTAAATTGCCATTTTTTAATGTCAAGTTAATAATCTTTTCAGAAAAAAAAAAAAAAAAAAAAATCGTTATGCAAGATATTAGCCAAAAGAAAAAAAAATTAATTTTTAAATTTTATTTAGAGAGGATAACTTTATACAGCTTTATTATTATTATTATTATTATTTAGGATATATACAAATTAGGAAATAAATCGATGTAGAAATGGGAAATAATAGTCCAATACGTGAACAAGACATCAGCTTTGGCAAATACTTATAATTTATTTTATATAACTATACTATTAAATTGAGAACAGTTTTACTAAGCAAAACTTCGATATGAAAAATATATGAAGAGTAAGAAAGAGATTAAACTTTTTAAATTTATTATTGAACAACTTCATTTAGAAAACAAAAACTAGTTGAAATTTAATTATATAATAACAACAATCTATATAATATTTCTATAACGTGGATCAGTTTCAATTATTTTTTGTCGAAACGATACGATACGCGAGGATAAAAAAAAATAATATTTATACATGAACAATATTTAAGCACGCGGAATTAGCTCAATGGACTAATAAGAAAAAATGACGGCATTTGTCTGATGAAATTATTTTACGAATAAAATGTATTTTTAACAGTTGTTTCTTTAGAATCTTTGCAAGAGTCATTTTAAACCTAGCAATATTTTAAAGATATATACAGAATATGAACTTTTGTGTCATAAATTGACTAAAAAAACACAATCATAAAAAATATAATCAAAATACGAATTATTTTATTTTATTTTATTTATTTATTTATTTATTAAAAAAAAAATAAATAAATAAAAATAGTAAAATTAATAAAATATCATCGCCAACAAGCCGACAAAAATTTAAAAGGCGTCGTGGGAGTCCTATATTAAAATTGTACTGCCTGTGGAAGTATGAAAATTGGGTCGTGAACCATGAATTTTATTTGGAAACCTTTCTTTGAATGATTTTGGTTTCACTATTGTACAATATTAATTAGGTTTTAATAATAATTTGGCTTCTGGTAAATTAAAATTTTAATTAGGTGGTGAAATTGGTGAACATTTATGAGTTTCAAATTTTAAAGATAAACAAGAAAAGAAATAAAATGCGAATATTTCGCACGGGTTTGCTAGTAATATTAATAATTCATTATTACAATAATTAAACAGCAGGAAGGAAGACTTGAAGTAATCAATAAACAACTAGGTACGAAAGTGAAATTTTACGCAAGGCAAAAGACGTTGGAAAAATTAATATGAGTCGTATCTGAAACATGGATGGAAGAGATCATATATATCAAATATGAATAAAGCATAACAGAAAATAATAATAATAATAATAACTAGAAAAAGAAGGAAGAGCAGAGGCCACCACAGCTTAAGACGGGTGGAACGGGTTAAACTAATGTGTCAAGTGCCCAACTGTTTTCAAATGCTCTGCAAGATCATATGGAACAAAAAAGAAAATATAATTAAAATGAATATAACAGTTACTGAAAAGAAATAAGCAAGGAAAAATTAAAACTCAACGAGAAATCCATGAAATATTTTATTAATTAACATAGTAATTACTCGTATTTGACCATAAGTTAGAAAAATCTTTTTTTTTTTTTTTTGTTTTGTTTAAAAGTAGATCTGAGATTTAGCTACAAATTGGATAATTTTCAGGCTATCAATAATTTGTTAGGCAATATATCGTAGTACTTAAAAACACTCATTAAAATAATTTTCAGTTTGTTTGTCACAATAATTTGACTATAAACTTAAACACTTTCATTAATAATCTTAATTTTTTTAAAACTACAATTACTGTGATGTTAATTTAAACTTATGCATCACATTTATAACCCATATAACATTAGTTTATATTTTTGTGCTATGCATATCTATATAATATTTCTCTAACGTGGACCAGTTACAATTATATTTTGCAGAAACGATACGATAGTGACAATAAAATACGCGAGGATAAAAAATAACAACAAGTAATAACGAAAGAAAGAAAATTATAACAGGGCGTTTGAGTATTTTTCTCTATATAGTACACGATGTCTACACGAACTTTACACGATGTCTATTGAATTTTGAAGCCATAGATCATAATGATAAAGAATTTTTCGTTGTCTCCCTGTAAAACCCAATAAATTCTAGATTTACCAAAATGCTTATAGTTAGTGCAACAGTGACTTATAATATTCATATAAATTTTCAGCTCAATTGAATAAAGCGATTAGACGCTATCGCAATTTTAAAAATTTGGTCCCATAGGCCATAATAATAAAGAATTTTTCTTTGTGTCCCTGTAAAAAAAAAAAAAAAAAAAAAAAAAAAAAAAACTGTTAGCGCTAAATTCCCCAAAACCTCTACAGTTCGTGCAACTGTGCCCTATAAAATGTGCAGAAATTTTTTGCTGAGTTTAATAAGGCGTTTACACGCTATCACACTTTTAAAAATTTGGCCCCATAGGCCATAATGATAAAGAATTTTTCTTGGTGTCCCTGTAAAAAAACTATACGTGCTATATTCACCAAAATCAATAGGGTTCGTGTTACGGTGACTTACAACATACGTACCAACTTTCAGCTCATTCAAGCAAAGCGTTTAGACGCTAGCGTGTTCACTGACGCGCTTTATGGAACCGAAGAAAAGTTTTAATTTCTTAATTTAATAAATTTTTGTGCACCGCTTGATGTTTACACAATATATAATGTTATCTAAAACAGTTGAATACTTTGCTTTCTATTTGATATAATTGACAGAAATGTTTTTTAAATTATGCGAAAAATATTACTAAAGTAGTTTTTACTTCGTCCTTGCGGACATAAGAACTCAGATTGATTGATTTTTTTATTTATTTTATTTTATTTTAAATCTGGATTCAAAATTTTTAAAAAAGTAAATGCTTGTCAAAAAAGCTTCTGCATGTTACAAAGGCAAAATGTAAATTAAATCACAAAAGAGCTCTTCTAGTATTAAAATTAAATATTAGCTAATTAATTAATAATACTTTAATGTTTTGAACGAGTGATTAATATGTGAAAGTTATACGATAGATAAAAATAATGTGTTATAAAAAGGAATTGTCGTTATATTTTTATAACTAAGGTTATGGATATCAGAATTTTGACCTATTCCACCATATAAAAAAATTATGAGAAAACGCCTGCAAGAAAGTTTGCACCAAAAGTTGATATGAATTAATTTATATCATTTGGCGACTATATATAAATTTTTATGAAATTTGGTATGTAAACGATTAGTAATTTGTACTAGAGCAGTTAAAAATGAATAAATAAAAAATAAATAAATAAATAAATAAAAAATTTCAGGGGTAATCTACGTTGTTAAATTGCCATTTTTTAATGTCAAGTTAATAATTTTCAGAAAAAAAAAAAAAAACATTATGCAAGATATCAGCCAAAAAAAAAAAAAAAAAAAAAAAAAAAAAACTAAATTTTAAAAAGAGGATAACTTTATTCAGTTTTTTTTTTCTTTTAAGGATATATACAAATTAGGAAATAAATCGTTATAAATCCCATAGGCCATAATGATAAAGAATTTTTCTTGGTGTCCCTGTAAAAAAACTATAAGTGCTATATTCACCAAAATCAATAGGGTTCGTGCTACGGTGACTTACAACATGCGTACCAACTTTCAGCTTATTCAAGCAAAGCGTTTAGACGCTAGCGTGTTCACTCCCACACATACACATACATGCACACACATACATACATCACCATAAAAATTGTGAAAACGGACTCAGTTACCTCAAAACGTATAGAAACATCCAAATCTCAAATTCGAATTTTTGACATGATCACAATACTTTCCTTACATTCTCACGTATATGTTCGGAAAGTAAAAAAGAAATAAACTGCAAAAATTTCGCATGGGTTTACTAGTTTAAAATATTTAAACACGAAAATAACTCTCTGAAATTCCCCCCCCAGTAAAATATTTCAGCTTCTGAAAATACATAAAAATCCATAAAAGACTACTGTACCACTCCTAAATGCGGGTGTGGTATCGGTTGCAAGACATCAACATTTCAAGTGATATTCATTACATTTGTGAATCCCTCCACTCGCGATTCACTGTATATTCATATTCAATTTCTAGGTCCTATATATTCCAGCCAAGAAGCATCCAAAAGTAAGAGGTCATGATCTTTCTTTTCATCCACCAACTCAATAAGTTTGTCAGAAATTAAAAGTAATTAAAGATCTTTGACCTTTGTGACAGGCTATATAAAATACTCGCTTGATTAATGAGAGAAATTTTGAAAGAACCATTCACGGCGATTTTTGCACACAGGTGTTGGCTGAATGTTTTCTCACCCGCTTAGTTGTATGCTCTAATTTGCTGTGGCTATTTGTAAGCGATGAAATTCCTTATAAGCTCTTTAAGAAAAGAATCAGGTGTAAAATGTTCCAGGTATTTTTTGTCGAAAAAAGTATAACCTACGAGTAGCAGGTATACAAAACTATAGTTAGAACATAAGTTTCATACATTTATCAATTGTTTTTTCCTAATTAGCGAAAGTTGTTATTTTAACCATTGTGTATAATAAATGGAAAACAAAATTTCGAAATAAGAAATAAACTTTTCCAAATTTTTGTAAGCTCAATTGCATTATAAATGATAGTACAATAAGCGCAAATAAAAACAACCGTACTTTTATAAAATAAATTTATCTTTAAATGTTAGTATATACGTATTTGAATTTTTTAATGAAGATCACGATTTATCAATTTTTAATTGCTTTTTAGCCTGTACATCTTTTAGTCTTCTTAGTCTTGCCTCCAAGGCAGTAGCACGTGTTTTTTTGCACCTGATGAAGAAAGGCTACGTCCTTTCGAAACCGGTTGTGCTGGCTTAAAATTTATGGTATGTAAAGAAGTTTTAAAATCTATATATCTATATACATCTTTTCTTCCCTTAAAACAAAGAATAATCAAGTGTGTCACCCACACAACTGTCTCTTACTCTGCATTTCAATCCTGTAAAGATAGGTTGCAGATTAAAGGATAAGATAACAAGCACTGAATACAAACGCATTTTAACAAATTAAAATAGGATTTGGAACAATTTTATTTGATATATGATGGGCTTCACACCCAACAATCCCTCGTTTGAATACTATTCACATTTATTAAAAGAACATCCAAGGCTGCAAATAAATTTAAAAATTTAAAGACAACTTTCACCCGCAACACTCCTTGAAACTTACCAATCGCGATCACACAATTCATTAAGCTATATTTATAAGAAATTTTATCCATAGACGTTACATATTTGAACTATCTAGGACGTTTCTGTACACAAACTATTTGCTTGATCTCATCGAATCCCTGTATGATATTGATTTCGAATACCGAGTATGAACTTCTTGCTACTATTTGTTCTTGAGATATGCTGATAACAGACACACAAACAGATAAAGCAATACTTTCACTCTCTACCATTGAACAAAAAAAAAAAAAAAAAAAAAAAAAAAAAAAGAAAAAAACCTCGAAACCTATGTACAATGATTCATAAACGAGCTTTTAAAATTAAGTATGTAAGATGGTTTTAAAAAGTGTAGACTTTTTTTAAGTACTCAAAAAACGAATACATACTTTAAAGTTAAGACTTACATATATAAAATTATCATAAACTGAGAAAGTATTTTGAAGCGACGGCGTTTCACTTTGAAAGGAAAGTAAAGGGAAAGAATTAATTCATGCGCTTTTTTAAACTGGAGCTTAAGCAATCGAAGCTTGCACAAATTGAGGAAGTCTAAAAGAGTATATTTTCATTTAAAACATAGGTGGCAAGTCTCCGTTATTTTCAACGAAGACTTTATACTGGAAAGTTTTTATAAATGTTTTCAGTTTATTTCTTTATATTTATTCGTCGAAAATACTCGTGATAGATCCTTTTTAAAAAATACTAGTTGATAAATCTGATTTAGAAAATAGTGATGTTGTCAGCTATGTTAAAATAGTAAAGAAAATGAGTTAAAAGGAAAGTAAAAACTACGTTAAGAAGCAGAAATGAAAGAAAAATTGTAAACTAGTATACGCGCGTTCAGTACTACTGAAGAATGAATTTAAACAGGATAAGGACATGATCAAGACCTAGGCTTTCCTTCTCCAAGCCTTGGGCCAAGCTTGCCTGGATAGTTCCGGAATTTTAACCTTCCTTTAACCGTTACAAACGGCTTTTTTCCGTCACCCAATAGTTGAAACAAAAGGCTAATGCGACAAATTTTCGAAAATTTCTAGGAAATTAAATTTACTGAATATCCATAGATTTAATTTTTTTTTTTTTTTTTAATTCCTACTTCGCTTAGTATTAATTTTATGAGTTATTAAACAGATACACTTAAAAACTACTACACGGTTAAAGGGTTAACTTTTCCTTTCTTTATTCTTTTTTTTACTGTTGAAACTCAATCTCCACTAGTATTGAGGAGAAAACTTAAGAAGTTCCGAAACGGCTGTGTACTAGTTTACATATTTTCTTTCATTTGTGCTTTTTAATGTTTTTTTTCTTTTCCTTTAATGTTGCAGTATAAAGTGTTTCCACTTACTACATTTAAGTAAATGAGTGCATGCTTGAAAGTTTCACCTAGTACTTTTGGCATTATATACTTTCAGCACGCCCTGATTACGAAATAGGCACGAGAAATGCGTGCTTCATTAAAAAAAATTTGAAAAAGGTCCAGAAATTAAGCAAAAAAATCTGGTGTGTCACTCACACGACTTTCTCTTACCCTGAAATTTAATACTATAAATCAGGTTGGAGATTAAAGGGTAAGAAAACGAATTCTGTTATGTAAACCTATATTAAAACAATTCAAATTAGGCTTCAGAAAAGATTTATATGATAATTAGTGATAATTAGTCCTGTGTGAGGAGGGCTACCACTCCCCACAACCTCCCGTTTCATTACTGCACCCACATTTATATAAAATTTAAATCTGTTAATAAAATTAAAAATCTGGAGTGACTCCACTCGACTTTCCGAACATTGAGTAACTAACAGTTTTGTAGATAAAATAAAGAAAGAGGAATTGCTAAACAAACAAAAGAGAGAAAACCATAATAGAGTGTTTTTTTCTCCATATATCACACGAGGTTTTATTTAACGCTACTGAACTTTGAGCCCTTAGATCATAATGATAAAGAATTTTTCGTTTTGTCCCTGTAAAAATCTATAGATGCTAGATTCACCAAAATGCTTATAGTTAGTGCAACAGTGATTTATAATATTCATACAAATTTTCAGCTCAATTGAATAAGGCGTTTAGATGCTATCGCACTTTTAAAAATTTGGTCTCATAGGCCATAATGATAAAGAATTTTTCTTTGTGTCCCTGTAAAAAAACTGTAGTGCTAGATTCACCAAAATCTATACAGTTGGTGCAAATGCGACCTATAACATGTGTACAATTTTTTTGCTCAGATTAATAAGGCGTTTAGACGCTATCACACTTTTAAAAATTTGGCCCCATTGGCCTTAATGATAAAGAATTTTTCTTTGTGTCCCTGTAAAAAAACTATAAGTGCTAGATTCTCCAAAATCTATACAGATTGAGTATCTGTGACCTATAATATGGGTATAAAATTTTTGCTCAATTGAATAAGGCGTTTAGATGCTATCGCACTCTTAAGATTTTGGTCCCATAGGCCATAATGATAAAGAATTTTTCTTTGTGTCCCTGTAAAAAAACTATAAGTGCTAGATTCACCAAAATCTATAGGGTTCGTACTATGGTGACTTACAATATACGTACCAACTTTCAGGTTAATCGAACAAAGCCTTTAGACGCTAGCGTGTTCACAAACATACACACATACACACACACACACATACACACACACATACATACATCATCGTAAAAATAGTGAAAACGGACTCAGGGGACCTCAAAACGTATAGAAACATCAAAATCTCGAATTCGGATTTTTGACATGATTACAATACTTTCCTCACTATAGTGTTCGGAAAGTAAAAATTCACTTAAATTATTCAGACAACTTTTACACGCAACATTCCTCGAAACATATCAATCTTAATCAAACTTTTCAAGCAACAATCTTTCTTATATTAACTTCAAAATACAACATTTGGATCTCCTGAAATTATTCGTTTTTAAGTTACTCTAAGAGACACAGAGAAAGATCAAAGGTTAAAAAACTTTACTTCGGTAATCAGGAAACCTCAAAACGTGTAAATATACAGAAAACAAGCTTTGAATATTTAATTAAAAAACTACATTATTTACCATATGTCTATGAGGAATTCATTTCAATTCCTGAACAGCTTTCCTGGAAATGGTAAAATTATATAGTAAAGCACATCCACTAACAATAAAAAGAATGCTAGCGTTTAAATATTTGCAGTCCTGTATATCTTTTGAAGATTATGTACAGACCACATGGTGCACCTAAATACAATCCTATAGTAATAATACACGGCCCAGCCTGAAATACACTTCCATCAATTTGCAACTATTGTCGCACTTTTATCTAGTTCTTTTGTGTAGCCCTGTAAACGAACAGTGAATGATTTCCCAACCATATTCTACATGAGATATGATTTTACGCATATAAAAAAATATATATTCATTTCATTTGTTTTAGTGTAGTCTATAGTTGTTAAACTCTACTTACATGCAATTTCCTCCATAGACGTAAGGTTTTTGAAGTCTCTTGGGTGTCCCTGTACACGAACCATTTGGTCCATCTCAGCGAAAAGCTTAGTGTAGCATCCCTATATCATGCACATTTAGAATACCAATTTTGGACTTTCTGCTACCATTTGTTCTTGAGATATGCTGATAACAGACAGACACACGCAACGACAAACACACACAGACATACAGACCAACCGCTAAAAACATGATTTTCGGATTCAGGAGACCACATAACGCGTAAATATATCAAAAACTTTCGAAAATTTTATCCAAAAACAGTACTTTCTCTACCTTATGGATAAGAGGAAGTAAAAAGTAAATATGATATTTGATTTGCATTATTTTAAGTCGTTAATGAAGTTACATAAAACAAATGAATAATTTAAGTAAAATATAAACATATGACGTCCCATTTAAAGAACTGAACGAGGGTTAATAAATTTGGCTATTTACTTTGTCGTATTTGGTATTATAAACTTGAAATTTAAGATTTTTTTGTTGTTTTTCTTTTGCGATTCAATTGCTAAAAAGTTTTCCAGTGAGTTAAATACTGAGTAAACTAAATTCTGTTGTTATTATTTTTTTTTTTTTTAGCTAATAGCATACGAAAGTTTCATAATGAGCCTTTGTTACGGAATTTCGAAATAGCAGTAGAAATTGCATTTTGCAAGCTGTTAGGAATTTTTGTGAGCAGTGCAAATATTTAGAACAAGAATATATAATTTATTTATTCAATTTTAGGGTAATACTCTAGCTTATCGTACCTCCCTGATATATTTGTAATTAAAAGTCCTTTTGAATGACGCGATAAATAAAATTTAGCTTAAAACTAATAAGCATCGTATTCAATATTCACCACTAATTATTAATTGTGGCGATTGCCTAATCACTTCGAATATTAATCATCTCTTTTGCATATCAAATATCATTTCTCAAATTTATTGGTGACTATTGAATAAAAAAAGTTTCCAATCTGGCAACATTGCTCTGATTCTCACACGGTAGGGCCCGGGCTCAAATCCTGGATAAGTGTTGTCCCTGTTCTGGGTAAACCGCCCATTCGATGACCGCCCATTGGATTCTCCTTCATGGCGAACCCCAGTAAATGCTCACTGCTAAGTACTGCGCCACTGGAAAAAAAAAAAAAAGTAATCATCATCATTATCATTGTTAAAGCAAAATTATTACCTTTAATTATTTCCTTTTTACGAATGCACTAAATTTTCAACCTCAGCACACGTTCGAGAGAATTCTGATCAATTTATTACGATATAGCAGATCGTGAACAGATTCATTACTGACACCTAAACATCTGAACAACATAATTTTACCTCGACCACCATTATCTTGACTTTTCTTTTGCTTCTTGGTTATCCGAAAGCTGAGGTTTTAAAATACAATTGAGGGGAATAAACCTGAAAGATCCTAAAAGAGACTTCACTGAAAAAAAAAAATGGCAAATGAACACTTTGAAAAGAGATGTAACGAGAGGTCGTCATTCATCAGTTTATCCTGATCAAAAAAGGCCTCTCATTTTTTTCTTTTCTTTAGAAGAATTCCTACATTATATCCTGGTCATCTGTTAAGAGAGAGAGAGAGAGAGAGAGAGAGAATTCTTAATCTGTGCCTTGTTGTCAAAATCAGAATGAAACCAAATAAGGATAGCATTTTTTATGTTGTTCTATATATAAGAAGAAAATACTGGATTCGTGAAAATTTTCTATGCACGTTTTGAGATGTTCTGGAACACGATCTGACTATTATTAGAAAACGTCTGTCTGTGTGTCTATCTAAAATTTTGTAGACGCTACATCTGATGAATAAATGGACGAAATTTAACCAAACTTGATATGAAGTTGGAATTTGATTTAAATTAGTGCTGGTTATAATTTGGGATGAATCGCTTAACAGGTGGAGATAATCATTTCATTTTTTTTAATTAAATTTTTACTGTGAGAGTATAGGACAATATTTCAGATAAATAAATAAATGTGAAATATGTTTAACTTTTAAATGTGAAAAAAAATCATGATAGTAATAGTCAATCAAGAAAGAAAATTTGTATATGTGCGTGTGCGAGTATCGCTTCGCTCTCTGGGAAAGAAATGCCCAACCAGGAAGAGGGGGGGGGGGATTTTCAATATGAATATCTTAAAAAAAAGAAAAAAAAAAAAAACTCGTCAATACCTTTAAAAAATGGTGTAACTGTAGGTCTGTGATAATTTAAAGAAAATTTACGTTTTTCTTTTAAGTTGTAAAAAAACAAAAACAAAAACAAAAACATTTTCTAAGCTATCGACACAAAATAGTGTTCCTTTCGATATTAAGTATTATACTTCTGTGAAATGAAAATCGTCTGCATTCATAGCATCTATTTAACGCTACGTATTAGTACAACGGCGATAGCTTTATTTGCATGATGTTATTAACTAGTTAGGGATATTTCCTAAGAAGAAAAAAATGGCATGTCTATATTACTGAAGGAAACTGAAATGATCATATTAATGGCAAACAAGTCTATTCCACGATGTAAGTTCTAATAAAATTCTATTTTTAGTACGACAGGACTATTCCTTTCAGACAGAGGTAATCCATTGTCACACTTCCAATATGCCAGGATGCCTGCTAATATCCAGTTTTACTACATAATTTCTTAAACTACCTTAAACTATTTAGAAATTTTATCGATAAATTCATCAACCATGAAAACTTATTTTAAGTAGTTCTGAGTATAAGACTGATTTTTTTTTTATACCAACTATGTGAAAAATACCAGGACCGGGAATAGAACCCAGGACCTCAGCTTAACGTGCGGATGCTATTTCACTGAGCCACCCTGGCTGATAACCAGCTCGACATTTCTCACATAATAACCGTTACATCTACGTTTGCAGATACGTTGACCTTACCAATGGTTATTTGTGAGAAATGTCGAGTTTGTTAATAGCTAATGTGGCTAATGACATTTTTTTTTTCTTTTTTTTTCTTTTTTTTTTTTTTTTTTTAGTTAGAAGATTGCAATATATAAATTAGTCCTGTCGTACTAAATTAAATTCTGTCAAAGACAATTTTTTTTCTATATTTTTAAAGGATACGACATTAGGTAAATAATATACAATTAATTGAAATTAAATTTAGAAAAAAAGAAAACACATTAAAGTTGTTTTATTCTCTAATGTTACATGCAAACTGTTTTACAAGCCCTTTCATTGTTGAGTATTTTTTCAGCACATCTGTTTAAATAATTATTAAATAAATACTAAGAAAATTTGAGTATGAAAACTCAATACAGATTACCCTAATGTTTAATAACCTCATTTTCTAGAGAAAAGAGCCAAGTTTAAAATTTTGTCGGACTATTCTTTCGATTCAAATTCTACTTAATGGACAAAAGATGAACATAACGATAAAAGGTATTAAGTCTTGTTTTTCAGATAAAAATACTTCATTTAATGAAATACATAATGCTGTATAACCCGCAGGTCAAGCACATCAGCTTTATTACACCAGAAATTTTAATTATTATTCAAAGGCATATGTTCACAAGGCATTGCTTCATAAAAATATAGCTTTGTTTATAAATTAAGGGGACTTGTCATCAATGAAGGTTTCGGATAAAAGCTTATATTTCCACTTAATATTTATAAATTGAACTCTGTTAGGTTTATACAATAAAATATATATTCAGGCAACAATTCTCATGATTTTTGTTGCATTGTTTTACGGAATGAAAATCTTTAAATGGCGTTTTCTCAGTTTGCATTTTTTCACGAATTCATTAACTTCAAAATCTTAAAATTCTACAGATATTTAAGAAAAGACATAAAACTTTTTTAGATGTTTAATAGCACCTAATTAAAAGATTTAGAGATTAATTAGTTAAAAAATAAAATAAAAAGCGCATGTCTATCTAAAAATTTGCAGAAATACACGATTTTTATCATATTTTTATTTTTATTATATATGTTTTTTTTCAGACATTGAAAAATCATTTCTAAATCATTTAAGTAGGTTCTATTAAACACCCAAGTCTCTAGTTAAATATATGGAGAAGTTTTAGCATTTTCAAGACCATGAGGTTTTGAAAAGATGCAAACTGAGTAAACGCTATTTAAAGATTTCAAATCTGTAAAATACATATCAAAAACAATTGTTGACTGAATGTATATTTTATTGAACTAAATATAATATAGTTCAATTTATAAATATTAAAGGGAAATATAAGCTTTTATATGAAACCTTCAGTGGTGCCAAGTCAAAGGTGCCAAGTCCCCGTAACATTTCCGGCGGAAAGCTGATTTATCTAATTTGTGGATTAAATGCAAGAAAATACGTTATTTTAACGTTTTAGTGATTTTTCATTCTTTCTTATGTTTCCAAGAGATTGTTCAAGTGGCGATAACTGGAAGATTTTCAAGATGTCTTTACGTCGATGAATGTCATCTTGAGAGTCATTTCCGCAATTTAGAAACTCATCTGTTGTGCAACATTATCATGAAAACCTCTTAATCATTTGAATCGCGATATTTCATTTTGTACACTGCTAAAAACTGCAGCAGAAAAATTACTGTAAGTTATTATTTTAAGCCTTATGAAAAATTACAGGGAAATGTGAGCAAAAACTGTCCAAAAATCCGTTTTATACATAGATTTTAATGGAAAAAATTAAATCAATTAGTTACTGGTGGAAGTATGTTAGTGATCTATAAAACTTTTCTCAAATAGAAATATTCGTTTAAAATTTTTATTGAAAAATGAATCATAATATATATATATAAAGGAAAATTTACAATAAAGATTGAGAATTTCAATTATTAATTGAAAACTGATCTCAATTTACAGACTCTGGTTGGTTGTAGGGATTAACACCTATTGACTACGATAGGGTCCTAGGCCTATAGGTAGATTGTCCTCCGTGGGGATCTTTCTGAGGGTTCTTAGCCCGTATTTACTCGAGTTTCGGAGAAAACCATGGAAAAACTCTGAATGGCTAGGTCGAACCCGCCATTTCCCCTCTACAAGCTTTGAGAGTAGAACCGCTTTGCCGCTGGTGGGCCTACAGAGACTCTGGATAAAAATGCATGTAAATTTACAAAAATACTTTTTATTGCGTAGTTCATCTTATAAAAAAGCTTGAGAACATAAAATTTAGAAATACATTTTGTTTTTCCTTAAAGATAAAAAGAGATACTTTGTGCTAGTTATTCGAAATGAAAAATAAAACAATTTAAGTAATCTGAAGTGTCACTCACACTACTTTCCCTTACCTGGAGATTAAAAGGTAAGATAACGAGTACTGTTACATAAACCTATGTTAAACAATTCAAATTAGGCTTAGGAAGAGTTTTATATGATAATTAGTTCTGTGTGTTCAAAACCCCGTTTCATTAGTGTACAAAAAATAAGCAATGAATATTTAGCTTAAAACATACATTATTTACCATATCTCTATGAGGAATTTATTTCAATTCCCGAACAGCTTTCCTGGAAATGGTAAAATATTATTAGTAAAGTATATCCACTAACCACAAATAACTAGTGTGTTGTGGCCACCACACGACTTTCTTCTATATTTTTCTATACAAACTCACTCAGTAAAAATAATTTATTAAAATTTTTATTTAAAAAAATTATCTTCCATGATAATGCACACGGTTTCCATATTCGAGAAGTAGTATAACACTAAATATCCAAAAAAAGTTGAATTTATTCTCAATATTACATTAAAAAAAAAAAAAAAAAAAAAATCGATAACTTTATTTTAAATTATCGCAGATCGATGGTTCAACCATTTGTTTTAAAGGTATTGGTGAGCTCTTTTGAAAGATACCCATCATTAAAATTTACTCCCCTCGAAGGGGGACTTCCCCCGCAGGGGGGGAAGCGAGGCTCCTACATACACATTTTTTTTTCCCAGTTGGCTATCTCTATTACACAAAATATATATTCGTTTTATTTGTTTAGTGCAGTCTATAGATGTTAAACTCTACTTACCTGTAATTTGCCCCATAGACGTTATGTATTTGAATTATTTTGAGTGTCCCTGTACACGAACCATTTGCTTCATCGCGACGAAAAGCTTAGTGTAGCATCCCTATAGGATATACATTTAGAATACTGAGTTTGAAATTTCTGCTACTATTTGTTCTTGATATATGCTGATAACAGACACACAGACAGACAGACACACAGACCATTCGCTAAAAACATGATTTTCATATTCAAGGGACCTCAGAACATGTAAATATAACAAAAACTCACGTTCGAAAATTTGACCCTAAAACAATACTTTCTTGACCCTATGGGTAAGAGAAAGTAAAAAGAAACACAAATTAAAGAAGTTTAAATCAAGCAGACGACTGTTTCATCGGAACCTCTAAAATTCCTTCATCAGTTCTAGTGGAATTTTTTTAAAATAAAATTAAAAAAATCCGCTTGTCCAAAATTGGATCAAGAAAATTTGCACTGATGAATGAATTTTAGAGGTTCTGAAACGGCCGTCTGCTAGTTTTAAAACTCCTTTAATTTGTGCTCCTTTTTAATGTTGTTTTATTTTTCCCTATCTTTATTTTTTTCTTCTTTTAGAATAAATTTGTAAGATATGTGTATACAAGTATATAGAATATAATAAGAACTCCAAATCCGCATCGAATTTTTCGTCTTATTTAAGCCTGTTCTTAGTAGGCCGTTTGGGAAATGCCCTTTTTTCCGATGGATCGTACTGTGTTTGCGTGTACTCCATTTGTACCAATTGTATTTTACGTTGTGAAAGTAGGTATATTTATATTTTGTTAGTATTTCTGCTTTTATGAACAATTAATGCTTTTATTTGTTTTAGTTTTTTCGATTATGTGTTGTGTATTCTATTTTTTTTTTTTTTTTTTTTTTTATAAAATCATTTTAACTTCTGGTTACTTTCGGTTTTCTTTTCCTCCTGTCACATGATATGTCTTTTAAAAAAATTTCATATATATCTATGTATTTTAAATGGAATGCAATAATATTATCATTAGTATTTCATTTTTAAATTAATAATAGAATAACATATAGTATTAAATATTAATAAAAACCAATAAAACAATCAAGTAATATTTTACTTGAAATAATCAGTGTGATATTTGTTTCTATTTTCTTTCACTTAATTTTTTCTTTTGCCAGCTATCTTAACCGTACATAACATTTTTACTACCAACATTTCAGAACAGATTTTTGCTGCATTTAAAAGAAGATATAAAGTTAAATATTTTCTGAATGCTGTTGCAGGGCGTAAAATTTTACGTGGTGAGCAGCATGTGACATGGGGATCGCGGGTTGGCCCCCTGATTTTACCAGCGTTTCGCATAGCTACATTATTTACCAAATCATTTAAAAAAAAAACTGTTTTATATATTGTCGAATTATTTGAAATAATAAAATGTTGAAAATCGTAAAATATATTTTATTTCCTATGAAATTTTACTTTAAAATTTTGTTGACAGTCTATATTAAACCCAGATAATAATAATAATAACAAAAAAAAAGTCAATTTCATTTAATTAATGTTTTAAAAACTATTTCAAAGCACAATGTTAGCGTTTTTAGATGTTTTTTACATGTTATAACACGAAAAGAAACATTTGGTGTTAAATTCATCCTTTTTATTATATACAAACTAAACGAACTGTATCAAAGAAAATTACAAAGAAAACTCACGCAATTACCATATATTATTTATGATTATAATTATCCGTTACATTATTTAACATTTAGTTTTCAGCTTTTTTAATAAAAACATAAGTTATTTAATTCAAAGCATATTGTTTATAAATTTTTAAATATTTATTGTATATTTCCACATTAAAAAAAGTATAAACTGTATAATTGGAAGACTAAATACTTTCTTTAATGAAGCATATACATAATGCTTTTCTCCATATGTAATAATTTATTGATACCTTGCTAATTAAAGTTTTTCCTTTCTGATTTTTTCTGATTATAATGTTGAAACAATATTATGTATCAGTCTTGTTATAGTAACTATAAAATAACATCTGGTTTCAAATATATCGCAAAAATGAAGCTAGTAACAGAAAGTGACAATTCCGGTTCTTTTTTAGAATTTTTGACACATTTCTTTGACATTTCTCACGTTCTGCAGACTCAGTGTCATTTTTTTTTTCTTTAACATCTCTTCTTTTCGTCAATTGTTACGGCCGTATGAAGAAATTTATGCCGCGTGGCTGAATCTGTCCGCTTAATACATGTGCAGAACACTTGTTCATCCTGTTATTATCAGCCATGTTTTATTCATACAAAAAACCTTAATTCGATTCCATTACTCTTGGACCAGCGCTTTTATAAAAATAATAAAAAAGCACCTAGAAATTTTTCTTGGAGTTTTTCATTGTGAGATTTGATTTATTAAATCCTTTCATCATATACTGCAATATTTCCCCCTTTTCCTTTTCCTCTTTCTCTTACTTCCTTTTCTTTAACAAGATAAAAAGAAGTGGAAATATTTTTGATTTACTCTACTTGTTTAGTTTGATTCATAAAGGTATGAAAACGGTTTCTGAATATTTTAACCTTTCTAGATTAGGTTTTTAATATTTTCCAGCTTAACTAAACGCTGTTTGTGAGTTTGGTCCGTTTATCTATTTATTTCGTAAATATGGTACGACGCTACTATAAAATTAGAAAATATTTTTTAAAGACACTATACAATATGGTTTGTATAATATTTATTATCTTTTGACACAGCATGTATACATAAAAATGCACACACAAAAAATTAATTAATTAATTTATTAAAATAATATTTAGATACCTTGTGGTATACACTGGTATACTACGTGATATTAACTATAGAATTTTATTAAAGAAAAATCGTTCATGTCGATCGCTTTTATAGCTTGATCATATGGATATTCTTTATAAAAATGGCTTGTATGATGCATGTTGTTCATTTATGAAAACATTAAAAGGAATTCGCATTAGGGTTTACGGGCAATCTAACAAATATTGACGATCCAATATGTAAAAGTGCTGGTGGAAGGAATAACTTATAATTAAACTTTTTTATATATATAATGTCCATTAGAAAAGGCATAATACATCTAAAATTTGTTCTATAGGTAGGTATAACTAGGTCAATTAAAACATAACCTGATTTATTTCGTATGGAAAAGGAATCAAAAAGCTTTTTTATTTAGGCAAATGCAGTAACTATGTAGTAACCGGTAACTGCTTGAATCTCAAACTATTTAAATTCTTTTAAAGCAAAAGCAAAATCTATTGCATGTTATTAAGCTTTACAACATTGTACTATTTGTGGAAATCAGTAGTAATAACAAAATTTCTAAGCAAGAATGCACAATAAAACATTTCATGATACATAAGTTGTTATTGTTTTAAATAAAATTCCTTGTCAAAGTAATATTTTAATTTAGTAATGAATTTATAAGTGTGTATCATAAAATTCAATTTATGGAATAAAAGATTCACCTTATAGAATAACCAGCTAGAGTTTTTGTCTGCTCCTTTTTGATGAATACTAGGTTTTTTGTTTTGTTCCGAAAACTCTCGAATAATCCAGACTGCAAGGTTTTAAAAATTTTTATTACAAGGACATCTACTACATAAGAGGTACTGATGTCAATGTTTTAGCTTATATTTAAATCTGGGATCTGTTGTTTTAAAAAAGATTCTGTACATACATTCACATTTTGTATTAAGGCAAACGAAACTAATTTTTGTGATTATAATCCATACAGAAATAGACATTTCGTGGCTTTTTTTTTTCCCTAAACGTTTTTAAATTATAAATTATTTTTGTAATTAAAAACATATTAAATTTTTGCATGCTGAGTTATTATTATTAATGTTATTATTATTATTATTTTGATAAGCTTATGTCGAAAATGCCTTTATTGCACACACATTAACTATTGCAGTAAACATTAAAACATATATTTAAAAAACTTGATGAATATTGGGAGTGATGTATTGATAGGTATAAAAGGCAAAGTTAATGGCATTTAAAAATTTAAAAATTTTATATAATTTTATTTCTTTATGTTAGTGTTTTATAATCGATGCGTAGAGAAAGATTGTTTTCCTTTCTTGTTTAATAGTAGCGTAGTATAAATGCAAGTGTATATGCTTCAAAAATATGTAAGAATATCGTGATTCGAAAACTCATTTATACGAGTTTTAATGAATGTATGCACCGCAATGGACATAAGCATGGATTTTAACTGAAATTCTAGGAATATCTGTACTACTCCTTAAAAATTCAAGAAAATTAAATACACGCAATTAAATACAGTTATTCAAATTACGTATGTCGTATAGATACAATGTAGTACGGACCTAAGGAAACCTGTTACAAATGGCTATTGCGGATTCTCGTTTTTCTTTTCCTTCTTCTTCTTCTTCTTCTTCTTCTCTCTTTTTTTTTTTTTTTAACATTTTTTAATATATTATCTCTACTAAAAAAAAAAGTAGGACTTACGGTATAAATGGAATATTAACAAGCCAATACGCAAAAGGTCAAGTAGGAGAGAAAATTTATAATTAAAAATTTTCTTATTATGTTTATTAAAAAGTGTATAGAATCTTTAAAAATTTACTTTGCAGGAAAAAATTTATATACAGTATATAGTACAACTTAATTTATAACTGTTTCGACCAAAATTAAACCTCGTTAATTCATTATAGCAAAGGAATTAGTAAGCATTTTTTAAAGCAAATGTTATGAGTAGTAAATAGAAACTACTCAGTTTATTTATTTAAAAGTCGAAATTTTCTGTAAATATTACATTCATCTGAAAACTGCACAAACAAAAAAATTTCCTTTGCAAAAATATTAACGAAAAGAGACCTGCTTTACGTGATAGATATGCAAGATGATTAGAATTTACGTAACGGTGATTAGAAATAACGTTACGATTATGATTTTTTTATTACTCGAGTCTATTTTTTTGTTTTCATTTATTGATCTTTGTTGTAACTCTATTTTTATTATAGGATATAGATTATCGGAGCGTGGTTTTGGAGCTTCATCGTCAAGGAAAACGTGTGTGTGAAATTATCGACTGGCTTCAAGTACTAATCCAACCGTTTCTCAAACAGTTAAGAGATTTGAGGAGCTCGGGCATGAGATATGCTGACTGGTTAATAGGTTGGAAAAAAGATTCTAAACACTTCCATAAATTAAAAACTGTCTAAGAAAAATGTATCAAGAAATTTTCAGATGTTGATGAAAAAAAAACTAGACACATAGGAATTGCTCATGGACCGATCCGACTCATGCCCCAATAGGAGCTCAACCTTCATCTTTACAAACTCATGGAAGAACAGCTTCTCACAAATGAAAACACACAAGTACAGTTCAAAAAATGCATGAAGATAAAGAAACGGCCGGCAACTCCAGACTAAGAGAGAATACTTTCTTCTAAGGAAAAGCTGTTTTCAGTAGAATAACCGTAGAATCGTTAGAATGATAGGATTTGGTCAACAACTTTTCTAGTCAAGTCTTCCATTGTTCACCATTGATAAAATCTCAAACATATCATGCTGTGGGCAGGATTATTTTGAAACAGGTAAAACTTTTCTCAAATTCATCGATTCTGGAATGTGTACCGAAACGTGTTTCATGGAGATGTGGTACTTCTCTGGGTTCAAAAACACAATAATAACGGGATTTGGATGTTTCAGCAAGATTTCGTGCCTTCTTATCGAGGGAGATCTACAAAAGACAGGTGCCAGGCCAATTTTCCAGACTTCATTTCCACTTAAAAATGGCCCACATACTTTTCTGATCTCAACATTTTAGAAGGCATTTTGTAATATATTTTGGAAGCAACCGCTTGTGCAAAGCGTTAAAAAAAGTTAAGAAGCTCTAAAGTGCTCGTTAATTCGGGGTGGAAGCGAATTACATCGGGCAAGCTAACAAATACTAAAATATAGATCTGATTTTTGCGTCTCTGACTCAAAGCAAATGCAAGAAACTTCAAAGAGTGATTTTTTATTTCTCAAACGAATTTTTGTCAGTAAATAAAATATTTAATGGTGCAAAACGTTTTGTGTTTTCATTAATTTCGTGAAATTAGCCTGTTACGTTACTTCTGGCCACCCTGTGCTTTTTAAATAATGATGGCTGGAATTAACGTTGGGATTCTATTAGGTAGGGCAGCATAATATTGAATTAAATGAACTAAGTTAGAAATGCAAACTGTAGACGGAAAGGAGATAATTTCTGCTTTGGTTAACGGTTTTCTCCAGGATTCACTAATTAATTCGAGTTTTTCTAAATCTTTTCGTTTCTTACGTTTCCAAGAATCTTTTGATGTATCACCTTTTTTATTCTTTTTCCCTTAAAATATCTTTGGCCTAAATTTTTAAAAATGAAAAAAAAAAAAAAAAAAAAAGAAAGAAAGAAAGAAATCTCTTTAATTATTAAGATTTGTAATTTAGTTTTGAGTGGTAGTATCTTAATATGATTTGGACTATTTGAATACTTGAATACGATAGGGTACACTAAATTCTATGAACTAAGTTATAATTTCTTCTCTTTTTTGATAACAAAGAACACACATATATATATTTCGTTTCTAAAAAAAATTTTATTACTATATATCTTAAAAAAAAAAAAAAAAAAAAAAAAAAAAAAAGTATTCAAAGGACAATACTCTCATAGAAAAGACGAGTTGGTTTAAGTGTGAAGCACAAGTGGGAGCCATAAATATCTGAAGGAGGCAAGTTACTTAGTTTATCTTGAAGAAGGAAGCAGTCATAACAAACACGTAAAATACCGCCACGTGCTACACGTAAGAAATTTTACGTCTAACACATATTTTATATTCTTTAACCTTCGTTTTTTTTACCTTTTCTTTTTTTTTTTTTTTTTTCAGAAAATTTTAAATTCTCCAATAACATTCTTTCTTGTACGTTATGAAAAAATTTAAAAATTGCATTATATGTATTAATGAGTGTGTTTATGTGTGCATTCTTCGTACTTACGTACCTTCTACATATGCATTCTTTGTACTTCTGAAAACGTTTGCCATATTTGATATAGTACTTTAACTAAGACCTTATCAATAGGTTTGCCTATATGTCTACCTTCAGTTAGAAAACGCTATGTGAGATATAGCACGGTGTAATGTATATGTATATATGTACATAACATTTTTTTAGACATTTTAATTTACATAAAACATGCACCCAAACAGTCGTATTTACTTCTAACGCTATCTAATTATAGTCTGTTAAATTTAAATCTTTAGTTCTTATGGCAAGACAGATGTTATAATACTTGAAATAAATAAGGTTAATTTTTGTAACATTTTCCAAAAAAATTAAAAGTGTTTATAAATGGTTCGAGTGTTAACTTATCTCTTTGTTTGTCTGTATGTGTTCTCATTTCAATAAAATATTTTTATAATGCTTTGAAACTAATAAAAATTACTCAGGTTCACTGTAGAATATTTTCAACACGAAAATGCTATAACCTGCACGATTGGATTGTGAATAGGTATTCACGAAAGAACTCGAATACATTTCAGTGTATAAAAGCATTTCTCGAAAATGTGAAAAATTTAGCGTATATTAATCAGATGCAGAAAAAGCAATTTCCTTCATAATATGTAATAATTAGCATTACTAATTTGTTTAGATAGCCACACAAAGACATACAGTTATATTACGTAATATAAGAGACTATTGCTGGAAGTGCTCTGTAAGTTGCGCTCTGTGTTTTTAATACATTTCCAGAAAGTTGATAATAAAATAAGTGTAGTTGAAAAGAGTTTAATAATCTGTGCGAGACATAAGATTTTTATTTTTTGGTTTGGTTGCAACTGGTTTTAAGTATTTAATTTTAAATATTTTTAAACTTGTGTAGAAACTACATTCGTTTTATTCTGTCTAAAAATAAAAATTTCAATTCATTTGGTTCATAGATTCATTTAATTTTATTTTATTTGAGAAATGCACTGTTAAAAATACTGCAGTAAAATTACGGGCAAAGCCCGGCAGCAAAGTTTCCAGACAAAGCCCGTTAAAAAACATTTTGACAATGAATGATGTATTGCCAGTAATTTTACGTTGTGATGAAACATACAACCAACCTGTAAAAAAAGTAGTATTGACCGTAAAATTAAAAGTTAAAATTTGAGTTTTGCGAATACTTTTAATATTGAATATTGTTAATGTTCAAATTATGTATAAAAATTATTTTCTTTTAAGACTATTTTAAAATCTATTTAAATTTGCTATTTTTGACAAAATTAAGAAATCAGTCAATTCTCATACTGAAAAAACGAAATCCTTTTTTTTTTTTTTTTTTTTTTTTTCTATAAAGACTATGATACTGATTTTTGAGAAAGAAAATCTAATATATTTTTCGAAATCAATTTTATTCGTAAACACTAGAACTAAAGAGGTAGTCTTCTTTCAAGTTTCGCATTAGAGGAAAATAATGGGTGAGAATTTTTCACCCTTCTTCAAAAACAAAATGAAACTTTTGAAAACTATGTCAGATCTCTGAAAATTAATCGAGACCCCAAATAAACTTTGAATAATAATAATAAATCTTTTAGAAGGACACAGAGAACTTGTATCTCCAATTAATACGATTTTTACTTTCTTCTATATGTAATATAGAGAAAGTATTGGATTCGCGAAAATTTTCGACCTCCGTTTTTTGACGGATCTACACGTTTTGGGATATCCTGAACACGAATTGATAGTTTTTAAAAAATGTCTGTCTGTCTGTCTGTCTGTGTGTCTGTCTGTCTGTCTGTCTGTCTGTGCGTCTGTATCATTTTTTTCTGGACGCTGTATCTCACGAACCAATGAATGAAATTTAACCAAACTTGGTATTTAGTTGCACCCTGACATGAACTGGTGCCCAATAGATTTGATGATCAATAGCTCAACAGGTGGCGTTGTGATCGCATTTTATGCAAATTTTTAACATGGCAGCATAGGACAAAATTCCGTATAAATGAGCATAAAGAGAGTTAATTTAAACTTGTGATTGTAAAATTAATATGAATTATTGATAATAGTAGTAGTTAACTACGAAAAAAAATTTGTGCATGGGGGGGCATCGGTTCCCCCCCTGGGGGGTAAGTAACCCCCCGGGAGGGTTAAATTTTGAAGATGGGTACCATTCGAAAGATCTCGTCAATACCTTTAAAACGAATGGTTGAACCATAAATCTGTGATAATTTAAAACAAAGTTATCGAATTTTTTTACTTTTAACAAAAAAAAAAAACTTAGAAAAAAAATCGTTTTTTTTTTTTTTTTTTTTTAACGAAATTTTACCAAACTTGGTATTTAGTTGGTCCCCGACATAAACTGGTGCTGATTATATTTTGGGATGAATAGCTCAACAGGAGGCGCTGTGATAGCATTTTATCTAAATTTTTAACATGGCAGAATAGGACAAAAATTCGTATAAATGTGCATAATAAGAGTTATTTTACACTTGTGATTGTAAAATTAATATGAATTATTGATAATAGTAGTACGTAACTAGGAAAAAAATTTTGTGCATGGGGGGGCATCGCTTCCCCCTGGGGGGGGGGTAAATTTTGAAGATGGATATCATTCGAAAGATCTCGTCAATACCTTTAAAACGAATGGTTGAACTATAAATCTGTGATAATTTAAAACAAAGTTATCGATTTTTTTTACTTTTAACCAAAAAAAAAAAAAAAAAAAAACAGAAAAAAAGTCGCATTTTTTTTTTTTTTTTTTTTTTTAATATTGTTACTGATTGAATATGTATAGGAAAATATAGAAGAAAGTCTTGTGGTGGCCACAACATACTAGTTTTCATGGTTTTCGACTTTTATGGTTTCTGTAGTAGGTGCAAAGAAGAAATAACTGGAGCCTAATTCTTACTCATCCAAACAGGTTTTCATTATAGGACCGATTTCAAACTGTGTTTATAAAGTGTTAGGCGTATTTGAACTTTTTAGAATAGCAGAAGAATTTTTTTTTTCTGTATTCCATTGAATGGAGGAAGGACTGCAGTATTTCGAGAGCAGAACCTGTTATATTTATATATGATGTACATGTATATAGTATCTAATGGTCATATTCACACACAACAGTTTTGTTTTTTAACAGTGACGATCATACACAATAATCGTAAGACCTACCTTCAAATGGCTAATTACATATTCATCGCATATTGAAATAAACTTTATTTTAGCATATTGTAAAAATTGCATTGTGGATACAAAATTAAAATTAGGCTTAATTAAAGGGTTAAGAGCAGTTAGAATGCTGTATATATATATATATATATATATATATATAAAAATGCGTTTAGTCGATAAAATAACCATTAGGTTTAGTTCGTGTTTTACAAATCTGGTTTCAAATCAAGAAACCATTTTAGCTTAATTTTTAATGTTTTCATGTCAATTGAGGCAGCTTACTTGCCACAACCCCTGTGGCAGAAATTTATTATGCTTTCTGCGACAAGCTTCATCAACACCAAAATCTTTCTGCAGGAATATTTTGTGAAGTTAACATTTACGAATTCAAAATAAATTATCTTTAAATAGTAAATAATATTCAGTATAACCAATGTATTTATATTTTAACTACGCACAAATGCATATATCTCCAGTATTGCAAGAAAATACTCTTTTTATTTTTTATTTATTTATTTATTTTTTAAGAAAGGTGAAAATAAATCTATTGATCTTAATTGCTTCAGATTTTTTGCTCACGTTAATATACAATATTGTTTATAAAATATTCAATGAATTCAAACCATAAAATGCAGTAACACATCAAAAATAATCTGCAAAATTTTTAAGGCATTTAAATCATGAAATATCTAAATTAAACAAATGTTACAAATACTTTTAAAATTTCATTACTTTTTTTATATTAAACTTATATATTTAAATACACAAATGCACTTATTTCATAAGGTGCAAACCAAACAACATAAAATCTAATACAGAACTCAAAATTAAAAGTAAAAATTAATATAGAATACTGAATATCATAATGAAATATATATAATTTACAACATTTATTAGTTTTTGAGATTATTAGAAAGATGCAAGATAACATTCTAATACACAAGATTCCTTTTTTATATTATCCTATACAAAAAGCATAAAGATGTGTATTTGAAATCTAAAAAATATGATTTGACATTAAAGAATTCAGAATGTATAATTATACCGTCATTTAAATACATAAAATAAAACAGAATACAAGATCTACGTAACACAATTATAGACAAAGCATAGTCGAAATATTTTCATAAAGATTGAGGCAAGTGAAATATTTAATTTTTAAGGAAATGTTGAAATGGGAACTGTAACAAATTTCATGGATAAAATATATAATAGGAAATAATGATTATAGATGAATGAAATAAATATAAATCAATCAAAAGTAATATTTGATATTGATATCTATACGAATAAGTAAATAAAATAAATAAAAGCATTTGCTGTTTAATTAGTATTTATTCAAAACTAGTACTATTAGATAAAATTCCTTTGCTTACAATATATATATATATATATATATATATATATATATATATATATATATATATATATATATACAACAAAACCTTTGGTTTGATTTTTATACAAAATAACTATTTAATTTGCAATATTTCAATTTAAAAAATAAACATTTTTTAAAAATTCAAATGCTTAAAAAATGAAATGAACAAGCTGTAGAAACTATTGATAAGTGTATTTTTGTAAAATAAATTAATAATTTTTTTAACGACTTCATATGATTAAACAACGAAATTTAAAGCTAAGAAATTTAATCATAATCAAAATAATAAATGATTACTAAAGAAAAAAATTAGAAAAGTTACCAGTTTTATAACTTAAGATACCCATTAATATTTATTGCTAAGATCTTTTACTACATATAAAATGCTAAAAATCAAAAGTATTTTTAAGATTAATTTCTTAATTTTCTATTTTTTGAAGCAAGGTAAGCATTCAGCTTCATTTTTTATTTTCCGTATAACTACATACGTTACAAATTTCCCCATAGTCTTATTTCTGTATATATTTGTGACATGCATTGCATACTTTGAACCAAACATTAAAATGAATGCAGCTTTTAAAAATTTACGTGTATTTATTACTGCACACGTATGCACGCTTCGCATACATAAAGAAAAAAAAAATCACTGGATGAAACTAATTTGTCGTGCGTAAATCAGAAAATTTATGAAAATCGGTACAGCAGCAATCACGCACTTATTAAATATATATATATATATATATATATATATATATACTGGATGCAGCTATTTTGTTATGCATGAATCTGAAAATGCATGAAATATGAAATTCGGAAAATTGTTGCAAAGTCCCATTCTTTCGAAAAAACATCTTTTTTGCAATACAATAAATACACACGACACGAGCGGCAGGCGCGGCGTGAAAACGAAGTTTCGAGACACGAAAATGAAGTTCCGATGTGAAGAGGTTACCAGTGAAAAGTGTCGATACACCGAATTATATCACCGCATCACGAATCGCTAATGAATGCCGTACCAAAGCAGCCTAAGTGAGTTACATCTGCTTTATCTCCTCTCCTTATTTAGAATTGAGGCGATCGTATCTGCAGAAACGAAAATTTTTTCTGTAGAACAGTTTATAAACCATTCTTTAAGTTTCTTTCTTTCTCTCTCTCTCTCTTTTTTTTTTTTTTTTAACACGATGTCAAAATTTATTTGACTTAAGTAAAATCTCTCTGCAAGAACATTTCTGTTTCTGCGACATTGTCGCCGTGTCGCCGTGTTTCTGCCACGGGGGCCACAACTATGTAGAGAAATGTTACCAGATGTAATTGCGTAACGTTCCACTGTAGGCCTCTGTTACACAGTTATAGCTGATAACATTTCTCAACATGGTTGAGGAAAATAAGTTCCCTCAATAATGTTGTGTCACAAATTTGTTTACAGTACACAAAGAAAATCAATTTCATTAATATCAATTATTCAGTTTCAGACAGATGGAAATTCTTTGAATTAAATTAAGAAAAACAATAGCTTAATAAAACCAATTGATGTTTCTACGCGCCATGAGTGCATAATTAAACGCTTTCAATCAGTATAAATAACAATCATAGTTTCAGTTTTAAAATGGAAGTGTTCTCTTATGACGTCACTGAAATGACAGCATTTGAAGGGTAAGAAAATGGTTTGGGGGGAGATAAGAGCAATTTGCATAGATTAACGACTTTTTCTCGTAAAAATTCCAAAATTATACTTTCAAAACATCAATTTACGGGCTACGACCGTTTAGCTAGCAAAACGGTCATTTCCCGTAAAATTATACGGTCAGTTCCTAAATTATGCTTTCAAAATATTAATTTACGGATTATGACCATTTAGGTAGTAAAACGGTCATTTCCTCTAAAATTATATGGCCAAATACAATGATTTTACTTTTTTTTTTTTTTTTTTTTTTTTTTTTACAGCGTGAAGATTTGTGGAAGAAATGCTATTTGCTCCCTTTCAGCTCTTGGAAAGTGCAAATATCTAAAATTCTTGATTTTTTTTTTTTTTTTTTTTTTTTTAGTATTTACATTTGATACATTTTATAGAAACAATCGTATGAATATCTGTTTTATTCCTTCGAGATATGAAGAGATATGTGAAAATGCTGTGTCTCTCCGCCCCTTGGAAATCGAATTCTTGAAATATCTTAAATTTGTTTTCAGGTAATGATGTTTGTTATATTTTAAATTAAGAAATCTTATGGATATCTGATCTTTTCTTTGAGATACGGAAAGATATTAAAACAAATTCATATTTTTTCCCTCCCTTTGGGATACTAAATTTGCAAAATCGTTCCTTAGTTTTTGTCTACGTCATGGAAAGGGTGTTTTTATCAAATATCATATTCCTAGGAGCAAAAGTTTAAGTTGTTCATTATGAATCGGTTATCCCAGCATTTATATAGATGTATAACTCGTTTCATCCGTCTGAAGCTGTGGGAGCCTCTGCTCCTTCTCATTGTTATATCAGTATCATTTGTTTGGGTATTGCCCCTGTTTCACGTACTTTTCAGTTCTTATGTTAGATATATGTATTCAATTTTTATATCAAAATGAAAAGCAATAATAATAATTAAACAATTAAATAAAATAATCTATCTCTGACGTTTCATTGATTTTTTTTTCTCCTATAGACACCGCATAAGACTAAATTGTTTGTAAATCTCGAAATTCAGTTCCCTGAAAACTTCGGCCAATTTTATAAAATCCCGTATTTTAAATTGTTAAAGATTACGATCAGTACTTTTATAATAATCAATACGTATGAAATTAGTATTTACAAAACTAATGCACGAAGACTTTTCGAACACCTTGTACTCACGCATAACTTACTAGAGACAAAAAGGGACAACATTCGCCTTTTTTTTTTTTTTTTTTTTTTTTTTTTTTTTTTGATAATGTTTCCATTTTAGCCGTATATCTGAATGAAACCTATTTTTTTGTTAACAAATAAGTATTGTATAACTTAGTGCTGCACCGAGTAGCACTTTGGCCGAGTAACCGAGTACCGAGTAGCCGAGTACCGAATACAGAGTAGTTGTAATAAAGAATAATTGATGTACATATGAAGAATTTTGCACATCTTGAAATTAAAAAAAGGCCTTTTGAACACAAAATTAAGTTGAATGGCAAACTCAGCATGTTTAATGAAATGTTTCAGAACTTTTGTAGTGTATATGCACGATTAGGTTCATTGTTATATTTGATACTTCCAGCTTAAGGGATTATTAAAACCATAATAACTGATAACTTCATTCTTTATTATACTATAGTCTTTCTTAGATGCGAATGATTTTCAGATAATCTTAGAGAATATAAAAGTTCCTATACACTCAGGCTTAATTTAAGATGCATGAAATTTACATATGAAATGAGAACATTAAAATATAAATTTTAACATTTCAAACTTGATGAACTTTATTAATCCATTAATCTTCAAATTCTAGAAGATTAAAAAAGATAGGTGATTTGGGGCCATAATTTGAAAAACAACAAATTTGATTATTAAAATATATTTTTAATAACATTTTAGTGTATTTACCTTTTTTATAATTATTTTTCAAATTAAATATAAATGTTTTCTTATAGTTTTAAAAGTGTCTTACTAATTAAAGTTTTATCTACTATATTAGTATTATATAAGGGTTCTTTTTTGCTTAAATATTTTATTTTTGTCTGTTTTATAGATACAGTTTTATGTACTAAGTTTTTATTTAAAAAAATTTCATATTAGACACATACCAGATGGTTTTACTTAAATTCTTGTAACTGAAATAAATAAGCTCATATCATGAATTGTCTCCATACCGAGTTTGGTGGCAATCTACTCGTACGTTTTAACGGCAGAAAGCTGTTTCCAGCAAAAGTTTAATGACTCTATATTTATATTTTCATAATTTTTTAGTTTAGTTATTAATAAACCACTCTTATGAATACATTTATTTCAATAATACATAAAAATAATGAAATTCTTACAACTACACGGTATTGGCCGAATACTTAGTTCAAATTTGGCCGAGTACCGAATACTCGGCAAATTGGCCGAGTAGGCCGAGTACCGATTATATACCGAGTACTCGGTACATCTCTAGTATAACTATGTGTATGCGGGGAGGTGCGGCGTTTCGTTTAAGTGCTGCCAGATATGTTGATGAAATTTTTAAGTGATTTGAAACCTTAAAAATTGTTGATGTATAAATTTTTTTGCTACATGAATAATAGAGGCTGAGTTACGCTTATAATCTTATATGCATACATTTAAATTAGAATGAGGGACAAATTGTTTAACCAGTAAATAACCTAAATTTAAAATTATAAACGCAGGTATTTCTAAGTAATTATATTAAATATGCATGTTTTCAACAGGACCCAATGACAGAATATTCTGTTTGTGCAAAAAAAAATTTGTCTGCAACCCATGAACGTTGGACCAAGTCTGGTGTCACAAGAAGTATTGCAATTCATAAAATAGGGTAAGTGCACCAGAGATTACACTTTTAGTGCAATACCTGATATTTTTAATGTTCTAATATTTTTAGAAATCTTAAGTTAGTACAGATGGTATGAAAGACATTCAGAACCACATACATGTTAAAATATATACATTTGATAACAATTAATTTTTTAAATAACTTTTTATTTGACACCCACTCAATGTTCCAGTAAATGACACTGCCACTTTTTCATTTTATAAGTAATTGGCCCCCTGTGTTCTAGTGTTTGACACTGCTAGTTATTCATTTTACCAGTTATTAGCACCCTATATTCCAGTGTTTGACATAAAATGTTAAAATTCTTATATGTAAAACATATGATTTTATTATTTTTCTTATTTATTAATTATTTCGGGATAGATGTCAATTACTGGAGCATACGAATCACTGCAGCACCTACCCTATATATAATTTGAATCTAGAAAGAAAATAAATTAAAAATATATATAACTAATACAGTAATCTAGAGACATAATATAAATTATATTTGCATTTTTAAGCCTAGCATTTCTTTTTGAGATGTTAAATTAATCTGCAGCGCAAGCTGACATGTTGCACTGTTCCTGCTACGAGGCAACAAAATTTACAAAATTCTTCCAAAAAGTTATGAAACACTTTTCTTTTCAGAAAACTTAATTATAAACGTGAAGAAAATGAATAATAAAATGTGAGGCATTATCAGAAAAAAAAAAAAAAAGAAAGAAAAGAAGAAGAAGACATTTTCTTCAGTAATTCTTTGTAAACTTTTTAAGAAACAGCCCCTAAAGCAATTTTTAACACTAAAAACTTGAGTAAGATTCTTAAGAATAATCACGTGAACGGAAACACTCGTTCCAATAACTACAGGAAAAGAAATGGTGGAATAAGATGGAGAGTGGAAATGCTGCAAAGACGCCAACTTCTCAAGTGGGAATTGTAAATATCCAGAAAAAGGATACTTTCGGAAAGCCCTATCTTAAACCGAAGTACCCTAGCCATAACAGCTTAGCATAGGCGCCTTGCCAAGAGATAGAGGGTTCTATACTTATTGCTACATAGAGGTAGTCAAGGATTGGATAGCCTATTATTTTCCCCACTTCTAATGAGATCTGGGGTGGAAGTATTGTCAAGGGGTTCAAATGAAGCAGGGTTTGTATTGAGAAGATTTACAGAGATTATATACAAAAATGAGATGAAAGTAAAATGTACTGTTTAAAATTTTACAGATTCGCTTATTTTAAAACATGTTGCATATAAAATTAAGGAATAGTGAGGTATATAAATTTAGACTAATTTTTACAGACTATCTTCTGTGTAAACGTCTGGTTAACAAGATCTACAATTTTTGAAAAATTATCATTGCATTTAAAATAATAATAACAATAATAATAATAATTTTTATTATTGAATAAACTTTGTATATTTATAAATTACTCCAAATAGTCGAAATTATAAAGAGTTATGAAGAGTATATTTATGTAAAGTGTATCCACATGCGAGAAAATCCATGCACAATGTACATTTATCTATTCCTCTTCCTTAGTATTTTAAGAATATGAAAAGGCTAGATAAGGAAATATCTTTTTTAAATGTATTTCAGGTACTTATCTGGTTCATTAGGGTTAATGCAAGTTGAAATATCTCTTTTATTTAGGATCTTTCGTTAATTAATTTAAAAAGCTATGTTAGTTTAGACTCTAAAAGAAAAATATTAGCTACTTATTTTCTGTTTTTCCCGACTCAAACATACAGTTTCCAACACATATTTCGTTTATTATTATTATTATTTGATTGAGTTTTTGGAAATATCGCTATATAAGTATAAGTCGTTTATTCTGAAATATATTGCAATTTAGTAATGAAAATTTGCTTACATTTATTACATATTTCAGTTTTTCCTTTTGTTCGTTAAGTATGAGAAAATATCTCTATAGAAATAAAGGGATTTATTTTTTCTTCCTGAAGACAGATAGTAGATAGAAGCTTGCTGTTAAAATCACATCAAAATGATAGGTTGCTACGTTAAAACTTCTAATGTGTACTAAAGTTCTCTAAATACAGTGTTTTTCACAGAGTCTGACCATCCCATATGCTTGAAATTTCCACATCAGCCGTATTTCAGCATGTTAGAATGTCTACAAATGTTCCTCCAGAAGTTAGTACACATTGTTCAAGACCTAAATATTGGCAACAACCTGCAATTTAGGAAAAAAAAGAACACATCCTTCAAAAGAGAAGATATCCTGACAGACGTTTGCCTCTTGACTCCCCCTTGGAGTTACCTGTTTCATCTGGGGTGGACAGCAGGATAAATGAAGAGGCGATGCTGATCAATCATTAAAGGGGCTCCTTTAAGGGGGACGGCATTAAATTCGAAATGATGGCACATGCAGCGATGCTGGATATAACAATATTGCGCAACGAGGTGTTCATTACCGGTTGGCAGTATGAATGAAGACAAAAGAGAAAAAACATTTTTTAAAAATAATAAAGGAACTTAATGGTACCCAAGATAAATGAAACGTTGAAATAGCAGAAGAATGGTATTCATTTTCATTTGTGGAAGCAGCTGCGTTAAAAATCTTAATAAAAACGCTTATAATGGATGGCTCAGTATCATATGAATTGAATACAGCGATCAAAAACTCAAAAGATAAAGAATTGCAGTTACAGAATATCTCAATTTAGCACAATAGCCTGGACAGAATTTTGAGAAAAGGTAGTCATTTAAACTTAATAATCATTACTAAAAAAGAAGAAAAATTCACTATACATAAGGAAAAAGCATAGAAGTTACTCTTGAAATATATATTTCAAATACATAAACCCATTTTCCAAATTAATATAAAATTAATAACAAATTTATTTAGTTAGGTAACGTTTAAAGAAATATTTTTGTATGGAGTTCTAAAATTTTCAGCGCTGCTACAGAGTAGTATCGTAATTTAGGAACTGTAAAAGATGGAATGGCTCATAAATTAGATATAATTATTAAATAAAAGGAAAAATAAAATAATAATTAAAAATAATTCTCTAATACATTTTATGTAAATATATTGCTGTATTGTAATTTTCCGTAATCCTTTTAACGTTTTCTTTTAAACCGAAAAAAAAAAAAAGAAAAAAGTATCTTCTTTAAAAAGTATTATCTAAAAAATGTTTCCATTAACGTTGAATGTTTTCTTTTTGTAATAACGTAAAATTTCTTTTATGATTTTTATGCATAATTCTGTTTAAGTTTCTATCATACGATTGCGTTATTCATTATTTTTAACGTGATATTAAGTTTTAAAGTGCGATTAAGCAGACACAGAAAATAGATACTTTTATGGAAAGTGTAGAAAAAACTTTCAGGAATGCTGTAATTTATATAACTTAACAGCAACAACAATAATAATAGTAATATTAATAATAAAAACATTTAATGTATATAATACTTTGTTTTTATTTCATGATAAATGAGATTTATATCCAAGATAATAAATTTCATAATAGTAGTGTACATTTATTAAGATTTTTATACGAGTAAAGGAAAAGAAATTAAAGAAAATGTTTCTTTAGATGTTATTTTCAATACACTATTGATTAAAAGAACTTGCTTAATTCAATATAACAGAAAATATAGTTACTCAAAAATAAAAAGGTTTACTTTAAATGTTTCTATGAAAGAATCGCATGAAAAGTAGAGGTTGAGTGGATTTTATAACGCAATAGAGCAGTTTGCGACGAATCGAATGGAAGGGAAGAACAATTATTTAAATATAAGCATGTGAGTAAAAAGAGTTATACATCATACATGCACACACACATATATACAAACACACACACACAAATATATATATATATGTGTGTGTGTGTGTATATATATAATTTTTATATAACATAATACAAAATTACAAGTGTAGCTATATTTGTTAAAAAGGAGGTTTTACAGAAGTAAATGATTATAAAAACGAAAACAGGATACAATGCCAACACAGTAATTTTGTTTGTAACCTTAGCAAGGTCTAATCCAATTCAATTACGAGCTTTTCTATAATTTTTTAATCATTTTGTAAAAAGTCATCATTTGTAATTTAATCGCCTTAAAAAAAAAAAAAAAAAAAAAAAAAAATTATAAATATTATGATTTTTGTAGGTTCTTTTTAAAACATTATAATTAATGAAACGCACACATGTAAAGGATTATTCTTTGTAGAATGATGTGTTAGTTTTCACAATAAGGATCTATGAATAAACATAACGTTAATATTAATAATTTATTTCGTGATTTGATTAGTATAAAGATTATAAGAAAGAATATTTTAACAGAGATTCTCTTAAAATAAAATCATACTCTTTTAAAAATACAGTCGAACCTCGTTAACGTGAATCTCAAGGGGGATAAAAAATTTGTTCATGCTACCAGTAAATAATCTTCACATAACTTAACTAATCTTTATTTTGACGGTGACTGTGGAAGCAGTTCACATTAAAAGTAATTCATGTTAACAGTGTTCACGTTAACGAGATTCGACTGTATTCGATAAAAATGTCATTCGGGCGATTTTATAATTGGCAAAATAAGTATAGAAACTGTTTTAGCTGATTTTTCCTTCCTTTCTTTTTTCCTTCTTATCTTTTTTTTTAAATATATATAGCAATCTGAAGCTATTCAAACATTTAAGCGAATGCTAGCACTGAGAGAACAATTTTAATGCGTTAAGTACTATGTATTTTATTTTATGATTTCATTGATAACTAATAAAAGGATTTCAAGCAGATTATTTTTAAAGATTATGTCAACATTTTAAAAATACATAACAAAAATGTGATGCGGTCTATCGTAGCAATAAATAAGAATATTTCTTTTTTAAACTATTTTTTTCTTTTTGTAAACACCATCATCTAAATATTAACCTAATTATTAACACTCCAACAATGTGCTGAAATATATATATATCAGATTTGAGTACTCACATGGGTAATCTTTTTCCATAATCTGAACACTGAAATTATTAAAAAAAAAAAGGAATCGCAAAGTTCTTTTAATATTATTATCTGTTAGCTCTGCACAGCAAGAATCCATGTACAAACAGAACTAACAGGTGTGATAGTTGACCAAATGTTTACCTCCTCCTGACTCGGAACATAAAATGCGACGTCTAGATAGAAAGAGGCATCGCTGCGTGAATATAGATAGGCAAATTATAACAAAACGTAGCAACGTTCAAATTTGTTAGAGGGCGGATTCTCACATTTGCAGGGCAAGGTGAGTAAATCAACAGCCTCGTCATGGGTATGGCACATATTTATTCTATCGTACTACGGTAGTTTCACCTTTATAATATTAAAGTAACAGGAGATCATAAATAGATTGTAGCTAGGAAGTTGTCAAGCCTCGTTATACTTTATCAAAAATTTCAGATTGTAAGAAGAATTACAAGCGATAATCGAAATGGATTTTTTTTTCCCGTTCAAACTATAAAAATGGAAGATGTAAGATTTTTGACATGTGATGCAACAGGCAAAGTTATCTTACAATTAAGCTCGAAGAACAGTTGAGGTTAGACTAAGAAATTTATTTTGTTTTTTGTCTATCACAGAACGAAAATAAAGATGTTAGTTGATAGACTGTACTATGATATATAACTGGATATCAAACTTCTGCGACAATCTTGAAAAAATAATACTGAAGTTATAATTGTATTTCGAAAATAAACCTTAAGAGGTCTTACAAAAGTAATAACACTCAGTGCTTTATATAGTGGTCACTGTTTAGCAGAACGATTCCAGTCGTGTTACGGGTCATTCTCAAAAGTGTTACAATTCTAAATTTTAACTTTTTCAGATAAAAATTCCCATTCCTCAGAAATTTTAATTATTTAAAAAAAAAAAAAAAATATTTTTATTCATTCAGATACGTACATGTTTAACATTATAATTATTTTTTTAATATATATATATTTATTTAATTTAAAAAGTAAGCATATTAAAAACTGGAATTGTAAATATTAGAGATTATGACTCTTACACATTCTTAATGGAAGAAAATTGTAATATGCTATTGTATAAGATACGTAACAGCTGCGGAAAAGAATTTTAATACTTCACTTTCCATAAGATATACTGTAAAAAAATTACGTTTACATTGCATTAATTGTATCTCAAATGTGTTTGGGTCAGTTTGCTGGCTATAAAAAATGGTGCTCAGTTTTAATAAATTCTGTTGTGAACACTAGGTAAAAGCACCAAAATGCTGTTACAATTGTGTACAAACTTGTATAGCCTTCAAACTGATACTGGTTTTTGGTACACAGTAACTTGAAATTTTTTACAGTGTATGCTATTTAAAAAGTGCATTTTGAGTTATATCATGCGTCAGGTGAAAGGCATTAAAGCATGCTATTGGGTGTATGTAAATTAGTATATAACACCCTTAAAAGTAAAATTAATATAGAAAATTATTTCTTTCAATTCATTTTGCGCTTGTTTCAACAAAACAAAAATTTCTTTTGATACAATAGTTAAAGAAAATCGCTTCATTGTTCATGAAATTTTATTAATATAAAATCACTTTAAATGGAATCTTATATAAATATATTTTAATAAATATTTGAGTTGGTAATGCTTTAATGAAGTCCTTCATTTGTTGTAATTTGTATGTTGGAAAACTATCTCATATCATATGTGACCCATTACTGAATGTTTATCTAATAATAATAATAATAATAATAAAATAAAATAAATAAAGAAAGAAAAGTTTGTGACGCTGCAAAGAATTAAAAAAAAAAAAAAAAAAAAAAGAAAGAAAGAAAGAAAGAAAGAAAAGAAAGAAAGAATGAAGAAAAAAAAATGATGGCTTCTTTTCTTATGCTAAATTACTATTGATAGGTGTATTATTACAGCTTAAGGTGCAAAATATTTCTAGTACAATTTAAACAACAATCTAAAATAGCTTCAAAAGTAGTTTATTTGACATACATTTCTCTGTGAGAGGGGAAAAGAGCAGCTACCGTGCTCATCAATTCCTTATTCGATTATTATAGCTGAATTGCTAAAACTATTAAGGTTGTTATGAAATTTTTAAATTTATTTCAAATTATTCAGCAAATTTCTGGCCACACCACCCTTTGAAATTTTTTTAGGCTAATATGAGTAGCCTTGTATAATATCCATAAAATATTCACATCCAGCAGTGCACTTAAATTTAGCACAGAATAGAAAATGCATTTAGAAATTGAAAAGTACTTTAAAACATAGTACAAATGTATCAGAATTCTTTTGGGTGTCCATACAAAACACGGACAAAATCCTTTCATACCATATTCCAAGTGAAAGATACTTTTGTACTTTGTAGAAATACACGTCAAAATTCTTTTGGGTATCCATATAAAACACGGACAAAATCCTTTCATACCATATTCCAAGTGAAAGATACTTTTGTACTTTGTAGAAATACACGTCAAAATTCTTTTGGGTGTCCATACAAAACACGGACAAAATCCTTTCATACCATATTCCAAGTGAAAGATACTTTTGTACTTTGTAGAAATACACGCCAAAATTCTTTTGGGTGTCCATACAAAACACGGACAAAATCCTTTCGTACCATATTCCAAGTAAAAAATACTTTTTTACTTTGTAGAAATACACGTCAGTTTCATTTTTGTTTACTACAGTCTAAAGATATTAAACTGTAATACTTACCAGAAATTTCGTCTATAGCCGTAATGTAATTTCCATGCGTTTGTCTGTTCCTTTACACGAACCATTTGTCACATCTCAATGTAAATCTCAAGAAGCATCCCCATGTGATACTGAATTGGTGTTTTAAGTTAGCATTCCTTGCAAATTTCTATTCTTCACTTATGATACTGATAACAGGACTCATACACAGACACATACGCGCATACTTATCCCCAGAGAGACCAACAGTTAAAACCTGATTTCTGGATTCATGGGACCTTAAAATGTGTATTTACAGGAAAAAAAAAAAAAAAAAAATCTTAATTTCAAAAGTTTGTTCCAAATACAGAGTTTCTCTAACATATATGGGTAAAAGAAAAAAAAAATAAACATTGCCATATTTGAAGATATTATTTAGGATTAAAATTACATTTTAAATCTTTATATATATAAAAAAAAAAAAAAGAAATTGAAAAAAAAAAAAAAAAAAGTTTTAATTTGTGCTTTATTCTAACCATTTTTTCTCATAAAAAATCTTTTGAAATCTTTTATTGTTTAATTTTTTAATTTGCCATGGCTGAGTCTTTTACAGAATATATGATGCTTAACAACCTGATTTTTGACTTCTACCTTTTTTGAGACAGCATAAATAATGAAACAAATAATTAAATACAAGGAATTAACAAAAAGAAAGAATGAAATAGGAGAACAATTACATTTCAAAACTTTTATAAAATATTATAAAAAAGAATGATAGCCTGACAATAAATGCCCGGATTTTTATTTTTATGTGTATAATAGAATTACTCTTTCATCAGTGTATGAAATATATAATATTCTAGCACTTCCACTAGTGAAACTTTCAAAATTTCGGCCTTTTTTCATTGTTTGAAAAACATCTTCTTTTTTAGATGAAGATGATAGAACTCTTATATAAAAGATTTGGAAATGACATTTTGAGAATAGCTTTAATGTCTACAAGCCAGACTGTTATTCATTGATAATCCACTTAATTTGCAGCAAATGCAATCCATAAATACAACCAGAGCATCAAAATTCAACTTCCGCGACCTTCAGAATAGCACAAACAACGATTCTTTTGTTCTATCGATAGACGATGTTTCAGTGGTTCTCAATATTGACAAATGGTAGGTTGTCAACAATCAAGACGTCATTAATTTCAGTTACAATGAATGTTCTGATCACTCTCAATAGTATGAATCAACAAGTTGTTTATTCCGGAGGTCTAGCATGAACACGGGTTTTGTGCTGGAACAACTGGTAAACATCCGATGATTTCAATAATTCTATTGAAAAAGCAAGAAAACTGGCTGAAAAGAAAAGCTAATAAAGCATATTAACGTACATTTTAAATTTCATATATATATATATATATATAATCATATTTAATTTCGAATTTGAAATCAGTGTTTATATATAATCGAATTTGATTGCAAACTGGATCATCTTCTAAGGGAAGCATCACTAATTAATTTGAATATAATTTTAAATAAAATGTTTATAACAACTATATAAAAGTTTCTGATATAGAATAGACCTATATTTATCAAAACCTGTACACTATACATAATTTAGATCGTCTAACAAAAATTGTTGAGAATCAGCAATTTAATATCTTTTAACAAATATTTATAACGTTGTATATGAAAGAGCATTAAGCAAAGTATGGTTAAATATAGATAAGTAACAGGCTTCGCGTTTACTGTATTTTATGATGAGAGGAAACTAACGTTTTAATATGAAGAGGTTTCAATTCACTCATTAATTAAATGTTCTTGACGCTTCAGTTATATTATTACTTCATTTGATCTATAATTTATTTTGCAGTATTGTGCTTTATAAAATAATGTAATATAAGTAATTAAATCAGAAATATTAATGCTTGAAAATATAGCTAATTTTGAAAATACTCAATGTTTGAAATCAATTGTATTGAATGAAAATATTCTTTGTTAGCCATGTCGGCAAACTCATGTATTGAATACCTGAAAAGAACTAGAAAAGTTTCGACAGTCGCCTGAATTATATTTTTTATGAGGAAAAAAATTAATAATTTATACAACCGAATAATATAGAACGTGTTTTCTCTATAATGGAAATATACAGGAATAAACGAACTATTAATCTCGCCATTTGATGAACCATACCCTGCTAAACTAGATGCCTTCCGCGTGGCTCGGAAACTTGGCAACAGTTCAAGCGGTAGACAGAGCCACCTGGTACAGATTGCGCGACTTTTTATTCAACTGTAACCAATAATTTTAAGAAGGGATGTATGATATATACAATCGACGTTTCTTCAAGTCTATTCGCCTTTTATGTATATCAAATTCCACTTTAAAAAATTTTTGGTGGCTGTTGAATAAAAAAGTCACGCAATCTGTACCAGATGGCGCTGTCTACCGCTTGAACTGTTGTCAAGTTTCCGAGCCACGCGGAAGGCATCTAGTGTAGGAGGCTATGGTTGAACATTAAATTAGCATTCATTACATTTGATAAACAAAATGAATATTCGACTCCATTTTTCACAGTAATTATCTGTAATTTCTGTGAACTTTTTATTACATTATCCAGACATATAAAATTTACGTAATATGTGAATATATTCATGTTAATTTCATAGAATTAACAAACAACTTAAATATCCGGATACTTTTTTCACTATAATTATTATTAATTTGTATGAACTTTGAATCATATTATCCAAACATAATCGAGTATATACATATATATACACACACATACAGTCGGTAAAAAAAGTGTACGAACACTAGAAAAATTCCTATGTAAAAAAGTACACTTTATACGTTTTTGTTAAATATATCCTTGTCGAATCCTGTTCTTAGTCAGTCTAAGAACATGATTCGATAAGGATTTATTTAACATAACCGTATTAAGTGTACTTTTTTTACATAGGAATTTTTGCTAGTGTTCGGACACTTTTGTTACCGACTGTATATGTTGTAAATTTAATCTTTTTTTTTTTTTTCAAAGTTATGTTTTGTTCTAAAATTTTTTACATCTAATTTACTGTATCAATAATTATTATTTAATATTTTTTATTTAATTATCTCTACACATTCAATCTCTTCGTTAATTCAATATGTTACCCACAAATAATTTTACTATAAATAAGTACAAACTTATGCATGCACACAAAACTACGCGGACTGATAATTCAAAAAGGGTTCATTTAGCTTATAACACATTCGTGATCGCATGCTTTTATTTATTTGAAAGTAAGGTCCGCCAGTGGACGTTATATTCCCAAATTACAAAATTTCAGGGCAAAATTCCCTGTATTCACATTTATATTGCAAATGGATATATACATTATAATTATACTTTTTCTAATCAAAGTATTAGTATCCATAGTATATTGATTGTACAAATATGAATATTGGGTATATTCTTAAGATATAAATAACATACAAATTGCGAAAGAAACTCCCACTGGTGGAGTCACGGATTTTCAAATGACGTGAATCGACGTCAGCGGTCGCAAAAGAGTTAAGAGTTAGTATGTTATGGATTATCGCGAAAATATACAAATTTTGAAAAGAACAAATATAATGCAAGCTTCATAAAAACTCCGACGCATGGAACGAATATCCTCAAATAACACAGTTGCCAACTTGCACTTTTTTTTTGGGCTACTGGAAATTTTTAATTGCAATTAAAAAAAAATTTTTTTTAGCAATTTTCTGCGATTAAACATGATAAAATTGTTTAAAAAGGAATACTGGAGTTAAAAAACCGTAGAAGTTGGGACCTATGAAATAAGCGGCATAACGTAATGCTAAAAAATGCCCGCATACAAAGGTCGGTAGCAAAAAAGCAACTAGCAGCATAAAATCATGAGTAGGCAAAAGGAAGTAGTATGCAGTCAAACTAAACAGTTATATTACAGGATAGGTTAGATAAACGCAGAGCCAAAGCAAAGCAGTTCAACGTCTACGAGGATGTGTCCTCCAATTTGTCCACCGTTTGAGGTGTGAAGCGTTTCATTAAAATTTTATTTCATACCGGAAATATTTTAGAAAAACGAATTACAATATTATAAGTTTACCTGTTAATGCAGTAACTTGCAATTTTGGATTTTAAGTTTACTTTAACGTATCTTAAAAAGTAAATTTCAGTTTGACAGTATATTTTCTTTTGTGCATTCAAAATCGGTTGCAGCTAGTTGCTTTTTTGCCGCTCTACCGGCGCAGGCAATTGGTGGACATTTTTTAGCATTACGTTGCGCTGTTTAACTTACACTCGTTTTGCCCAAAACCCTTAAAGTCCAAAACTGCATTCGATTGCTATCTATATCAATACTGTGATCTTTTTTCTAAAAAAGAAAAGAAAAATCTGGTATAATAAATAAATAGTTTTAAATGACGCTTGCCGTCCCAAATGACGAAATATCAAGCGGACACATTTTTTTTTTTTTTTTTTTTTTTTTTAGAAACGTCGCAACATACTTTACATACATACTGTCGGTAACAAAAGTATCCGAACACTAGCAAAAATTCCTATATAAAAAAAATGTAGAGCTAATACTGTTTTGTTAAATAAATCCTTGCCGAATCATGTTCTTAGTCAGTCTAAGAACATGATTCGACAAGGATTTATTTAACAAAACAGTGTTAAGTGTGCTTTTTCCATATAGGAATTTTCGCTAGTGTTCGGATACTTTTGTTACTGACTGTACATAGAATCAAATATAGCGAAGAACCATGCTGATGAAACCAGGTTCCAGACAAAAAAAAGTGCATTGAATTATTTAATAAAATATTGATTTTCTTTATATCCTATCTTGATATTTGTTTCTTCATCATCTCTCATTTAAGTGAACGTACACATAACTTTTTATCGACTCTGCTTTCTGTTTTCATGAAAATATCGTTTAAAGCCAAATTCAAATTCAATTTTTTTCGCTAGTTGAAACTATTAATTTTTGAAATGTTTTTAAAGCTATTTCATACTCTAATACAGAAACAACGTGATTTATCACCTGAGATCAGAAAAGAAAGCCGCCAATTCGCAAATTATACAATAGCAAAGTAAGGTAGGCGGGAAGTCACATTTTCATTAATTTATTATTAGTATTTCAACAGCTTTTTATCAAACGTAGCTAATAACCATATCGATTAAAGCAGCTTTCTTAATAATAATAATTCCCACATTGAAATCGTTCCATCTACTCGGGAGCTACAACATTTCAAATGGACAAAGTTTTTACCTATAATAACCCTCTTTTGCGCCCGGGGGTTAAAAACACAAATAACTAAAAACTGGGATAAAGACTATTTAAATTCTAATTGGTGCCTTTTGAAATTGAAAGGATTATTGGTATGCTTATGAAGCAGTTTGTTATATTAATTCAGCTCAATCATTAATATATTTAGAGAGCAGTCTATTCTAGCGAACCCTAAAAGGAGGGTCAGTAAATCAAAGATCCCCAGGGACTCAGAGAACTTACTTATATTTTAATCTTGAGATCAATAAGTTTCAATTTAATTGTGTGTGTGTATTTCTTTACATCAGGGGAGTGAATTTTGGTTTGATTACACAGGAGAGAAATGCTGCTCGCAGACAGCATGCTGATGAGGTGGACTTTGAATTACAGGAATTACGCAACGCACATATCCAGTATGTGTTTCTTTGTATATTGCATAACGAATAGTTGATATTTACAATTTTAAACGATACTCGTAGGCTTCACGCATTAATATATATATATATATATATATATATATATATATATATATATATATATATATATATATATATATACAAAATACAAAAAGATATAAGAGAAATCCACAGTCACATGAGATTATTTAATATTTGTATTTTATATATGAAAAGAGGTAGTTAAGATTGTTGTAATTTGTTTTAGCCAGATTTAAGACTGTTTCAAATAAGTTTTCTCTAATTGTTAGGTTTCTGGTTAACTTGAAGTAGTGAGGTAATAATGGACAGTTAACAAAAATATAATGAAATGAGGATCCCTTTTTTGCCACATGATTATAATTTTATGGAGAAACACCGGGTAGCTTCCTTAGAGAGAGATAAAATGGGTTTTTATGTTGTGAGGACTAATGAAAGTAATATTTACTAATTTTATTACAGCATAAGTATTTACTCCTTATATGTATAAACAATTTACATTTTGTATACTGACAACTGCAGGCCTCGCAGCGTTCCTAAAATGTTATACTCGTTTTATTATATTTTGTCACCAGAATTTCAAAACAATATTTTTAACATAACATTTTTAGCTTTAAAACAGTCAAAAATATTCAAAGAAAATTTCTTATTGACAGTAGGGGGTGGCAATACAATAAAACGAAGGTAAAATTTTACAAACGCTGCAAGGCATGCAATTTATATATATATATATATATATATATATATATATATATAAATTATACTTTAGTCTGAAAACATAACAAAATATCTGTTCTAAATATTACTAACAATCTCTGTTAACTGCAATACTGCAGTATCGCAACTATCAGTATAACCGTCTTTCAAAATCTCTGGTGTAAATGATATTGACATTTTGCGAATGTTGCTGACATGCAGAATGTAGATATAGAATATGTTAAAGGTGTTTTACATTACTGTTATCTTATTTCAATGAAAAAATGTTATGCAGGATAGTTATTTAACTTGTAAAAACTTTTCATGTTGTATGGTTAGCTTTCACGACATTATTAAATAGTTTTTTTTTTTAACTTCGCTCGTACTCAGTCAAATAATATCATGGCATAAAATATAATGTTGTAAGAAATAATTTCATTTTTGTTAGTTATCAATATCATTCAAATAAAATGATATAATAAACAATGAAAAGCAAAGAAAATATTTATTTTGCGCATTTTTTTAAGTTGTGTGGCAACAAAATGTATTTTGTAATATATATCTTATATCTAACAAACTAGTTTCTTTCTTTACGTTTGCAAAAAAAAAAAAAGGAACATATAAAAATTCTTATTGCATCCGATTTCGATGAACTGTTGAAGATGGACACATAGCGTATGAAATGTTTATATAAGTACATTTGTTTTAGCTGTCATTCAGAAATAAAGAAAAAGAAACTATTATAACATATTTTGTTCTTTTAAATCGACTGGTAATGCATCAAGAATATACATATTGTACCAAAAAGAAACATTTAATGTTCTCACAGACCCAGATGATCACTCAGCGGGAGGTGAATTTGTAGTATCATCAGAAGCCAGAGGGGGCTCCCCGCCTACTCAAACGAAATTAATGAGCCTGAGTGGCCCCTACGGGAGCCCTAATGTCCATAGATGATTTCTACTGTGGGTCCCTTGGCCCTCCCAGCAAGCCGATGGTTATCGGCGATTATAAATATTGTTTTTTCGCCTTGATTCAGACATGTCGACATTTCAGGCAGAGAGATACAGCATCGCAACTTTGCAGGTGGCCGTGAGTTTATCAGTTGTAAATGGTTTTTCGGGGATGGTAGCAGTTCCGCATTTTTTGAGGTCATCTAGACAAGATTACAAGATATAACTGCATGCGCGGTGAAATAAGCACATAATTAAAACTTACTTAAAAGTTTTAATTCTCTTTTATGTCGGTATACATCAGTATGTGGGCAACATTAGAAGCAAAAAATCCCTATGTACATTTCAGTTTTTCGATAATTGCAGTTGCTCGTACCGAGAAGTTTTGCTGTTTCTCTTAGCTAATATTTACATGACTGTGTGATAAGTCTGGCGAGTTGATGAAACTGCTTTTTATTATGAGTAGAAAAACGCATAACATGTTTAGATCAAAAGTAGAAATTATAAAAATAAAAGAAACACTATGTACACATGGGTAAATAGTTTTTGTTAGTTGTTACAACTTTTCAGTATTTCTGAAGGCAGCAGAATAAAGATATATCTCTATAATACGTATCGTAAAATAAGAAATTTTGTGAAATTTATAGACAACATTTAACTATATCTTCTGAATGCATCATTTATTAAGATACCATCAAAAGAAGAGCATTTACTCAATTATTCTGTTTTTAGAGACTAATAAATTGTTTAAATGCGCTGTAATTTTGTTGGACTTCTGGCAACAAATTCAGCTAATAACGATATTGAAAATGTAACTGATATTTTAAAACTGGTCTGACATCTTTACAGTATAAATATTCCTTTTAATACATATTTAAGCGAAAATTTATCCTATTCTCTCAAGTTACAATATTGTAAATTTCGAAGAAGTTACGAAATTTTTAAAAGAGAATGTTGAAAATCAATAGCGTTCTTGCCAATGTCACAAGTAATATTTTAAAACTGTCTCGATTTCTCTGCAGTCATTTATTCTTTAGATATCGTGTACAGAAACACACAAACTAACGCACTAACCCACTAACATATAAAAAACTGTCACTCTGCAGATGGACACCATAATAACTTTGTTATTTTCAGATTATTCGCCTCTGAAAATATCTAAAAACGTCAAAAAACCGAGATCGAGGCTATTACCAAAGTTTCTCATACCTATAGCATGATAAGGAACTAAAAAAAAAAAAAAAAATAAAAAAAATAAAAAAAAGCTGAACCATAAACACGATACACTATTTTTTAATAACATATTTCAAAATACATAATTATTCCACACTGGGTTGAAAGAAAACAAGAGGAAACAAATTCATAAATCAAGCCCCAAGCAGAATCTTTGAAACGGAACAAAAATATTATAAATTAGAAAAAAATGACAATTTTTTTTTTTTCCATCAATCAAATTTGGTAGAATGAGTCGTCTTTCGATGGGAATAATTTTCGTCGATCAAACGTAGAAGCTGAGTAACAAAATTTTCGTTTCATGCTCTTCTACCCTCAGATCGACCCCTCGCAATTAGGTGGCACAAAAATTAGATTCCTCTGTTTGTCGAAGGAAAAAGTCCGAAATCAGGTACAATTGAATTAGCGAAATGTCTACGAACAGAAAATATTCTTTAGGGGGAAGAAATTAGTTGTTTTCGAGAAAATTTGCATCGATTTTTCTTTAAAAACTCTCTCACACTTTCTTTCTTTCTCTCTCTCTCTCTCTTTTTGCCTCTGTCTCTCCCTCTTTTTTTAATCAACAATAAATTGAAATTGTTTTTCTTAGTTATAAAATAATTCAGTTGCAAGAAAACTTACAAAATTAACTTTAACGACATTATTTAGTCACTTCTGAATAAAGTTAACCATTTCCGTATATATTCTCTACATAATAAAGATATTAGAGGTTAAGTCATTCATCGTATTCATAGAGATTCATCGTATATATTATATAAATAATGTATAAGAATGAAAATAGTAGCTGTTAAATATGTGAGAGATTTCAATTTCATAAATATTAATTACTAGCTGAAATATGCGGTATTTCCGGGGATTTTGTGGGGGAAAACAAAAAAGATAGCAAAATTTAATAATTAGAAATTTGTGCGTGGTTTTTAACTTGTAGAGCAGGTCCTTTATTTTTATTCCCTTTTCACTCCTTTTAAAAAGGATCAGCCACTTTTTAATAGTGTAGTGAACATGAACTTCAATGAAGAATTTTCATATTGAATATTAAATTTCTAGCTCAAACGGTTTCAAAATTGTACATCAGGACCTGTCTTTTTTCCCTATTGACTTCCTTATAAGAGGGTTGATCAGACTTGAATAAAGTATTTTCTTACCAAATAAATATCAAGTTTCTAGCCTAGACGGTTTCTAAATTAGACAGGATGCAACATCTTTTTACAACTTGGATTAAGAAATATGAATTTAAATGAATAAATTTCATACCAAATATTAAGTTTTTAGCTCAAGCGGTTTCCAAATTGTACAAAAGATTCATTGTTTGTGCTCAAGTTTAATACCTAAAAATGACTCCAGTGACTGTCAACCTTTATTTAATAACGGGAAAAAAATTAATTAAATATTTTATACCATACATGAATGCTAAATTTCTGACTTGAACCTTTTTTACCAATGGATTTTCTCAAAGACTAAATGACGTAGACTGAAATCCTTCATACCAATCGATAGAGAATTTTTTTCTGAGTCTGACTATGTACTTAACTCAAAATCGACATTTTTGGACTTAAATCCTTTATACTTATCAGTACAGATATATTTAAAAATATTTAAAATTTAATATATTCATACATGTACTTACATTTTACATTATAATCTAATATAGTATTTAAGTATATATCTAAAAGAAACGAAATCAAGGATAGCCAAGGTGCTGTATGTATTATTATATTATATCCCTTATATTCAAGGATGAAAGAGTTTCGCTTTTTCTGCCACCAGTATTTCTATACAGAAATTTTAATCATACATTTTCAGTTATTTTTGCGATTTTAAAGGTTAGAAGGAAAATACTGGTGGAGAAAAAAGCGGAATTCGTTCGTACTTGTATTCTACCGTTTATTTTATTTATTATTATTATTATTTTTTTCCTTAAACATTTTTCCCTTAACATATTTCCGGTGTAAAACAATAAAATTTTGTTCTGTGTTCTGTATGAACTTAAGTTTATTTTTCTAGATTTACTTATAACCCCTTATCACATTTTTTTTTTTTTTTTTTTTTTTTTTGGCTATAACTATATTAAAATTAAAGCATACAAAATGTATACTTTTCCGCACTTGCAGACACTCAGGAATTCAAATATGAAATCAAAATTGGGTGTTGCTATTGAAAAAATCAAAGTTGACGCTCATTTGAATATGTAGATGACCCCTAATTCGAAAGTTTCACGTCAGTTTCAAAAATTAGACAGATAAAATCAACATAGAAGTTAATCAAAATTTAAATTAATTCAAGCAAATGATATTTTATTCCCTCTCATGCATTTAATGTGTGCACACATTTTACAAATTAAGCATTATATGCCACAGAGAGTGTTTAGCAGAGCTCGAATTCTCCGCCCTTTTTTCAGGACACTCTCATTGATGAGATATTTCTGCTTTTTCTCTACCACTATTTTTATGCAATATTCTCTAACTCGTGATTAAATCATGATTCTAATTCTTGGTTAAATAATCACGGTACTATAATATAAAAACATAGAAAATATTTCTGTATAAATAATACAGCATTGGCAAAGAAGCCAAAAATTTTTCATTTCTGAAAGTTATCTGAAAATAGGCGGAGACTTCGAGCTCTGGCTGTATGCATCTCCACAAGCCACTCCTCTAACATGTTACAACTTGCCCCAAAATTTTGATTCAACTTGCCCCATCGTATGATTTTGGACATTTTGTTTATTTATAAAAATATATAACGATTTATACAACATTTCTTTTATAACTCAACACACAGACTAAATAAATATCTATAAACATTTCGTTAAAGTATAAATTAACATACCTTTAATCAAAATTTACGAAATATTTTTTTTTTCCACTAACTAGCTAAAATGAAGCACGTGTACAGAACCTCTCATTAACCATTTTTGTGGAGCACCGATTGTGTTTACATTATAAAGCGCATCATAAGAATAATGTTTATAAAAATATTTAATCACAAATGTTACAAACTATTTTGTAAATTGCGTGTTACTTCTTACCCCTGTGACAACTAGCCGCACGCTCCCTTATATATATATACATAAGAGCTCAAAATTCTTGTGTTTTAAATTACCTCTGATCAATGGTTTAACCATTCGTTCTAAATGTATTGACAAGCTCTCTTGAAAGATACCTATATTTAAAATATATTCTTTTATTATTATAGATTTACACGCCTAGGGATAGCCCCCCCCTCCCTCCCCCCCCCCCCCCACACAGATACACACTTTTACAGGCGAAAACGATGCTCCTACATATGCAAAAAAGTTTTACGTGTTGGTTGTTAGTATTATGAATACATACATACATACATATATATAAGTTAAAAATAAATCCCATTATATATATAAACAAAATTTTTTCCTATACTGTCATATTAAAAATAATGGAAAAATTGGTTGATAGAGCCACTTATTAAGCGACTGATCCCGAAATGTAATCAGCACCAATTTAAATCAGTGTCTAACTAAATAGAAAGTTTGGTTAAATTTCGTCCATTGATTCTTCAGACATATCGTTCACAAAATCTTTGATGCACGCACAGAGACAAACCTTTTGTGAAAATGGTCGAATCGTGTAAATCCATTCAAAACATTTTTACGTATCAAATACTTCTTTTTCCTTTATATAGAAGAAAGTAAAAACTATTATTTGTTTATTTGTTTTTATTTAAGAATATATATCATTTCGATAATTTAAAAAGTGTTATAAAAATTACATATATTTTTATTATTATTAAATCACGAGTAAATTATTTGCCATCAGGAAATACTTAAAGATACAGTTGAAGTCCAACATTTAACATATCTGAAATGAGTTGATAATTATGTGAAAAAACTTATTAGCATTATCAACAGGAATTTAAAAACTGAGAATGAACACCCCTTATTTCGTTACTCATACAGTTAAAATATCTTTCTTTGGTAATACGAGGTTAATCACCACATATCTGTCTGAGAGACACTCGCTACAACTGTCATTAAATTAAAGTCCGACGTCTCCGACAATAACAAATACTTTACTACTCGATCTACTTACTTAAGATTAATCTTCATTAGCAGATACCAGATGATTCATTGAAGAAGCAAGCGAATCGGTGGTCAAAAAATAAAAGAATCACCGAGACTCAATCTATTCCCCGTCTAGCTTTTTCGTGTTCTGTAGACCGTGATGAAGTGATGTTCCGGAGCCAAATTAATAACGGGTCTCCCGGTAGTGCGGTGAAGACGAACCTGTCATTAGTCAATATTTGTCCTTCCGTGCGTCACTGTCTGGAGTGAGAAATAAACACCATTTATTTATAACTAGTTATTGGGAATATCCAGACGGAGAGGGTTTAGAATTTGTAGGCTTAATCAAAATCCGTAATAGTAATGAAAAGGAAGAATTCAAGGATTTTAAGATATTAAAATCGTGCTCTGAAGTAAAAGCAGGCTGGGTTATCAGATAAATATTCATTAATATTTTGATTTCGGGATATAATTTACTGACTGTCCAAAAGGTAAAAATATTTACTACAATAATATAAAATAAAATATAAAAATAAAATGATGGGGAAGGTATATTATTATTACTATTATTATTAATAATATCTATTATTATTAATAATATTATGAATAATACAAATGGGATGCCATTTGTATTATTCCCCCCCCCCCTTTCCCTATTTAAACAATAATACGATGAAGAAACGTTCATTTTTTCAACACTATAATATAAGTTAAATATTTTTCGATTTATTTGTCAAGTCAGCTTTTTCCCTTTCCATTATTATTATTATTATTATTATTATTATTATTATTATTATTACATAGTTTTACTAATTTAAAAATATATTATTCATAAGGCTATTGAATGGAGTCTTATAAATTTATAAAAAATGCAAATCTATTTCAATTTTATATAATGAAAGTATTATTAACAATATTTTAACGTAATTTTAAATTTAACTTTGATTCCATGATTTGGTTGCCGAATATAAATATATTCGGCCGAACTGAATATTTGGTTTATCTGCCGAATAGACCGAATACTGAATAGTAACCGAATTTTCGGTGCAGCTCTAATAGGATGGAGCAATTTGAAATTGGGCAATATTTTGTATTATTTTTCCCATAAAAAAGGTCTTTTCATCTCAAAAAAAAAAAAAAAAAAAAAAAAAAAATTAGTCATTTAAAACACGTTATATACATAAAAACGATAGATTTCATGGCAGTCCTTGATTTGAAAAGTAGCAGAATGTAAAACAAAAGTAATAAATAATAAATTTCAATGTCCCTTGTCCTCTTAATTTCTTCTCTTTACACATTCTTTTATCTAGGTATTTCAATCTTTTATATTGCTTCATTAACAGAAAAAAAAAAAAAAAAAAAAAAAAAAAGAGCTGTTGAAATCTAAATACTGAATACAAACAAACGCCATGCTATTTGAGAAACTGTTTCAAGTTAGAAAAACATTTCAGAATATTCGTTTATGATTCAAAAGAACAACACGATATGATTATCATTATTATTCTAATAATGCAGTACTCAAACATACGTTATTAATGGCGTTTTTCCGACATACGTAAGACAACCTGTCAACTTGGTTTAAATAATGTCTACAACGTTGTGAATCATCAATTACTATATCGGGAAAGTCCGTTTGAATTACTACAATGACCGATGATTATTTGATTGTTGTCGATTTGCTAGATTCACGATTCATTGAATCTTTTCAGACAATTCTAGAAAATGTCCAGTCGTAGCGGTAGGTGAAAACGATTAATTTGAATAGACGTCATACAATAGATGCGTCATATGTAATATACAAATGACAGTGTAACATTTGTTGTATGTACTTTAAGGGAAAAAAAAGAAAAAGAAAAGAAAAAGAAAAGTTTTAAGGTTTATAAATTTTGATATTTCATACATATTTTTGAGCGTTTTAAATGCATTATAAAGTTATTTAGGAGAACAATTTATATATCAATAACAACTTTTGCAAAACAAATTATACGTTTACACATTTTTTATAAAATTATTGTCAGTATCTATCTTTATAATGTAAAGATTCAAAAGATTAATTCAATAGCAAGACAATAATAATAAAATCTAAGAATTATTATTATTAAATAGATATACATTTACGATTTCTCTAGCATACAGAACAATTAATCACTTTTAAATATGATACTTATTGGTTTTAAAGCATATATTATTTTCTGATTTTATATACCTTTGAACGTAGAACTAAATGCAAAATTTCCGACTGTAGTAACCTTTTTACAAATCTTAAAATGAGAAAAGGTTACTTTCAATTTTCGAAAAAGTACTTTGCGATTTTGGCAGAAAAGTTTTTTCTTACCAGAAAGAAATATAATATTTTTGTAATGGGTAAAATATGCGACGATCTGAAGTAAAAATGTCGTTGAATTTTTATTTATTTATTTATTATTATTGTTATTATTTTTTTTTTTAATTCTAAAGTTGGGTGACTACCAGTAGTGGGAATTGAAGAAGATTCTTCTGGCTATTTTTATAGTGTATTAATCTTAAATTTAGAAGCTGTAACTGAAACCAATGTTGCTGACCTCAACTGACTTTCTCTGTAACCAATTGTACTGCGTAAAAAGCTAAATGAAGTATTTTTTTAGTTTAAATATATATATATATATATATATATATTTCTAGAAATCTTAAAATGCGTCAGTAGTGGACGCACTTTCTTTTCTAGTGTATGGATACATTTGAATTAAACAATTATTTATGTTTATTTTAAATGCGGATGAATGCTGTGTAATGCTGTTGAAATGTACTTAAAAGAAAAGCTGACTATAGATCGTAATGTATTAAATTATTTGGTACATTTCTTCAGATGAACCACAAATACTATACATAGGAAACGAACGATATAACTAATTCCACGTAACTCATAAGTATTTTAAATTTCAATTCAATTACATCAAAATTGACGGCAATCGAATGATTTTTGTGATCGATGTCGTAATACACACAAACCTAGAGAACAACATAGAAAAAGTTTTAAAGTCCCAACAAAGAAGCCTCACTAACGTTTCACCAATACGAAAAAAGGATAGCGATGTAAAATTTATTTAATTTTAAAAGAGAAACTTGTTTATGTTTATATATATATATTACATCTAATGAAGCGACTGACACAAAATATAACTGAGAATTATTCCAATTAAATCAGGCAAAGCTGACATTGAATTTAGTTAAATGTTATTTTTTCAATTATTTTGTAATTTTCAAATGAATTAAGAGATTTTTAGAAATAAAATTTTTAAATGATAAAACAAATTGCACTTGAAAAAGCCCATTTTAATTAATAAAAAAAATCTATAAGTAAATTTTCACCAGTCAGAGCTAAGGAACATCTCAAATAAACTAGATTAAAGAAAGAGACAGAGAGAGGAAAAAAAAAACGCATTTATATTCAGGTCTATTCGTTTGGAATCTTTAACGCCAGACTGAAAGGCAAAGTTTCAAACTCACATAACACCTTCCATTTTTTCATTGCGGATTAAACAGGTACACTTCAGTACAATTAAAGACAGTTTCAAAAAGAAAAAAGTTCAGTGGAATCAGAGATCGTCTTAGTGACTTATGGATAGTCATTACCATTTATTGTACCGATAAACACTATCAGTAATCTAGAAGTTCTTTCTTAAAAGTTTTTACACGAGATGTGCCGGGTTCGAACTCAGGTCGCACTCGTTGGCCTGGACATTCGGAATTATTTTTTTATTTTCGTCCAATTTTGTATGAATATAGGCTAGGAACCTTTAGAAAGACCCTCCCCCCATATCGCAGCTCAACCAGATCTAGGACCATTATCTGAACAGTTGACCTTAATCCCCCCCCCTCCCCAAATAGCACTACACCATCAAATTGTACTGATAAATCTATGAAGTTGATGTATTGATTTATTGACTTCTATACGACGATATATGATGTGATACAGAATTGTTCTCTGTGTACATGTGTTGTGTATGATATTGCACCTTCTATTAAAATAAAGTATAAGACGCCAACTCTACCAAACTCACTAACAAAAATTCTTATTTTTATGCCGTAATAACATTCCTCATTGAATTGCAATTTTGTTGTTGTTGTTGTTATGTGTATGAAGAGAGGAGGATTTTTCTAACCTTTCAGTGTCCTAATTACACAGGTCTGCGATGAAAAAATTGTCGGTTAAGTGAGTGGTGTTTTTTATAGATTTTTGGATGCTGATTTCTGGAAAAATAATGAAAAAATTCCATCACGCACAGTTTCATCACAAATCGCAATTTGTTTTTACGAATTTAGTATATTTTGGACGAAAAAAGTATTTTTTTTATATGATTTTGATAAATATATTTAAGGACTTACATAGTAAATTAGTAGATTAAACTACTAAACAGGAAATAATATGTTATTTTTTATCCAAACTATTTCTCTGAATCGGTAAACTGCCCGTTACTGCTGGATGCTGCAAAGAGACAATCCCAGCAATTTCCACAAAAGGAAAACAAGAAAAAGGACTTTTGTGGTAACAAAAAAAAGTTATTATAAGGACTTGTAACTTTCTATATATACTTAAAAATTACTGAACTTAGATATAATTGTAATTTATATGTGTTTAATACTTAACGGAATTTAAATAAAATGTCAAAATTTTGCAATTTCAACTGTTTCCATGAAAATATGCAATCACTTTGTAAAAAATCCATACGTGATAGAAGGGATTGGAATTCATTTTTGGAATCAGCACCAAAAATAACGTAAGAATCAGTCATCAAAGTTAAAACAATTTTCAAAAAGTATTTTTTTGCAGGACTGTGTTATTAATGCTTAAAAATCAAACCATAAATTTTACAGATTTATTTTATTTTACTTCAGTTTAGAGTCCTATACATAATGGAACCTTTAGATATTGAAATTCATCATATTAGTTTTTCTTATATCAAAAAGTTTTAAATGTAAATTTTATATGGATTTCCGTGGTTATTATAAAGAAAAAGTGATTAGGTACATGAAATATATATATACATTGCATTTTTCGCTTTGGAATTGAAGACAAATCATGTTTTTCGTTTTCCACGAGGTCTATAAAACGAGGAACTGTGATAATTTGTATTTACTGGCACGGGGCAAATAAATAAATAAATAAAATAATTTCGAAAAAAAAAAAAAAAAAATGTTAGTTCTGTATTCTGTCTCTGATTATATATTCTCCTCTATGACTACCTACTTTTTGAATTTTGGGAACATAATTGTTACTTCTACTTTTATATACCACTGACTTTCAAATGATTTATGTTTTTAGGAATGTTATTAGAGGTTTTTTTAATATATCCTTTTTCAAAAAATATGAATCTGTATTAGAGTAGCAACAGATTATGTACTTTGAGCTTAATTTAAAAAAAAAAAAAAAAGAAAATTTACATGATTTAATTAAAAATAATGTCATTTTCTATATAATTATTTATGAAAAATGCATGTGTAGATGCCCATTTCCGCACACTGAAATTTCTATAAATCACTTTTTTTCCCCAAAACTTTTTTAATCGTTATATGGAAATTAAACTGTTTACTTTTACAACCTTTACTATACATTAACTAGTAAGTTGTATTATTAAATATTTATTCTTTTTTTTCTTTTCTTAAAATGATTTGCATAAAACATAAAACATAATCCGTTTTGTAATAGTCTGGGACCATTTTATCTTGTTTTGAAATAATATAAAAGCTATCATTTTATATCGTATTGCACGATTCTACTTCTCTTAAATTTAAAATTTGATAAAATATCATTAAAGTTCATATATAATTTATTTTTATTATATATGACTCTTTTTTTTTTTTTTTTTTTTTTGCTGTGTATATTTTATTTTTTCATTAAAACTTGTTTTACAGTTTACGTGTATGCAAAATAAAAATATTAATATTTCCGTTCAGTTCGCATAACTTATCTATTACAAGTAAATTACTGAATTTAAAAAAAAGTTAAAAGGTACTTTTAATTAATATTTTTATTTACTTTAAAGACAATAATAATTTATTCGGAGATGCATAAATCAGAATGACTATCAAAACTGCCGTATAAAACATAAACAACATAGCTGTTTTGAAACAAATCCAAAATTGAAATGGGTCAAAATAAAGGAAAATTTTAAGTCTAATAAATAAAAGAAAAAGGGGAAAAGAAATAAACATTTGTTTGACCTCATTTTCAGTAGATAAAAAGGGCGGGGGAACGAGAGAACGTATATAATTCGGCCCTGATACCAAAGTGACAGCTAGACGTCTTAATATCAGAAGACCATTTCGAAAATCTTTATTTAAATGGCACCGACCTCGAACCAGACCTCGTTTAAGAGGTACCGAAAATCAGAAACTCAGAATGGGACAGTTTCCAGCGATTGTGTATGCTTGTTTGTCACTTGGCAATCGAGACAGAGACACGAATCATGATTCAATGACGTTCTGAGTCACTAAGGGGTTTCCCTTACAGAGACTTACCTGGTCTTTCTTCAGACATTTAACAACTGAGGTATGAAAACAGATTATTTAAAATGGTTTAAAAATAAGGCATTTACAAATGGGTTATAGATGAGGTACAGAACAAAATTTAATTTTATTTGAGACTTTTTGTTTTTTAATTTACTGTTGTAGTAAAATCCTATAACAGTTATAAATTCTTTTGCGAAATTTTCAGTGCATTGACGATGTAATTTCAAACGGAGTTTTTCGTCAGATGAACGACATAATATACTTCTATGTTTATTACTGATATAACAATACACCTAGGCCTTAATTATTTTTACCATTAATTTTCATTTATCAATTGGTATGAGTATGCAATTTAATATTTTATAATTTGTTCTTATAACTACAATGCGTTTTGCAAGAGCAAGGTAGTTTGGGTACATATTTTTTAACTTCATACCCTTACGAATGATTTCACTTACATTGACAGAAGACGATCCCAGTTTGAATGCAACAGATTTTAGGATCGGTTAATTTTTCATTTGCAGAAGATGTTTAAATTTATGTTATTTACCCTCATTCGAACAGCCTAAACATAAAGTTTTACAGTATTTTTTCATTTTTACTTTCATCTAGACGTATTTCCTTTTAAAAATTGAATAGGGTGAAGTGGAGTAAGTGTGACGCCGTTTTAGAATAGTTCGACTTTAATCTCATTTTGCTCAGTTGCTATTATATTTAAACTTCTGATAATTTTTAGGCATACACTACAACTAACTGACTTTTTAATTCGTTACAGAGTTCACATATTTTATAAATTCAATTTTATAAATTCCTTTACGTATACCTCTGCGAGCACTTGCAAAATTCGCAAAAAAATACGTAACAAAAACGTATAACTAATAATAATAATTAATATCATACGAAAAAGAAACATAAAAAAGTAAAAATTCTGTCAAAGATAGAATTTAATTTAGTACGGAGGACTATTAATTTCAAACTGTAAAATTTTTATTATTTATTTTTAATTTAATTTTTTGACCTTAAAACTCAGCTACGTACTTTTTAAAATGACTGAAATGAATTAAAAAGAAATGTTGTCACCAAAATTTCATACTTTAGTTGATTTTAAAAAATCCAATTGCCGTGTCGAAAAAATGTTTGCACCCCTGGATTCAGAAAAATCGTCCCTTTCATTTGGTACAATATATCTGACGATAGGACTGATATTTCTGATTTAGCTTGGTGTTACACAAAACTGGACTACAAAAACTGACGACGTTTTTACCCAAACTGAAACTAACAGTCCTCTTAGTCCTAATGATAACAGAATTAATCATACTTATATTGTGCTTCTGAGTGATAGGCCACTGTGAATCTCACACAAAATCATTTTTTTTTTTTTTTTAATTATAGTATGACTTTAAATAAACGATATAAAGTTTGGGTAAATGTAAGAGAATTGAAAGTTGGCAAAATTTCTTTGAAAAAAAAAAATAACTTGAATAAGTTGTCTTAAATTCAAGTAGAATTCTAATATTTGAAATGTAAAGCATTAAATTAGGTAAATATAACGTAATTAAAAATAGTCAACGTTACTTTGGTTCTATTGAATAATGTATAGGAGACAGTTCTCCCTTACGTTTTAATTTAGGTTAAAGAAAAATTGTGACAATGTCCTTTGACAATACTTTTCATCTCTTTATTTAGGCCAGAAAGGTAACTAAAGATGGAATTCCATTACTCACAAGGTTCATGGGGTAAGTGTAATAATGCAGTTTATACTTTCAAAATGTGCAAAATTTTTGGAGCAATGATATTTCAGGGGTGGTAAGGTTACGAAATTTTCCAGAACCTTCAACTAGCACTTCACAACTTAAATATTATAAACACTGCAACAAGAGAAGTGTCTGGGACAAATGTAAACATTCTGATTGCACTTACACAAAATCCTACTTAAAAAAATTCCTGGAGTAAGAGTAATCACGGGCGACAAACCCAAAAACCTTAAACAATAGAAAAAATCTGAAGTTATATTCAAAATTTATATGCAAAACATAGTTTGCTTACCAAAAACTGTAGATTTTACTTCACAAGTAGAGCAATGGCAAAGTTCCAAAGTCTCACATCGGACTTTGTCGAAAAGTGAAAATGTAAGTAATTTTTATAACTTCTTTAAAACTATCAATGTTTCATATTTGATTTCGTTTCCTAAGGTTAAGTATAAGAAAGAAAGGTTTAAAACAATCATATAAGATGGACTATTAAGTCCTAATTCAGTTTCTCAGTTGAGTTTTAAGCCGAGGTTACACTTATTCCACTTCACCCTATATGAAAAATATCTTTTATGAAAGTCAGCAGACGATTTTTACTGAAAATGTAGTTCTTTATCTCAAAATGCTAAATGCTAATTATACAGAATCGTTCCTATTGTTCAAAATGCAAACGACCTACTGTAGAATGGTAGCGGACTTAATCCGATTCGAAAACACTAGCTTTGACATAACATGAGCTCTTTTTGTAATAGATGAATGAATTGTCTTTTGTTAGTAGAGTAGTAATTACACATTTACATTGGACGCTACTTTAAACACACGTAATAACTAGAAAGATCCGAAGGAAATAAATCATTTCCAATCTAGATTAAATACAAAATGTACGTAATGACAAATGTAGTGTCTGGCCATGGGGGCAATATTTAAAAAAACCTGTTCTGTCATGTATTTAGAAAAGCGATAAGAAAAACATAACTGTCAGCTTAATGCAAGCATTTTGCAAATAATAACCCTTGTAAAAACACGGTAAAGGTTATTAGTAAAATAGGATGAGATTTATCTTAATGCAATCAGCAAATAATACAGCGATTAAAATGAAAGGAATAAAATGGTGATGATTGCGGAGAATTCTGCTTCTCAGAACTGAAGTTCTTTGATAGCTACCATACGTCCATTGCTTCTTGACTTTTTTTTTCTTCTTTAAATAAACTTTTATATTCAGGAGTCATGTCAATTAACTGAACAATAAAAAAATTTTCACCGAAATATATTTTCAGAGACACAACTTTAATTACACTGCTCAGGGAAAAAAAAAAAAAAAAAAAAAAAAAAAACATTCTGAGCCCTGGTACCATTCCTGCTGATTCTTATGTAAAATGACCTCCTGAATCCAAATGTGACGTCCATTTTTCCCAATCAGACACTGTTTTCTCGGGACGTTATCCCCTCCTCCAATTTTTATCATTGTTCGGTAATTTTATGGCCATGAATTTGATTTGGAGAATGAAAAAGAATTATTTTGACACTTAAAAACAGAAAAAATATAATGTATAGTAAATGATAATAATAATTGATTAATAAAATATAATAAATGTAATTTATAATGTCAGTGGCAAATCCCCACCCCTTAAATTTTCCCCTTTCTGCAAATGTTCATGTGTTAGAATTTTTCAATTCTGTAGCCCCTCAGAAGATATTTAACAGTTAAAATAATCCTTTCCTCCACTAAAAATCAAATTTGTAGCCATAAAATTATAGAAAAGTGATAAAAAAGGGGGAACGTCCCCAAAAAAAGGTGGGTGATGGGACAAAATGGGCGTCATATTTGGATTCAGGAGGTCATTTTACGTAAAAATTTGCACAATGTTGGGGCCGATTTTCATGCAGAGCAGTGTTATTTAACAAGGATTGAAACTGAAGAGTTTTTCCTAAACTCAGTTATCTGTTGAACGTAAAATATGCCTTGGATAATGAAATTTATTTTTTAGCATTTTAAATGTTGAATGTGAAAAGCTCCTTTTAAATGGTGCGCTAACACTGATTGAATGCAAACGAAAAATATTAAGTAAAACTCAAATTATTTGAAATAAGCTAGCGTCTAAACGTTCGATTAAAATCAAATTAGGTGCGCATGTCATAGGATATTGTACGAAGAACTAGGATTTTGATGAGTGTAGAAATAACTTTTTTTTTTTTCAAAGTAAAAACCTTATACATAAAGACTCACGTACTCAAATTATATACAGTTTGTTTTGGAAATGTAAATTTTTTTAAAAAGTATTTATATATATGTGTGTGTGTGTGTGTTACAGTGTTTTGTTAAAGTGCGAACCTTATCGAAAATAATGCGCATATTACTTATAGTTATTTACAGGGAAGCATAAAAAAATGTTCACCCACTGCGTCCTGTTGGGACTGATTATCAGTATTAAATTATTTCAAAGAAAATGATATATGTTTCGGAATTTTACTACAACATGATCACTACTGGAAATTGCTTGCTTACTGTTTACAAAAATGCACAAAAGAATTGAAATACATTATATACTGTTGTAGAAGTATACAAAACAATAAATTATAAATGCATAAATTGATTTTTACTTAAGAAAACTAAAATAAATATGATGATCAATGTATAAAAGAAAATTAAGTTCAAAATTCACATGCATGTAATATTAACTTTGTGTACTCCTAGGTGCTTGTTTATGATTGTTTATGTTTTTGTTATTCTAAAACAGACTCTCATCATAGTTATTTTTTTCTTACTTCGAATTTCTTAATATAAACCTGATGGGTAATATTCTGAGATAAATGTACAATATCAATTTGATTCTGTATATTGATTGGATAGAACAACATAAAAATTTTATTTTTGAAATATTTAAAAATCATTACGTCTCGTAGTTAAATTAAATTTAAATCACATTAAAAACTGAGACAGGCAATATATACTAAAAATATACAATTTAAAACATAAAAAACACAAAACAAAAATTTTTAAACGTTTCGAGCCTTTTACAGGCTCCTCATCAGTAAAAAACATCAAATGTATATGCAGAGAAGAACAACAGACATTCATTAAGTGAGTACAACGTATTCATCGGGAACTGCGCATGCCTCATTAAGGGGTGAAAAATGTTGATTTGTGTACCAGATTTGTGTCTTGAATTATCATTCAAGAATTTTCCTGGAGGGCTGGTACACAAATCGACATTTTTCACCTCTTAATGCTGCATGCGCAGTTCCCGATGAATACGTTCTACTCACTTTTATTTTGTTTAATTTTGTATCTAACTGAGATTTATTTAATATTATATAAAAATATTAAATATAATTAGATAATAATATTTCACAATGGTGGTTCACAAAATATCCGCTCATTATTTCCATTTTTTTTATTACATTGTTAGCTATTACATTGGTTGTTTAAATGATTTACGATTAATACTCGAATCTGGTAACTTGGTCCCACCGGTTCAAATTTCCAAATTTTTTAATGAAAATTTTATAAATTATTGTTTAAATGTTATACTTTTATATGCTCAAATTTTTGAATAAATATAAATAGTTTAAATACATTTTTTCTTGGTCTTCGAAGCCCACGAAACCCATTAAGCTCTATTGAATACATCTGAACTTATATGAGGACATATACACATAAGTCATGGTATTTCAAATGAAAGAACTAATAACGTACAGTCGGTAACAAAAATGTCCGAACACTAGCAAAAATTCCTATGTAAAAAATGTACACTTCATACGGTTTTGTTAAATAAATCCTTATCGAATCCTGTTCTTACACTGACTAAGAAGAGGATTCGACAAGGATTTATTTAACAAAACCGTATGAAGTGTACATTTTTTACATAGGAGTTTTTGCTAGTGTTCGGACACTTTTGTTACCGAATGTACACTAGCAAATTTTGGTGCTTTTAGGCATTCTTCGCCTATCAACAGCCAAATCCCACGCTACTTTATAGAGAAATCTGGTACTAAAATTATTCTATAGAGTAATTTTAGTATTTTTCTTCATTGTGCTTTTAACTTTAGAAATTTCACAAACGTTTAATTTGTTTTTGTTTTCCAAAATTGACTTTTTAAAACTTGATATTTCGTTTTAAATCTGTTAAGTGCGGAAACTGAGCTAAGTGCATTTTTAACATTTTATATTTTTAAAATAGAATATTTATAAGAAAAGAAAAAAGATAAAATAAAGTTAAAAAATAAAAAGGAAAAAAAAAAAAGAGAGAGAGAAAGAAAACACAAAACAAAAACAAATTAAACCGTTGGGAATTTTCTGAATATGAAAACGAAATTTTAAAATACACATTAGATAATACATGATTTGGATACTAATTTTTTTTTAAAGGATAACGAGTGATTCTACTGCCACAGTGATTGATGGAAAGTTTCCTTAAGGGGTTGAGTATCTATTTTGATGATTTTTGCCATTTTACATTAATAAAATTAAACTAGTTTTTTTTTTCTTCTTCAAATTTTAACATGAGTGATACATCATTTAAAAAATACACTGCGCGAAGGAAGAAACGTCACAAGTCACTGTTCACTGTAGAGATAAGCTGAGGTTCCAAAAAAAGAGCACGCGACTAAACGTGGCCTCCTGCCAGAAACGCGATCGGATAGTTCATCTTTTTCAGCACGAGACTGCCGCATATGTATTCAACCCTTTCCCCCTTCTTTAAATACACACATGATAAACGAATTATGTCAAAGTGAGACACTTCAAGTCAGAATTGTTAAGGTGTTTGAATTTTCCCTCAAAAATTATGTTTTGCTGATTAAACACCCTTTTATGTAAAAATGTTACTGACAAAACCTGGATACGCCGTAGCAGTTCTATATCAAGCACTCATGCACGGAATTTCATAAAAAATTATATTTAGTTTCAACATGGAATAAATTAGCGCCTATCGACAGCTGATCCATATCGTCTGGCTGGTGGCTCTACCATGCTGCAATTTCCCCATGTATGAAGTCTATATCTCAGCTTCTATCATGTATAATTGTACAACACCTAACAGGGGAGAGGACCATTGTAAAATAACTATGATCCTCCAATTTAAGTACATACTGGATGACAAGTGGTGCTCTCATGGTGCAATGTTCTTAGTTCACAGAAAGGCAATATCTCAACTTCTATAACGTTTTGCACCAAGACTTGGTAAATAAGATGGCCATTATAATGAAGTGTGCTAATTCAATTACGGCATATATCGGCGGATAGGTGGCGCTGTTATTGCTCAGATTATTCAATTTTCCTTATGACCCCTATTTCAGCATTTATTAATTAAAAATACACCAAATTGTATATATAAAATATTTTATGTAAGAAGACATGTTGATTAAATTTTTTTGCATGTTAGAAATTTGGTTCTCAATATACTGTAGTTTATTTTTAGAGCTTATTGTCTAAACATTCTCCAACTTCAAAGAAAACATATGCAATTTATTATTTTTTTTATATTTTAGATATAAACTTATTTTCTGTTCTTTTTCATAAATGAAATCTCTTCACATATTTTGTGAAATTTTTGTTATGTCATAGTTTAGTTGTAAGAGCTATACAAGCATCTCGATATGATAAAAAAAAGCTTTGATATACTTTCTTGAAATTACATCGTTTTAATCAAATGGAATATATATATATATATATATATATATATATATAGATAGATAGATAGATAGATAGATAGATAGATTAAAAAAAAAAAAAATGAGATCAGAATGGACAATGATGTATTAGCAATATGTTTTTATGACTGATAATCGCAGAGTTATCTTAAACAACACATCTAATGCAAAAAATTATAAGGAATTCTCGAAGCTTTTTTTTTTTTTTCAAGATGTTTTAAAGGACTTATCGCTGTTAGTAATACATACTGGCTAATAGGTGAAAACTTCTGTTTTAAGGTAGTGTGTTTCCTTATCTAATGTCATGTTACCTTTTGACTTGCCATAAAAAAAAAAAAAAAAAAAAATCTTTATCACCGAAATTCCCTTTATAGTGAGCAATGGAGTTCTCTGGAGGTATTTTTATAAAATTCCATAGATAATATTTTTTAATAAACTATGATGCAAATCTGTGTTTTACAAGACTACAAGGAGCGAAATTTTTGAAGAATAATCTGCAATAAGTAAAACAGTGCATTCTTGGCCTAATTCTAAAATAAAAAAATAAAATAAAAATAAATAAATAAATAAATAGAGAAGAAAATGCGAAGAACAATTTTAAAACGATGAATATAAAGCCAATTAGTTTTTAGTAGAAAAAGTGAGACAAAAATGACATGAATTTTAAAGTAAATAGTTTATTATACATTTTTTACTTCATCACTCAACTAACAAAGGTAAAGGAAGTATTGTATTTATTAGGTACAATTTGTTCTCCGATTCGAGTCGTAAATGAACTAGGACAATTCTATTCTGAGAATACGATCGTGTTTGTTTGTATAAGACTCGAGTCGGAGAACAAACAACACGTATATTTTCAGACTAAATACTTATTATTATTTTTTTTTAAATAAAAAAGTCAATTATAGTTTTCCCACAAAATTATAGGTGTTCAACTGTTTAAAAAAAGCAAAAGCTTTCTTTCTTAATATTCTGATGAAAAATGTTAAAAAAATAAATTGTTTAACCATAACAGATTTGAGCAAAAGGTTTTTAAATAAAATTTATGTGGCACATAAAACACAGATAGTTATTAAAAGGTCTCTTTTAATTAAATACAGAAAAAAAAGGAAGAAGATAAAGGATTTAATGGGAATTTTAATTTTTTACCTTTCAAGAAAGCTTGCAAGTGAGATCACAATCCTCGTTTTCACAATCAGAATTTAAGTACAAAAGAATAAATTCATAAATATCGGTCTCACAAAATTTCCTTACGAAAACAAATCATCATCTTTACGAGACCTCATCTTTAACTATTAATACAATTTACAGAGTATCAATATAGTTTAATAATTTCGTCATAGATACGATAAATAATCTTGTGTCATTCTGTAAAAAAAAATTTAACCAGTTTTTTTTTCTTTTCTTTTTATCTATAAATTTTATTAATATCCTTTTCCTAATAAATAAATAAAATTAGTTTTCTCAAGCGTTGTTCACTATATATATATTTATCAAACACTGCTATTTTTTAATAATACACTTTCAACATAACTATTATACTCGGATATTTCTCAGTATATACCCGTAGTAAACACCCAAGAAGAAACGTTTCTAAAACCTCGGTTAAAATACATATAATAAACGTCTGTATTACAAAGTAATCATTTATCCCTAATTACCGTAACGCAGTAACTCTTTTGTGTCGGAGTGTGGTGAGATTGAAGGTTTCCACGATGTGTGTACAGACTCTCCCAGTTGACGCCCTAATGTAAGACCGCAAGAAAACCCTCCCACGTATAAATGACTGGTTATCTACTACAAAATTTTAAAGTTAATTATGTGGTAAGTGCTTTTGCAGCAATTTCTTAACTTCACTCGATTCACTAATTTGGGATATTACTTCTTTCACTTCACACCCTTGTAGAAAAAACACGGTGGATTAGAACATAAACCTAATTGAATTATTTTTAGTTCCCTTCGAACTGTAGGTTTGGGGAATTTAGGGAATCGTAACAATTCTCAACCTCGGTTTTTTAATATTTTTACACATTTTGAAGTTTGAGGAATCCGAAAATCTGAAAATCGGTATGGTGTCCGTCTGTAGGGTGTCAAGTGTTTTACTCTGTTGTGTGTTAGTTTATTAGTCTGTGTACACGATATCTCAAGAACAAATGATTGAAGATGTCAGAGCAGTTTTAAAAAATCACTAATGACACACGTAAAACACTTGTTGATTTGCAGCATTCTATTTTTTAAATTTCGTAAGTTCATCGAAATTTACGATTCTTAACATAGAAGAAAGAATAAGGTGATTTTCCCCTTAAACGTGCTTTAAATGGAATATTTTTACTGTAAAGATGTCAGACCAGCTTTAATATATCAGTTCTAATGCTGGCATGAACATCATTGATTATGAAAAATCTACTTTGAAAACTTCGTAAGCTATTCAAAATTTACTATTTTCCTAACATGGGGCAAATTTCGAATTATAGTAATCATTTTTATCATAAAAATGTTAGATACATTTTGAAATGTTATTTATGATAGAGCAAAGAACGTTATTAGCCATGTGTATTCTAAAATTATGATTCGATGACATTGTATACGGGTGTACATTCTATTACACTGTAAGGATGAATATGTAACTAATTGTTTTGCGATATATATATATATATATATATATATATATATATATATATAATTTAGAAAATATGGTGAAACTTGAAGACAAGTGGGCGTGTATAACAAGAAAAAACGTTAAAAAAAGTAACGAATTATAGTAACGATGAACAATTGTAAAAAACAACACTACATGCGAAAAACACCCTTCCGCTTCCTCTTCAGTGGGTGGGAGCAGCAGAACAGACAATAAATTAAATTAAAAGAGGCCTAACAGGTTTCGGAAACATGGCGAAACTAGCATACTCCCAACAAAATCAAGAATAAATTACTGGCAAATTATATATAACAATCTTCATGTAAATTAGATATAACAAAATTGGTGCTTCATAAAAGTAACATAACTAAATTAATATACTAATCCAAAAACTACAAAGTCTATATTTGTGATAAAAATAATTTAATAAATGGACATGCTAGATCGTCAGTTCCCACCAATTAGCTGCAGTCCGACATAAGGCGTTCCACAAGTTGGACTTTGGCCATGAGTCTTCATCAGCAAGCACTACTAGACACCAAGAACCATAAGTGAAGAAACCTTACCGCAGCTATCACCCCAATCGCAAACATTTATTAAAATTATTGGTGTAAAACTTTATGAAATTTAATGGATAGTTATTATTGTAAAAAAGATTAGCAATGAATTTAAAAACTTGTTTATTGTAATTTGAATATTTATTGCATATCTTATAGATTCTATTTAGTTGACCAATCAAAATATTAATATAGATTTTTTTTATGCAAATTACTATACCAGTGAGGCATGCTGTAACTATTAAATGAAAAATCTTTCTTTTTGTCATATAGATCCAGATTTAATGTATTATGTTGAACATCCAGAAAAATATCTAAGAAATTAACACAGTCATCCTTATTATTAGTTTTATTTAAATTTAAACAGGAAGGGTATATGTCTTTAAAAATATCTGTAAAATTAAAATTTAAGACTAGAATATCATCTATATATCGAAAAATTTTCAATTTTTTGTTGTAATTGATAACATAAGTATATTCATAAAAGAGTAAAAATAAATTAGCGGCTGTACTGGAGTAATTGGTGCCCATTCCGATACCATGTACTTGTTTATAAATTTTATTATGAAATGTTAAGAAATTATTGTTAAAACAAAAATGGCAAAGACTTAAAAATAAATCTCTATCAATTCTTAATTCATTTACAATATCAAAAAAGTCGAATAATTTAATTAAAGTGCTATACAATAAATCAATAGGGATATTGCAAAACAAATTTTCGAAATCAAATGTTTGTACAGAAGTAGGCGTGTCCATATTATTTAACTTTTTAATAATTTCATAACTATTGTAATTACAATAGATCTATATGACAAAAAGGATCTATATGACAAAAAGAAAGATTTTTCATTTAATAGTTACAGCATGCCTCACTGGTATAGTAATTTGCATAAAAAAATCTATATTAATATTTTGATTGGTCAACTAAATAGAATCTATAAGATATGCAATAAATATTCAAATTACAATAAACAAGTTTTTAAATTCATTGCTAATCATTTTTACAATAATAACTATCCATTAAATTTCATAAAGTTTTACACCAATAATTTTAATAAATGTTTGCGATTGGGGTGATAGCTGCGGTAAGGTTTCTTCACTTATGGTTCTTGGTGTCTAGTAGTGCTTGCTGATGAAGACTCATGGCCAAAGTCCAACTTGTGGAACGCCTTATGTCGGACTGCAGCTAATTGGTGCTGAGCGACTCGGAGAGTTTGGACTATGATTTTGGAACACTGGACAAGACAGCGCCAGTATTGAGCCACTACATGTGAATCATCTGCTTTTGCTTTAAAGACCTATTTCTACATTTCAGTAAGTTCAGTTCATTACAATATCTTTTTGCCTTTCAGGTCTGGGTGGGAACATGACGATCTAGCATGTCCATTTATTAAATTATTTTTATCACAAATATAGACTTTGTAGTTTTTGGATTATTATATTAATTTAGTTATGTTACTTTTATGAAGCACCAATTTTGTTATATCTAATTTACATGAAGATTGTTATATATAATTTGCCAGTAATTTATTCTTGATTTTGTTGGGAGTATGCTAGTTTCGCCATGTTTCCGAAACCTGTTAGGCCTCTTTTAATTTAATTTATTGTGTGTTCTGCTGCTCCCACCCACTGAAGAGGAAGCGGAAGGGTGTTTTTCGCATGTAGTGTTGTTTTTTACAATTGTTCATCGTTACTATAATTCGTTACTTTTTTTAACGTTTTTTCTTGTTATACACGCCCACTTGTCTTCAAGTTTCACCATATTTTCTAAATTATATATTTTTGTATAATTTTTAGTGCTGCCTTTGGCGCCTTTTTTATACAAATACACTTTTATTAATAAGTTATTAATATATATATATATATATATATATATGTATAAGAGAATGTGTTTATAGATTTTTTATATTTTATAAAGGCTTTTTTAGCAGTTATATTGTGAAATATTTTAATTGGTTGAATTAAAAATGATACATTGTTGAGTATGAGTATACATACTACGAGCATTCTATTTTGAAAACTTCGTAAGTTATCCGAAATTTCATATTTTCTTAACACAGCAGAATTGAAGAATACATCACATAAACTTACGTTTTCCGGATTATTGGGTTGGAAATACTATGGAATTGAATAAAAACTGATATATGAAACTGATTCTACTAAAATTATATAACAAATTAAGATAGGTAAATGTATCGAAGCGGAGTTAAATGCCCTAGTGGGTAGGGCATATTTTGCGACCATCCCGTGTGATCGTTAAATGTAGTATGGCCTATAGTAGAAATTTATGAGAAGAAGTATACAATGGGGAACTGATCAGAATCGCTTATGCGAACTATTTTAGTATTTTCAGTCACATATGAAGGCTAGATTTTTTAACTTTTATGTTTGTTAAAGTGTCTGGCCAACAATGTATTTTTTTACCATTTTATTCTTTTTTAACGAAAGATGGGAACTTTTTTTTTTTTTTTTTTTTTTCTGTTAGAATTTGTACAGTTTTACAGTCTAATTTGCAGCTCAGTTTAACAACTTATGGTTAATATTACAACTGCCAATCATAAGAGCACGTCACATCAGATCATGGCAGAATGCTTCGTTTATCGACATTGATCGACTTTTATGTATCTGAAACATCAGGTCGTCTCATAATTGTAGAAACAAGATTCATAAAAGTTCCCCGATGCTAAACAACATGTTGAAAGAAACTATTGACCATATTGCTGAGGCTGCACAGAGTATCGTGCCACGATGATAATTATTCTCATGCATATAATAACAGCCAACTGACAAAAGATTTCTCAGCTTCATTGAAATCCGTGTTGAACAATTCTGAGAATTACTGATGTAACTAAAATGCCACTTATATGTGAAAAATGTATTTTTCGATCATAATAACTTGTCTGAGAAATATTTTAGCAAATAAATTTTGAAAATAAAACTTTGTACGTTTGTGAAAGATGCTTCTTACCACAATCGGAAAATTTCAATTATTTTAAGATTACTCCGTAAAAGACAATAGCTCTCTTGCGAGAAAGTAATATAAATTTGTTTAAAAATCTTTAGTTTTTAGCAACATACTTAGCCACTGCTGGCAATCAGTGATTTGCAATAAGTGCTGTCAGATTATTTAGTAATTTCGTTAATGTTATATAATAATACACTGACGTAAAAAGTATATAGACTTCTTATTCTGAATTAAAAAAAAAAAAAGTCTGTGTTTAGTACTACAGAGAATTTATTCTAAATTTATCTTTTTAAAAATTACTCAACTTATGGATTTAGAAACTTTAATGCAACAGAATTTCACAATAGCAAACGAATAACTGTTGTTCTTTGCCATTTGATTCAACTAATAGAAACGCTAAATACTGGACATTGAACATCGAAATTCATTGAAACTAAATAGATACAATTTTAATTTTAAAAAATGCAAGAGAGCAACTCATAAAATTAATTTCGATGATTAATTCATTTATGTAACCTAACTCTTTTTTTAGTAACTATTTCGATTTCTTCCCCCCGTTTATTCACGGACATCGTGTAAATAAATAATTTATTATTTTATACGTACTAATGAATAATTTATATTATTTGACAGATCACCATTATGTTTTTCTTTCAAATGCATGAAAACCAAATTCATTTATGTTGATGTATCACCTAATTCTTTTAAATTTGATTGCACATTATATGTTGAATTTTTTATTGGTGGTAAAAACAATAACTTTACGTTTCCTTAAATAAATATTTGTATGCATCATTTTAACCCATGATGAAAAATGTAGGACTTATAAGTTTGAAGCTATTATTTACCTGTCTATGTGTTTCTCTTTCTGTCTGTATCTATTTGTATATTTTTCTGTGGCACAGTAGTTTCCAAACGGATGGATCGATTTTAATGCTGTTTTATATATACATTAATGCGCAAACATGAAATTCGAAGAATGTATTAACATAATTTTAAAATGTGGCTTAAAATTAATATCATTCAAAAGATATGATTGATATGGGTTTCAGAAAAAAAAAAAAAAAAAAAAAAAACATATGACCCCCCCCCCCCCACCCACCAAGAAGGCAGAAAAAAAATTCCTTTACTTTTATACGCTTTTTAATTTTATTTACGTAATCTTTTATATTTAAGATTTCTACATAAGAAAATTGTTAAATCTGCATGTGTAATTATTTAAGATGAAATACAATGTCTCGTAATTTAGCTTATTTTCTGGATTATTTCTTCCTTATCTATTTTTTTTTTTATTTGTCTGGCAACAGAAGTAAGTATAATTTTTTTTTCAACTGTTAAAACGTTTGTGAGGTTGAGACTGTAGTAGGTCACCAAAGTTTGTTTAAAATTAAGCTGGATCCAGCAAAGTATTCAGTTGGGATGGTTAAATCGTTTCGGCACCACTGACTCAGCGAAATTTTAGGTCGGATTAGTTTTGTGTCGACATGGTGCCGCAACGAAGGAATTAAGTTGCGAGATGTAGATGAATGGGAAGCGATTATAAAAATTTGGTTGAAATGAAGAGAAGGGAAGTTGGTGGAAAGTGGTATAAGATGGATATAGTTTTCGTAAAAGGTGTGGTGTAGTGGAGTCTTGTTCGACGTCTGTCTACGACAAAGTCTAAAGCTTGGAGTCTAGAGAAAGTTATATTTCGGTAGTTGAGATTAAGTTGTGCTTAAGTGAAGTAGCTTGATGAGTGTTGTGGTGCTTCAGTGCGAGTATTCGTGAATGGAAAATAGATCCAGCCGGGAATCCACAGATCTGTTGAAAGTCACGGTATCTAAGTAAAGGAGTTCACCCATCTCTATAGCTTCTACTATTCTGGGGTGAGATTTTCAAATTATCTAAATTAGTTACTATACATTTATTTGTTAAAGTATTTAAATCCGCTGACTGAGCTACAAAATCCAGATCATCCTCTCATTATTCTAGATGAATAAACTCTTAGTTTTATTTTTATATATCTGAGTCTCTGTTCTAATTTCATATTTAATACTTAAGTAGTTAAGTTAACTAAGTTAATCATTGAGGAATGGAATCCACTTATTCCTCACACGTTGTTTCGGTACAAATAGCGTGCTGCTATTGAAATACCCAGATGAAGAGCTTTCATCCGTCGGAATGAGACGCAACTAGGTAGATAAATTCATAGAGATATGCATCGTCATGTACAGTCGGTAACAAAAGTGTCCGAACACAAGCGAAAATTCCTATGTAAAAAAAGTACGCTTAATACAGTTTTGCTAAATAAATCCTTGCCGAATCATGTTCTTACACTGACTAAGATCAGGATTCGACAAGGATTTCTTTAACAAAACCGTATGAAGTGTACCTTTTTTACATAGGAATTTTCGCTAGTGTTCGGACACTTTTGTTACCGACGGTAAATAAAAATGCTAAAACTGCTTTTAATTATTTCTTTCTTTCTTTTCTTTCTTTCTTTTCTTTTCTTTGTTTCTTTCTTTCTATTTTTTTTTCTTGAGGATAGAGTAGTTATTAAGAACATTATTCAACCACTGGGAGACACTATAACTATTATTATTAGAACGCGTTAATTGAGATGGTTCTTAACTATGTTGGAAATCTATTCAGATATTAATTATTTAATAAGTAATATTAAGCTTCATATAAAGCTTGAAGCTCTGTGGCATCGCAGCTCCCAATCGCATGAGCTGATTTAATAGCAATTTCTTTTGTTTGAAAATTTTTTTAATCGGGATGACTCTCAGATTATTTTGTGTTATTCATTTCGTGTATAGAGTAATTTTTAATGTTTGCTTTACACATGTTACAATATGAAAATAAATTAAATAGTTTCATTTTGTCTTAAATTATATTTCCTCACCACTTATCGCAAAATCTCATTTAATCTGTTTAAATATAGGAGTACGAGATGCCACTATTTTTATGTATTATTTATAATCTTATTTAATTAATTTATAATCTTAAAAGTATTTACTATCAATGTTTGATTTGTTTATTAACAAAAGAAAAAAAAAATCGGCGTGTTTTTTTTTTCACAAAACGACGGTAATTTTCCCTTTCTCCCTTCACAAAAAATAACCTCTCCGATATAAGCTCGTGCCTTTTGGGATTTCGTAACAATATTTTCCTTTTCAATTTCACTTGCATTCATATATTCCCTTTTTTTTCTTCCTTTAAATTTAAATTATTTACTTACTTCTTTTTTTTTTTTTTTTTTTTTTTTTTTTTTTTATGATTACGATTGTTTTGTTTATTTATTTATTAAAATTATAAATATTATTATTGTGTGTGTGTGGTATATCTTCTGAAATGCAATGATTTTGTTAAATTGCACAGTTAATAGAATTTGTTCATTTTATTAAACTGACATACTTGCTTATATTGTTTCCACATACATGTAACACACATACACACATGCATATATAAGTATGTGTCTGCATGCTTTTGAAAATCAACATTTTTATGAATAAGTCTAATTAATTCTAACTAAAGACGAAAGTGCACAGACAGAGATCGAATCTGGATCCTTGGCATAATGTACCATTTCTCTGACACTGAATTGATCTAAAGTGATCGATCAATACATTCAATGGTAAACCGTTGATGAATTATGTCAAAAATACAAATTTTACTACTGGCCCTGGTCTTTTTACACTCTTGTTAGGATTAATTTGGTATTTTCTTAAAAAATGTGCGTTTACATTTCACTAAACCTGTGGTTTTCTAATTAAACTATTTATATCATTTTATTTTCGTAATTATTAATAAATTCTCAATATTTTTGTTTCTGACAAGTTCATTAATTTTTACTTTTTTTTATAACCTTATATCAACTTTAGGCACCTCTTTTTTTATCTCGTTTTTAAACGCATCAAATATTTATATGTGTGTGTGCGTACGTGTGTAATCTTAATCCTGATAAATCATTTTTTTTTTCATCAAAATTAATCTAAATAAATTTTTATTATTATTGTTTTATAGGAAAAACGATTAAGAAAAAGTCGACATTTCATTCTCAATGAGGTAAATATCCTAATTTTTACCTAAGAATCATTATTTATAGTTATTTCCTCCATAGACTATTAATTATTTTACGCATAGTAATGGTAAAAATAAATAAATAAATAAACACAACAGCAAGAATGGAATGAAAATAATTACTGTTTTCTATATATACAAAAAAGTGAAAATAACCAGAAAGTAATATTTTGTTTTGTCAGTACCAGGTAATGTTGAATTTTTTTTTAAAGTATTCAATATATATTAAACATATATTGCGAGCAGTTTTAAGGGAATAAATCTAAATGTCTTTTTTTTTTTTTTTTTTTTTTTATCAATAATAGTTCTTATGTCAATTTTTGATAGTTTTCAGGTCTCAATTTACGAATCAGAACAGAAAAGTTCCGACTGGGAACATTTATTTACTTATTTTAAACCATATTAATGAATAACCACCTTTCTTTACTCTTCTTTATTCCAATCGGAAACATTTTGAACTCATTAAAAAAAGAGAGAAACTGATTTGTAGTTTCATATAAAAAGACAAGTTGTTCATTAAATTATAGTGACCAGATCAGAGTACCTTTATAATAAAGAACCGTTAAAATTTGCTCTAATTACCCAGTTGCGGACGTATTTTTTCATTCCTTTAAATAAAGACTACAAATAAAACATTAATGATAAATAATTTTCTTTCAACATTTTTTCAAAACTTACAAAATTGCCTTCAAAACGAAGGATATCCCCCCCAAAAATCAGTATACTTGGTCAGCTTACATTAAATATTTTCAAAAATATGATTAGTAATAGAAACTGATTACTTCTCTCTAAACACCCCGCCTTCAATTCTTCTTATTTATCTCTTCTATGTCTTAAAAAGAGATATCTTTATCTTGGTCTGTAAATTTAAATTCTTCAAGCAACCCGAAATCAACATCAGATTTATCATCAATAAACACTTTCAACATTTAAAGTTTTTGACTAAATAACTCGACACTGAATTTGCTTCTCATATCATAATTTTTATTCATCTTTTTTAAATAGAAAACAAAACAATTATTCTCAATTCATCATAAAATTAATATTAATTCATACCACTCGTCTAAATAAATAATTTATTATTCTAATCATACTAATGAATAATTCCTGTTTTTATCTCAATGGAAGAAAATCAATTTTAACTTTCTTCACTTCTTTTTTAAATGCATCAGAATAGAAGATTTTTATCTTGATGTGTTAACTTGTAACTTGTTCGCCTAACATGTTTTCCATTGCGGCATTTTACTTTTACTGGGATGACTTGTACCATTTTTCTACTTACTGACGCAGGCCCGTTAGGTAATGGTAGGTACACGTTCAGAGGCGGGCCAGAGACCCCTTCCTTAACTTAAAAAACGTGACGTGGGGTGTATTGTGGACCCCATAGAAAAGAAACATTGAAAGGTTAAGTTTTTTTGTATCCCAACATTTGCTGGAATAATCTGCTGTGCATAATGATCCTCAAGACCTTGCAAAGAAAGGCTTTACTTTATGGTGTATAATCACTACAAAGGATTTGTTGCTGACAAAACGACTTTATTTTTTTCTTTCACCTCTTGCAACTACTGACTTTTTTTCGGCTTCATCGCTTCGCGTAGCCGGTACTTAGGGTAATAAATGTGAGGATTTACTTCATTTGGGTGAGTCGAGGTAAGAGAAATGTTTCAAATAGAAGTCCGTTAGTAAAAAAAAAAAAAAAGTTTAAGTCAAGTTTTTAAATTGCACTTTGAACAGATTTTGATATAAAAAATGACTTAGTTTCAATTTAAATTCTTAGGAAATATAAAACTTTTTATTTGATACGAAAACAAATTCTTAGAATGGTAAAATGTTAGGTAATTGATGAAAAATTCGAAAATAGTAAATATATATTTATAAAGAAAATTATAGTAACCATTGTAAAGGAACGCAACTTCATACTTTAAAAGAAAAAATCAGTATTATTACTTTTATTTTTTTACACGTTTTATAAACGAGTATTCGAATAAAAAGATAATAGTTATATTAAATTAGATAGATAAATTTATAAAAAATATTCGACCATAAACAGAATTTAATTTAGTTCTTGAGACCTATTTTGGGTTTATCTTATGTACTTGGTAGAAATAGTAAGAATCACATGTTTTAAGTAGGAAATTAAAAAATTAAAAATAATATAAACTGTACCTCATTAATCAAACTAAATAATTCAAACAACTGGTGATGACTTACACAGTCTTAAAAAAAAAAAAAAAAAAAAAAAACTTGATCGTGGCGTAAATATTTTGCAATACTGATCTGAAACATATTATAAAACTGCATTAAAAAGATACATCTTTTTATAAAATCAAATTATTGATTTAATTAAAAAAAATTGTAAATGAATTTTTTTTAAACTGTAATAAGGTTATTATAAAACATGTGATTTGTTTAATAAAGAGATTCTCCGAGTAATGAAAAAACGAAAACGTTGACTTAAACAACTGTTCAGTTTATCGACATGCATTCAAAGAGAGAAAAATGAAATTCGACGGATCTCGTTTGAAGATTCAGGAACAAATTACGAATGAAAACAGTTTTAACCCTTTAACGTTCATTTGAGTTGGCATTAAGGTTAAGGCCAATTGACTGCTCTGTGGGAAGAAACGGCAAGAGTACGCACGCCGGTGAGAAAAGTGACAAATAAAACAAAAGGAAAAGAAAGAAAAATAAGGCAATTTTGTAGCAATTTCGTCTGTGAAAAATGTGTAAGAAGAGCCCTAATGTGCACGAAAAATGAGACATCTCTATCTCGCAATTTATCCTTCTGAGAGACAGTTGTGTTAGTTTTATAATAGGCTATTTTATTGTAGTTTTATTATTGGCCTAGCGGGATGTTTTTCTAAGGGCTCCTAGCCTGTATTCACGCAAGTTTCGATTAAAGTTTAATGGATTAGCGCTGAAAACAAACATTATTTATAACTTTTATTGTAGTATCGGTTCTTAAACTTTTTTTCTTCTCTGTTTGGTAGATAGCAACACTACTCCGAAATTTAACAAATGATGATTTAGTAGAAGCCAAATGCAGACACATCACTTGAAATTTCTCAGTAGGCGTGGTTGGAACTTGCTGCTTTCATGATGCACTCGTGTCAAATTTTTATTTTGATGAAGGATTGTACTTTTTGACCTGAAACAACTATTGCGAGATTTTGCAATTTATAATGATCACCTACAAGAGGTCAATTATTTATTAAATTAAATATTATTTGAATTTAATCACATTAACATATAGGTGTTTTTAATAAAATATTTCTCGAAACTTAAAATTGCTAATTTTTTCTGTTTTACATATTTAAGCTCAACTACGCGTCTATCAGCTATCTTTGAAAGCAATTTAGCATTTTTTAAAAGGGAAAAAAAAAAAAATAACATACATGTTTTATTCATATGTTCATTCATTCATGTTAGTCTTTAAATATTAATGTTAAAGGATTAACATAAGTGTGTGGTCTGAATTGACAGGATGCATCACAGTCCGTCAGATACCCTATGAGAAAATAAATCCAATTATTACGCATTACTTAATAATTATTTACACAAAGATTCTGCTTTCACGGAAAATTTGTGATCATCAAAGCAGTAATTATTATTTTTTTTAATTTATTTGTCTTAATTTTTTTTTTTTTTTTTTTTTTTTTGACGTTGTGAAAACGGAATTTAAGAATATTTATCATATAGTGGATAATAATGGGAATTATTTCCTTCTAAGTTAACATGAAGTTCAGCTGATCCTGGCATGCTGTGATGTTCCTACTTATCTTACAAGGAAACATTCAAAAGATGTCATCTTCAAAAAGTATTGAAAAAAATATATGTGATTCTACTGTTCATAAAACACCAGAAAATGAAAAAATTATCGGCTGAAATTAATTACAGCGACCACAAATTTTTTTCAAAATTAAGCATATTTGGCGATTTCACACTGCTAGGCGATTGATTTTGAGTACTTGGCGGAAAAGCAAAACACGGTTCTGTTCATACACGGCAATCTCGGTGCTAGCAAACGTATCGTCTAATAGCGCTAAATCGCCAAATGTGCTTAATTTTGATAATTTTTTGTAGTCTCTGTAATTAATTTCAGCCGATAATTTTTTCAATTTCTGGTGTTTTATGAAGAATAGAATCACCTATATTTTTTTCAATACTTTTTGAGGATGGCACCTTTTGAATGTTTCCTTGTTAGAAGTAATATAAATTAACCCTTTTTCTCTGGCGGTACTAAGTACCATTACTTTAAAAAGAGTATAAAATCGAATTTATACAAGAAATGTCAAAGATATTTATAAGAAGGGAACAGATATACCTCCCTTCAATCTCACTACAAAGCATTATACGATACATAGATACATTTTTGTTCCATAAAGGATTTTATGGAGTGCAGTTGCTGTTTTTACTTGATATTTTTCACGATCTTCATGCGTGTTATAATTAATTCCTATATTATTTCAAGAATATCCCACTAATCTTAGAAAAAATATGAGGAACATAAAAAGTAAATATTTCTTTACACTTTTCTCATGTCGAAATACTTTTTTTAGACCTCTATGTACCAGTGGTACACTAAAGTACGACCTCACAAAATTCTCATTAATTATTATGATGAGGTGATATGCATAATTTTTAACATATATATCTTTAAATAATGCCCTTTAGTAACTAAAAATATATGTTTCAAACACAAATTTTGTCTGTATCATAATGCAGTAGATAAAGGGTTAAAACCGCAGAACTAAACTTCATTTTCATACTACTTTTCATCTAAACTATTACCCCTCTCCTACCCTCAAAAAGAAAAAAATCTATGTGTTTTATATTTTTACAATAAAGTTTCTTTTATTTTCTTTATGAAGAATAGTATACTGGTGCTTAATTTTACCCTGTTTACCCTCCCAAGTTCTCACGATTCATAAACACCAAATCTCGAATTTTTCTTTTCAAATTAGTTTTAGTTAGGGACTACACATTCATAAGAAGACCTTAACTCAGCAAGAAAGTTTAAATGATGAAATGTCTATTAATTACCACTGCACTCTCAGAAATGGATACTCAAATTTCACGAAATTTTTTTAATTTTGACGAAACCGTTTCCAGGGAAATACTCCGAGTGAATATTTCTTCAAATTAAGAAAATTACTTTCGACACTTTTTTGAACATACGAATTTCGTCAAAAGTAAAGATACATTTTTTCAACCTAGTTTCGTGATACAGAATAAAGTACAAATTATAGAATTATAAAATTACTTGTAAGTTCGTTGCTTTAGGCATTAAATCATAATTATATTTAATGAAAATATAAATGAAACAGAGCAAACAAATAAAAATCATTTGGACATTTATTTGACAGCTTTGAGCTTATAATGATTGCATCTATTGAGCTTACAATGATTTTTGTCTCAATTGATCCATATTTTTACAGAAATTCAAAAAAACAAGCGCACACAATATTTTGTAGATATAGGACATCAGAAACATCCATGCCCGCACCGCAATTCAAACTCGGGACGTGGAAATCCAGAGGGCAGCGACCTACCGACCGAACCACCAGGGCGGCAAATAAAAGTCATTGTAACGAAAAGTCGAAACAATACAGAAAAAAAAATATACATATATATATGGCGGTAATGAAAACTAGCACATGCTATTGTGAGTAAACAGTTTCTTCAAATATTTGAGAATTCACGTTTCCTCAACGTGATCGCTTGACGAAGTGGTTGTCAAAAACAATGAAATTAAGCCCGAGGATGTCTGAATCGTCAAAATTGAGTACATTATTTCTGAGAGTGAATTAGGGTAAGATGAATAAGGGTACCTTGCATATCTATCTAAGAAAGTTTTCTTTCACCACTGAAACATTATCGTTAACACCAAGTTCAATGATACACCCTCTTCTCGTAATAACTCTTTAAAATTAAAATCATTTTAAAACCCTCGTGCTTCTTTAAATAAACATAAATAATCTGGTGTGTCACTCACACGACTTTCTCTTACCCTGAAATTTAATACTATAAATACAGGTTGCAGATTAATAGGTAAGATAACGAGTACTGTTATGTAAACCTATGTTAAACAATTCATATTAGGCTTCTGAAGAGTTTTATATGATAATTAGTTCTGTGTGAGGGGGGCTACCGCCCCCCTCAACCCCCCGTTTCATTAATGCACCTACATTTATATAGAATTTAATTCGGTTATTAAAAAATATTTCTCTTTTTAAAAAAATAATTTATTAAAATTATTATTTAAAAAAATTATCTTTTATGATAAGGCAGACGATTTCCATATTAGAGAAGTATTTTAACACCAAATACTCGTATCCAAAAAAGTTCATTTTATTCTCAATATTAAAAAAAAAAAAAAAAAGGACGAATTTTTTTTCAAAGTTTTTTTTTTTTTCGTTAAAAGTAAAAAAATCGATAACTTTGTTTTAAATTATCGCAGATCGATGGTTCAACCATTCGTTTTAAAGGTATTAGCGAGCTCTTTTGAAAGATACCCATCGTGAAAATTTACTCCCCTCGAGGGGGGAATTCCCCCCCAGGGGGGGAGGTGAGGCTCCTACATACACAAAAATTTTTTCTCAGTTAACTGTCTCTATTTCAAAAAATATATATTTGTTTCATTTGGTTTAGTGCAGTCTATAGACGTTAAACTCTATTTTCCTGCAATTTCCCCCATAGACGTAATGTATTAGAATTCTCTTGATTGTCCCTGTACACGAACCATTTGCTTGATCTTAACGAAAAGCTTACTGTAGCATCCCTATATGATACACATTTAGTATACCAAGTTTGAACTTTCTGCCATAATTTGTTTTTGAGATATGCTGATAACAGACAGACACACACACAGACACACACACACACAGACACACACACACACAGACACACACACAGACACACACACACACAGACACACACACAGACACACACACAGACCATTTGCTAAAAACATGATTTTCGTATTCAGGGGACCTCAAAACGTGGAAATATAACAAAATCTCGCATTCGAAAATTTGAGCCAAAAACAATACTTTCTCTACCTTATGGGTAAGAGAAAGTAAATAATCTGGTGTGTCACTCACACGACTTTCTCTTACCCTGAAATTTAATACTATAAATACAGGTTGCAGATTAATAGGTAAGATAACGAGTACTGTTATGTAAACCTATGTTAAACAATTCATATTAGGCTTCTGAAGAGTTTAATATGATAATTAGTTCTGTGTGAGGGGGGCTACCGCCCCCCTCAACCCCCCGTTTCATTAATGCACCTACATTTATATAGAATTTTATTCGGTTATTAAAAAATATTTCTCTTTATAAAAAATAATTTATTAAAATTATTATTTAAAAAAATTATCTTTTATGATAAGGCAGACGATTTCCATATTAGAGAAGTAGTTTAACACCAAATATCCAAAAAAAGTCCATTTTATTCTCAATATTTAAAAAAAAAAAAAAGTACGATTTTTTTTCAAAGTTTTTTTTTCGTTAAAAGTAAAAAAAAAATCGATAACTTTGTTTTAAATTATCGCAGATCGATGGTTCAACCATTCGTTTTAAAGGTATTAGCGAGGTCTTTTGAAAGATACCCATCGTGAAAATTTACTCCCCTCGAGGGGGGACTTCCCCCCCAGGGGGGGAGGCGAGGCTCCTACATACACAAAAAATTTTTCCCAGTTAACTGTCTCTATTTCAAAAAATATATATTTGTTTCATTTGGTTTAGTGCAGTCTATAGACGTTAAACTCTATTTTCCTGCAATTTCCCCCATAGACCTAATGTATTAGAATTCTCTTGATTGTCCCTGTACACGAACCATTTGCTTGATCTTAACGAAAAGCTTACTGTAGCATCCCTATATGATACACATTTAGAATACCAAGTTTGAACTTTCTGCCATAATTCGTTTTTGAGATATGCTGATAACAGACAGACACACACACAGACACACACACACACACACAGACACACAGACCATTTGCTAAAAACATGATTTTCGTATTCAGGGTACCTCAAAACGTGTAAATATAACAAAATCTCGCATTCGAAAATTTGAGCAAAAAACAATACTTTCTCTACCTTATGGGTAAGAGAAAGTAAAAACAATGATTTACCTTTTATTTTCGTCAATTTTAAAGCGTTTTGTAGAACATCTTTTCACATTTTTAAAACACATCGAAAATTTACCTGAAAGAGAAGGAAAAACTTTTCCATACACTCCTGCTCAAAAGTTTAGGAAGATTTGCAAGCGAATGCATTTTTTTTTCTAAATGAAATTAAATTTAAATATAAAAACTAGTACGAAGTGGCCCCCACAAAACCTTCTTCTATATAATTTTACACAAATTCATACAGTACAAATTACTTATTAAATAACCATTTATGAAAATTATTTTTCATGATAAAAGCCGACGATTTTTATCTGACAGAATTATAACACTAAATGCCGAAAGTAAGTCAATTTTGTGTCAACATTAGAAAAAATGCGTTTTTTTTTTCTTTCTTTTGTTAAAAAATGAAAAAAAAATCGATAACTTTATTTTAAATTATCACATATCCATGTTCAAATATTCGTTTTAAAGGTATTGAGTAGACTTTTCGAAAGATAACTATATTGAAAATTCACAACTCCCGGGTGGAGTACTTCCTCTCACAGGGGGGAAGCGGTGCTCCTACATGCACAAACTTTTTTTCCTAGTTTACTACTACTATTATCAATAATTCATATTAATTTTATAATCAGACGTTAAAATTAACTCTCATTATGTACATTTATACGAAAGTTTGTCCTATAGTGCCATGTTAAAAATGTAGAAGAAATGGGATCACAGCGCCACCTGTTAATCGATTGATCCCCAAATTTAATCAGCACCAGTTTCTGTCAGTGTACAACTAAATACCAAGTTTGATTAAATTTCGTGCATTGGTTCATGAAATACAGCGTCCACAAAATTTGTGACACACACACACAGACAGACATTTTCTAATATCAGTCAAATCGTGTTCATGACATCCCTAAACGTGTAATTCCATCGAAAACTGGATTTCGAAAATTTTAACGAATCTAATACTTTCTATATATATATATATACAGGGTGTTTATAAAGTCCTGGACCCATTTTAATGTTTAATAACTCATGAAATAATAAAGATAGATTAAAATTAATAACATAAATGGTTAGATAGACTCAAAAAGTTTCATGACCCTTGTCAATGAACTTCCACGTGTGCCCCCTTCGTCGCACGGAGAATATCAAGTCGATAGTCAATTTCACGCCAGGTAGCGGCGAGCAAATCGGCATCCACAGAGGCTATTGCGGTTGTAATTCTGACTTTTAGGTCATCAATGTTCGACACTCTCCTCCTGTAAACATTGTCCTTTACAAATCCCCAAAGGAAAAAGTCCAGCGGCGTTATATCAGGTGATCTGGATGGCGAAGGAATTGGACTTCCTCGCCCAATCCATCTTCCTGGAAAATGGTCATTCAAAGAACTACGAACGATGGTACCCCAATGAGGTGGTGCACCATCTTGTTGCAAAAAGACATGTGGCTGAAGCTCTTCTAGTTGTGGAAATACGAAGTTTTCCAACATGTCTAAGTATAGGACTGATGAGACCGTCTTTTCTGTAAAAAAGAAAGGCCCAATGACTCGGTCGTGCATTAGTCCACACCGCACATTATCCTTTGGGGAATCTCTTTGTGCCTCACGGTATTCATGGGGGTTTTCAAAAGAGTCAAAGTGTAAAAAAAAAAAGTCAAAAGCGAGAAAAATGCAATTAATAAGCAGACGATATTTAGAAAAATACAGATATTTAGACTGGAAAATGAAATTATCTGAAATTAACCACACGCGCAGACGATATTTACAAAAGTAAAGATATTTAAACCTGAAAAGAAAATAAATGAGTTATTCCTATTCCATCAATAAATGCCATAAGTTTGTTTATATCTTCATTATTTTATGAGTTATTAAACATCAAAATGGGTCCGTGACTTTATAAACACCCTGTATATATAGAAGAAATTACAGTTCAAAGTTTCTGCAGCCCGTGAAATAGTACATTTCTTAGCCAATAGGCACTGATATTGTTTAGTGCCCGATCATAATTTTAAATATTTGACTTTTCTACAAATTTTAAGGTGTGAGGAATCTATAGATCACACAATTAACGTGGTGTCGATCCGTGAGTTAGTCAGTTTGTTAGTTAGTGTGTTAGTTAGTTTGTTAATCTGTTTAGATATTTTATGTATAAAACAAATGATAGTAAAGAGGTCAGACAATTTTTAAAATAACATTTATGGTACTGACCATAATCCTATTTATTTTCAAGATTCTTCTTACAAAACTTCGTATGTCATTTGAAATTTATGATTTTCTTAATATAAATTTTTTGCATAAACATGTATTAAAAACAACATGCTTATGCTAAAAATGTAAGTTCAGTTTTAAAGTATCATAATATGATGCTATTGTGAACGCCATTAAATATACATACTACTTTGAAAATTTTTGAAATTCAAAGTTTTAAGATTTAATTAATTTATTCAAATTAATTTAATAAGATTTTTGAAATTTATAACTTTTAAAATAATTTTATTAAATTTTTAATTCAATAAATTATAACTCACATTAAAATCATACTTATCAAATACACTCATGTCCATAAATTAAGGATAATGCTAGCTGAGGCAAATAAAGGTTCAGAAGCAAAACAAACATGAGTTATTCATAAAGTCTATTTATAAAACAAAAGGTCAAGAGCAAAAAAAGGAGGTTTATGTAGGATACCATTTCTAAAAACTACGATTTTTGCAATTACAAAAATTATCTCCCTTACAAAAACTTAACATTACATGGTTGGCATGATGGTTAATACATTGTATGTCTCTCAGATGATGAAATACAGTCCTTACAACGCCTAGGAATGTTGAGTACTAAATTATTGATTTGATCTTGGGGAAGATTACTCTATTCAGTAAGTTATACTCTCCGAAGTTCCGGTACACATGTAGGAGGTGGTTGACGGACTAAATCTCGTCGGAAAAGCATGTCCTACACATGCTCTATCGGATTATAGTCAGGTGAGAATCCTGGCCGTTCCATGCGGGTGATAGTTTCAGATTGTAGGCATCCGTGAGGACACACATTGTCATCCATGAACACAAATTGCTCATGGCACCCCTAAACAAACATACATGCTGCTCCCGAATGATGTCCCGATAAATTTGGCCTGTCATTCTTCCGATATGAACATGCAGATCTGTTTTGGTGCCCAAAATGATACGCCCCCCCCCCCAAACGAGCACTCCTGCCCCATAGGAACGGTGTCGTTCAATGATGTTATTTTGGTGGTAACGGGTACCTGACGTTTTACATATGAAAGTCTGGCGTGAATCACACTACAAGCTAAACCTGGAGTCGTCGGAAAACATCACACAAGCTCACTGTGCCGCTGTCCACATTGCATGTTCTCTACTCCAAGTTAACCGCTGGTACAGTGCATTGCCGTGAGTGGAACACATCTAACAGGTCTGCGAGCATATAGAACAATATCTCCCAAATGTCTATACACGGTTTGTCTTGAAACTGTGGCACTCATGGCTGCAGACAGCTGATGAGACAGGTCTGATGCTGTGCTTTATCTGCTTATTTTGGCAGTTACTGCCAAATACCGGTGGTCATTCTGTATTGTAACTAGGGGCCGACCAGTACTCTAACGTCGACTGGCATTTCCATCATTTGGAATCGTTGCCAAAGCCTAGAGATGGCACTTTGGGCGATTCTAAGTTTCCCGATATTTCTATCTGAGTATAACCACATTCTAGTCGGCCGATAATTCTACCACGTAAAAAAATATCTGCATGCGTTCTCTGTGTCATAATCATTCGGTTGTGGCACTGAGCGGCACACAGAATGCTTGCGAACAATTTTCCTTCTTTGCTCCCATTCCTTATCTACCCCCTTCTTACACTTTCGTCATTGTAACATCATATCGGCGTCATCTGATGGCTTCCTATAATTTGCATATTATTCTTAAAGATGTGTGTGGTATTTCTACAGGTGAAATCTCCTACATTATTAAAATCTGTACGCGTGTGTGTGTGTGTGTCTGTCTGTCTGTCTGTCTGTGAGAAACGGCTTGACGCAGCAAAAGCTCGGCCGCTAACGGTCGCACGGACTTCGAACAGGTACCGATGGATACAGGATTTATCGCAGATCTGGGTTATCTAATTTGCTAAACGATGCGAGCCTAATTAGCGGAGATGTTAATTAAAATGTCGACCATTGTCTAACGAAAAAACGATTCGAAATCGCGGGCGACGGCCATTTTGTTACGGAACAGCCTACCTCGAAAGAAAAAGCAAAGAGAGAAAATTTCGGGGGGTTTTGTAAAGCGATCCTGTTTGAACGGTTAGACGTATCGAAAATACACCTGTACCAAAAGAAAGAGCATTTATTACCGATTCTTACGGTACAATTTTTTTTTTTAAAAAATACGGATTTTTTATATTTTTAAAAAAAGTTTTAAAAAGTTTTTTCTTTTTCGCGATTGTCTTTTTCGAAACGCCCTGTACGACCGAGTAAAAGTTCCATTTCTTAACAACTGGTATACAAAGAAAGGCCATTTAATCCTCTTTCGAACCATATAAACATTTTTACAAAATACGGATTAGCGATCCATATTTTTAGATTTTACGAAACATCGATTTTTTCGCAAAACATTTTATAACTCAAAAGCGTTTAGAGATAAATCATTTCTTTTTTTTTTTTTTTTTTTTTTTTTTGTATATAGATCTAGCTTTCATAATTAATTTCCCAAAAGATTGAGCGAAAATTTCAAAAACTGAATAAGTTATAATTTTTTTTAATTTCACGCTTGAAACCCATTGAAATAGAATACCCGACCTTCCTTCGATGAGATTCTATTACGTGTTCATTGCCGCTTTTCGTTACCATGGGAACCAGTTCAACGAAGAGAGATTTCTGCTTTCTCGACGAAAGCAAAGAACAAAAAAAAAAAAAAAAAAAAAAAAGCAGCGATAAATGAGGTCACGTGTTTTGGTTCTGCGATTAAAAATTGCAATACGCGTATTTCAATTTCTCAGCTACTAATTAAAATAATTTCATAAGTAATACATCATTAGAAAGCTTTTTTGAATTGGAATCGAACAGTGGAATACAGAAATTTGTACCGCCAGATGGCTCTGTAATATTTTCAAATTTCAATATTTCAATTTCTAATTATGATTAAATTATTTTTAATACATCATTCGAAAGATATTTTAAAGTTCTTTTATATTATCGAAAATTTTCACCAGATTTACACGTTTTGAGGTGTCCTGAATCAATTTTCTTTTATGCCGCTGTAATATTTTCAAATTTCAATACTTCAATTTCTAATTATGATTAAATTATTTTTAATACATCATTCGAAAGATATTTTAAAGTTCTTTTAAATTATCGAAAGTTTTGAACAGATTTTCACGTTTTGAGATGTCCTGAATACGTTTTCTTTTGTATCTCAGCTACTAATTAAAATAATTTCATAAGTAATACATCATTGGAAAGCTTTTTTGAATTGGAATCGAACAGTGGAATACAGAAATTTGTACCGCCAGATGGCGCTGTTATATTTTAAAATTTCAATATTTCAACTTCTAATTATGATTAAATTATTTTTAATACATCATTCGAAAGATATTTTAAAGTTCTTTTAAATTACCGAAAGTTTTCACCAGATTTACACGTTTGGAGGTGTCCTGAATCAAATTTCTTTTATGGCGCTGTAATATTTTCAAATTTCAATATTTCAATTTCTAATTATGATTAAATTATTTTTAATACATCATTCGAAAGATACTTTAAAGTTCTTTTATATCATTCAAAGATTTCAACAGATTTACACGTTTTGAGGTCTCCTGAATTCGTTTTCTTTTGTATCTCAGCTACTAATTAAAATAATTTCATAAGTAATACATCATTGGAAAGCTTTATTGAATTGGAATTGAACAGTGGAATACAGAAATTTGTACCGCCAGATGGCGCTGTAATATTTTCAAATTTCAATATTTCAATTTCTAATTATGATTAATCTATTTTTAATACATCATTCGAAAGATATTTTAAAGTTCTTTTAAATTATCGAAGGTTTTCACCTGATTTACACGTTTTGAGGTGTCCTGAATCAGTTTTCTTTTATGGCGCTATAATATGCGCAGAGCGCACGGGGCTGCGCTGCCGAAGGCAGTGGGGACCCGGTGCGAGTTTTTACCCGATGAGAAATGATTTTTTTTTAGGGGGCACGGAGGGTCAGGGAAGGAATACGCGCGCGCAGCGCGTGTATCCCTTAAGTTGTGTGCTTTTTTTTGTTAGGGGGTACAAAGGGTCAGGGAAGGAATACGCGCGCGCAGCGCGCACGGGACTGCGCTGCCGAAGGCAGTGGGGACCCGGGCCGACTTTTTACCCAATCACAAATGATTTTTTTTTTAAATTTATTTTCTTAACACTAAAAGTTACTGTTAGTGATTCATTAATTATAGTGATTCATTAATTATAGTGATTCATTAATTATAGTGATTCATTTGAAAATACTGACCCGCTAGCGGGCGAAGCCCGCTAGTATTTGCATTAAAATTCGATTTCAGTGTGAATCTGAATTATCCTTAATTTATGGACATGAGGGTAGTTGGATGAAAAGTTATACATAGCTCATATCAAGATCTCAACCAAGTTTATTAAGTAACTAGCAGGCTACGCCCGCTTCGCTGGTCATTACTTTTAAATGAATCACTATAATTAATGAATTCTCAAAATTGCATCAATTTTTATCATGCGAAAAAAAAAAAAAAAAAAAAAAAGAGAGAGAGAGAAAATGTGATTGGAAAAAATGTCGCAATGTGTCCCCAGTGCACTTGGCAGCGCAGCCAATTGTGCGCTGCGCGCGCGCATTATATTAACGTAAGGAAAAGACATAAATAAAAAAAATTCCCCATCAGTGGAATAATGGGTTCGGGCCATCACTGCCTGCGTCAGCGCATAGAGGCGCACAAGGCTCGCATGCTCCTTCACCTACAGTTCCCGCCCCTCCTAATTATTTTAGACTTTAAAAAATACTCGCAGTCGTTCTCTCGGGCTTTTAAACCTAATAATACTAATTTCCAACATTTTATCTGAATTCCTTTATTTTTACCCCTGCGCCTGATCCCTTCCCGTCTTTCGTAATAATTCTGTCCTTTTGAAAAGATCCGCAATCGATTTATCGGGCCTCAAAACCTAACGACACTAATTTTCAGCGCTCTAACTCTTATAATTTTCCCTTTCACCTCCCCTTCCCGTCTATCCTAATAATTTTACAAATTCGAAATTATACGCAATCGATTTGTAAGTATCAAAAGCCTCTATGTACCAATTTTGAACGACCTAACTCTATTTTTTTTTTTTTTTTTTTGTCCCTCCGTCCCCTCCTCCCGCCCCTCCTAATAACTTTACAAATTCGGAAATATCCGCAATCGATATGTAGGTATCATAAACCTTTATGTACCAATTTTGAACGGTCTAACTCTATTTTTAATTTTTGCCCCCCCCCCACACACACACTTTTCTGACCCTTCTAATAACTTTATACTTTCAAAAATATCCTCATTTGACTTGCAGGTCTCTAAAACCTATCTGTACCAATTTTGAACGGTCTAACTATATTTCTATTTTTCTACCACATTGCCCCCCCCTTTCCCGCCCCACCTGGGACGAATTTCTAAAATTAAAGAAATTAGTTTTTATGTATTTATGAGAGCTATATTTTAGAGCAAAAATATCTTACACATATATGTTTTTCTGTTTGCAATATAAAGGATTATTTCAAATCACGTTTTGCCCCCTGTCCTCCCCTCTTAGGGGATGAATTTCGAAAATTCCAGAAATTAGTTTTTAAGTATTTGTATTAGCTATATATTAGAGCAAAAATTTCACATATATCTGTTTTTCTGTTTGAGATATATAGGAGTATATCTCAACTATTATCATTATAGGAGTATATCTCAACTATTATCATTATAGTATATCTCTCTCTATTATCATTATTAGGAGTATGTGAAACCACGTTTTGCGCATGTGAAATCATGTTTTGCCCCTTTTCCCCCCTTGGGGACCGAACTTCTAAAATTCCAGAAATTTGTTTTCAGATAATTAAATTAGCTATATTTTAAAGCAAAAATTTTACGGATATCTGTTTTTTTCGTTGAGATATGAAGGTTTTTGTGAAATCACATTTTGCCCCCTACACCCCCTTGGGGGGCGAATTTCGCAAAATCGCTTCTTAGGGGGTGCTTACACTATATGTTCTGTAATCTGACCCAGTTTCGAGTCAGTGGCTCCAGTAGATTTTGCTATGCGTTGATGAGTCAGTGAGTGAGTGAGTGAGTGGAAGTACTCTTTTATATGTATAGATTCAACTCGCATTTTGTTCAAAGTTGCGAACACTTGAAAGCTTCAAACATACATTTAAATATATATATATATATATATATATTAATATTATTAATATTGATATTATTATTATTATTGTTTAATCTAATATTTAATACGAAAAATATTCTACATAAATAGTTGTATGAATTGTGAACCAAATTCTCATGCCTGTACGTCAAGGTCTCAATTAGGTTTATTATTCGTGATTTTCGTTAACAGAATTCAATTTGTTTATTAACTAGGTCAATGAAACCAAATTTAATTTCACACCGCATGTTAACTTCATAATATAAATCACGATGTGGTAATGCGTCATTATTCGTGGAAAATAATTTGAGTGCGAATATTTTCATGCGCTTGGAGAAAAAGCTGGATAATTATTGAAAAGAAAAATACTAATAATTGCTTTTCTACATTTAATATTTTCAGCTTCATTTGAGAGCCTCGGGTGGTGTTCTTAATAAAGCCATTTATCTTACTTCAAAATAAATCGTGTGTTGCAGACTTTGTGCACTTTTGGATGCAAACTGTTAAAAATCACGATTTGTCATGTCTTCGTGAGACAATTTGGAATGGTCATTCGCGCCTTCTGCAATGTCTGGACCTTCATGAGCAACTTCATCTTTGTTTTAAAAGCAAAATAAAAATAAAGCATACACGAATTTAAGGTTGATATATGCTTCCAAGGTACAAGCACCTGTCATATCCAGTTTCGGATAATTAATATAACATACGAAATAATTTTTTTTTCCCCCTTCTCCTACTTTTTTTTTTTTACTTGCATTGCCAGATAATTAGTGAGCAAAACATATTTCGCCGAGAAATGTTCCCACACCTGGTTTTGAAGACACTTCTTTGCAGACGTTCTATACATCAGCTCTATTTTAGGAAGAAATGCAGTGAAAGCATTTAACCCATTAAAGTGCACCAGATATTTTGTTTTGAAAATCGCTAAACTAATTTTAAAAAAGGTTATTACACTCGAAACTGATCAAAAATATGTAAAAAGAAAAAATTAGAATTTTTAATTTTCGAGAAATTTATGGTTTGAAACATTTATATGACAACTTGATTATATTAAAAATAATAAATAATTTTATCAACAAATAGCTTCGTAAATAAATACTATACATTTAAAAAACTCACACAGTCGTTTCAGGTCAAAATAATAGAACAGTCCTTCATCAGGTAAAAAAAAAAAAAAAAAAAAAAAATAGCCAGGAGTATATCATGAATGCATGTAGCAGCATTCGTGCCTACCAAGAAATTAAATGACTTCTGCATATGGAAAAAAAAGCACCACAGAATTGGCGTTTAAAAGCGGCAAGGCTTTGTTTGCATCGATCATGCTTACTTTGTACGCCTAACGAAGGGGCATGTTTTATTTCGACCGGAAACAATTGTCGTGAGTTCTTGCATTTTATGGTGTTTTGTGGTTATTACTTCTGCATATGGCTTTCTATGCACCATTACTTGTTAAAATTATAGTTCTGCTATCTTAAAAAGAAGGTTGGTTGGTTGGGTTTTGCGTCGCACTAATGCTGCGCAGATCTTAACAAAGAAGGAAAAAAAAGTTTAAGAACAGATTTAAACATTGAAAAATATTGAAAATGTTACACATATATGCATTTTTTTAATCGGTGGCAGTGCGAAAGTAATTAATGTTAAAGAGTTAATGGATATGGTTATTAAAAGAATACTGTTGGTTTACTTTAATATCTTTCAAGATTCTTTGAAAACGAATTCATACTCCATATACTCAACAGGTTTATCAAGTCCACTTTGAAGCAACCGTTGTGGAATTTCGCCATTGTAAAAAACATTCTTCCCACACATTTTTAATTAATTAATGAAGTTTACTGATCTAAATGAAATTTACTAAATTTAAAAACCAATTTTTGTCTTTATTTTCATTTACAGTAGAATCTCGCCTATCCGAGGTAATGTGAACCGAGAGTATCTCAGGTAATCGAAAACTCGGATAACACGGACTCTGTCGTAAATCAGAGGGGAAACATACGGCAAAGTTTAAAATGAATGAAAACATAACATTGAAGTAAAATAATACATATATTAAATAGGTAAATGTAGTCAGATAAAAATACATACATATTCAAATTATAAAATATCGTGATATACGAGGTGTGGCTATTAAATAACAAGACTATTGCTGTAAAACATTTTACTTTAACTTTATACATATTTAGTTATTATCCCCTTCAATATACACCGCTCCTCTATCCCTATAACGTTCCATGCAAATTTTCCATTGTTCGAAACAGTGCTGGAAGTCTTGTTCTGTGAGCTCCTGCATGAGGCGTGCCGCTTTTCCTTTCACAGCTTCAACTGACTCACATATTGTTCCTTTTAATGCAGATTTGACTTTGGGAAACATATAAAAGTCACATGGGGCCAGGTTAGGCGAATAAGGCGGATGGCCTAAAACTGGGATGTTGTACTTGGCTAGAAACGTCTTGACAGACAATGCAGTGTGAGCCAGCGTGTTGTCTTGAGGGAGAACTCATGACTTGCTCTTCCACAATTAGAGTCTTTTTATCCAACTCTTTCACGGAGTTGAGTAAGCACCTCAAGATATCAATGATAATCAGATCGAACCAGATTAGCGATTTTTTCGATATTTTCATCCGTTTTGGACATGGAAGGGCGACCCGGGCGGTCATCATCTCCAACGTCTTCTCGGCCATCTTGGAAACACTTGAACCACACAAAAACTCGCGCATGTGATAAACATTCATCGCCATAAACTTGTTTTAATAAAAGATAAGTTTCACTAGCGGTTTTACCAAGTTTCACGTGAAATTTAATGACAGTCCGTTGTTCTACTTTTAAATGTTTACTACTTTACCACGTTTTTGGCAAAACGAAACAAACACCTCTTACACAAACAAAGGTTATGGCCAGACCGATTTTTCTACAAACACGGGAGACGCTGCAATCGAAAGAGAAGGCTTTACGATGCACAGCTGTCGGTCGTTCGGATTTGGCGCATATGCAGTTCATCTGTCGCAGCAATAGTCTCGTTATTTAATAGCCACACCTCGTATAGTAAAATTTGTCAAAGTTATCTACGCCATATGTCAAAAGCCACGCCTTCTCTGGGGCGTGGCTTTTTTGGAACTTCCTCGGTTAAACCGGAAATCGGTTAATCGGGGCTGGGATAACCGCGGTTCTACTGTATTTTGTGATTAACACGAAATTTAGACGAAATGTTCATCGAATAATTAGTTAATTTTACAGACTATTTTTAATTAACCGTAACTTCCAAATAAATAATAGAATTTTTATGTAAGTCCATGTTTCAACGCGGACAATAACTGAAAATGCTTTATGGAAAATTATATAATAACGATATTTTAGGAAGAAATATATTTACTCTTAGTTGATATATACCATCCGCTTTTTGTTGCGGCAATCAATTGGCTCTGAAAATTGTGAAAGTTATTTAAATGGTTATCATAAAACACTTTAAATAAATATATATATATGTTTTTTAATCTTCTGATATTTGAAACTTTACAATTAAAAAAAAAAAAGTAAACAAAAATAAATAAATAAAATAAATTAAAAATTTTCAGTTAAAGTTTTAAAGTGTACCTACCTGAAATTTTACCATAAAACATAATGTACTACAATACTTATATATTTCTGTGTATACGAACTGTTTGCCAGATTTAAACAAATTTTAAGTAGCATCCCTGTATGATAGAGTTTTAGAAAACCGACTTTGAACTTCCTGCAAAATTTTTCTTGAATTAAACTGATAGCATACAGAGTGAGACAAACCGCTAAAAATTTACTTTTCGGATTCAAAATACTTTAAAAAGTTTAAAAAAAATATATAAATAAATAAATAAATAACCAGAAAAAACTCACTTTGAAAATTAGACCTGAAAACAGTACTTTCTCTATCATACATAAATAACGAAAAGTAAAAAGGAAAGAATTTAAATAAAATTAATTTTAGATCACAGCAATTAAACAGATATTAAGTGTGAAAATAAAAATATCTTTCTTGAAAACCAAATGAAAGATGTTAATAACCATTATCAGAAAAGAATAATATTTTATACAGCGATATACAGAATAAAATAACATCTTTCATTTTTCTCTTTCTTCTATATGTATATATATATATATATAGGGGAGAGTGGGGATGAATGGGACATTTTTCATGTTTTTACAGATAACGTTCACCATATGTTATTCAGAATTTTGTAACATCATTATAATAGAGTACAAATTATCCAGATAAATTTTTGTTTCCGACTGATCGGGAAAACTAAGCATTTTATTCTGTATAACATTAATAATCACCAGGATTTATTTCATTAGCTTGATTGAAATTGTGTTTTTAATCCAATTTTTATTAGTTTATTTATTTGATTTTTTAATTATTAATACTATTGATTTAAGTTGCATTGAATATTCTAACTTATAAATTTTTAATCATAATTATTATAAACAAAAATCAGAACAATTAATTTCAATCTATTTTTCTCTAAATCAATGCTATTTTTATGATTCCATGCTATAACTATTGAGCTACAGGTTATAAAAATATTGAAAAGCTATTTACGATTTGTTTTACTATAATTCTTGTGGAGAATGTCCCATTCATCCCCATTCAAACTGTCCCATTCATCTCCACCACCACATGATCATATAAAACATGAAATAGGCATAAGGAACAATTGTGAATATTCTTCTTGAATATCATAAACACAATAAAAGATTATGCCTTTTCAGCTTATATGAGTTATATTAACTTTAAGCAAATAGTTAATTTTTTACTACTATCTAGTCGAATCAGTAAAAACTTACTCAGGCAGCAGAAAAAGACACTTTAATTTTTTTCTGCCCTGCAATAGTCAGCACAATTCTGAAACTACACTTGATGAATGACCTCAGTATACTGCCATATATCAGAAAAATTGTCAAGTTTCTAGTGCTTGCAAAACATAAAAATTTAGCTATTGTCCCATTCATCCTACGTCCCTTTCATCCCCACTCTCCACTATATATATAGTGGATATATATGTGTGTGTGTGTGTAATTTCTATGTAAATGAATGAAGAATTGGTATATTATTTTGCGATAATTTTAATTATATTATGTCTCATGAATATCATGAATGTATTATTTTGTTACTGATTTAATTTATTAAACACACTATTGATTAAGATAAACATATCTTTATTTACTATTAATTGGACTTTCTCTTTAGTAAATGCTTAATAATACTTAGCACTAGATTAAAAAAAAAAAAAAAATGTTTCTGTAGACATTTTAAGAGCTATTATCTAAAAAAAAAAAAATATATATATTCTAAAGCCATTAAAATAAATCCGACATTAAAAGCTTAACTGACATTATTATTTCACTATAAACTCAAGTTTCTATAGAAATTCCACAATGTAAGCAACGGGAGACATTCATCCCGAAGTTTAGGTTTTTGATTTATGATCTGAACATGAAAAACTGATTGCTATAAAAAGCTGACCTAAACATCGATAATAAAAGCACTTCTTTTTGTAAGTCGTTTGGGTCTTTTCTCAATGAATTTCGTTTATTGGGCCAGATCTATAAATACCATATTGCAAACGCATAGACATAGAGTATTAAGAAACGCTTAACTAATCTAATGAAGGGTTCTTTTGTGATAAGGTTTACATAACCAAAAGGTCACAGGCATTGTTTTGGTAGATTTATACTCAAAACTTACTTCTTTTATGACTTGTAAGTTAACACAGCAGTAAATTGTTAAATGGCACAGAATAATGTAAAAAAAAAAAAAAAAAAAAACATGGTATTCTTTGCGCAACGTTTCTAAGTCTCATCAGTACAGCTAAGAGATTTCAGTAATATGGTCACGATCTTCAAATAGTATGATTAACAAGACTATAGCAATTCCATCTTAGTCAGTCTTTCATATAGTGAGAAAATCAGTTTTGGGTACATTATATATACTTTTTTACTGATAAAGCTATAGATTTTTATTTTAAAGAATAAAAAAATAAACTACTATCTAACCATGGATAAAGTGGAATTTTGGCTGATGGACAATAATGGTTAGTCCATAAAAAACGATTTATTAGGGTTGAAAAGTAAAGCAGAGGAGTGAGGATTATTTATTTGTTCATTTTGCGCATATATATATATATATATTTATTTATTTATGTATTTTCTTATTAACATTACTTCTTTTCGCATGGTAATATTTTCATATATATATCTTCATCTTTAATATTTTATTTTTATTTATTATTTTCCGTATGAATTGCCTTTAATCAAATATCTTAATATATTTTTATTGTGTTTTTATCATCTAGAAACTAAAGTAAATGTAATTTTTTTTCGTCTGCGAACTAATGTCATGTGTATATATTATGAAAGTGAATTTTTATTGTTTTAATTATTATTTCCATTGCGAATTTCTCAAAGAAATAAGATTTTTTATTCATTTATTTTATTTAATAAGTATTAAGGAATCAGATTTAATCAGATTTTATCATCAGTTTTAATCACATTTGTAAATGTCTATCCGAAATTAGTCAGTTATTGTTTAAAATGTACAGTGTAACATGTAACACTGAGCTTGGTATGTTCAAGCTTTTCAAAAATCTGCCCAGAGCCTCATCGCGTAATGGACTTACTCTTTTCCGCCACTAAATCTGATGTTTACCTCTGTAAACAATTCGTGGTCAAATTACATTGAATATTTTATTTATTTATTTATTCATTCATTATTTTTACATGTCGCATTCCGTGTTGCCAAATTCCAATTTACTTAAGTATTGTGCACAGAATGCCTGATAAATTTAATCTGGCATACAAGTAAAGCAATATACTTTCTTAAAAATCTATATGCATTAAGGCAACTTCAGAGTAGCCAAGTTCCTTAAATTATTCTGGCGCACTTTTAGCCCCACATTTATTTCACACCACGTAATTCACTTAAAAAAAAATGTCTTTGACAGAATTTAATTTAGCACGACAGGGCTAATTTATATATTGCTATCATTTCTCACATAATAGCCGTTGGTTAGGTCGCCGTATCTGCAAACGCAGATTTAACGGTTATTATGTGAGAAATGTCGAACTGGATATCAGCCACGGTGGCTCAGTGGAAGAGAATCCGCAAGTCAAGTGAAGGGCCTGGGTTCAGTTCCCGGATCCGGTGTTTATCACATAGTTGATATAAAAAAAAGTCAATCTTATACTCCAAACAATGTAAAATAAATTTTCACGGTTGATGAGTTTATCGATAAAATTTCTAAGTATTTTAAGATAGTTTAAGCAGATAAATCATAAAATTGTATATTGGCAGGCATCCTGGCATATTGGAAGTGTGACAACGCAAAATCGCTGTCTGAAAGAAGTAGTCCTGTCGTACTAATATTTATTTTTTTATACTATACAACTATGGTAAAATAAGAAAAAAAAATATTTCTTATAAAAAAAAAAAAAAAAAAGTGGTATGAAAGAGGTGGGGCTAGAAATGCTCTGGAACAAATTAAGGAATTTAGCAACATTATAGTTTTTCTTTGAAAAAAATGTAACTTTCTAAAGAACAAGGTTAAACGTTTAAGAACATAAATTAACATTTCATATTTAAAAAAAAAAAAAAAAAAAGTTTTTTCACTATTAAAATATACATTATTTTACTAATATGTTAATAGTATTCATAATTAGCAAAATGTATCAAAAACTTATGAATATTTTAAAGATTTTTATTACTAACCCTTTCGCGACGGGAGATGCAAACGCACGTTTAAAACACTAGCACAAATGTGTGACGGCCGAAACCGTTTTGACACGTCGACGTGGGTTTCTTGTACATGAGTGTGTTTGTTGCTGTCACGAGTGTGTCTTTTGCAATGAGTGCGTATCTTGCTGGCACGTATACGTGACAGTTGGCGCAAAAGGCTTAAATTAGTTTAGTTAGTTAGCTACAGAAATTTACTTATCCTGAATCGAAATATATAAATTATAAATTCCTTTACAAAACATTTAAACTAGCCTAAAAGGAATTAGTATGAGGTACATTTTGATAAATTATGTCAACGTTAATTTTTTTTTTTTTTTTTTTTTTTTTTTTTTTATACTTATATACAGGGGTTCTAGTTTCCGCCTTTTTTTTCAGGAAATTTTTAGGTTTGAGAAATTTACATCTGTTTTAACACCATTTTTTTTCTTAGAGAAAACTTTATTGTAGTTTTAAAGTAATATCTCGTGATTAAACAGGATAGAAATTACTGTATAAAAAAAGTGGTAGGAAAAAGGGCATAAATTTCTCATTGCTGAACGTGTCCTGAAAAAAAGGCGAAGACTACGACTTTTTGAAAAGTTAATTTTAATATTTATACATTCTACAGAATCTCTGGGTGTTAATTCAGTAATGTTGATATGATTATTTTACATTCATTGGTAAAATATAGGCAAATATTTTTTTTTTCAAAAATGGCAACAGTGAACTTTATTTATGTTAAATTAAGGTTAAATTAGTTGGCTAAGAACATTTCGTAGGGGAAGCATATAGAGCATTTCCTCGTGACGTCTGGTGGTTGGCAAAAAAGCGCGCTCGACTTTCCCGCGCCCCGCCCACCATTGATTTTCCGTTGGTAGTAATCAAGTAATCAAGAGATCCCAAGCCTTTTTGCCAACCACTCATAAAAATTGAGATGTTTGTTTACAAACAAGGAACTGCCCTATAGGTTGGTTACATCACACGTTTCAATTCGAATATGTAATCGTAAGGAATCGGATTCAGGCAGAAATTTAGCGAGTAAATATTATAAAATGCACATTTATGAGCTTTTGCAATTTCAAGTATTGGATTATAAGTTTTTATACTTCATCAGTCAACACCATTTATTGTAGCATTTAATATATACGATTTATATTTTCTATGTACCTAACAAAAACTCATTTAAGCTAAAAATGCTCATTCATTTATTTATTTTCATTTTAATCATTGTGGTTTTATTGTAAATGGGAATGAAATTTACATACGGCGCTTAAATACAATCAATGGGAGTTTTTCAGCGTTGTAAGCTTAAAAAATTAAATAAATAAACTAATCAGACCTATAAACATAAAAAAAAATAAATTTTTTTTTAGCTCATTTTTCTAAATTTTTCTGTTTTGTTTACTGCGTGAAAAGCAAAAGTCTTCCTTAAAATGTTCCATTTCTTATCGAATCTCAATCGGTTTATACTTTGTGTTGACGCTTTTTTCGTCAATTTGGTGTCCAAATTTTATTTTAAAAAGAAATCGATTCCTAGACTGAAATATAAAAGTGAAACGTTACAATTATAATATGAAGTTCTACATCTCTGTTTAAAGGTTCTTTCCCAGAGCATTTAAACAGAAAGAAAGAATTTCGAATTTTATGGCTTGTAAAATAAATGGAACAATATATTTTCTGTTGACAGTCCGAAAAAAAGTTCACAAAGCATCTAAAACCAAGGATATTTTGTGCTTCTTTCTAGAATAACTGCAAAGAGCTGTAAGCTAGTTTGTTTTTCTTTGCTTCATCTAATGGCGGACTAGGGTGAGACCTCTATAAAGACGATTAGCAACAATAATCGAAGTTATTTCATTTTTTCTTGGGAATATAGTTGCTTCTTCTTTACTCTGCATGTTTTTAGAAGAAAACAAATATGTTAGACTCTGTAGGAAGTCCCTTTTAGTTCAGTTTTAGTCTTTTCTTTTCTTTTCTTTTTTTCTTTTCTACAACAGTAACATATTCTGAAAAATAAATATATTTTTAAAAACTTTTTTTTTTTCTTTCTTTCGCAGCTACAAAATATTTATTAATCTAAATGTTTTGAATGGTAACTTTTTTCTTTATAAATTCAAACCTTATCATCACATAAAAAATAGAAAATAGGAATAACATCATCAAAAGGCTGTAGCTTGTTCTTTTTTTATTCAAGTTTTCAATCTGGAGTTAAGACTTGCGTTAGAATTTTTTTTTTTTTTTTAATCCTATATGTAAGGAAATTGTATTTATTTGTAGCACAGAATTTGGTAATGTCTGATTTAATATCTGTATGCATATTTTGATTTTTAACGTAAAAATATGATGGGTTACATTACATTGAAAGTGAAATACATGTACCAAAGAAACTTTCACAAATAATAGTGTCAGCAATTAATATTGATAACAGAACTGAAAACAGAAATTATTTAAATGCGTCTATTTTACTTTTAAAATAAAATAAAAATTTCAAAGAAATGTGATCTAATGACATATTTTTTGTGTTGTAGAAGCCGGCAGTATTTTTCTGTCACTCTTTCATTATCTTTATACAACTGACGCTAGATACAATAGCAAATTTAATATCTCTAATCATAAAGAAAATAACATCAAGAAGAAAAATATGCTGATGCGTATAAGTTATTGCCTATATTGAAAATAGTCCTTGGGGGGGGGGGGGGGGAGTCATTATTAAATAGAATCTAAAAAATTATTTCCAATGAACGAAATGCAATGAAATTTCAATCTATATCTCAAAATATTACGTCTTCTTAATTTTTTTAATGTATGAAAACATTGTTCAGAATTCCACAGTTATGATACTAACGACCATACCAGTCGTTACGTATTGATATTATAGACCTTCTAATATTTAAACGACTAAAAGCTGTGTTCAAAATTTCCCAATTTCGATACTATCGACCGTACTAGTTGTCATTTATTGATACTATAGGCTTTTCAAAACATTAAAATATAAGGGCGGTGTTTATTATTATTATTATTATTAACAGATTCGACGTGTTGCATTCCATGAATGACGGTATACCGTCGGTAACAAAAGTATCCGAACACTAGCAAAAATTCCTATGCAAAAAAAGTAGAGTTAGTACTGTTTTGCTAAATAAATCGCTGTCGAATTATGATCTTAGTCAGTTTAAGAACATGATTCGACCAGGATTTATTTAACAAAACAGTATTAACTCTTCTTTTTTTATATAGGAATTTTTGCTAGTGTTCGGATACTTTTGTTACCGACTGTACTCTAGTGGTGATGAATCAAAACCCAAGAGAAAAACAAATTTTTCCTGAAATTCTTTTATGTGCGTTGTAATTCTCAAACAAAATAGTCCAAAAATCGTAGAATTTCCACGTTTAACAGTCTAGAAATCAATTAAACATAAGTGTGACTTTCTTGTTAACTCGTGCTGCGATATTTATTCACCTGTGATTGAAAACATAACGGAAACCATGCTTAAAGCAACAAAGATTTTGCTCAAAATGCTCACATTTTTTCTTTCATGGTAAAAAATTATTTTTTTTAGACAGAACAATAAAAACATTCAAGGCCCAGCCCTTGCCATTCGTCAGCCCTTATGTCAGATTTTTGCCATTGCGACTTAATGCATTCATAATTTTAACTAGCAGCTGTTTGATGGATGTGCACCAGATCCATCTTGCTTCTGACAAACCTGTGACCCTGACAACTTAGTTAAACCATAAGCAGATGAACGAAAAAAATGTCAGTAAACGCCCTTTTTTTAGACATTAATTTCTAACACAATGGGTGAGGCGCAAGGTACACTATGGTAGTGGCGAAATAGTAATAACAGGCTTATGAAAATAGAAGAAAAAAGAAATCAATATTGACAAGATTAATCTTGATTTCTTATGGTGAAATGTGTTGATTTTAACTCCTTTTTCTATGGAATTGTAAAAATAATTTATTTGGAGGATAATTTATAAATTTATCCAGACATAGTTTTAAGACGCTATATTTGAATGAGACAAAAACGATATAGATATTTTTAGTATTTTGGAGGGGTTTTTTTTTTTTTTTTTTCATTCTAATTGGAATAAGGAAATGGCACGTGACGTGGCTCGCAGTCAAGTTATGGGTATAATGGCAAAACATTGGTATTTCCACCAATACAGGTTGATCTTTTGCCACTCTCGAGTGGCAAAGATTGATTGACGGAGTGTTTGCTTGTAACATGCCCTTTTAATAAGAGAGAATACATTTCCTCCGACTTAAAGTGCAAAACTTTGATGGAATTACCGAGCAGTTTTAAGAGAGAAATCTACATATTTGCAGGTATGAATGACATGACTAAAAGTCGAATAAAACACATTTTGAATTTGAATCAGTTGTCTCCTTCTGACGACCTGTTCAAGCTAGGACCTCTTAAATAGACCCTCGCACAGGAAATTTCACCAAAGCCTAGGACGCAGTCAATCGGCCTTAAACCCTAAACAGCCTAATGATGTGATCGTGAAACACAATATTCCCATTCTGACACAAATGTAAGGAAATATAATAATCTTTAAGGTATAACGAAAAATATTATTTCATTTTAAGGTATCTGAATCGTACATCCTGCTAATTTGATGTGTGACACATAAAAAAAAGAGGGGGTATATACTTGGTACCACTTTTATACCACTATATTTCTACTTTATACCACTATACTTGATAAATCACCTATGTGTCCCAATGAAATTGACTGCATCCTAGTGACTTCGTTCAGGTTCCTTAGGAAATAATTTGTTGAGAAATTGGAGTTTCTTTGTTCTTCTTGGACACATATGATCCACCTCAGTACACCCGAACCTCGAAGATATCAAAGGAACTGCAGAACACAGAGCACGCACACCAGAAGGAAGTTTGAAAAATGTAAAGTTTAGTGGGAGACTGAGAATGGCATGATAGGAGGTAATTTATTTTTTCACTCAATTCTGAACTTCACTCAAAGATTGGAAATGAGATTTATTTATTTTTCATATAGTAGTTTAAATTTTGAGTATCCGGTCTACATTTTAATTAAATTCAAACGATGACCAGATATTTAAAGTTTAAACTACTATATGAAAAATAAATTATATCATAAAGGGAAGAAAAACTTAGACTTCTGATAATATCAAAACAACTATTAGTTTGAATAATTTCCTAGAAGAAAGTATGTTTATAAAAGCTTCGCGTATTTGTCAACATAAGTAGAAGGAATTTTGAAAATCACATATGAGTTTTATGAGTAGATTCCTCGCAAAATAAAGAAAACTGTTTTCCAGTTTTAGGGTAAAATGTGAAATGTGCGTATGGTTCATTTGGTGTTTGACTGTTCACTTTCTCGCAGAATACAACAAATACGTATTTCCAGTTGAATACAAAATATGAGCAACTATAATAACATAGGCAAAGGAATTAAATTTCCTGTCATTACGATGGATTTTTCTTTTTTTTTTGTAAATGTGATATTATCGAAGGAATAAAATATGACGAAATTAAATTTTGAAACCATCATTTAATTGAAGGTTTTGCAAATACAAAATTTCTAATTGAATGAATCTTAAAATATAACAACAAGAGAGGAACACACTTTTGAAGATGTTTTACAGCACAGTTCATCTGCGTTTGATTATATCTTGAATTAATGTAACATTTAGACATAAAGTAAAGTTCTCAGTAGTGTTGCCAGATTTTGCGACTTTTCTATTCAAAATCCACCATTTTAAATGCAACGATTGCCTAATCACTTCAAAGATCAATCGTTTATTATCTATATCAAATAACTCTTCTAAAACTTATTGGTGACTATTGAATAAAAAAAAAGTCGCAAAATCTGGCAAAACAGGTTCTCAGTACAGTGAATTGATTTTTTGTGTCAAAATTAAATCAGATTTAAATTAAAAGAGTAATTAATTATAGGCTAATTTTTTGAAACTTTTCTTAGGTTTTGACGCATAAAAATGAAATTACAAATTACCTACCACTTTACAATTGAATGAATCTTAAAATATAACAACAAGAGAGAAACACACTTTTGAAGACGTTTCACAGCACAGTTCATCTGCGTTTGATTATATCTTCATTAGTGTAACATTTAGACATGAAGTTAAGTTCTCAGCAGTGTTGCTAGATTTTGCGACTTTTTTATTCAAAATCCACCATTTTAAATGCAACGATTGCCTAATAACTTCGAAGATTAATCGTTTATTATGTATACCAAATAACTCTTCTCAAAATTATTGATGACTATTGAATAAAAATTCGCAAAATCTGGCATAACAGGTTCTCAGTACAGTGAATTGATTTTTTGCGTCGAAAATTAAATCATATTTAAATTAAAAGGGTAATTAATTATAGGCTAATTTTTTGAAACTTTTCTTAGGTTTTGACGCATAAAAATGAAATTACAAATTACCTACCATTTTACGTTTTGACTTATTTATTTATTTATTTTACGTAAATAAACGGTCTTGGAAAATTTGATTTTGTTTTTCATTTCTGTGGTTTATTTATTTATTTATTAAAGCTATTCTTTGTGTATGCTTTGATAAAAGTATTTTTAGTTATTTCTGGATTTCAATATTTGGATTTATAGAAGATAGCACTGAATATTTGATTTCAATAAAATTAAATATGACTGTCCGTATTTAAGCCAATAGTATATATAAGCTAAATAAATAAATATATAAAAACATTCAAGTAAATTCATAGCTTTTAATAAAATCTGTTTGAGGAAATAATAAAAGAATTATTTAGTAAGGTGTGCGCATACAGACAAAAACCGAATGAAAAGCAACGGGAAATTTTACCAAAACAAACGCAAAAATACATTCTTACATACATTTTATTACTTTGGGTGGCTAAATTTTAAGCAGAAATATAATTAATTAATCTTTCTTTTCTTGTTTGTAGAGGAAATGTGTATTAACAAGATAAATGGGACGTGATAAATGTGTTCGTTATATTTTGATAAACACGTAGGAAATGAGACATGTAGAAATTAAATGATTAAAAATATGCAGCTGAAGTTTTTAATTGATTTTTATTCATTTAGAATATCATCATCATTATTATTATTATTATTATTATTATTTAACACATAATCTTAATTATGATTTAAATTTTTTTTCATTTCAGGTTTAGAGTGAAGTTAAAATTTAATCTTTTCTTATAGAAGGCTTCAGACTTTGACTGGATCTAACACAACCCACATAAAACATATTAACTAAAAAGAGAGAGAGAAAGAAAGAAAAAGCTCCTTCTTGCATACAAATAGGCTTTTGTCATAAATCATGTAACTCATTTTTAAATTTAAATAGACACCGTGCCATCGGAAATATGCCTAATTCAGAAAACTTATTCGTCGCGGCGGCACAGCTGTTAACTGTCATTTAAAAAAGCAATCGATATAAAATATAACTTTGTATGATTTTGCTGTTCTGGGTAGCTGAAGTTCAATCAATAAAATAGTGAATTAATCTTATTCTTTAATGGTTAATAGATGTGTAAATTAATAACTAATTAAAAAACTGCAGTTGAAATATTTGATTAATTGTAATTCAGGTGGAATATTATTATTATTATTATAAGAATATGTAATATTTATTATGATTTAAGCTTTAATTAACTTCATGGTGCCAGTGAGGTTCGAACTTAAGCTGTTTATGTAAAGAGTTTTGGGCGTCGGTCGAATGTAACAAAACCCACACAAAACCAAAAAGAATTATCAGCTGAAAAAAAATGAAGAAAGTGCGAGAAAGAGAAAGCTTCTTGCATATGAAAAGCCTGTCTCTTACTACAAAACACATAACTCATTTTTTTTTTTTTTTTTTAAATTAAGTAGACATCGTGCTACTGAAAATAATGGTTTAATTGGAAAGCTTGCTTGGTCGGCATAATTGTTAACTGTCGTTTTGAGAAAGCGACAGTTAAAAATTATGCCGAGTTAACTAGAGTTGAAAAATTTGACTCGTTGTAATTCAGTGAGATTATTTTTGCAATTTATAAATATAAAATCTTAAATATAACCTAGAAAATTTAGTTCATTTGACGACTTTTGGTAAGTTTCTAATTTAAATTTTTCTGATACAGATCAGATTTAGATAAACGGTTAGAGATATTGATTGGATACAGCATAACCCACACAAAGATACTTAAAATTATCAACTTAAAAAAAGAAAAAAAAAAAAAGGAGAGAAAAGGAATCAGACCATTATATATGGAAAGACTGTCTCTTACCATACAACATGTAATTCTTTTTTTTTTTTTCTTATTAAGTAGACATCGTGCTACCAAAAACTATTGGATAATTAAAAAAAAAAATCTTGTCGGCATAATTGTAAACTGTTGTTTAGAAAAGCAACAGGCATAAAATGTAATTGCATGAATAATAATCAGAAAAAAAAAAAAAAAAAAAAAAGTTGAATATCAAAAAGCATTGCGCTTGAACTTTCTATCTATCATCGAAAGTCATTTGAAATGAAAGCCGGTGTCTCAGAAAACATACTAATTAGCATATTTAAACTGACAAGCCATTCAGATACAAAGCTGGGATGAAAGTATAACTCATTTTGGTTAAAGAAAATTTTATTTCAACAACAAACCTGAAGATGTTAGTTGTTATCTAGGTAATCAGTTTTAAATGCGCAATGTATGAAAATGTGAAAATGCACTCAAGTTGCATTGAGGGTTGAAATAAATTTCAGAGGTTGACAAATCTGTCAGACACCTGACAAAAGCAGGTTTACGCTTCATTTCGAGTGATGCATGCGGGGGAAAAAGGTTAACTTTCAGTGGTTAGTGAAGAAAAGTAAGATCTTTCAGATAGATTATGCATAAATTATCCATGGAAAGAATTAATTAAGCGTAAGATCGCATTTTGTAAAAATATATGTCGGTATCCAATCTGATAATCTTTTCAAAATTTAGCGCCAGCTGTAGATTTTTTTTTTTTTTTTTTTTTTTTTTTTTTGGGGGGGGGGGGGGGAGGGGGGATAAAAATGTGTAGATTTGGTTTCAATAAAGTAGCTGATAGAAAAAAATAATTTCTTAAAGAGTTATGTGTAATTTCATAGTACAATCTTTGGAAAAATCTTAAGGAGTATGTCATGCTATCAACTAGTAGAGGTTTATTTTGGGAATTAAGAATCCATTTTAACTATAGCACAAACTGTCAATTAATCCTTTTATTGATAGAATTTCAGAAAATGAGAGAGGTTCATAGAGTTTAAAGATCTCATTTATCTTACATATCCCTTTTTTGGTATTTAATAAATTTATATTTAATATTATGCTTTAGATTAATTGTTGCACACAATTTTACATTGATTATCATAAGCAAAATAATTCAAAATCTAAAAAAAGTCAAATATTTTATCTTACGGTCGGAAAATTAACGAAATACCTGAAATTCATAGTAAAATGCTGCATTTCAAGGTTTCTCAAGTTTTTATTTTAGTAAGAAGGTTAGTGGTTTGTTTAGCAAATCAATCAGCTCTCTCATTTTCATAAATCCTAGTATGACCTCGTACATGTGTAAAGGCAACATTTACCCCTTTGTGTTCAATATCAAAAAAGAGTGATTGGGAAAGAACAATCAGCACTTATCGTCCCTAGAAGTCCGGGCCAATGCTATTCTATGGAGTATTTCGCCCCATTATAATTCATCAACTAATATATATTTTTAAATTCCGTTTTCACATTCCGAAACTTCACAGCCATTAAACAATTTATCGCTTTGTAAAAATTGTTTTTTAAAATTTTTAATATTTTATTTTGAGGTTGTAAAATGCGAATTTTCACAATGTGAAATTTTTCATTTTTGAGCTTGAAAATGAAAGCTAAAAAAAAAAAAAAAAAAAAAAAAAAAATCAATTTTTAAAAAGCGATAAATTGTTTAATAGTTGTGAATTTTCGGAAAGTGAAAACGGAATCTAAAAATATGTATTAGTTGATGAATTATAATGGGGCAAACTTTCCCATAGAATATCATTGGCTTCGGCTTTTGGAGACGATAAGTAGAGAGTCCCCTTAAGTTCTAAAAGTAAGGAAAGCGAGTCGGAGCACATTAAGAATTTTGAGGAGAGCTCATGATGATTGTAAATCCAGATGATTAATTCATAGAGACAAACACGTTCTGCCTAGAAAACACTCAATTCATCAGGAATTCTAAATGATTTATGCTCTAGTTCATAATTCTTATTAAAGATAACATACGCTAAACAGACTCGATTAAGAATTTTGCTGTCGTCAGTGTAACATACGAATTTAAAATCCTTTTCGATATCAGAGTCATAGGGCATTAATTTAACCGGAGAGCGATAGGCAAGATGAGGAAGATCAGCGATCGGTACATAGTTATCAGACATCATATTATTGATGGAATTTTTAGAGTCTTTATCATTTAAAATGTGAATACCAATCGGTGGAAATCCCGCAATTGTAAAACAAGCTTCATAGCTAATTGTTCTATAACCTCGTACAATCCTAAGCATAATCCTTTTTTGAACTCTGCGAAGAATGCGCACATTAATCTTTTTTCCCAAAGCGGTGCCCCAGACTCTAAAAGCATAACAAAGAAAGGGGACAATACAAGGGTTGCCTTTTAAGTTTCTACAAAAAGTAGGAAAAAAAAGAATATTTTGGAAACAAACTGTTTTATTTCTCTTTAAAATATTCGCCTTTAGGACTTATACACTCTTCCATCCGTTCAAACAATTCTTGAAACAGTTTTTCCACTCTGAAGTTCATATCTCAGAAACATGGTTTTGAAAGTCATGAACAGCTTCTTGAGGTGATGAAAATCGCTGCCCACGCATTTTTTGTTTGACCTAAGGGAACAAGAAAAAGTCGTTGGGCGACAAATCAGGAGAATATGGGCAATAAGACATTATTTCGATATTTTTATCCTTCAAATAATCAATTGTTTCACCTGCTGTGTAGGAGCTGGCGTTGTTGTGTTGAAGAATTATGTGGCGATTTTTGTTGTTTTTCCTGAATTCGTTGATGACTTTTGGCAAATAAATTTCTGTATACCATTTAGCGTTAACATTTTTTCGATCCTCTAAAGGAATGGTTGCGATATGTCCTGTAAGGCCGAGGAAACAAGCAATCATTTTCTTGAAAGTGCTTCGTGAACGAACAACTTTCGTAGGATTCGGTTCTTCCGGAAACACCCAAACAGTGGATTGTTATTTAGTTTCCAGCTCATACGAATATATCCAAGTTTCGTCTCCTGTAACAATGTTGTATACGTATTTTGATGTTCCGAATATGATTTGTTTTAGCATTTCCTTACACCAATTTACATGAGTCTCTTTTTGAGCTTTTGTCAAATTGTGCGGAATCCATCTGGAACGAACTTTTTTAACTGCTAAATATTCGCGCAAAATCGAATGTATTGCAGTCTGTGATATGCTAAGGGATGCTTTTATCTCACGATACGTGACATGCCGATCTTCTCCAATCATCTTACGCACAGTATCGATGTTGTTTGAAATCTCTACCGATTTTGGTCTTCCTTCACGATATTCATCATTGACGGACGCACGACCACGATGAAATTCTGCAAACCAATTGTAAACAGTCTTTTCTGGCGGTGCTTCATTACCAAAAGTTTCACGAAGCGATACTATGCATTCTTGTCGAGTGAGGCCTTTCGTAAAATCATAAAAAATCATCCAACAGAAACTTTCACGAGTTACTTCCATTTTTTTCACTCACTTGCTTCTTTTAAACACTCACTATAAACAAAATACGTAGACGATTTCTAAGATGCCACTGATTCAAAAAAAAAAAAAAAAAAATGTGAATTTTACAAATACCCTGATGACAAATTTCAGTAGTGTCTTCTCTTGGTCGTTTGTAAAAACATAAAAGGCAACCCTTGTACCTTGTTTGCATATCATGCCAATTGCATTTCATTTCAGCCCGAAGGTGTTACATGGACACGGTTAAGGCCACGAAGGATATTTTCACACTTTTTTGAAAGATATGCAATATGTTGCTTCCATCTGAATTTGGTATCGATGATGATTCCTAGATATTTAATTTCACTGACAATTTCAATCTGTGTCTTGTACATGTATAAACGACAATTAGTATGATTCATGTTCTTTTTCTGAAGAATCATCGGCCTCTTGGCTAAGATCAAAGTGGTGTTTCAAGTTAAATTATTTATTTGTGAGAAACAGATATTAAAAAAAAAAAAAAAAAAAAAAAAAATGCAATTCGTAATTTAGTAGGATATCAGTACCAAATTTTATTTACCAAGAGTACATAAATAATTCAACATCAAAATTTTCAAAATTCTTAAAAAGAAATTTCCCAATTTTATATTTATTTTCGAAAATGATAATTACTAACATGAGAATTATTTTGTGTAAAATATAAAACTAAATCAATTCGATTATAATGTAGATGAAAATGTGCGGATTGTTTTATTATTGTTTTAAAAATTTGGAATTGACGATAATGGAATTTCTAAATATTATGTTAACAAATGCTCGAGAATGTGTTACAGAAATTTCAAAATGCACTGTAACTCAGCTTGCAAGAATAATGATTTTTTTTTTTTTTTTCAGTAAATAATGTTGACGCGAAACATTCTTTTAAGCGATTCTTTTTTATTGAATATCATTAGTGGAAACGCTTTACTATAAAATTTTACCATGTCCAGGAAAACTGCTCAGGCATTGAAATTAATCCCTCATGCCCCATAGATAAATAAAGTATTTTTTAAGCTAAATATTCCTCCTTTTTTTTTTTTTTTTTTTTGTAAATTTACATGATTTGAGGTTTTATGAATACAAAAGTCAAGTTTTTACGTTTGATTGTTGTCTCTGTCTCGTATAAACGAGTAACTTAAAACAAATAATTTCAAACAATTCAGCTATAGTATTTTGAAGTTAATATTTAGTTTGTTGCTTGAAAAGTTTGATAAGTTTCAAGGAATTGTGCATGTGAAAGTTATCTAAATAATTTTAGATGAAATTTTAAATTTAATAACAGGTTTTAATTATATGTAAATGTAAGTACAATAATAAAACGGGGGTTGAGGGGGCGGTAGACCTCCGTCACGCAGAATTAGTTGTCGAATAAGTCGCAGAATTAGTTGTCGGTTTCGGTTGTTCCGAAACCTCATTTGAAATGTTTTTTACGTAGATTTATATAACAGTAGTCGTTATCGTACCCCTTGATCTCCAATCTGTATTTATACTATTAAATTTCAGGGTAAAAGAAAGTCGTGTGGATGCGACATCAGATTATTTTTGCAAGCTTTTAATGCAGTATTTACCTTTTTAAATACTATAGTGGTTTTTCCGTACGTTGTCTAGGTATTGCTGTCATCTTTTTTTTTTTTTTTTTTTTTGTCATGTCGCTCATTTACACACAAGAACACACACACACACACACACACATAGTGCGACCACGTTTCCTACGGCTAGCAGTGAGGCCGAGTCCAAAAGTTTGGAGGGATGCAAAATTGGCCGAAAGATAGTTATTTGGCAAACATCCAGTTATTCGGTGTTCCCTTATCGCTTGTTTTTCTCTCAGTCACCCCTATTTTAACACTGGACTCGCTCCATCCGCACTTGCGCAGAGGCTTCCGTGGTCGCAAGAAATGTGGTTAAAGAATACATATGTATATAATAATTCATCATTGCAATGATTAGACACGAGAAGAAGGTAGATGGGAATTAATGAAGAAGCAACTTATAAAAAGGAAGTCTTATACAAGGCTAAAGATATTTAAAAAGTTAATATTGTTTTAGAATTATTTATGAAATACTGGTGGATGAAATCATATGTAGCGAATTTGATCAGAAAAGTTAATAGAAAAATTAATAGTAATAACTGGAAGAGAAGAAAGAAGAGACGTCTCCATGGCTTAAGAAGGCTGAAGCGGGTTAAAATAGTTTTCCGCTCGCCGTATATTACAAATATTTTTCTCACATGGTGGATTTATGAAGCTCTTTTGAAACGTCTTCTAATAAAAAAATTAATAATTTTAATAATATTTCGCTTATTTATTACTCATTTACAGTTTTGAATACTGGCAATCCTAAATCATTATTTATCATAAAACACTATTCTCATGAAAATTTGTATTTAAGACACGGTACTTCATTTATATATCTCAATGGTAAAAAATTAAAATATTAAAGTAAGCTTAAAATTCATGAATAATTCAAATCTGTTATTTAATTTGAATATTTATTTCATTAATTAAGCAAAATGCTCATGTTTTACAGCTCTAAAATTCTTACTATATTCAGAGTTAATTCTCATACATATATTGTCACAAATGTTTAGTAAGTAGTAGACGTTTCTGCACCTTGACTAATCAAAACGATTATTCGACACAAAGAATGATCGAAAATAAAAGAGGACACCAGGTTTATCAAATAAATAAGAAAAAAAGCTTGATTTTAATATTTTAGCATGATTTAATTTAAACGTTAATATTGAAACCATTATAAAAATAATCACTTAAGACCGAGATATTTTCAACCGTTTCGTCATTAATGACATATTTTGAAATGACTTTTGACAAAGATGTATTGCTCCGTTTTGGCAAGAAGGACACTACTGAGATAAAACGATTTTGAAACGACATCCTAATGTGAAAGTTATCATAACAATTCTTTATTCTATTAAAATTAGATTATCTAATGTCATTTTTGTCAGTAATAACATCAAATTTGAATTGATGAGACAACAATTAATCTGAGATAAACGGACAGCAGAGATTGCATTGCAATTAGGTTAGGAAATAATTTTAAATAATTAAAATAATTGAGTTATTTGTCAAGTATATGTCATGATAATGTTCATTATTCAGTTAAATAATCGATTTGTTTAGTTTAATTCAGTTAATTTCTTTAAACAATAGGTACAGTTTATTTCAGTTTACAGCTAATGGAGAATAAAAAATGTTAAAAATTATAATTAACCGTGACATAAACTTTTTTTTTTTTTTTTTTTTTTTTTTTTTGAGGACTGAGGACTATTAGTCTCAATCTGGGATTTTTGCGGTGTCATTTTTTTTTATAATTAGACATTTTCTGAAATCTAAAATTTATCGAAAATATAATTGAATAATTTGAAAGCGATGTTATAATTTGAAAAAAAAAAAAACTAATAGTCCTCCGTCCTAAACTAAATTCTGCTTTTGCCAGAACTTCATCTTTTTTTTTTTTTTTTTTTTTTTTTTTTGGAAAGAAAAAGAAAAGAAAATTAATAATAATCAGTATCGGAACAAACACTAATCGAAAAAGTTTCTTTTTAATAATTATAAAATAGGAAATAAAAGGTGCGCGTGCAAAATGAAATAAAAATAAGTAAAAAAATGAATTTAATTATTTAATTTTTATATAAAACATGATCGCGTGCTATCTTAAGAAGTAGATGTAAAATTTAAAGTTTATGTGGTGCGTGTGGCAACTATAAAAATTGTTTTTTATTTATTTATTTTAATTTTACCAAAACAATTTTATCGTTTCCGAACGCAACTAGAATCATCCACAGTTTATTTCTTTATATGTGACAATTTTCATTGTTGGTGCGCTATCTGATTACACTTTCATTTGGCGGGGGTGTTAAGAATTACGATTATAAAAGGTAAAAAAGAAAAAAAAAAAAAAAAAAAACATACATGAAAATTATTTTCGGATTGAAACAAGGTAAGCGTCACGAATAATATTTATATTTTTGCATGCACAGTCGGTAACAAAAGTGAACGTACACTAGCAAAAATTCCTACGTAAAAGAGGTACACTTCATACGGCTTTGTTAAATAAATCCTTATTGAAGCATGTTCTTACACTGACTAAGAACAGGATTTGACAAGGATTTATTTAACAAAACCGTATGAAATACGCTTTTTTTACATAGGAATTTTTGCTAGTGTGCGGACGCTTTTGTTACCGACTGTACTGATAAATTTATACAAGAAAAATGTAAGTATTATTATTATTATTAGTGTTGTTGTTATGCGGGAATACATCAGTATTTTTTTTTTTTTTTTCAAAACTTATGATAATAATGTTCTATAAAGGTGAGCAAAGTTGGTAAAACATTTCGACAACTGAGAAAATTTCTTTGCGCTATTTTAATATTTTGCTATGTTCACTTGTATAAATGTCAGTACTAAGGGTCTTAAATATATATTTATCTATTTATATCCAAGAGATATCAAGAAACACTCCAGCATAAAAGTACAGCCTCTCAAAATCTTTAGTCAAGTAATAAATACCAAATTTTAATGAATAAAACATTTTACGATAACCATATTTCTTATTACTTTTGATGATATTCCACGTAAAAGATCGTGTAAGAATGATATAAGAGAAAATTACATGTTTGGAAAACATAAAGCCAAAATCGTAAATACAGAAGTCGTTAAACAACATAGTACTAACTAATGTTGTGGTAGACTCAATATGGCTTCATCTTGAGTACACAACAATTAATTTTATTTGCTAATACGCCGTATGCCAACTTTTCTTATACAATGCCTCCAGGCAACAGACGCTAAGCAATGATTATTATGCAAATCGAAAAATGTGTGGCACATTAGCCTATTTATCAGTTAGTTCTGTGTCAAATTTCCAAGTGTTTCCCACAAATCTAGCGGAATTACAGGTTGATCGAAAAGTCACAGAAAAAATAAAACATGTGTTATTAAAAAAGTATTGACCGTAGCACTATGCAGTTTTCACTAAAATGCACAGAAAGAAGTGGAATTTTTTTTCAGGGAACAAAAGATTTATTGGCAAATTATTTTCTTAATCAGGTATTGCTTTAATTTTTAAATTATTTTTTTACAGTGTCGCAGTATATTAAACAACGTAATTAGGACTATAAATGCTCAATGTGACGACCGTCATTTCTAAGAACGACCAACAGATATTGCACGTTGGAAATTCTCCTAAAAAAAGTTCCGGTGTATTCACGGTGTGGCGTAATTTGGTCAGGGGAATCTTTAAAATGTGAGAGAATAATGCGTATACAGCGCGATATGTTGATGAAAAATATAACTAATATTTTTTTTTCTTAAATATGTAAAAAAAAAAAAAAAAAAAAAAAAAAAAAATCCCACGTTTTTTTCTACATTTCAATGAAAACCACATAGAGCTGAAGTAAGTATTTTTTGAATAATATATTTTTTACTTTTTCTATGACTTTTGAATCCCCTGGTATATACTTTAGACAAGTGGTATCCAACATTTAAGTCGATAAGAGCAAAATTGGAATAAATTTTTGGCAAGCAACAACTGGACACTGTATTTAATACTTCAACAATAAACGCATATAATACAGAAACTAAAATAATTCTGCGGTGTAATATATTAAAAGTGTTCTGGTGTGGCACTTGCACCCTTTTATCTTATCCTGCATTTCAGTACTATAAAGACAGATTGCCGAGTGAAATAACAAGAACTGTATACAAAGCTATGTTAAAAACGAAAACTTGGTTTAGGAACAGCTTCTTTTGACAAATAATTCTATGTGATGGGGCTACCACCCTCCTGAAATTTAAAAAAGAAAAAAAAAAAAAAAAAAGAAAAAAAACGTGCGCAAGTTGAAAGCTAGATATATTGGGCAACTTTTGCCAAAAGTGCATTTGAATAGAGTAAAAATTAAGCAAATTATACGAAAAAGAACGAGCTACATTTTAGATATTTTTCAAGAGTTGAAATTTCTTAAGAGGTTTTTCACGTGCCGCGTAATTAATTTAAAGATCCAATTATTTTAACTACTTTCAAAAGTTCTTATTTGTGAAAAACACCTTATAAGCTTGTAATTCTAACATATTTTTGTTTATTTACTAAGATTTGTGATTATAAGTGGTTTTTTCATAAGAAAGAACCTTTGCTAAGTGGTTAAAATAATTGGATCTTTAAATTAATTACGCGGCATGTGAAAAACCTCTTAAGAAATTTCAACTCTTGGAAAATATCTAAAATCTACCTCGTTCTCTTTCGTATAATTTGCTTAATTTCTATTCTATTCAAATGCACTTTTGATAAAAGTTGCCCAATATACCTAGCTTTCAACCTATGCAATAAAAAATTTTTAATCTTTCACACATGTGCAGAAAAAGGTTTTTCATAAAAATGTTCATCTTTAATGAGATATTTGAGATACTTGTGTTAAGATTACAGTATATTGTTTTAAAAGTGTTTTTTCAACTTATCTGAAAGTGGGAATAATTTTCGTTAAAAACTCTGCCTATTATAAATAAAGAGCATGGTAATTTTTTTCTTCAAGTTTTAAAATAAATGTTTATATTTCCGTTATTTAATATACTATCGTCACATAAATTCATCCACAAATTAAACTGGGTCTGTATTAACATATCCCAAAGTTACAGTTCATTTCGTTCACTTAACGATAGAGGGTGATCACAAACATTATTGATTTTGCTCAATTTGTTAACGGATCCCTAGAAGTTGCCTTAAACCAGTCTTCACTGAAAAACATGAGGAAGACCCAGTTCTTTAACTACCCAATGTTTGAAAACATTTCATCGAGAGATAAGTTTTTTAATTGAAAAAAAAAAAAAAAAACTGATCGGCAAGTCTTGCTGAACTTTTGAGCAGGAGTGTATTAATTTTAAAAAATCGATTTTTTATTTTTTATTTTTTTTTGTTGAACTTATCGCTTGAAAAATAATGTAGGCTGATGTAAGACCCTTTTGGCGATATTTATTATTTTTTACAATTTTGGCGATGGATTAAAATGGCTATCGAAATTGCATAAGTGAAGACTTTGGCGAGAAACGTTCAAATTACTTCAGTGCCAAATTTCAAATTTCGCCAAGAAGGTCTTATTTCAAAGCTGTTCCCTAATGCAAATGCATATTTAGTTTATTTTAAATTAACCGCGTTTTTTTAAATCAACATAATGAAATTTAAAGAATCAAAAATCATTTTTATGTATCATTAACGGCTGTATATCATGGTATTTAGCCATGTTTTTCATTCGCTGAAAGTAGTCTATAATCGAAGTATATTTATGTAAACATTTCAATTATCCAATTAATAAAAAGTATTAAATATTAGTGACCAGCGAAAACGGGCAACGCTTGCCAGTTAATTGAAGATCCATGCAAAAAAAACAAATTTGTTATTTACACAAACAAGAGATTTATATACGTTCACTGTATATGTAAGACGACAGAAGTTCACAAAATAGATGAACACACATAAGTATCGAAATTGAACTTACAGTAAATTTTCTACACTTTCATAGTTCTCAAATGTCAATAGAATATGCCAATTTTCTTTCAAAATAAATAAATAAAATAAAATAAATAAATAAATAAAAATAAAAATTTAGAAATAAGATTTATTTACATATTGTGGCTGAGATAGCCCTCAAGTTTCGGGTTAATATAACCCTAATAAGTGCGAAATTTCATATTCTTAATAAATAATATGGGGAAAAAAATGTTTTATATTAATAAGATGCCTCTATATTATGTTATCAGAAAAAATGTTTTGTGTGTGTATAATATTCCAGTAGGTAGTAGAATAATAAAGATTATTATAAAAATTTAAATAAGTATGAAATTCGAAGGTATAAAGGCGCCTTCTGTGCATTATTACTAATTCAATTAATATATATATATATATATATATATATATATATATATATTTCCTGAGACAGAGTTCTTAAACATTGCAAGATTGCGTATGATGAAGTTTGAGGAATAATTATGAGAACAGTCATAAAAATTGTACTTTAATCCAAGGCTTCTCAACTCTTCAGGGCTCTCTTAGACTTATTCACTTAAAAACCAAAAAATAAGACACCGAAATAAGTTTTGCACTTGATTTGGGAACCCACTTCGGCAAGATGTAGGGTTGGTTGCCTCGCATACCCTTGCCTTATTTTACTGCCATGTTATGCACAGCATGGTGGAAAATGTGGTAAAACAACTGATAACAAAAGATATATACTAAGACCGGCGTTCTAAAAATCATCTAAGCGTTCAAAAAAGTTATATATTATTCAACGTAACTCTAATTCTATGAAAATAGTAAGTGGAATCCTTTTTATACGAACTCAATGCTGCCGACTTATAAATAGAAAATGAAATTAAGTAATAGTGAATTAAATTAATTTGTTCCCTTCAATAATAATTAACCATGATTTTCCTCAACTAAAGACCACAAATAAGTGAACTGCTTAGTTGTTTTTTATCTTTTATTAAATGACTTTTTACAAGAGATATATTGAACGAAAAATAACTTAAATCGAAATAATTTTTCTAACGCCTATGAACAAAATACCTTTTACAAAAAGATTGATTGTAAGTTAAAGGATGGGATATTTAATATTCAAAGCATGTTTTATATCGATCAAAATTCAAGCATATTAAATACGCGACGATATTATTCATCCGGTTCTTGCCTGTTTCGCCAACAACATTATAGCTTATCATCCAATATAATCTTTAAATGAACATTTGTTGCTTACTGTAATTTACTGCCTGACAGAAATCTCAAATTTAAGTTGTATTTAATAATATATGTTTCTCTAAGCTGTAAAGGAATAGAAGTTTTTAAAGTATATCATTTAGATGCATGTATTTTTTATTTTTATCTCGATCAAGAACTATAGTGATTGTTTAAAATTCAGCCTTTCTACAAACCGTTATTATTATTCCACACCTAAAATAGACGCCTTGTACTAATGTTAAAGTTGTTATAAAATAATGCTGTTACTTCATACAATTTTCATTATTCGTTCCAATTGTTCTTGTATTGTTAATGTGATTTAGTTTCTTAAGTGTAAAGGTACAAAGTGAGTTTTTAAAAAGGAAGGTCACCTGGAGTACTAAATCATTAAAGAGACATGAATAGTAAAACGACATTGAAATAATTTTAACTTAACGAAGGGCCATTGTAGTTATATCATTGACAATCTAAAATGAACATTTTAAAACATTATTATTCTCAACAATTTAGAAAACCATTTTTAATCCGCTGTAGCAAAAATTTTAAAGTAATTTGGAAATCAAGTACCGACATGCATATGAATTGTTCCTCATCTACAGAAGGTTTTAAAGTAAGTATATGCTAAAAGTGTTTTAACTACCATTCTTATAGTTTCTTTTAAATAATTCGACATAAATAAGTTTTATCTTTCACAGGTTAATTTTGTAAGATTTGTCTTTGAATTTTACGAAAAACATTCCGATCTGGTCAAGTAATAAACTGAACTCAAAACGCCAATTTTCTATTAAAAAAAGAAAAGAAAAGAAAAAGAAAAAATGTTTCTTTGAATTATAAAAGAACAAAATAAAAATCCTTCATAAAGTAGCATTGAAATCATTTATCTCTTACCATTTTCTTAATATTTACAATGTCTTTTGGTCAATTCAGTTTTTTATTATTCTCTATTTCTTCTTCTTCTTTTTTCTTTCTTTTATTTTTTTTATTATATGAATATTAGTATAGCCAAAAGTTATGACCCAATTTTTCTTAAAAAATTTCTAGAGAAATATTTATGAAATTGTTTGTAGATTTGACTATGTATTTCGATTCACAATATAACTCAATAAAAAATTTGGTCATGAATACATTAGGGGCATAGATTCACATATGTTAAATTACAGTTTTTTTTTCCCCAAGCAATTTATTTTTTAAATTTTTACTTTACTGTATAAGTACTGTATAAGTACTGCTTTTGTATCAAAGTTTCAAAAGTAATTTTTTGCTATATTTACACGTATTGAAGCCCCCTGAATCCGAAAATAATGTTTTTAGCGGTTGGTCTGTGTGTCTGTCTGTTATCAGCATATCTCAAGAACAAATAATAGCAGAAAGTCAAACACGGTATTCTAAATGTGTATCACAAAGGGATGTTACACTAAGCTTTTCGTTGAGATCAAGCAAATGGTTCATGCACAGGGACACCCAAGAGAATTCTCATACATTACGTCTACGGGGGAAATTTCAGGTAAGTAGAGTTTATATCTATAGACTCAACTAAACGAAATGAAATTAATATACATTTTTTATATGCGTAAAAACATGTCTTATGCAGAATATGGTAGGGATATCATTCACTCTTCGTTTACAGGACTACACAAAAGAACTAGATTATAGTGCTACAATAGTTCAAAATTAGTGGAAGTGTATTTCAGGTTGTGCCGGGCATTATTACTATAGGATTATGTTCAGGCGCACCATATGGTTTGTACATAATCTTCAAAAGATATTTAGGGCTGCAAATATTTAAGCGATAACATTCTTTTATATTGTTAGTGAAAGTGCTTTATTATAATATTTTACCATGTCCAGGAAAGCTGCTCAGGAATTGAAATGAATTCCTCATAGACATATGATAAATAATATATGTTTTTAAGCTAAATATTCATTGCTTGTTTTTGCATATTTACACGTTTTGAGGTTTCCTGATTACCGAAGTCAAGTTTTTTAACGTATGTTCTTTGTCTGTGTGTCTTAGAGTAACTTAAAAACGAATAATTTCAGGAGGTTCAAAAGCTGTATTTTCAAATTAATGTAAGTTTGTTGCTTGAAAAGTCTGATGAAGACTAATAAGTTCCAAGGAATATTGTGCGTGAAAGTTGTCTGAATAATTGAAAAAAATAAGAAAGAAAGAAAGAAAGCAGTGCATTTTTCGTAGTATAGCTTCAAGATGAAATATTATAAATTTCAAACATAAATTTTGTTTAAAAAAAAAAAAAAAAAAAAAAAAAAAAGTCTGATTTAATGGTTTTATAATCTCAAAAAAATAAAATTAAGAATTATATTAGGTATAATAATAAATTCTTAGAACAAACTTTCCCATAGAATAACATGGTGTTAGGCTGACAATGAGTACTGGTGATACATGAGAATTTGGGTCAGCTAGTGAAGTCTGTCCGATACACGGAGTGTCTCAAAAATAGATTAACACATTTAAGATATTATACAAAAAGAAGCCGATAGAAATGTGCAATTTGTTGCATTTTACTGGAAAGTAAGAAATTTTATTCCACCAATTTTTAAATTTACTCACAAAGTTTATCAATGCATGGCGTTGCTAAATAGGGGAAAAAAAATAAAATAAACAAATAAACAAACATAATATTAAATTAAGAAGGATTGCCACAACTATTGATATTTTCAAAATAACCTCCATTTTCAGGAACAACACAGTACAGTCTGAGAACGTAATCTTTTCGTCATTTACTTTTGGCTACATTTATTTTTAATTTCTATCCATTCAGACATTAAAATGTTGTTAATTTTTAATATGTAAAAAAGATTCACCTTATCAAATATTCTAAATCATTTTTTAAATGTGATATAATATAAAAAATTTTGGTAAAATCAGATAAAATTTAGTATAATTATATAATTATATACTTTAAAGTTAATTTAAATTAACAAACATTCAAAAGCAATTTGATATCTGAAAAATATTTTTTTTAATTTAATTAATTAGCATTAAAAATATATATATATGGAAAACATGATGGATAAAAAAAATTGAAAGGGTGGAAAACTTATGAAATTTAGAGTACCAAACAATGAGATAATCTGTGCTATTAAAACATACAGTTACCTATTATTATTATTATTATTTTCACTAAACCTTTTTCTTTAAAAATATTTGAGGATTTGTTAAAGAAAAAGTTAACGTAAGAAAAGTTGACGAAAGAAACTTATCGTAAGAAAAAGTCAAAGTAAAATTAGTTTTAAAAAACATCAAAATAACTTAAAATTGGAATTAAATATGTAATTTATTACTATATCATTATGGTACTGTTTCGTAATATTTAAATCTATTTTATTAAAATATATAATAATGACAGTTGGTCAGAAATATTTATTCCACTTTTTTATATATGCTGTTTTAATAATTATGAAAAAGTAATATGCAAAATAACTTTCAGCATATCAATCTTAAAACTTTATTTTAATTTCAACGTTTCGGTTAAATTCCTTCATTAACCTTCTTCAGGGAAGAAACGATGTTTAAAAAAAAACTTAAACATAGATAATTTAGGTTATTCCTTGATATCACAAATACAACTTCTAGGAAAAATTAACAGATGATTACACAACTTATAAAAATATACTATATACATTTTAAAAGTATGCTAAAACATTTAAAAGAACTTGAAACATGACACTACAAGAAAATGAACTACGAAAGCAAATGGAATCAAAAGTATCAATATTGCGGGGTTGCCAGAACTAAACTAAAAGCAGGGTAACCACAAATTAATTTAAGCCCAAGAAATGAAGCCAAATTGAATTAAAATAAAGTTTTAAGATTGATATGCTGAAAGTTATTTTGTATATTACTTTTTCATAAATAATGACAGTTGTATACTAAAATATGATGCATTAATCGTTGACAAATAATGTGCAAGAATTATTCTGAAATTACTAAAACGAAAGTATAATTATTTTTAAAATAAATTTAGTATTATATACTTAAAGAGTATACTTAACATTATTTCATTTAAAATAAAATTTTGTGACTGACATTTGAAATTTACTTTTATACGTACTGTAAACTGTAGAAAGATTCTGTTTTGGAAGACCAAATTAAAGAATGATGGTTTATTATATTATATTACATTTTTATGAAATAAAATAAATAATTATGTTATTAGAATTAATAGTTTTCATAGTATTTTCAAAATAATAACCCTATTATGATAATTAATCGTTTTTATAGTGTAAACATCTCCGAAACTCGTTTTGTTTTCATTCATTATCAACGCTTGTTAGGTCTTATAAAGACGCTAACAAACCATCTATTGTTGTAGCTTTCATATTAGTTTTTTCCCTTCTCTCAAGCTCCATTTCTAAGAAGCGATTATGAAATTCATCACTTTCGAATCGTAACAACAAAAGGTTGATAGAGAAAGGAGGGGTTAAATGTCAACTGATGAATGCATGGAATATCGAATTAGAAAGCTCTGATACAAAGTAATAATCATAGCATATCAAAGAAGTATTAAGGGATTGGATTGGGATATAAAAGATTATGTGTTGGTGCAGGGGTTTTAAAGATAAAATCATTTACAGGATACATTTACATAAAATATTAAAGTTTATTATAATAAATTAATAGCAAACATAAAGTAAACTTACATAAATGATGTGCATTTTAATGCATTATTTCTGATGCCTTTCATGAAAGCAATTTTTTTTTTTTTTTTTTTTTTTTTTTTTTTTTAATGATTGTAGACTTGAAAAATGAATAACTTAAATAAATAATATTAATAAAATTTGTATCTAATTTATTTAAAATTTCGCCAAAACATTTAATTACTACCTAAATTTTGCATAAATTGTCAAAAATTGAAAAACATTCATGTGCCTAGTTGACTGTAAATTACAATATGTTCTGGGATCGAATTAGCTAACATATATGCTAAAAATATACAAAATGCCCCATCCGATAGCTGAATGGTTAGCATCTTGGCTTTCATTTTACAGATGTCGGTTCCAAATCCCAGATCAGGCATGGATGTCAGTAGTGATTTGGAATACACTTTACGCCGTAAATCCCTGTCTAATGAGACTTAATGTGCAAAAAATGATCGTATAGTGACAACCCAAACCTAAAACTTATATGGTCCGAATTAAGAAAAAGAAAATAACCACCGGTTGCAAACGGATAAAGTTAGTAAATAATGGCAATAAAAAGTTTACTGTATGGAAAAATGGTAAAAAAAAAAAAAAAAAAAAAATCATATAGCCCAACAGTATTGTAAATTTCATACCTGAAATAAAGCAAAACTGACGTATATATATATATATTGGCAGGCTCGCCCAATTCATTGGTCACTATTTTTGAATGAATCACTATAATTAATGAATTCTCAAAATTGCATTAATTTTTCTCATGTGAAAAAAAAAGAGAGAAAAAAATTCTGATCGGAAAAAATGTCGCACCGGGTCCTCACTGATTTCGGCAGTGCAGACACTGTGTGCTGCGCGCGCGTTTTCATGTCCTACACTCTAAATGAATCACTATATTATCGTAAGAGAAAAACATAAATAGAAAATGAAAAACAAAAAAAAATCTTCTCTCATCGGTGGAATAATCGAACCGGGTACCCACTGCCTGCGGCAGCGTATACACGTACACCAAACGTTTTTTAAACCTAATAAAACTAATTTTCAACGTTCTATCTGAATTTCTTTATTTTTACCACTGCGCCAGCCCCTCGTAATAATTTTATACTTTCGAAAATATCCGCAATCGATTTATCGGTTCTTAAAACTTAATAATACTAATTTTCAAGGCTCTAACTCTTATTTCTATATTTTTGCCCCTTCCCATCTAAATATCTGCAACTGTATTTCTATTTATTTTATTTTTATTTTTATTTTTTTGCCCCATAGCACCCCCCCTCTCTTCTCGTCCCACCTGGGATGTTTTTCTAAAATTCCTGAAATTGGTTTTTAGATATTTGTGTGAGGTATATTTTAGAGCAAAAAATATCACATATTCAATTAATCAAAATATCACATTATTCAAAATATCACATATCAATTTAAATCTTTTTGTTTGTTTGTCTGTTTGTGATATAAAGGATTACTTGAATTACGTTTTGCTCCCCCCCCCCCCCCTTTGGAGGATGAATTTGTGAAATTCCAGAAATTGGTTTTTAGATATTTGCATTAGCTATATTTTAGAGCAAAAATTTCTCGTATATCTGTTTTTTTTTTTTTTTTTTTTTTGAGATATATAGGATTATAAGAATTCACGTTTTGCCCCCTCCCCCATTTACGGGCTGAATTTCTGAAATTCCAGAAATTGGTTTTTGGATATTTATGTTAGCTATATTTTAAAGTAAAAAATTTACGGATATCTTTTTTTTTTTTTTTTTTTTTTTTTTTTTTGGGGGGGGGGGATATGAAGGATTTTGTGAAACTTGGGGGGGGGGGATTTTGTAAAATCGCTTCTTAGTGGATACAGGATGTCTGCAAAATGAATTAATATTCAATAAAATAAACTTTATTTAGTTAAGAAAAAAAAAAAAAAAGAGTAGCGCAAACTCTTAAAGCAATAGTGGAGTATATATGTTACCGCTAAAGTGCAGAAATCAGTTAATCTGCAGATTAGCTAGGTAATCTGCACATTAACTAGGGCGATCCGTTAAAGTGAGGAAAATTGTTTCATTTCTCAAATTACCTAGGTAATCTGCGAATTACCTAGATAATCTGCACATTACCTACTAAGCACTCGTTAAAGTGAAAATAAGATCTCTGGTGGTGTAATTTTACAGCACGCTGTGTTGTATTTGTTTTTTTCATTCGGGGAAAAAAAATAGTTTTCTTTCCTTTTCTTTCTTTTTTTACTTATTTTAATCTGTATGTGTTTTAATTTTTATGTCTTTTAAAGTTATATTTGTTTTAATTTTTTTATTTATTTCATCATTTTTATTCTGTCAATATACGTTTGAAGATGTTATGCATTTTTAATATGAAATATAATAACTGTTAGAATTGTAATACAGTAACGATTTCTTTTCAAAATAAAAATATTTAACCATTTAAAAAAAAAAAAAAAAAAAAGTTTTATTAACAACTTACATTGTTATTACTATTTTTTTTTTTTTTTTAAGTTATGCACCAATTTTTAATTCGATAAAGAAATATTAAATTAGACAATTCAGAAGCAGTACTTCAAACAATTAAAACTGCTTTAATAATTTTTAGAACGCATGAAAATTAAAATGACTGTTTTCCAATGCTTTATTTAACTATATTTTGCAGCATGCATATATCTGTACAAGTTTAGCAAATATATTAATTTTACAATAAAAAAAAAAAAAAAAAAAACTTTATTAACACATTTTATGTGATAAACTACAACAAAATTATCTGAAAAAGCGAACAAAATAAAAATAAAAATGTAATCATGATATATAAAATATATAAAGGAAGCTTGAAATTGAAAGAAACAACAACAACAACAAAATGTAATGAAATGCTAAAAAATGCATAAAAATTTCATATTAAGTATTTATTAAAGAAAGCCATAATATTGAATGTCATATTTTTCAGAGTTAAAAATTAATACTTTTTTTTTTTCAGTAAGTAATAGTAATTTAAATCAATTTTTAAATCAATTAGTTTTAAAAAGTTGTGCTTTAATAGTTTTATTTCGGGAGAAATAATTACTGTGTTGTAAATTTTAATATTCATAATTCAAAATGAAGTTTCAGGAGATAGAGCGTTTAATTAAGATTAGATTTCAATAATAAAATGCAGTGCAGACCCTTATCAAACTTATATTGACAGAATTAAAAAAGAGAAGAAATAAAATCAAAATTAAAACAATTATAACTTACTTGTTACTTTAAGTTTTGTGTTGGTCATATTAAGAAACCTATAAATAATCATGTCTCATGTCTTCGATGCTCCACGTTTTGCGTTTACCAATTATCATAGCGGAAGCGGAGCGGAAAGGATGAAAGTTTTGGTTTATGTTTGAAGGTCATTCGCGTATCTGTATCACATGACTGTTTGACGTCATAGTGAATGTAAAAAAAAACTAAGGCTCGAAACAAACATTTGAACTTTAACGACACAGAAGCCGCTAATCTGCAGATTACTTAGTTAAAATGCGGAAAACTCTTGATTCCACACTTTAACGGGTCATTTTAGTCAATCTGTAGATTAGCTAGGTAATCTGCATATTAACGGATTTCGAGCTTTAACGGTAACATATATATATACATATATATTTCTTTTCTTTTCTTTTTTTTTTTTAAATCTTGCAGATAGTGCGAAAAAAAAAACACTTTTAGAAATATTATAGTTAAAATTTAAAATGGAAAGTTCATTCTCAATATCAGTTATAAATTTTGCTCATAACTTTTGAACTAAAGTGTGCAGAAACATAAATAAAGTATCAAAATGTTCACAACAGTTAATAAATATACATGTGTGTGTGTATATTTGTTTCTTTGATCGATTTTATTTCATTTCATTTATTTATTTATTTTCCTTTAGCGTTAAAATAAACTTTAATAAACTTTTAAACGTCCAGCTTAATAATTGAGAACATTTTGTGAAAATTTCGCAGAAAAACATTCAACAAGTATTTTGTACACTTTCCTCTCTTCTTTTAGCATAACTTTTTTCTTTGTTTTTTCAATTTTAATCTTAAAACAATAAACAATAAAAAAAAAAAAGCCGCTTTAAAAGTATTTATTTTTAAACAATTGTAAGAAAACATTCAAATAAAAATGTATGCACAATTTGCTTTTCAAACATAATCATCGATAACAGTAATCTTGCATATATATTTTATTGGAAGTATCAAGAAAAACTACATAATATTTATACAGACTATTTCTTTAATCTTTCAGACATTTTATTTACTCAGGAACTCATCACTGATATAAACTATCAAAACAATAGTTTTAAAAAATTGTGTTATTCTATCGCAAATATAAATTTTAGTTTTATAATTAAAAATATACATATTCCTTAGAATGTCATTTTAATTGGCAGAAGTACTTTGTCCTATTAAATATCGGGAAACATAAATACACGTATATAATATTTTCTTAAATATAACTATATTTTAGAAAAATATAGATTATTATTCCAATTTAATATTATTTTAATGTACAATATTTGTTTACTAAAATAATATATATATATTTAATTACAAACATCAGGAATCGTCTAAAGAAAAACAAAGAAACCTCAGTTTAAAAAAAATGCAAAATCAAACAGTTTTGTTTTTATTTATCTAAATTTTTATTTATTTATTTATTTATTTTTAGTACGGAGGACTATTAGTCTCAATCTACGGATAAAACGTTGTCGCCCTTATCGAAATCGAGAATTTATCGAAAATATAATTGAATAATTTGAAAGCGATGTAATTAATAATAATAATAATAATAATAGTCCTCCGTTTTCATCAAAATCTTTTTTTTTTTTTTTTTGAAAAGGAAAGAAAATTAATAATAATCAGTATCGAAAAAGTTGAAGAAGCCGTTTTCTAGACAAATACATAATTACGAGTTAATTTTAAATTTTTTTGAAATAAAAGAAATTCATGCGTGAATATTAAAATTGATATAAAACTTTGTGAAAATTTAACTTGCAGAGTAAAATTGATGTCATTATAGCTTTAAAGATTTTTTTTTTTTTTTTTTTTTTTTTTTAAGAAGGAATTATTCTTTCCTTAATTGATTTCGTATGAATATTCCACTTTTTTGTATAAATATTATTATTATTATTATTTTGTCAGTGAAAATGTTTTTTTTTTTTTTTTTTTTTTTTTGTAATTTTTATATTATTTTTGTCCACTGTTGAAATAAATTATATTTGCTATAATTTGAAGGAGGAGGGTGAGGGGATACAACATTTATTCATTGCCACATATTCAAGCATTGTCTTATAAATTGTCTAGTGTTTGAATTTTTTTTTTACATCTGTCTTTTATACCTATAGTTCTTTCTTTTTTTAAGACCACGTTTTCAGTTCCAGAGAACAATCATGAAATTCATCTTCTGGAAACAAAAGCGTGTGCAATAGATGATTGATATAGAAAGAAAAGGGTTAAATGTCAACTTTTGAATCGAGGAACATCAAATTAGAAATTCTAATACAATGCAGTAATTATATTATATACAGAGCGATTATGTAAACTGACTATAAAGAAACGAGCCTTATTTTCATGCAGGAATTTGAAGACATAATCCTTTTGATACGTTTGAATGAATAGTTGGAAGTTTAAAAAATAAATAATAAAGAACTGTTATCCCACACTTTAATTCGACCAGTCAAAACATTTTAACACAAGTGGGATTGAAATTGGTAGTTTATATTCTCATCACGCGAAAAAAAAAAAAATAAAAAAAAAAATAAATAAATAAAGAATAAATAAATAAAAAACACACAAAAAATGTCTTTCTGGAATATACAAGGACGAAAAGTTGCTTTTCTATTTACTTTGACGGAAATTGTATTTATATCCTCCCCCCCCCCCCATCCCCTTACGTTTAATTCATGATAGACTCATTAAATCTGTAGTTATTTTAACTGAAATTGGCGCTTGTGTTGTCTCGTCTGCCTTAATAGGATCTGACATCGCCTAAATATTACACTTTGTTATTTCACACATATCTTCAAGGTTACTTTTCGGTATTCCGGTCAAAATCTTTTCAGTCACATTGGTATCTTGTTACCGACAATTATGTGATTTATACTGAATGTAATTAAAAATCAACTTCCGTCCACAGAAGGTACATTATTTCGCGAAATCTAAGATGTATTAATTGGCAATATATAAAATTCAGACGATTCATGTCCCCAAATCAATTAAATTTGATACGAAATGTTAAATAAGATTGTAATTTTTTGTGATAGTCTCATTAAAGTTTTTGTTATTTTGATTTAAATTGGTGTTTATGAGTTGCCCGTAAAGCATAAAAGGATTTGATATCCTCAAAATATTGTACTCTGTTATTTCACACGTATTTTCAAGGTTTATTTTTGGTATTCTGGTCAGAATCTTTTCGATTACATTGATATCTTGTTACGGACAACTGTGTGATTTATACTGAATGTAATTAAAAATCAACTTCCGTCCACAGAAGGTATATTATTTCGCGAAAACTTTATCATTAAGATGTATTAATTGGCAATATATATGATTCAGACGATTCATGTCCCCAAATCAACTAAATTTGATACGAAATGTTAAATCAAATTATAATTTTTTATGGTAGTCTCATTAATTTTTTTTTTTTTTTTTTGATTTAAATTGGTGCTTATGAGTTGCCCGTAAAGAATAAAGGATTTGATATCGTCTAAATATTGTACTCTGTTATTTCACACATATTTTCAAGGTTGATTTTCGGTATTCTGGTCAAAATCTTTTCGATTACATTGATATCATGTTACTGACAACTGTGTGATTTATATTGAATGTAATTACAAATTAGCTTTTATCGGAAGAAAGTACATTATTTCGCCAAAACTTACTCGCCAAGATGCATTAATTGGCAATATATACGATTGAGACGATTCATAATGTCAAATAAAATTGTGATGGTTTGGAATGGTCTCGTTAAATATTTTGTTATCTTGATTGAAATTGATGCTTATGAGTTGCTCCGTGACCCACAAAATGATGTGATATCGCCTAAATATGGTACGCATATTTTCAAGGTTGGTTTTCGATATTGTAGTCAAAACTATAGCAAAACTTTGATATAAAACATAAACGTTGCTGACAAGTATGTGATTTATAATGAATGTAAATACAAATTAATTTTTGTGCAAAAATGTTATATTATTTCGTCAAAACTTACTTACTAAGGAATATTAATTGCCTATACTTAGAATTCATGCGATTCATAATGCCCACAAATCGGTTACGTTTAATACACAATCTATACTAATAAAAGAAAATGTTTCTCTGTCTCTGTGTGCGACGTTCAGAAACAACTGTGGCACGTACAGTTCTAGATTTATTTTCTCTAGATAAAGAAATGCGTGCATACACACACACACATATGTATGTGTGTGTGTTTCCTTGCAAGATACTTTTGAATTTTCGATATTTCTATTAGATTAAAAAAAAAAAAAAAGGTTTTAATTTCAAGTTGCTGCCAGTAAAAATAAAAGGCTTGCAACATTTTAATTTTATTTACACTTTTAACACAAAAAGAAATAATTCTTTACAAGGGAATAAAAACAAATGAAAAGTTAATATTCAATTTTTTATCAAATTTCTGTTAAATCTGAAGTTACAAAAAGCTTTCAAATTTTTATTTTTATTTAATTATTGAAATATTAATTTCAAGTAATTAAATAATTTTATGTGTTGTTTTTTCCCCTTGATTTTGTCATCCGCAAATTAATGTGAATGTATATTTGGTTTATTTTAAATTAAACGTTTTCTCTAATCAACATAGTGAAATTGAAATAATTAAATGTCATTATATTTCATTACCAGCTGTATATCACGGTATTTGGTCATGTTTATTATTTGCTAAAAATCAAAACCACGGAAATCATTTCGCCAGTCGAAATACACTTATTTAAACATTTCAAATTATTCCTCTTTTTATTATTATTATTAATATTATTATTATTATTATTATTATTTTAATTTATTTAAATATCGTAAGCGAAGCCGGCAGATTCTGGTAGTGTTACGTAAAATTGTAATGCTACTGATTAATAAGATTTTACAAAAAAAATAATACCATCAGGCCTTTTCCAGATTAGATGATTACAGGATATTCAAACTGTAAATTACATGCAATACCATCGTCAACAACAGTGGATATGATCTTATTATGCTCAGTTGGGCATCAGTTGACCTTTAACGATTTACATTATAATCAATTTTGCTTAGCGGAATTCATCAAGTGGAAAATACGTAAATGGTAGTAAATCAGTTTCTCACAGTTAAAAATAAAATAACAATCACGACATAATGAGTGCGCGAAATTTAACTATAGATTAAATTACGGGTATTTATTGTAGTAGAGACTACAGTGAATTAAAGCATTTTAGGAAGTATAATTTAGCACGAAATGAGCATCCTTTTTGCGAATTTCAAAGTTGATGTAATTCTCTTACATTGGAAACTAAATCTCTCCTGTTTGATGACACTCTTGGCTGTGAACTCGATTATGCGTCTTTGTTCAATTACTTAAGAGATCCAACATAATAATATAATTAATTAATATTTCATATAATTATAATTATATAATTATTTTTTATAGTTAAAAAAATCAAGTTTATTTTAAGTGCCGAATAGCGAGCAGATAAAGCTCGGGTTTTGGAATCGATCGACAGGATTAACTACTCCCTGAATTCATTGTTTTTAGCGAGGATAGAGGGGGGCATGGAAACCATCACTGTATTTTATCATAGGGAACAAAAAATCGCAATCACAAGTGTGAAAAAAGTAGAAAATACACTTACACCAGTCTAAATATGTACGAAAAATAATTAAAGAGCGGAATGTGTGGGCTTCGGGGCTCAGGAATCTATCATCAGATCGATGCTACTATCTGAATTCGAAACCAATATATTATATAATTCATAAATATTCAAGCGAAAAAAAAAAAAGAAAAGAGAAAGAAAGAAAGAAATGTAAATATCATATTGGAAAATTTTCTGTTTTAAATTTTCACTTCCTTTGGTTTCTTTCTTTTTGTTTTACTTACTTTTCTTTCTTTTTCCTTCTTTCACCCCCCCCCCCCCCGCCCCTCAATTTCAAAATTTTAACAATTCGCCATTTTGAAAGAAATAGTTTCGTCTATTCAAGTTCGTTAATTTCGTCTACCGATACTGTGCACTATGCACGACAACAATCGTAACACAATATATAATGATATATAAATTAAAAGATATATTCCAAAGAAGGGGGCTTTTGAGTCTTGTCTTGGAGTTATAATCATGAAAACTATATCAAAAGTTTTCCAGGACTATTTTTGTCCAGATGATTTCAATATACACAGCTTTTTATTTTCTTGTTAAGAAGCTAGACTGTTGAAATTATTATTTCAACGTTAAAAAATAAATAAATAAATAAAGGTGAGGTCTAATTGGGCAAATTCAGCTGCAACCAACATTGTGGTGCTAAGTTGCTTATTAGTAAAATGGTGTAACATACCGTAACAAATTTCTAAAACTATTTGTTGCAGTGAAATTAATTGACGGTGAGTATATTTAAAATCGTAAACAAGCTATACATTAGGGCAATTGGCGACGGTCTGGGATTACCACCCACCACTCGGTGATTCGGTTTCAGATTCATGCTATCATAGATTTGATCCTCCTCTGAGGGGATGACTTGCTGCTTTGACAATTCCCAGAAGTATTAACGTTAGGGAAATGCAGCTACAATAGATTTTACACATACCAACCACCAGTATTGTATACTGTACGTCTTATTCATACGACGGAGTTCGGGAATCGAAGCTGCAATCCTCCAGTTACGAAGGGCGACACCTTGAAAATTGGCTACTGACACCCTATAACTAAGCTTGAACTATCTTGCTTGTGAAATGCAGTAATTTACTGTTAATAGTGTACTAAAAATAATTTTATTAAATTCGATTCGCTTAGATATGGACGATAGCTCTTCATTAATTAACTTCTCGCCACGAAAAAAAAAAAAAAAAAAAAAAAAAAAAAAAAGTCACACAAGTCAAAAAATGGCAAAATTTGAGTTTATTTTATTGAAAAATGTGTATGAAGCGCGTCAACATGCACGAGAAAACACTACATGTCTACCTCCCAAATTAGCCTGAAGAGACGCAGTTGTGTAAGTTTTATTGTAGGTTATTCAATGATTTACCGTGTTCTTTAAGCTGTTATTTCTCATCTTTTTTTTTTCCCCCCTAGTAATATTAGTTTTCTTTACGTGGTGATACATCTTAAATTTACTATAAAAGTAGAATAAATATCAGCAGGTATTAACGAACTAAATAGAACTATTTAAAAAAAAAAATCGGATTTGAGACTTTTGAAAATAAATAAAAATAAGCATTTACCAGTAAGTTTGGTAGTTATTTCAATTACGATTCCATGTGCAAAGATGAATTATCAATTACTGAATCAAATCACGCACGCATAAGATAACACTTTCAAAAATTTCGACATTTTATTCATTGATAAAATAACTTTTGGCGCCTTTGCCCAGGTAGTCTGCAGTTACACCTCTTTTCTTTTCTTCTTATGTTTTTTTTTTTCCCTTCCTTCGAGGCATGTGTCTCATTTCGAAGAAATATTTGCATAATTAATTCCTCGATTGCAAATTGAAACCTTTCTAATAATAATGCAAACAAAAGATGATTGATAAATAAAAGCAGGTTAGACTTCTATTTATGTGCATGCAATATAAAGTTGAAATCCCTGTACAAAGTAGCAATTATATCAGACTAAGAAGTGTTAAGTGATTGGACATAGAAGTTCATAAAGACAAAAATCACTCAGATAGACCTGCTAACTATGCTAGTTTATCCGTAATGGTATTAAGCCCGCCTTTTTTTCATACCAGAATAGTTGTAGAGCAATTGTCTTCTTATTTAATCATGCGAACATATTGCTACAACTATTCTGGTGTGAAAAAAAGGCGGGGCCTAATACCATTACAGATAAATTAACATAGTTAGTAGGTCTACTCAGACAAAAAAGTATTGTGGCCTTTTTTTAAACGATATTTACTTTTACAGTATAAGTTTTATATATACACTTTTCTTTACGATCACGTGATCATTAATTAATAATGTAGGTCAGAATGTTTCCGTTACAAGGATGTAAGTTCCGCCGCTTTGATACATGAATTTGTAGCAAACATTAACGTTTTAATAAAGTATAAGCTACAATCATCGAATTATTAAAAATTCGAACAAAATAAAATTTGAATATCAAAGAAAAAATCAAGAAAATAGAGCAATGCAAACTGTATTTGTAAATAAAAATAAAGCTTTTACCTTAAAGTGTGTCATATTTTTTCCAGAATTTAAAGAAATAATACGTTGCATATAAGGTAAAACATACCTAATATACAACATTACAAAATTTTCTTCAATATTATTTTGCTTATATTATTTTAAATGGCATAGTTATTTATATTCTGAGTATTATAGATAAATTTTGTGCACTCCATTTTAAAGAAGCTGAGATACAGCAACAATGCTCATCACAAAATATCTATTGGATAGTAGTGCTTTTTACGAAGTTAGCAGAAACCAAAATTGAGTCAACATTATTTTAGGTTAACTTTCGTATTATTTCTTAAAATTGAATCACCCAAATAAGAATTTTGGATATTTCATGCAATTTCTTTCAAGGAAGTGAAAAATAGCAATCATACAATTTATGAAAAGGACGGAATAGCAGTACAACTTCTAAGGCGAAATAATCGAACTCTAATCAGCTTTTCTTTGTGAAAACATCTAACTAAATAGAAGTTTCATAGACTTTCATGCATTAATTCTATAAATCAATGAAAATTAAGACACAAAACTTCTATAAAACAGAAAAAACAGACTTTTTTTTTGTGAATCTTAATTGTCCCTCTCTGAGAGCTTGTAAATTTTTGAAAATTGAATATTTTTCACTTTTCTTCCCCTTGCTTATTTTATCATAATACCATCACAATTTAAATCGCATTTTAAAAGAATAAAACCGAAATATATTTTCCCAGTATAGCAGCTCTCTTTACAGTAATATATAACTTTCGAAAATCCATAAAATTTTACGTTACAAATGAAATATTTTATTATTAAATCAATTCCAAAATAGAAGAATCAAAGAATTAGCATAATCTCTGAGATATAGCAATAGAAAGTTCACACCATAAAATCCCAAAGCCAGTAAAATATTTTAACTTCGAAAAAGTAACCTTCTTGTATTTTTTCACAGTCACGTTCAAAAAATATATAAAAATATTCACAAAGTTACAGTGAGCCATTTGTTTTCTATTAATTCAAAGTTGCTTCGCTGACAACTTTATCTTCAAAGCCTAAGATGAAGTCGTCCACCTCGAATAATATCGCTTCAGTGCAATAAATCGGCCTTTTCTTATTTATCGAAGACGAATAAATTTTGCTTTTGACAACTAGCCTTTTGAACTTTTTTTTTTCTGTCTTTCTTTGTTTCTTTTTTAAGTACGAAGGCTTATTTGAAATATAAGTAAGGGTAAATATAAAAATCTAAAATATTAAAAGAACAAGTTATGAGTAATGACTGATGAAAATAAAATAACTGCACAGGAGATGGTGTGTAGTACAATGATTAAGATTAATTGTCTGCGCTAAGGACCTAGGCCTGGGTGGAATGCCCTCGGTGGAAATCTTTCTAAGAGATTTTCTTTGCATTATAGCGCATCCTTTTTTGGGACAATGAGCTTTTAAAACAGGTGTAAAGGTAACTTTATAATAACCGTGAATATAATTATTTATTCTTTTATTTATTTATTTATTTATTTTTTTGAAATGAAAACTTCTTTAGGCGCGTTGAGCACTTTTGGGTGAACAAAAATCATGAAACTCGCGTCATCGTCAGGGAAGGTTTTCCATGAGAAGAAACATATTTTTTACCAATTGACATCACGTGGTGTTTCTACTAGGAATAAAAATTGCAAATTTCAAAATGCTTGAATTTTCTTCTTTCAAACGTTCTGTGCGTCATTAACAGCACAGGTGATAGTTGCAGTTCAAATTTCATCGGTTTTGGAAAAAATTTACATTTTAACTGGAAATTAAATTTTATTCTAATACGCGTATTTTAAATTCTAATTATGATTAAATTATTTTTAATACATCATTCAAAAGCTATATTAAAGTACTTTTATATTATCGAAAGTAGAATTCGAGATTTTACCTGATTTACATGTTTTGAGGTGTCCTGAATGGGTTTTCTTTTGTATCTCAGCTACTAATTAAAATAATTTCATAAGTAATCAATACTTGTACCTAATATAAGGCTTAGTTCATTTAATTTGGGTAGCTACAAATATTGTGCCGAATCATATGATACAGATCATAAACACATCTTTACAAACCAAAAATAATTCGAAAATAATAATCTTATAGCTCAACGATACAATTCACAAGTTACTTAGTTTTCACTTCTATCGGCAGTCCCCAAAGACTGCTTTTTTTTTTTTTTTTTTTTTTTTTTTTTTTCCATCTACAATTTAGAAATAATGTTAGCTCACAAATTATAAAATATAATGCATGGTTTCCCTTAAATTTAAATAAATATTTTTTTATATTTTTACAATTCTTTAAACCAATTGTAAATTTACGATATTAAAATATGTATATATATAAAATGTATGTATATAAAATATAATCCAATTTGAAAAACGAAATAATTTATTTCCCAACATGAGTTAGAAGTTGACTGCTCACACTGTTTGAAATACCACTGGAAAGAAACCTGTAAAAAATCTCATTTTGATTCTTTTTTTTTTTTTTTTTTTTTTTTTTTTTACTTCTGTAATATTTTAAATAATCAACGGAATTTGCAGATTTTTCGATTGCAAACTCATAATCTCTATTTATTGCCAATTATATGAAAATAGGTTAAAAATTCACGGTTAAAAAAAAAAAAAAAAAAAAAAAAAAACTAGTATGTTGTGGCCACCACGAGACTTTCTTCTATATTTTCCTATACAAATTCACTCAGTAACAATATTTAAAAAAAAAAAAAAATCAAAGTTTTTTTTTTTTTTTTTTTTTTTTTCGTTAAAAGTAAAAAAAAAAAAAAAAAAAAAAAAAATCGATAACTTTGTTTTAAATTACCACATATTTATAGTTCAACCATTCGTTTTAAAGGTATTGAAGAGACCTTTCGAAAGATACCAATCTTGAAAATTTACCCCACCCCAGAGGGTACTACCCCCAGGGGGGGAAGCGATGCCCCCACATGCACAATTTTTTTCCTAATTAACTACTACTATTAGCAATAATTCATATTAATTTTACAATCACAGGTTAAGAATAACTCTCATTATGTACATTTATACGAAATTTTGTCCTATACTACCATGTTAAAAATTTAGAAGAAATACGATCACAGCGCCTCCTATTGTGCGATTGATCCCCAAATCTAATCAGCACCAGTTTATGTCAGGAGCCAACTAAATACCAAGTTTTGATAATTTCGTTTAAAAAAAAAAAAAAAGATTTTTTTTTTTTTCTACGTTTTTTTTGGTAAAAAGTAAAAAAAAATCGATAACTTTGTTTTAAATTATCACAGAGTTATAGTTCAACCATTCGTTTTAAAGGTACTGACGAGACCTTTCGAAAGATACCCATCTTGAAAATGTTTGCCCTATATCACCATGTTAAAAATTTAGGAAAAGCGAGATAGCAACGCAACCTGTAAGACGATTTTTACCAAAAGTTGATAGGCACTAATTTATGTCAAGGTGCAACTACATACCAATTTGTATGAAATTCTGTCCAGTAGTTCCTGAGGTACAGTTGCCACAAAATTTTGTCACACACACACACACACACACACACACAGACAGACAGACAGACATTTTCTAAAAATGGTCAAATCGTGTTCTACAACTCTCAAAACGTGTAAATCCATCAAAAACCCGAAATCGAAAATTTTTACGAATCCAATACTTTCTTCTATTGAAGATAGAAGAAAGTAAAAATAAAATAAATAAATAATTTCTAATCTTAAAACTACGTAACAGCATTTAACTTATATTGGACGTAGGAAGATTGACGGTAAATCAATGTAAAGTGTCTTGAAATAAATAAATAAAATAAAAATCTCATTTTACTCAATTTAAAAGATTTACCAAAAAAAAAAAAAAAATATCATGAAATATATCTAAAAACCATTAAGATTAAATCAACGTTGTAATAAAGAAAAAAAACCCATTGAAGTCGGTCCATTTGATTGGAAGCGACAGTACACACATAACAAACACATATAGACAGAAACTTCAAAATTAAAACACCTCTCTTTTTTAGCTGGGGGTTAAAAATAAACCACGTTCTGTTGAGTCTTTTGATAACAACGAAAATTAAATTAAAAATTATAATTAGTAAGATAATGAGTATTATAATGAGTAATACAATACACTAAAGAAAGCAATTTCGTCATCATTCCTAAAAAATAACGGATTTTTTTTTTTTTTTTTTAACTTAATTTGATTTTTAAGTTAGATAACTTAATGAACTAGTAACACCTTAATATACCACTATTAAACTCATAACAACCGCAATTTGGATTTCTTTCATTGTAAACTTGCTTTTATTTTCAGCAATAGCTCCATCATTATTTTTATGCTTCCATCCTTCATTGATCATAAATTAAAGCGAATATTTATTTGTAGTAAAACAGAATTACAGCTAGACTTTCATGAGTTAGCCTAGACGATTATATAAATTATGTTGAATAATTACGAAGTTTCATTAGAACAAATAAACGCTTACTGTCCTTCGAAATCCGGTCTTAAGGGTGAAAAAACCTTAAGGAAATTAAAACAACAGTGAATGATAATAAGTCATAAAAATACTACATCATAAGCTTTCTTTATTACCTAGAATTACAAGTTTACGACATTTTCACGAATGAAGTTTCACAGTAACCTGAAATATGTGCATGCCGAAGAATGCAAAAAAGGTTCTTCTCTAATACAGTTCTATTATTCGAGTGTTTTTAAATGAACCCCTTCCGGAATATTACGTTACGGATGCGAATAAATAGCCTCGAATTATTAGCATATGAAACTTCAGGATCTTAAAAGAACTTATTCATGCATAGAAAAAATAGTTATATAAATACTTTTTTTTTCTTTATCTGCAGTAATTAGCGCTGTTTTAAAAAAGACTTGAATATTTATATCATTCTTGCCATATCAAATTATATTATTAAACTTGGAAAGGGTTTGCATTAAATATAGGACGATAAAATCAACAAACAGTATAAGTAATCTATTAATATTATTCCAATTTTCGGTTATCTCTTTGTAAATATATGGAAATTTTCTGGAAAATCAAGAAAAATTGTTAAATGTATATGGAGATTATACCCTGCGTCATCCTTGTGCTTTAATTACTCTTGTGTACAGAAATATTGCAAATTTTTCATTATAAATAAATAAATAAATAAAATATCTTACAATCCTTAACTTTTCTGCGAGAATTGTAATGTTTTGTCCTTAAACTTTTTACTTATTATTATTATTTTGATCCTGTTTTTTCATACATAGGCTTCACTAGCAGCAGAGAGGTTTTGATCACGAAGTTGTTAGGCAGGAACTGACGATTTCTAACCTAACTCGCACCCGTCTGCCGAGTCATTCGGAGTTTTGCGCGGATTTCTCAGAAACTCGTGTGTTACGGGCTAGGAATGCTTTAAAAGATCTTTACATTGGGCATCTCACCCAGGCTTAGGATCCTCGATTAATCAATTGACCTTAACACTAACGTGTGTTTCCTTAAAAGCTGAAATTTCTTTCGGTTTTTTATTTTGCGCTTTGTATCTTTTTCTTATTTGGTAGCAAACTCAAATTCTGGACATTACTGCTTTATGAATTTTGTATCTTTATAATTTTCCTTGTTCGGTCAATTTTCAGCTATCAGGTACCGAGTTCGAATGCCGATTTAGGTATGGATGTTCTTATAAGTTCTGCTTTAAAGTTTTATGTGCCAAATTATAATAGAAATAAAAAATGTATTTAAATTAAAACACATTCTTTAGTTACCTAAGATGATATTTCAACATATAAACAATAAAATTATCTACGTATATCACTTCATTATAGAAATTAACAAAGATTTAATGAGGTGGTACTTTAGTATAGCATTGGTATAAAATAGAGGTTTAAAAAAATTTAAATAGCCTGAAGTATTATATATATATGTATATATATATATATATATATATATTATACTGTATCATATTTATATTTTTTCTAAGAATGGTAGCAGATTCTTAAAATAACATATAAATTAATAGCAACACTGGTGAGAATTATGAAAAATGAAATTGAGAAACTGCGACAGATCGCGATAAAATATTTCCTTTAAAAAAAAAAGAGGGGGGGGGGCTTCCTATAGCGTCTAACGCCATAGCGTGAAATTAAAGTAAAGTATATCCGTCCGATCCTTATAAGTTTCTATGACATTCCTTGTATAAATTCAATTTTATATACTTGTAATCCAATGAGATTTTAAATTCACATTCAGGACATAAAGCGTTAAACCATAGGTCCCGGTTTAATGAGCCTTTGCTGTGCGAAACTGACCGTAGAGCGACACTCAAATCCAAATCACCTTCTTTACATTAAGCTCTTATTCTACACATTAATAAATTCATTACCGTATTAAAAATCGTTTTTTAAGATTTTGGGATTTAATAATTGGTTATATAATGTGAAGATGCATGATCATCTGAATAAATTAGAATTACCGTAAATTAGTTTGTCAAAAGTACTGTTAAATTAATTTTTATAGTATATAAATCATTTAACAATTTTTAAGTTGATTTTAACTCTTGAATTACCTGTGTTTTTAGGATTAGAGTTCTTTTTTTTTCCCGAACATGCATTATGTAACGAAAGTGTTGTAATCATGGAAAATTCGAAGATGGGATTTTTGTGTTTCTATACGTTTTGAGGTCTTTTGAGTTCGTTTCTTCTATTTTTACGTTGATGTTTGTATGTGAGTAAACATGCAGTTCTAATGAGTTGAAAACTGGTAGGAATGATATAGATCACTATCGCAACAACTGTACAGATTTTTACGAGCCTGAGATTTTTAATTCTTTTACAGCGACCCAAAAAAAGTTTTTTTTATTATTATGGTTTATGCGTTCAAATTGTTTAAAGTGCGATCGAGTCTAATTTGATTGAGTTTTTAAGTGATAACTCGTACATTTTGTGGCAATGTTTTATGAATGCAAAAAGAAATAGATAAATAAGCAAGACTATAGAAATATTGTTATGCTTTTATGTACTGTGATTTTTATACAATGAGTGGATAAAAGGTATTGGCTGAATTCTGGAAAATAACCTACATGACGATAATTTTTAATCTAAAGTAACGTTCGGTTACCTTTATAATATTGGTTATCTAGAAACAAAATTGCAAGGTTATGAAACGAGAGTATAACTATTGCGGTACAGTTTATCGGAAACCTATGAATTACATTATTTTTGTTATAAAATTTTCAAACTTTTGTTTTCATTGTATTCTTCGTGTATGTTCTAAATATATTATTATTATTATTATTTAGATAATGTACGTCAGATAAGCATAAATATCTGAGTCTTATTCTACTAAGCTACCACATTTCTCAATTTTATCTTAGATCACACTCATAAATATTAATTGTCCCCAGCGTACCCATTATAATTTTTTTCCAACGTCAACTAAAGCAATTAGCAATCGTCATTTGCATAGGCTTTCAAGTGGGTAAGGGATAAGTTCAGACAAGAGTGAGATGACAGGGAAAATAATTAAAATAAACCAAATAATCGTGCGTAGGTGGAGAAAGTCATATTAATCAAGCAAACAGACAGTTCTCAGACATATAACTCTTTTCTTTAATATTTTTTCTGATATTTCCTCTTATCAATTTGCAATTCTTAAATTTCCTGGCTGGAAAGGATAATATACATCTGTTATTTTAATATAAAAAAAATTATAATAGATTTGATTTTTATACTAAATCGCTCTGTATACTAAAAATGAAAAATGTTTTTATAAATATTTATGAAAGTTTAGTGTATGGGGTAGAAAATGAAAATTATGCAAGGGTTTGAAACCAGAATTCGAATCCAGCACACTGGGATCTAAAGGCCAGAGCGCAAACCATTCCAATACAAGATGTCGTGTTACTCACAATTCAAGAGTAGCAATTTTTTTTCAGAAATTATTAATAAATTAACGAGTTATAATTAATATATATATATAGATTAGATATAGATAGTCAGATTTATAGAAAAATTATATATATAACTTGAAAAAAAAAAAAAAAAAAAAAAAAAAAAAAAAAAACGCTTTGCCCATAATTTTCGAAAATATAATTTTTTAATAATTTTCTTTTTCTTTCTTTTTTAATTTTTTATCGACTTCTTTTCCGAACTAGTATGATGTGGACACCACATGACTTTCTTCTATATAATTTCACACAAAATTAATTCAATACAAATTATTTATTGAATTATTTTCCATTATAAATGCAGACGATTTTTTATCTGACAGAATTGTATTCATCACTAAATGCCGAAAGAAAGTCAACTTTTTGCAATTATCAGAAGAAATGAGATTTTTTTTTCTAAGTCTTTTTTTTTTTTTTTTTTTTTTTTCGTTAAAAGAAAAAAAAAAAAAAATCAATAACTTTGTTTTAAATTATCACAGATCTATAGCTCAACCATTCGTTTTAACGGTATTGACAAGATACCCCTATTGAAAATTTACTGCTCTCGGGGAGGTACTTCTCCCCCAGGGGGGGGGGGGGGAAGCGATACCCCCACATGCACAAAATTTTTTTCCTAGTTAACTACGACTAGTATCAATAATTTATATTAATTTTACAATCACGCGTTAAAAATAACTCTCATTATGTACATTTATATGAAATTTTGTCCTATACTGCCATGTTAAAAATTTAGAAAAAATGCGATCACAGCGCCACCTGTCAAGCCATTGTTCCACAAATCTAATCAGCACCAGTTTATGTCAGGGTCCAACTAAATACCAAGTTTGGTTAAATTTTGTCATTGGTTCGTGAGGTGAGATACAACATCCACAAAATTTGTGACACACACACAGAGACACACAGACAGACATTTACTAAAAACAGTCAAATCTTGTTCAGGACATCCCAAAACGTGTAAATCCATCGAAAACTGGAGTTCGAAAATTTTCACGAATCCAATACCTTCTCTATACAAAAGTTTTATACAAAATACTTTCTCTTTCAAAATTTAAGATACACACACAGAGACACACAAACAGACATTTTCTAAAAACAGTCAAATCTTGTTCAGGACATCCCAAAACGTGTAAATCCATCGAAAACTGCAATTCGAAAATTTTCACGAATCCAATACTTTCTCTATATATTCATATAGAAGAAGTAATAAAAAGTATTGCTGATAAGAGAACGGTTTCTGACATAATGATCAAATATGACAACGTTACATTAAAAATATAAAAGCATTTTAACAAATTATTTAAAATTCCTTATTTTAAAAAGAAAATAACAACAGAGATTTCAAAAAATATACCTAAATTTGGCAACACTGCGGCTTTGTATACTGGTAAAAAAAAAAAAAAAGTTGTTTCACTACTATTGCGTTTTAAATAATTTGAGTCCATAGGCAATAGAATTTTTCATTGTGTTCTTAAAATAAAGAAAAAACACTATAGGTGGCAAATTATCAAAATTTATACAATTCGTGCGATGGTGACCTATAATAAGCATTCCAATTTTAGTTCAATCGGTAAAAGCGTTTAGAAGTTGACTTCATAGATACACACACACATATACGTACATCACCGTAAAAATAGCAAAAACGAACTCAGGAGACCTTAAAGCGTCCAGATATGTCAAAAATTCCATAGCTGAATTTTTTCATAATTACAATACTTTTCTGACATAATGTATGTTCGGGAACAAAAAATAAAAATAAAAAATAATATAAAAAGTATTACAGACATTCTTGAAAAATTATTATGCTACATGAATTATTATTTCAAAATGTAAACATATTTTTCTAACAATGACACATTTTTTACATTTTAATCAAATAAAAGAAAATGATAAAATAAACACATAAATTTTAATCCTTAATTTCATGTGGTAACATACTCGTCCAAACAATAAAATATATATTAAATTCATGGTAATCCACGAACATAAATAACCAGAAAAATAAATAACTGACGGATGATATTCTCACTTCTTAAAATGAATATCCCCTGAACAATTACTATCAAAACTAAGTTGATATTATTTATGTCCAGTGTTCAAAGACAAATGTTCTACTGACGTAAACGTTTAGTTTTTAGCAAAATTTTGGATATCAAAGAGGCTTTTCATAAAAAACAAAAATTACCATAATTCCATAAATTGATTTTTGAGGTGTTTGTTAAATATTTCATCTAAGTATTAAAACAAAGAAAACATGCAAGTGCATAACAAAAATTAATTTATGTATTTTTCATTTTCGCTTTTTTCTCTTTTCAATGAGATGTATTCTGTGTTTCATAATTTATTCTATAAATAGTTACGACTATTGGGACACTGAATAAGTGAACTTTTATTTAGTACATCTACTTCAAAATACAAACAAAATTAATGAATTTAGAAATTAAAACTTTTTTCGTCGCATATTTTTATAATCCATAGCACAACTTTTTCCTTAATTTCCTCAGGATGTCCTTCCCGAAATATTCCGATGACGATTAGGGAAAAAGTGCGCTATTATGGAAAATTATCACAGAAAAAAAAAAGTTAAAGTGAATGCTATTAAAATATTAAAAATAAATAAAATAAATAAAATAAAACTGTCAAAAAATACATATGTATTATGTAATAACTTGAAATACAAATAATATGCATTTCAATTTCAAAAATTATGCAGCCGTTCTCTGATATTTAATTCCTCAGCTAACTATTTTTTCTAAAACATATCCTTAAAACATCTTGTAAAAGTGCTCATTTAAAGTGTTGTTGTTGTTGTTTGTTGTTGTTTCTTATCCCCAACGGTCTAACGGAGCTAGAAAAGGTCCATGAGTCCATTCACCCTCAGAAAATCAAAGAACAGCTCATTTAAAGTAAAGCGTAAGTATTAGTTTATGCCACATTTGTGTAATTAAAATTAATATATCTAATATATACATAAAGAGAAGTATCATCTTTTAGATACAAAACACGTCTTATGTATCGAAATTTAAGAGCTAAGGAAATGAATTCATTATTCCAAAAGATTCATTTTGCTTTTAATTGAAGAAAAAAGAAGACAGCACACTGGAAAAAAAAATAATAATAAAGATAGCGTAGGCGGGAGACATCACTGTAATTAAACGTGATATCAGATCTATTTACCACACAGCAAAAAAAAAAAAAAAAAAAAAGAAAAAAAAAATACCGGGTGGTCATGGTTACATTTAAAATGAGTAAACAATCTGAAAAAAGAACTGACACATGACAAAATCTTTAGATCGAGTGCACGTTAAAGATTATTTCTTCTTAGGCGCAAATAATTAAAATTGTGATTTTGATCAGTTTTCTGACTTCTTGAACAAAGTTTGTATTTTTTTTTTTTTTACGTAATTTTAGAAACAAAATTTTTTCACTACTTTTATTATTTATTATTCTGTTTGTTTTCAATGGCTTGGCCGTTTTCATGTATGCTTCAATAAAAATATCCCAACAGAGCCGAATTTTGTTCTAACTGATCAATAATTGCTTTCTAAATACGCCAGCTAAATAAAAGTCCAAAACTTTCAGTATAGAGATATGATAAAGAAAACTGTAAATACAATAAATATATATTTTGCTTTGCTTATAATGAGTAAACAATGAAAATATAGACACAAGACAACCTGCACAATTATCGTTAACTTTTGCAACGAACGAAGTGCATCGTTAGTTCAAAGCAATGTAAACAGTGTTTACATTTATTGTCCGAATCGCAATTCACTTATTCTTTCAAAAAATGTATGTTGTCTTACTACAAACATGACATTTTTATCCTTACATTTAAATTACTATGCTGTAGCAATAAAAAAAACTTCATTCAGTATAAGTCTAATTTAACAGCACTGTTAATATATTTAATTTCCACAGTCTTATTATTCTAAGTATAGATTAGGCAGTCTTATTAGATGAAAATGCAATCCTTTGCATTCCGTCTAGATTCATTTGATCATCTTAAAAAACAATTTTAATGTTTATTATAAAATGTATAGCGTAACAGCATCCCCTGTTAGACAACTCAAATTACAAACAAATCAACTCCATTTATTTTCTTGCTTATGGAGATTTGCATAATTCTATGGCAATAAATAAATAAATAAATAAATAAATAAATAAATAAAATATATAATAATAATAATAATAATAATGATAAATAAATAAATAAAATAAATCGATAAATAGCAAACATGCAAATCATAAGGACTTTTGCACGTGTTGGGGAAGATGCACCAGTTTATGTTTCACATATTAAACATTTTACACATAAAATTTGATGCTATATCATTGCATAGACGATTATATAACATTAGACCAGTCATATGGTATTTTATAAGACTCCAGAAATCGCTGGTCTATGCATTTAAAAGCTTATAGTCCCAGGGGTTGCGTAAAGAGCCTTCCCAGTAAGTGAAAACTTGAAAGACAGGATATAGCGGGATTTTCCATTTCCAGATGTAGATATAAAGTACTACCATTGTATTTAATAAAAAGCACCACAAAACTGGCGTTGTAAAAAATATTACTTACAAACTTTGAATAAATTGCATTTTATGGTGTTTATTCAAAGTTTGTAAGTAATACTACCATTGTAGTAATATGCATGCTCAGGACATATCACTCCAATTTCCGAAAGAGGAACCTTGTATTAATAACAAAAACTGGATTTCTGTAAATATTATCGTGGAGTACGAACTTTATACGATTCTCCTGGTCAGAAACCCGGCTATAACTCTAGTAGTAGTTGTGCTATTGAGTTTGTTGCACCATTTTGTATAAACGACTTGATGATAATATCACTTTGATGATGCATAAATTTCCCGTATTATTATGAAGCAACACACTGGTAAAATAGTGATAAAGGATCAAAGTCATGGTTGGCCGTGCACATTGCACTGTTCACAATAATCCAGAGTACGTTGCTGACATTAAAATATTTTATTTATCTTCACTTCGTAACAATATTGCTTGTAATTAAAGAATTCAACACTAATGATATACATCAGAAATATTCTTTTGAAAAGAATCAAGATGTTAGTTTTCTAATACAATATAGGAATATATGAAAATGAACGGGATGGACACGGGGAGAGACGCAAATCAAGAGACGTCTTTTCAGCAGCAGAGAAAATGCAGAAGTGATGAAATTGTTGGCTGGATACATTACCCAAAACCACATAAAATTAAGCCAAGGCAACACCCAACTTTTTCAGTTACAGCTAATTTAGTGTAACTTTTTAAAATATATTGGCGATTGATTTCTTAGCCAAAAAATCCGTTATCAGTTCGTGAGAATCTGGCAAACCAACCTTAACTCTTAACCACAAGAATTTTATCGTTAAATTTTCATTCATAACCCTAGTCTAAAAGAATACGCGATTTCTATTTATAAGTAACAGATGCGAAATCTGTTCAATGTTAAAAATGACATCAGGAAACATTTTATTCTGTTTTATTTAATTGCGATGAAACGAATTGTTCTCCACAGAATTAAGCGAGTGAAAGATCATCTCTTGCTTTTGTTATTATTATTTCTTTTAACTGAAAGGAATAGTATGGCTTGCTCTTTTTTGTATGAAGGAATAAAGAATGAAACCGCATATATCAACTCGCTTTTTATACAGATAGAAAATGAATTGGGAAAGAATTAAATTTATCAGAAATGTAATACATAATTTAGAATATGTGATTTTCGATATCACAGTAGTTTGGTTTTAATTTCTAAAGGATTGTCAACACGACTCTCATTAGTGAAAATGCTTCCACAAGCGAAAGAAATACTTTTAACCCTTTGCGGCGCAAGACAATTCGGATCATTTAAATTATACTGCCACCGAGATTCATGAACTAAATTAAAGTAAAAGAAATTTTAAATTTTAAGGTTAAAAAAACCGGCCTTTTCTGATATGTTATAAACGTAAATTTTTGCTAAAAAAATTCCGGGATGAATTTTTGCAGCTGGATCTTAAATTTTCCGTCCTCGCAGCGAGGACAGCGTGCGTTAAGGGGTTAAAAGACTGATGAAAGTATTTGAAAGGAGATTTCCTTAGACTGAATTAGAAATAATCTTCTAATAGGTTGGGTGGAGAGTAAAAATTTTGCATTAGAAATAATCTCCTAAGAGGTCGGGTGAAGGGTAAAAATTCTGTGTGTTCGCATATACCTCCAAATAAGTCGGGGTTGGGAAGAGAGCCCACTCTATTCCATCGTTCTAACCATTGCACCTTAATATAAATCCATGGCTATTCCCCGGATCCACTTTCTGCGAAATGTCATAGCATTTGGCACGGGAAAGAAACTGCAAATATTTCTCCCTAATGGACCACTCAGCAGTTGCATTCTTACTGACAATGCCTGAATTAGTTTATGATCTTCCCAGACTGGCACACGGGACACTTCATTCTTTTGAAAGAAGTATTGTTAAGAATAATCGAATGCACCCTGCCCGTAAAAACTTGTTTGAGTAGATTTTACGGGCAGGGAAAATATTCTAGAAGTCGATCGGCGCTTACCCGCGGAATATATATATAATTTTACCCTTGTTTGAAGAGTTTTTTACTTTATGCTATTGCTCCAGAGTAATCCCTTTAAAAATATGCGTAGACTCAGAATATTCGAGAGATTCATGACTTTTCCCTGAGTCGTTTGTTTTGCAATCTCATCATCAAGCGTATTATATTTGTGACTACATGGATTTTTACCCAGTGCATTAATATCTTGACTCGTATCCTCTCACAAGATCACTTATTTCAGCTAGAGCATTGCGCCGTACTACTAGCTCGTAAAGATCTTAAAATGCCGAAAAAACTTCTTTTCGAAATTAAGTATGCTTTCAGACCTCAGCAGTTTCTGGTGTGAGACTAGTGTCGTCCCTTTTCTTCTCAATAGATAAGTGTTAGGTAATTATATTTCCCACTTTGATTAATCATGCATGTATACAAGTATAATCTTTGACATTTAAAGCGATCATTGAAATCCTGCTGTAATATTTGGTTACACACAGGAGAAGATACACTCTACATTTTGGAACTGGTTACTGAGAAAATCGTGGTCGTTGTGCCAGATCAGAGTCACATACAGTATTATTTTCTTGGCTACGGCCAAATAGACTGCTTTTCATACCTTGAATTTTACACCCCAATCTAGGTGAAACCAATGAATCGAACAAATTCGTATTGGACCTTGTTCTGTCTTATTGAATGAGGTCCAGGTTCGGCATCCAACTTTTGTTTATGTCAAAGACCCGGACCAGATACTTAATTATACTCCATGATACATTATGATCATCTACATCGATAATCCAGGAGGGCGCATGGAAAAATTCCCCTTTCTCAGTATGATTATTTACAGTTATGAATAAAAATATGGACTTGTCTCAAGGGGCAAGATATGTGTTTTTAACTATGTAAACTGGTTACGGTCTCGTAATTAAAAAAAAATATATGCCTTTTCTTAACTGGATAGCAGATACTTTAATATAATTAACAAATGACACGTGTTCAATCTAACCCTTTTTTTTTTAGGGATAATTTATACATACTTTTTCATATTATTTATTGGATAACAGGTATATCAATATCAGTATACAAAATAGCTAATTTTAAAAATTATCAAGTAAGTATGTATCCATACTAACAAATGATAGAAAATGTGTTAACATTTTTGGAATTGTTTTTAAAGAGAATTTTGTATACAGAAGTGTATAATTATAAATAGCATTCATTATATGTTTTTTTAGATAATTTCTGAGTAATGTTAACTATCATTTTGTTTCATTTTTCTTCTACTAAAAATTCAATTACAGAATCACTCATTCAATGTCATCATAAGAAAAAAAAATTTGACGATCTATCCCGTTGAAATAAACTGCTGAGAAGCCTGTCAAAGGATTAATAATTATTTCTGTCACTGCGGATTATGATTCATTCATTATTTCTTTCTTCTTAATCTTTTAAGAAAAAATAAAGTACTAATTAATATATTCTTTTTTGTAATAAGTAATAATCAATCACGGAAGTTGTTGAAATCAAACATGAAAGGATCAATTAAGTGTAAGCTAAGCAAAATTAAACTAAAATAACAGTAAAAATAACATAATGTAATTCCAAAATATCCTTAAAAATGCAATTAGCAGCGATTGCAAGAATTTTAAATTCATTGCATTCGACAAGATACAAAATCTTTAAGGTGGTTAAAAAAGTTGCACAACAGGTACAGGATGCAAAGTGTTAGCATTAGATAGCTTTTACTTTTGTAACGATTTTTCAAAAAGAAATACTTCTAAATGGAAATATTTTTAAATAGGGTAAGTGATGATAACATGCCGTGAAAAAATTAAAATCAATTTTATAAATTTACAAAATTTAAATTTTTATATACTTTTTAAGTGCCCACAATTATAAATTTAGTTAAAATAATTCTTGATACTCGAACATGAAAAATGAAAAAAAAAAAAAAAAGTATCCTTCTACGATAAAAATGATCGAGTTAACGTAATGTTTAAAGTGAAATTTAGGGGAGTCGCATATACTGTGATGAATAAAAAACAAAAATGAATAAGTAATTGAATAAAAAATATTTAACTAAACATTTACTACAAATCTAATATATCGATAAAGATCACAAATTTTGAAATTAAATAACTAGGTCAAACTTAATCATAGAGGATGCTTCTTTTTTGTTGTCTTATTAGTAAATCAATATTATTTCACCAAATATAACTATACGGACCCGGGACTATAAAAACCTGTAGATTTTAGTAACTTTCACAAAATTAATTTTGTGAATTTTTCTGCACTATGACATTGTTATTTATTTATTTATTTATTTTAATAATTACTTTTTTAAATAATTGCATTTTTAATGATATTACTCTTTTAAATAATTACTTAATTTCCAGTTCATGTTTGCAACTCGAATTATGTCCTTTATTGAACAACGTTTGTGAAAATAAACGTCATGTAATGATAACATTTTGCATCCTTTTTATTTACTGAGCTTTGTTCCCGATTGGTGCAGTGTCGAATTCATTAATCAAAGGACTGTTGGATCAGTACTCTAGCCTACTAAAGACTAATGGTGGCTGGTTCATATAAATTTAGTGGTAGCTGCAATATTCTCCGTGTTTCAAAAATTTAATGGCGTTGCCAATGCGGAGTAGCTTTGTGGATGTTCAAAGTTGTAAAGGCATATTTCTAGTCCTTCTTTACGATTGAATCAGACCGCTGCTAAAAAACCTAATGTGTAGCTCTAGTACATCATTAAAACCCACTTAACTGAATTTAGTTTTATCAATTGCATCATAATTTGCCTAATTTTAAGTACAGTCGAACACTGTTAACGTGAATTACTCTTAACATGAACTGTTTTCACAATCCCCGTCAAAATGCATACTAGTTTAGTTATATGAAAATTAATTACAGATAGAACGAACTACTGATAACATGAACAAATTTTTATCCCCCTTGAGATTCACGTTAATTAGGTTCGACTGTATATATTTTTAATTTGATACCAATACATTTACTGGGAAAGGTATCCAATAGTCTATAGTAAAAGGAATCGGATTTTAGTTGTCGAATGATAATAAATTATCACTATGTAATCAAACACTATAAAATGAGAAAAAGGAAAAGAATATTGTTTTGGATCAAAATAACTAAGCACGTACACTTCACCAGGAAAAAACTAGTATGTTGTGGTCACCACATGACTTTTTCTGTATTTTCTTATACGAATTCACCCAGTAAAAATAATTTATTAAAATAATTTAACAAAATTATCTTTAATGATGAATTCAGACGATTTCCATTCTGGAGAAATGTATAACGCCCAAAGAAAGTCAATTTTATTCTCTATATAACATAAAAAAAAAAAAAAAAACTTTATTTTAAATTATTGCAGATTGGTGGTTCAACCATTCGTTTTAAACATATTGATGAGCGCTTTTGAAAGATATACGCAAAGAAAAATTGTCCCCTTCAGTGGGGGATGGGGGGGGGTGTTCCTTCAGGATGGGAGCGATGCTCCTACATATACAATTTTTTTCACTAGTTGGCTATCATTATTATAAATAATTATTTTATATTTTATAATGATTCTTAAACAATAATTATCTTTATTCGTATTTATGCGAAATTTTGTTATATACCGCCATGTTAAAAATCTAGAAAAAGCGGAATGGCAACGCCACCTATTGGACAATTTTCTCCAAAAGTTTATAGACACTAATTTATGTCAAAGTACAACTACAAACCAATTTGTATGAAATTCTGTGCAATAATCCCTGAGATACAGACATAGAGTTGTCACAAAATTTTGTCAATCCCAAACATAATTGTCATAATCCATCGAAAAATTGAGGTAGAAAATTTTTACAAATCCAATACTTTCTTCTATTGAATATAGAAGAGAGTAAAAAAGTGGACACGATCGCAATAAGAGAGCAGAAACGCATCGCAAGACCACGCGGTAAATGCAACAGTTTTTTATTAGTCAAAGCATACCTGATGCGATTTTAAAAACGAAAAATCTATTTCTTCTTTCACACTGCACTGATCCTGAATCCCCTTTTTCCTGATAAGCAATAAAAATTCCAGTAAAAAAAAAAGTAAAATCAGACGTAAATAATCAAAATGCATGCTTCAGAAAATTATAACAGCGTTCTAAAGAGAACAAAAACACACGAATGAAATAAAAAACCACAGTCACTTTATGAAATAATACAAATCGATAAACTAATTGACACATATAGAGAAACATACAGAAACCCATTAAATGAATTAATACCGACTGGTGATGACAAAAAATCGGTATTGACAGCTTTGCATACGAGTAATCACACGAGTCACTTGTTTAAAATCATACTGCGAATCATTTTATGACTAATAATTAAGCAATTTTTGAATTTTATTTTGTGAAGATTACACAGACAATAAGTAAAATTCTATATGGTTGTGATTATTAAAGATAATGCGTGTAATTTTATTAGAAATCTCTAATGGTAAAAACACGAATTTTACTACAATACTTGTTTTTAGTTTTTTTTTTTTTTTTTTTTTCATTAATTTGGGAGTTTCCAGTGATGTAAAAAGTTATATTATCACACATACACACAAAAAGGGGGAAAAAAAAACCATGATGAGAATTTTACATTTCATTCAAGAAATGAGAAATAGTTATATGAGAACTTAAGGTGGAATCACTTAACAACTTCCGAATCTAATCATCAAAAGTGTACGCAAAAAAAAAGAGTTAAGTCATAGGGAATGAATGCTATAATTTCTACGGCAAATCTTAATAACTGACAAAAAAAAAAAAAAAAAAATCGTTACAACAATTTTTAAATAGTGCATTTAGCTATGACTATTCTTTTAACTATGACCTATCCGTGGAATAGGGAGTATATGACATCATACTTCTGGTCACAACGAAGAAGCACTAATGGAAAATTTAAATTAAAATCAACAAAATACATTCCCTTTTTGAATAAGTGGTAAGCTTTGTGTTATTACTTTGTGCTCACTTTTTGCTTATTGAAGTTCGTTAAGGATTTGCGGCTTAAAGTGGATTACGAATCACTGCAAACACCCATGACTAAACTGTGATTCGAACCCGCACCTAGCAGCTGAAGGTCACAGCCTGCTAATCACTTCGCTACCAGATGGGATTAGCAACTAAAAACTAATCACTAATTGCTCAATTACTATAGAATTTACTTCTAATTACATTATGACAAACCTGCGAAGTTATTCTAATTTCATATCACTAAACCATGCTCTCAGCAAGGGTCATAGATTTTTCAGGACACTTTCAGAGAGAAGAAATTTCTACCACTATTTTTAAGCAATAATTTATATCCTATTTAATCATGACATATTACTATAAAAATACGATAAAGGTTTAACCAAAAAAATTTCCATCCTTAAAAATATCTTGAAAAAAGTAAGGGGATGTATGATCCTTCTTTTAGGGTATAAATATAAAGCGATAAACGAACTCTTAGTGTATTTGTTTCTGAGCTATTTTGAACTTTCTCGTTCAGCTTGCCTCTGAGAAAACTATTTTAATCACACAACCAGTTGAATACGATGTCGCTGGTATTCTCTTTCCAACATTTTTATCCTTCTCGATAAACCATAAGGTGTAAATCTGAAGACAGATCAACACCAGATTTACAACAATACGTACAAGAATAGTATAGTGTTCTAAACGGTTCATGCCCTATCGCTGGAATCTTGCGCGGGAGTCATAAATAGAGAACAAAAACCAACGAATGAAAGAAAAAGATCACGATCATCCCGCGCCGTTATAGATAACCATCTATCAAAAGAGAAAGTGGAGGTAAGGGTGGAGAAAAACTCATTCAACGTAGAACACCCCCTTCATAAAGCTGCATCCTACTTCTGAGGGTCATGCAAAATTTGAAGAAATAAATTATCAAAAAGGAATTTGATAGATCAAAATTGTGAAATGCTTTTATTTTTTTCTCTATCAAAAAGTCTTTAAGTGTTTAACAAGCGTGAAGTTTTAGATCAAAAATGTTTTTAAAGCACCGTGAAGGAGAATGAAAAATGATAATATAAAGAGATTTTTTTTTTTTTTCAAACGATTTGGGAGGTACACTGTTTTGAGATATTATGATAGAAAAAAAAAATGTAATTGCTCTGCAAGATAGTTTGTTTCAAAAGAAAATAAAAAAAAGTAACGAGAACGAGTAATTTTATAGCTTTTAGGATGAAGCAGACTGATTCGGTGATAACAAATTTCGGTTATTCTTTTCGGATGGTTGCAGTTAAAAAATTACTTTCAATTTGTCACCACTTGAAAGTAATTTTTTTGACATGTAACTACCACCAAAGTACATAATTTGACATTGAAAACTATTAACCCCGCGTATTCAATCTTTGCATTATGAAATATATATTTAAAACATAATTCAAAAATACCGAATTTTTAGCTTCATGATAACACTGGTGATTTTCATAACTTAGTGACAATAATTATTCGTAACTAAAGTAAAAAAAAAAAAAAAAAAAAAAAAAGAATCTAATAAAAGTTAATGCATTTGAATTTACACCAGATGTAAATACATTTTTGTACGATTTTTTACTTAAATAAAAATTTAAAAAATAATTTAAATGAGTCAAAAGCAAATTTGTACTTTAGCAACAACATTGTACTTTATTTTTTGAATAGAAACGAGCATGAATTATTAAATTTTATGCTTATAAATTCGATATTTTAATATTTCGTAACAAGGAATTTATAAATTTATGCAAAAAATTTATCGCAGATTATTATTATCAATAATAAGAGGGAATACAACTATGTTCACATGCAGACAAAAATATTATTTCAGTTGGAAGATTCGGAACTATTTGAACCTTTTTTTCTTTCTTTTTCTTTAGAATTTTACAATACGCCTTTTGATTAAAAAAATTTATTTCACGGAGAATAAAAAATAATCTTCTTATGCAACTTGAAAAATTTAATTTTTTCTAAGAAGTTTGGATAATTCTTAAAGCTTAGTTTCTCCTACAGTTTCTAAATTTTGTACCAACTTTTTAACAATGTTATTTAAACTGTCCTCTGTAACTGTATCTTTAAGTATCTAATTTTTAAAAAATAATTAGTTTGGGAAAAAAAATAAATAAAATGGTGATACATATTCAAAAATTTGGGATGACTCCACTCGACTTTCTGAAATGTAAATAATTAACTGTTGCATAAGGTAAAAGAAATCGTTAAATAAACAAAAGGGAAAATTATAGTACAGTGTTTGAATATTTTTCTCCAAATAGTATGTTCTTTAATTTAACGCTAGTGCACTTCAAATAATTTGATACCCTAGTTCCTAATCAAAAAGAATATTTTTCTGTGTCTCTGTAAAAAAATTATAAGTGCTAGATTCTCCAAAATTCATATAATTCGTGTGACGGTGATCTATAATATGTATATAAATTTTCAGTTCATTCGAATAAGGTGTAATAAACGTATAGATGCTATCACACTTTGAATACTATGAGACTACAGGACATAATGATAAAGAATTTTTCTTTGTGTCCCTGTATTAAAGCTATAAGCTCACCAAAATTTACACAGTTCATGCGACGGTGATCTATACCATGTATATAAATTTTCATCTCAATGGAATAAAGCATACGTACCTTTTAGCTTTTCATACCAACTTAAAGCTCAATCGATAAATGCATTTGGGTGCTATAGTATCACTTACATACATACGCACATGCATGCGTGCATACACCGTAAAAATTGTAAATATCAACTGCAGTGACCTGAAAATGCATAGAAACACCAAAATCCTAAAGTCGGATTTTTATCATGATTACAATATCTTCCTTAGATTTGTATATTCGGAAAGTAAAAATTAAACAAAATATTGAGCTTTTTGTAAAAATGTATTAAAAAAGAAAAATTTTGCTTTTTATTATAATTCGATCTTTCACAAAATGCTGTATAATGACCATCCAGAAAAAATCAAGTCAATTGATAATATATACTTAAGTTTTAGCACTTTAAACACAAAAAGAGAGAAAAAAACTGAAAGAAAAAAAAATACGGAATAAAATGATTTTAAGGTATAAGCATGTTAATGTATTTAAAGGGATGGATTTTCTGGCAAAACTTTTATTTTTATATGTAAATATACCTAGGATCCTAACAGCACTTTTTCAGGTAGACTAGGGGGTGTTAGTTTCGTTATTTTTTGCCAAATGAAGGCTGTGTGTCTTTAAATTTAGGAATAAGAACTGAAATTTTCATGTTCTTTATAGGCAAGTCCGCCTAAGATCCTGCAGCATTTTAAGATACTCCAAACACCTGTTAATAAAATTTTATATGTTTGGAAATTGGCTGTTGTTTTTGTCAGAAATTTGAGGACTCAACATCAAAAGTATACCCCACCTGCTCCCAGTGTAAAATCTCGCAATGATATAAAGATTTCAATATTTCAACAATAATTTCTGTCTCCTCAATCAGAAAAATATAATCTATTACGAATAATTATATTTCACAAGAAATAACTGAAATTGGAATTTTTTAAATTCCCTTACATATGTATTATAAACACCGTAAATTAATAGACCGTAATTTAAGTTCTTCTGAATGTATCTGATGTCTTAAAAATTTATTCTGTATAAAGATTAAGGTTAACAAATTTTATTTTATTTTATTTTATACATTTAAATGTTATTTTTGATATATTATTGTAAATTTTAATCATTTTAATGGTGTATTTTATAAATCAAAATGTTAAAAATACGTTAAAAGCCACAAAAATTTATTAAATCATAAATTAGATTCAGCAACTTATATAAAATATCCCAAGTGTGCTTAAACAAAAATACTACTTTAAAAATCGGTTTAAAGGAATAAACAATCTTTCAATATTAGTATTATTTATTTACAAAAAAAAGAAAAAAAAAACTATCAGAACAGTATATATTTTAAATAGTACTTTGTAATGTTTACAGCAATAATTTCTTCAGTAACTTTACTCTGTTAAATAGAACTGCTTAAAATAATAAACTAAAAATAAACCGCTGTTTTAATTTTAACGGTTCACAATAATTGGGAAAGTTTAGTGGTCTAAAAATGCGCCTAGTTACGATTAACTGGTTAAAAATATAAAAGCAGTAAGCAAACATATACAATTGCACACTTTTTATACATATTTTCTCTGCATATTAAACGAATTTATGCAAAAAAAAAAGCACAGACAATTTAATTATAATATATTCTAAACACAGACTGCGCGTGTTTTTCGATTTTATTAATACTATTTTTCGACAAGGCAGACAAGTTCATTTTACAAGAAAATATTTGTGTAGACTTTTGTTGACCATTTGGCGACAATTGTTGCTAAGTCCTGGCGTAGAACCTATTAATTTTAGAATCTTTTTACCTAATTAGTAATAATATTCAAATGCAGGATTTTTTAAAACTCATCCAACGAACGTTAAAGGGTGCAAATGAGCTCCTCGAAGTAAAATGTTTTTGTAAGGGGCAGCTAGAACTGAAATATTATTTACTTACTCAAACACTAGGGAGCCAATGTAAAAACACCAACAATAATTTCAGATCCAAATTGAAAAAAAAAAAAGAAAGAAAGAAAGAAAGAAAGGTACTAAAGCAGAGTGAAAGAAGGAACGTTCTACGTTAAAAAAAAAAAAAAAAAAAGAAAGAAAAGAAAGAAAGGTACTAAAGCAGAGTAAAAGAAGGAACGTTCTACGTTAATAAAAAAAAAAAAATAAAAAAAAAAAAAAAACGAAAGAAAGGAACTAGAGCAGAGTGAAAGGAGGAACGCTCAAAGTGTTTTTAAAAAAAATTCTAAATATGTTCTGAGATGAAGAGTGTTTCATGTGTGTTCTATAATACAAATTAAAATAATATTGACACTCTGAAGCATGTGAAGAAATACATTCAATTTAACTTGCTCATAGTTTCAAAATCTTAATGTTACAGATGAACCAATACATCAAAGCTCTCATGTATAAAGTTTTATATCAAATATAAGCTTAATAAATATGTAAATTCCAACTGAAAGTTGTTTACTTCTGAGAATGAAGAATATTCGGTTAGAATTTCAGATCGAAGAGTAAAATGAATACTTATGTAACAGATGAATTGGAAAACTATTCCTTAAAACTCTTCTCTTCTTGTTACCATTTCCCAGTCTCTGTTTTGCAAATCCCATGTAACACTCTGAAGAAATTTGTTTATAGAATTACTCATTACTTAATGTATTTCTTTCGTTTTCAAATTCTAAAAATTCACAACTGTTAAACTAATTTTCGTTTTTCGAAAATTGAAATTTTTAATTTTTGATATTTCATTTTACAGCTAAAAAATGAGAAAAATGATACACTTAGTTAATTTTTCGCATTTTTAAATTCAAAAATATAATTAGAAAATTAAAAATGTCCTTTTTTAGAAAACGAGTATAAATTTAATCGTTGTAAATTTTTAGAATTTAAACACGGAATTAATATATATGTATATATATTAATTATATGTGTATTAATGTATATGTATATATATTAATACACATATTTAAACATTTAAAGAAACTAAAGTTTGTGAGTTGACAACTTGCAACACAAACGAAACAATAAACAAACTCAACAAAAATCTTAACAGAAAAACATAAACTGAAACAAAATTTATGAAAAAGTAATTTAAGAAATTTAAGAAAGGAAGGAGGCACGAGGCAAGACTTGTGACTTTCCTGTGGGATTAAACAAGTTTTATGCCGGAAACACTCCCCCAGACCTGCCAAGACCAGAAAAAACCACAAACTACTCTAAACTATACCTTAAACACTAGTTGCCATTCTGAAGTTCAAACTCCTCCAACTTCGATAACTGACATCACTTCACTTCAGTATCTTTTATATTTTATAAAACATTTGAGCAAAAATTTAATAAACTTAACCGGATAACTTTGATCAATATATATGTATATATGCATTAGGTAATTCGTAGGTTTGTGTAATTATATAAACAAGTTTTCTCACAGTATAACGTAGATTTTGTTTTCAGGCAGCGATAGGAAGAAAGTCCCTTTAATGCAATTCGAACATGAAGGATTTCCACACCTGTTACGATAAGCATCTATAAAATCATCCGTCCTCGTTTACAAGGAAGGGCCCTTTACTCAGTTCTGGCTTTTACGAGTTGGGATACTCACTGCCAAACGTCCGAACTTCCGAAAACAGAAAAAAAAAAAAAAAAATCAATTTCTATTTTTTTTCTCTTTTAACACATCCTATTCAAAAAACTTTTTCTTATCTCCGTGACATCTGCAAGAAATTTGAATGAAGGTCAAAGAGCATCGAAATCTCATCGTCAATAACCGACTTGAGATGAAAGAAAAAAAGTGAGAATGTGTAATATAATACGGGAAATATTTTAAATATGAATTATGCAAAATTTTCCCTGGTGGAATGAACGCATGACCCTAAACAGTTATTTTACGAGCCATCGTATTTTCTTCTTCACTTTTTTAAAATTTTATTTAAGGAAACACCATCTGTTTGGAGGAAGAGGAAAAAAAAAATATCTACATCAAAATTGCAATAAAATAATTCTAGACTATTTTTCACTATCAAAGAATATTTAATGTTTTTTTTTTTTTTTTTTTTTCCTAACCTCCTTTTGAATGTCTTTTCTCTGACCTAAAATTTATTTTACTAAATTGCTTTTTAAGACGAAAAAAAAAAGTCTATTCAGTAATAAACTGATATTAATCACTAAAAATATGTTAACTGTATTCATTAATAAAAAGTGAGATCTCTTGTTGCAGTTTAACTTGAAGAAAAAAAAGCTCTCTTTTTGGTATCAGTCTAGTAAAATTATGAGAAAAGAAGTTTAAGAAGAACAAAATACAAATAAATAAACATGTATGTATATCGAGTAAAAAATCTGTTGAGGGAAGTTACTACATTAGAGTTTAACTACAAAAAATTGCCTTTATATAGCAACGCATTATAAAAGAAAAAAAAAAAAAAACATAAAATACAAAAATACTAGTTGGAAACTGATGCTACCTTCTACTCACACAAAATTGCATACATATAATAATAATAATAATAATAAAATTAAGTATGTACGTCTTTTCAGATAGGTATATGATTATAAAAATATTAATATTCCATTTTATTTGACTGAGGAAAATTTCTGTAACTGACATCTAGTATCTAAATTCTAAATTGTGGCTCTAGAAAAAACAGTTCCATGTCATCCTTATAAATTCTAGTCCCCTTTGAAAGCGAGTTCTAGAAACCTCTATTAGAAATCTAGAGCGTTTGCTTATATTATCGTAGTCAAACGTATTTAAAAATCTCTGCAAATAGATGTGAATACAAGAGGCAGGTTTTATCAACTATAATCTTGGTTTATTTTATGACCCAATTCTAGATAATCAAGCGAAAATTCCTCGCGATACAAAGGATTCATAATATTTAGAAATAGAATACTCAGAATATTGTTTCACCATCTAGAAATGTATTGACTAGAAATTCTCGATCATTTCGTCTATTCAGCTTATTGGAATGCCTTATAAGCATAGCTCGGAAATATATATTTCTAGTTTAAGGATTTAGAAAATGATTTCTTATTCGTTCTAGAGGAAGGCGGTATATTTTTTTGTTTTCAGCGTTTATATTAAAACAATCGTAAAAAATGCCCATATAAAATATCTATATAATATTTCTTAAACGTGGACCATTTACAATTATTTTTTGCAGTAACGATACGATAGTAACTTAATAAAATATGCAAGGGTATAAAATAATACATAAGCAGTATTTAATCACGCGGACTGACTGAGTTCAGTGATTTAATTAAAAAAAAAAAAAAAGTGACGACATTTGTCTGATGAGATAGTTTTATAGAAAAATCTATTTTTAAAAGTTGCATTTGTATAACCTTTGCATACGTCATTTTAAACTTACCAATACTTTAAAGATATAAACAAAATATGAACTTTTGTCATAAATTGACTAAAAAATGCAATAATAAAAAGTATAGTAAAAATAGGTATTTTTTTAACAATAAATTATGCAGAATGAATAAATAAAAAAACAATAATTAAAAAGGCATCGCCAACATGGCGGCAAAAAAGTAAATGTTGCCATAGGGGTCCTATACTAAAGTTGTTTTGCCTGGGTAAGTATGAAAATTGGGTTGTCAAACATGAATTTTATTTCGAAACTTTTCTTTAAATGATTTGGTTTAACTATCATTAGCGTTTCATCCCCCCCCCCCAAAAAAAAAAAAAAAAACTAATGATAAATTGGCTTCTAATGAATTAAAATTTAAATTTCATAGTCAAATTGATATAAGACTTATAAGTTTCAAACTTTAAAGGTAAATAAAGAAAGATAGAAATTGAGAAATTTTCGCACGGGTTTGCTAGTAAGAAATAAATTATTTTTGTTTGAAGTACATCTGAAAAATTCTTACTAAAATCCTAGATTAATATAAATATATATATACACATTTAATCTTACTTTCATAAAGTTTAAATGCTGTGCATCAAAATTAAAATATATACATACCAGGCAAGCACGAATGAATTTATTAAGAAGAAAACTGAAAATGCTGTTATTCGAATTTCCTTACCTATAATAAAAGAAAAATTGTGTATAAGAATTATTGGGAAAAAACAGTAAACAAAATTACAAACACATTACTTTAAACAAGTTCATTAATAATGAGTTTAAACGAGTTCAATTTATAAAATGATACCGTCTAGTACAGTCGATTTAATTCATCATATAGAATTATCAGTTCTGCTATTTTAAGGCACTTAGAATAATGTAATTGTCTTCCATAAAGAAATGTAATTATTTTTTTATGCTTTTTAATTATTATGATAATTATACGTTTTGGTTATAAGTTCAATAAGTTAAGAATTATTTAGTTTAAGTTAAATATGTGAGAACTGAAAAAAAAAAAAAAAAAAAAAACATAAATAAATAAATAAAAAATGAGGCGCAAACATTCAAACCATGTTTTCTCCAAATATAAAAAAATTAAGTTAGTGATTTTTCTTTAAACTTAACATAACATAGTATGTCTACACGTCTTCCTAGTAACTAGTAATACATCTAAACAAACGATAATTAGGGTTTAAGTTTAGTTATTTTTTAATTTATTATTTTTTTGTGTTTTCAGAAAAAAATGTATCCGATGGAGAAAACATGGCTTGAATGTTTGCTTCTCATTTATATTAAATAGAAATTGATTGTTATTATTTCCATAGAAACTGTTACATTGTAACAAAAAAACACAATATTTAACGAAAAATAAATAAACTTGTATGTTATGGTCACCACAAAACGTTTTTCTATATTTTCCTACACAAATTAATGCAATACAAATTATTTATTGAAATTATTTTCTGTGATGAATGCAGACGATTTTCATCTAAGAGAAGTATTACACCAAATATCGATAAAGGCAATTTTGTGCTTTACAAAAATCACATTTTATTTAAATAATTGCATTTTTTTTTTTTAAATGAAAAGATATCAATATATGTATGTATATATATTTAAATTATCACATATCTATTGGTTTAAACGTTCATTTTAAAAGAATGATGAACTCTTTTGAAAATATTAATATGGAAAATTTACATCCCAGAGGGAAAATCGGTATTTCTGTTAGCAGTACATTTTCTTTTTCAGGTTGACTATTGCTATTATAAATAATTTTTTCTATCTTCACAATAATAAATTTTAAAAAATCCCATAGTGTGCATTTTTACGAAATTTTGTCCTATACTGCTACATTAAAAGCAATGAAAAAAAAAAATGGCATAATAGTACCACCTATTGAGCAGTATAATCTTCAAATATAATCAGAACCTGCTTAAGTCAAGATCCAACTAAATACCTAGTTTGGTTAAATGCTGTACACTGGTTCGGGTGATAAGCATCCACAAAATTTTAGTAATACACAATACTTCTGGTGGTCACAGAAGTGGAGAGCCATCTCCGCGGAGCATCAAAATCGTGATGCCATTTCTCCAGACTATTCCAAGGAATGAGACCTAGACTATCACCATTTGTTCACGGCGTAGCTCTCCTGAGACATAACACCCAATGAACCTGCACCTTTGGCAAATAAAAATAGACACACAGAGAAGCAGACATTTTGAAAAAAATGCTGAAAACGTGCTCAGAATATTTAAAAATTTGTAAATCCGTGAAAATCCGGAAGGTAAAAAGTTTCATGAATTCAGTATTTTTTTTTCTTACATTTATTTATTTTTTAAATAAAAAACTGCGAAAGGTTAATTTACAACCGTTAACTCATTTAAAAATCAGTTAACATCTCAAGTTTTTAAAAACTCAGTTTTTACAGTAAAACACAAAATATTATAAAATTTGTAGTAAAAGTACTTTTTAATCTGAAAAACTGCTATAACTTTAATAAGGAGAGTTTTTTATTACAAGGACAACAAACAAACATTGAATAGTATAAAGTTTAAAATAAATAAATAAACTGGGATGAGACAGTCACCCTAATTTCTCCTACTACACTGCTAAATTTTGTGACAGTTTTATATTACATATTTCTGTGTAAAGGATGTTATTATATTTAAACATTCATATTTCAAATTATTCAGAAAAATTTTACCAATAGCACTTATGGAAACTTATCGAACGCATCCTCATATATGATCTTCAAACTACCAAATTTTAACTTCCTGCAATGATTATTATTATTATTGCAATTATTACTACTATTTTAGTTTATGCTGATAATAGCAGACAAGTAGACCAACCGCAAAAAACATGGTTTTCTTTCTTTCTTTCCTTTTCTTTTTATTATTAAAAGACCTCAAAATGCGTAATTAATTCAAAAGTTCAGCTTCGAAAATTGAATTTTTAACCATATAAATTATACAAAAGTTTCAGATAGAATTCCATATAATACATATTTTAAATAACGAATTTACAATTTCTGGAATATCTGTTTTAATTATGCTGATAAAAGACAAGTAGACAATCAGCCCAATTGATAAAAGTTTAACTTTCGAATTCGGGAAACTACAAAATGTATAATTATAGCAAAAATGTATTTGTTCAATATTTGACACTTAATAATACTTCAAGTATCATATGTAGGTAAGAAAAAGAAAAAAGAAAGAAAAAGTAAATACGAAAAAAATATATAAATATCACAATTTAATGCTATTTTTAAAAATAATTTAAAGCGTAGCAACTGTTGCATTGTGAAATATCACAGCATCTATGAAAGAGGTAAGACAGATGTCATGTGAAAACAAAGAACATGTTCTTTTATTTATTTATTTATTTATTTATTTTCTTTCTTTCTTTCTTTCTTTTAATTACAAATATAAAAATGACCAAAAGTTAATATATAATTGTTAGAATGATTCTTAGTCTTTGCATAATAGAAATTACAAACTTAACTCAGATAGGCTTGCGAAATTCAAAATATTTCACTTACAAACAATTTAGCCTTATTGCCAAACGAATTCATAATTATTTCAATTACAAAATAAACGAATTTCGTATATCATTACAGAACTCAATCTTCGAAATAAATCTCAAAATGTAACGACTATGTCACTAAAAATCTTGTTTAATCAAAGCGAATTCTTAATACTTTTTTTCAATAGGATTTCTTTTCTTTACAAACCGGCGTAGTGAATAGACATCATATAATAGCGTAAAAATAAAAACCTAACAATAACCTGATACATAGCAAAAGTGGTATAAAGAAAAAATATATATATCAAGTTTTTAATGTTATTTCATGAAAATATAAAGATATGGGAATTATTATATAGCGGAACGTCACAGGATACGTTCTTTGAAAGAGTTATGACAGATGTCACGCTGAAACAAAGGAATTTTTTATGATTGGTGATAAAGATGTAAAAATGGCAAGCAGGATTACCGTATTAATTTCGCGAGAGAAAAAACAATATGTTGTGAATTTTTTTCTCAGGCACTTGTTTTTCCCCTGATTTTTGAAAATGTATTCAAACCTTATTTCATTAACATAATCTGATGCATGTTTTCATTTCTTATTTGTTCGAATCAAATCGCTTGCAATAATTTTAAAACTATTTACATATTGCTTTTATATTTATTTCGTAAGAACTTAATTAAAAAGTAAAATTATGAAAGAAAATATAACTGTATTAATCGAATGACTCAATACAGATGCTGAATAATAAAGCTATTTAATATATAGCAAATAAACAGTGTTATTTAGATTGCCAAAGAATTCCATTTCATCAATTAGACTTTTAATTCCATTTTTTACTTTTATTTTTCAATTGTTATTAGTTTACCTATTTGCATACCTAATAGTATACTCAATAATTTCAGTCAGAAATAATATTTTGTGAGTTTTGCTAATTATGGTATTTACTTTTTTTTTTTTTTTTTTTTTTGTATTCAATGGAGTAAAAATTTTAAACCTACCACATATTTTCTTTTTTTGATATATTTTTCTTTACAGGCCAAAATATCGCCAGAGATCCTCTTGTATGAAAACGAAAGTATTATTTTAGGACTGTTTGCAATTCACGCAGCAGATGTTTCGAATTCTTACTTTTTACCCCGATGGAAAACTTTAAAAATGTTCACGACGATAATATGCTTTCACTTTCTTATAAAAACAAAAATGAAATTACAAAGAAGCAAAAGGCGTCACTCCAATCAAAACACGAAATCATTGGGCCCACGCGTGCATAAAAAACTAAAAAAAAAAAAAAAAAAAAAAAAAAAAAAATGCGCTTCATCCCTCTATTTGCTCGAGATCTTATCATCAGGAGCTTTTATGTTAGACTGTATCAACATCCTGAGATGAGCAGACTTGTCACATCTTCATTTGAAGCTATTCTGCCTCTCGAGACATACCCGAGCGAGGTCCAAGAGTGCATTGAACAAGGTCGGAAACCGCCCACCTCATACAAATTTGGTTCCCGAGGGTGGTCGAAATTAGAAGGATGGATGACTCCCGAAGAGCTGGAGTGGAAGGGTTAAGACAAATGGTGTGTGACAGTTATGCAGTCAATTAACTGAAGAATGACAGGTCGGATGAGCTTTTTTGAAAGAAAAGTAGAGATTCAGTTTAAAAACATTTTATATTCAAAGTGCGTAAATTTTAAGCAGTAAGAAACAAAAATTTCCGGTAAATTTCTTCTTTGTCTTTTCTTTTCCTTTTCAAAGTAAAAATTGAGAACAAAAAATTAGAAGATTTTTGTCAGCAGAAGGGAAATTTGATTTAAATAAGTTTTAGTTGAATTTCATAGAATTTGAAGTTTATGAATGTATAATATTATAAAAATTGAGGGTAAGTTTAATCCACGAGAAATACGAAAATGTTATACTTTTTTGTTTATATATTAACCCTTAACTTATCATATTATGAAAGTAACAGTGTATATATACAGTCAAACCTCGTTAACGTGAACACTGTTAACGTGAATTAGTTTTAATATGAACTGTTTCTTCAATCCCTGCCAAAACTGATAGCATGAACTACTGATAACATGAACAAATTTTTTATCTCCCTTCAGATTCATGCTAAGGAGGTTCGACTGTATATGTATTTCAAATATTTTTTTAATTATTTAAGATTAATTTGTAAAGATATGAATAATAAAACCTATGCATATGAACTGATCTTACTAATTAATATGGATTTCATAAGATTGTAGTGTACCGTTGGTATACAGAAGTATAAAGAGAAAGAGGGGAGAGAGATCAGAAGTTTGAAAAAAAAAATTCAAGAATGTATTTAAATTTTATCATGATTATATTTTTTCTAAGATTGATGATAGTTTCTTTCTCGGTAATATGTATACACACACACACACACACACACATATATATATATATATACTACGGATAACCTCTACTTCGAACCTTTCATAGACTGAAAATATTAAAGAATCTAAAAATGTGATCCATGCTTAGGAGAATGACTAAATATTGTGAATAGTAAAATCAGTAAAGTATCCCGAAAAACTAATATTAAAAGTAAGGAATAAAAAAAATTTCATTAAACATCATAAATTGCAAAAAAAATAAAAATACTTAACAAATGTTTCGGGTCGGGTTTAACCTTTATTAGTTAAAAAAGTAGGCAAATAGAAGTATAAAAGTGGTAAAATAAAAAATTGTTTTAATTGGTGTTTATGGGGTAAATGTTTAGAGCAGAATATGTTGAGGATTTTATTTTATTTTTTTTTTTTTTTAGGAGGAAAGTTATTGATCCGTATTAATTATCGCAAGATTTTTGCAGTTTATAGTATTTACGTATAAAACTTTTGCCTAGATTTAATTATCATTTATGCTATTTTATTTAAAAAAAATATTAAAACCTACTACTACTGTCATATAATAAAATCATAGTAGGCAAATAGAAGTATAAAAGTAGTAAAATAAAAAATTGTTTTAGGGGTAAATGTTTAGGGCAGAATATGTTGAGGATATATATATATATATATATATATATATTTTTTTTTTTTTTTTCAAGCACATTCTATTATAAAAATTACATTTTTTTTTTTTTTTTTAGGGTGAAAGTTATTGATCCGTAATAATTATCGCAAGATTTTTGCAGTTTATAGTATTTACGTATAAAACTTTTGCCTAGATTTAATTATCGTTTATACTATTTTATTTAAAAAAATAAAATAAAATATTAAAACCTACTACTGCTGTCATATAATAAAATAAATAGGCCCACTTTAAATTATTTAAATGATCTAACCAAATTCTTATTAATCAAATGTAGACGTTAAGAAAATCCTCATAAATGACATTATCTAATGAGGTTTTTTTTTTTTTTTTTTTTTTTTTTTTTCCAGAAACTTTTTTAATGTTCAGTAACATTGTAATATTATTACTATAACTAGTCTATTGATTAATACAATATTGTATTTGGTAAGTATGGTCTGAAATGCAGAGCAAAAAATGCATGTGCCTTAAAGAAAAATAAAAGGTGCACATGCAACGAGTTTAGCTACTTCAAACTTCATTTTCTATTTACAATAAAGGTTTCTTTGTTCTTTTTCGTTTTCTTTCTTTCTCCCCCCCCCCCCTTATACTGTGATACATTTCACATCGTTAGCTTAAGAAAGTTTCAAAAAAGAATAATAGTAAAATAATAGTAATAAATTTTTTTTTGCATCATTATATTTTACATGTGAAATCTTTTGACAGCAAAATTATGTTTCTAACAATACATCTCTGCAGGTTCACACATACACGAGCTCAAATTAAGCATAAAAGACTCCCCAAGTTGAGATCCTGGGTCAGGAGCAATTGCTAAAAAGGAATACCCACGTGTCATGGTGCGGTAATTCGTAATTACAGAGCAGAGGTTTGTCGAATCCATTTTCACTCACGAAATTTGCAAGTGATAAAGATGCAAAATTATGCAAATAAACCTCATTATGAAAACAAGCTTGTCAAAATAACGTCTCTAAAGTGATTATCTACCCACATGCGATTTACTTCATCTATTTACCATTAAAAGGATGTAAAATTCAAACATTTAGATGCTTGGATTATTGAACTGAAAATAGATTTATTGCTATTTCTGGTGTGGTGCACGTTAGTAAAATCAAATTCAGTTTAGAGCTTTTAATTGTAGCTCTATAAAAGTGATATAACTTATATGTTGATACATCTTATTGACAAAATAATGCTTTTTACAAAAGTGTTATCACAAAATATTCACGCCACTAATTATTAGGTGATCTTTTCGGCAATGCCAATTCTTTTTGATTACTTTAAATCATTATTACACACACACACACACACACACACATATTCATATATATGCATTGCAAAAAGAAAAGAGTAATTTTTAGAGAAAAAATTCATATTTTTTACAATAAATAAATAAATAAATAAATAAATAAAAAAAAGGACGTTTGAAAGAAAAAAAACAGAACTCAAAGAAGAATTTATATTTTTTCCTCCTGCAGTTCCCACTCTGTCTCAACCTCAAATACTCAACAGTACCATGATTATTAAGTTAAAGTGAATGGCAAGTTTCACTGTTTTATATCTTCAAATGCCACCAAATTCCTCGAATAAATAAATAAAGCAAGCAAACAACCATAAAAAAGGGGGCGGGGCTTATTATTGAAAAAATAAATAAATAAATGGGTCAATTTAACAGAGATCAAAAGATGTCAGCAGGTGTGGAAATAAAAAAATAAATTGTTATTTTAACAAACATTTAATTTTTTTTTTAACAAACAGTAAATTTAGTATAGTTGTAAATGTATTGTAATATAGCTTATTATTTCTGCCTGGAAGTACCAAGGTGCCAAGGTAAAGACAGCTATCTACGAAACCGAAAAATATCTATAAACGAAAACGGAATGTAAGTTCTGGACCACTTAATGCAAATTACCTAAAAATCGTCTTTATTAAAATTTACAAAAATGTGTTAAAAACCATGTTTTTTTTTTTTTTTTTTTTTTTAGTTTAAAAAATTAAAATTCGTAAAAAGAAAAAAAAAAAAAAAAAAATCTTTTTTTTTTCAGTGTATTTAAGGTAGGATGGGGGTAAAGCCGTTAATTTTTTTTGTTTAGTTTTTTTTTATGATGCTCATACTCTCAACATTTTTCCCATTATAAAAATGGCTTCAATAGGGAATTTCATTAATGTATCATGCTGAGATGGTTTTATAAATTCATTTTCTTTTTCTTTTTTACCCCAGTAAAAAAATTAAATAAAAAACAACTAGATAAACCTTACTTCAGGCCTCATCCTGAGTCACATTCATCGGGGGCCCCCGGCATTTTCAAAGGCGAACTTCTGTGTAGCGTTCCAAGCTGCAAGGGAGCTGTGCCGTTGTTTTTGGCTTCAGCTGGCTGATCCTCCAATACGTGGCGCCAAATTTTGTCTACGTCTGCGCGGGGCTCATTGCCATTGCAAGATTTGGAATTACTCAAAATGTCTACTGTTTCGCTATAGAAAGCATACGTCGGGTTCTCGTAATCGGCGATCTTCGTTATCTCACTGAACTGAACGCTGATATTTTCATTCTGCGCCGTTTTTGCTAGGGCAGTGTTATTTTTGTTAACGTCTGAAATGTGTTCTTTTATAAGTTTTTTAATTTTTCTTTTGGTATCTCGATGTAACAGCCTCTGTCAGCGTTGGATCTAGAGAAGGGGATATTATAAATCCCGGCGGTTTCGAGAGGATCTGTATGGTCTTTATCTCTACGGATGAGTTGGTAATTATTGCGATTGGGTTTAATCGGTATTTTACAATTAGTTAACCACATTCCTAACCGTCAAAAAATTCCCCTCAAATTTACCCACAGTATACCACATGACCGCGGAGTTTCTTTAAAAATCAAACATGAGGCCGCAAAGCATAATCGTAACCGCCGGGATTTTTGATATCCCCTTCTCTAGACTCAACCCTGACAGCGGCTGTTACATCGGAGTTACCGAAAAAAAAAAAAAAAAAAAAAAAATTAAACACTGTATAAAGGAACACATTTCAGACGTTAGGTTTAACAAAAATACCACTGTCCTAGCAAAAACCGCGCAGAATGAAAATATCAGTATTTAGTTCAGCGAGACAACGAAAATCGCCGATTACGAGATCCCGACGTATGCTTTCTATCGCGAAACAGTAGAAATTTTGAGTAATTCCAAATCTTGCAATGGCAACAAACCCCACGCAGACGTAGACCAAATTTGGCGCCACCCATTAGAGGATCAACCAACTGAAGGCAAGAACAGCGGCGCAGCTCACTTGCAGTTTGGAACGCTACCACAGAAGGTCGCCTTTGAAATGCTGGGGGCCCCCGATGAAAATGACTCAGGATGAGGTCTGAAGTAAGGTTTATCTAGTTGTTTTTAAATATGTTAGTAGGCTTCATTGTTTGAATAATTTTTAAGTAAAAAAATTAAAATTAAAGTTACCCCCCCTTTTACCCCACGTGGGGTAATTTGGAGGTATGGCTATAAATCCTATTCAGATTGATGTTAACAATGTGGTGTACAGTAGTGTTCAAACAATAATTAAAACCTTTAGAGAAAATATACTTTCATTTAAAAAAAAGAATAATAAGACTTCAAAAAATGCGGTTAAAAATAAAAATTGACAATTTTGAACATTTTTGCTTTGTACAGGCATCTTCATTAAAGATATAAAGTAAATAATTGATATTGCTATAAGTTACTAACTAGTAGAATTAGATTAAGAAAAACAACCCCCCCCCCCTTTTTTTTTAACTTCTACAGAATTTTTATTAGAAACGTGTAAAGTTTGACAAAAATCGATGTTTTTGAAACTGAACAAACTAAACAAATTTATTACTTTAAAATTAGAAAATGTACTTATAGGAAAAAAATAACTTAAAAATGCAATAGTAGGCCATGCTTTAAACCTGCATAAGCTCTAAAACAAATATCCCAGCTGTTCACGTTTGTTATACAATAATGGCTATACTTTACTCTAGTCCGCTTCAGGAAGACTGTTATGCCTAGATATGACTTGATATATATCCAAATCAAGCTAAGGGATTAAAGGAATTGACTTAAGCAAATGGTTTATAACATTTTGAAACAATTCTAAATAAAAATAAATTGAAAACAAAAAAAATAAATAAAACATTCCACTAATATCCCCACAAGGGGTAAATTGGAGGTTAAATTTTCAGTCCCCAACCCTCATGTACTCTATAATAAAAAAAAAAAAAAAAAAAAAAAAAAAAAAAAAAAATGTACATTTGTAATACCTGTACCACTGTTGCGTCATCAAACCCACGTGACCTCGCATCCAATGAAATTTAGGTAAAAACGTTTTGTTCTAAAGTAAAATTGTGAATTTTTGTATAGTGTATATATTATGTCTGCGTCTTTATTAAACTTTGTGATGTGCTAAAGTGGTTGCAGAGTCTTCATCTTTTATTCGACGCCTAAAATTAAATTGTTTTTATGGAAAAGCAAAGAATAATATCTTATGTCTGCATTTAGTGCACTACTGAGCTAGCCGAGCAATATGTATTGATAATTATAGCTTAGAATATCATTTTCCTTGTAATGACATATTTCGTCAATTTTTTTCAAAATCTGTGTGGTCTAGAAGACGTTTTGTTTTATAAAAACGAACAAAATTTAAGGTTCGCAATAATAATAATAATAATGAAGGATACAAACTTTTCATTTTTCTGTTTTTGTATGTAATTGGTATTTTAACATAAGTGATTTTTTATTATTAAGAAAAGCATTTAATAAATAGCATTTTAGCATTATTAAAATTTATTAAATAAATTATAAAAAGGGCTAAAACAATTTTATTTTATTTTACCACAGATTTATCCCATTCTACCCTATATATTGAGAGTGATTAAAAATGTTAAAAACGTCTGCTTGATCTTTAGATTTTTTGTACTTTGATTTATTGTAAAATTAACTAATTTCGTGTAATTTTGATGTGAAAATTTTGCATTGATTTTTATTTATTTATTTTATTATTTATTTATTTATTTATTTATTTATTTATTTATTTTTTCAGGATAATGACATAGTGCTGGGACATTTGAAATTAATCATTAATTCTGAGTTTGGCAAAAATATTGTTGACTATCCCGATAGAAAAGAGAGAGAATTTTTATTCCTACAAACAGAAAAATGATGTTGAATGTTTTGTCAAAGTGAAAAAATACGATGTATGTCTCTTAATTATAGATAGAATATCATTGCAAAATCACAACCTAAAAAGATATCATATGGAAAAAAAAATATGGAAATTCACTAAAAAAATGCCTTTTCATGTTGGGAAAAAAAAAAAAAATCCAAAAAGAATTTAACACATTTCTAAAATTTTGCTATCTGTCATCGATTACTTCCGGGCTTCATTAACAAGTATGCTAAATAAACTGTTTTATAGGCGTCCTGGTTAACTGTTTTGTTTATGCGCAGTTACTTACACACAAGATTTTTTTTTTAAATAAAACTTCTTATTTTTAAAATTAGAAAATTGATTGGCAAAGAAATCTACATCTCTGATCTCAACAGAAGAAGAAAGCAAATGACCAATTCAGTATTTTTTTAACGAATTAACCAATAAAATAATACTCAGTATTTTATCTATTATCACATATAATTTGAAAAGACACTCGTTTTATTTATATATTTAAATAATTATTTTGTTATGATAAAACTGTTCAAAATTTCTTCATTCAGCAAGTTAGAATGTTTTTCTTATATTTGAACGTTTTTAACATTCCAAGCATTAATTTTATCGCCACATTCATTTTCTCATGGTGAAAACTACCCTAATAAGATACTAAGGACATTTTCGCGTTTATAAAAACTATACAATTTATAACAAAAGAAATATATTTATTTTATTTTTTCCTTTTAATTCAATAAACGTTACATTAATGATCTGGATGTTAATAAATATTTCAATAAAATTGATTTCAACTGTTTAAGTAAAAGAACAAAACAATGTAAAATAAATAAATAAATAAAAATATTAATGACAAGATCTTGCCATTTCATTGTGTTTCATAAAATAAATAAATAAATAAATATTAAGGTAATTGTTATTCATTTATTTGTGTATTTATTTATTTTGTAAACAATACACAAACGCTATAAAAAGTTTTCAATTTCTTAAATTCATTTTTAAGAATAATTTCAAACAAAACTGAAAACTGTTTTATTATACCTGTTAGTTCAGGGTGGGCAACACATGATTCCATGCATCACGCTCAGTAAAACTGCGCCCATGGAGGAATTCGCAGAATTTATAAATTGATATTTTCTGTTAATAGTTTAAAAACTGAAAAATTCGTGTTGATTATTTTGAGTGGAAAGAATATAGATTGCCAATAGTTGCCATCAACAGAATTTCGATGGATTTGCACCATCACAGCTTCGAACTGGTAGATGTAAAATTACTAGTTTATAAATTAGAATCAAACGACATTATGTGGGTTAAATGTGCATGTTACTTATACTTTTATGTTTTAACATAGCTTATTTTAAAGCAATTTACTATTTGAAATTATATCCAAAGTGCGGCCTGCCGTCATAAAATGAATTTTATAAATGAATTATCTGATTTAAATTATATAATAAATAATTTAATTTGAATTAAAGTAGCCCTGTGAATCTGTTAGGTTGAACAACCCCTGGTTAGTCAATCTGTCGCTGTGTCCGAAATCTTATTTCTGTAAATACTTTTAGAATGGCTGTGAGGTTGAGACGTTAGAACGTCACCACAGTTGTTTCAATTAAGCTGGATCCAGCAAAGTAGGAAGTGGGGACGGTTAAAATCACCCCGTCGCCAGTGGCTCGGTGACGGTTGAAGTCGAGATAGTTTTGTGTCGGCAGGGTGCTGCATTAAAAGACTTAGATTTTGAATATTAGTTAAATCAGAAGTGATTTTTAAAAGTACGGATTGAAATGTAGTGAAAGGAGGGTGTAGGAAGAAGTATAAAAATAGAGATGGTTTTAGTAGATAGTGTGGATGTTGGAGGATCGATAGAGGATGTTGGAGGATCGTATAGTGGTTGTTGGAGGATATTATAGCGAGTGTGCTGATTCTTATTTTGGTGAATATCGAAAGTGGAGTAGAGGAGATTTAGTTGTGTGAAGTTAAGTAGTGTTGAGTGTTGGCGAGTGTCTACTAGTCTTCGGAAGTTCAAGCTGGGATAGAAGGGAATCCTCTGTCCCATAGTGAAGCCGTAGTTGGAGTACGATTGTGACCGTCTCTACACCTTTCGACTATCTGCTGGGGTGAGATATTTAAAGTTATCTACTTAATTTGTTGATTCATATATTTTGATTAAGTAAAACGCTGGCTGAGCTATATAAATTTACCAGGCCGCCCTCCCGTTAATCTGCTCAAATAAACTTTAGTTATTGTTATTTAAAGTCTTGTGTTCTCTTAGTAATCTAAGTATCTAGTTAAGATGGAGTTTGCAGGAACGAAAACTCCACAGTGGCGCCCAAACCAATTCGACACCCCCCCTCTCCGCTCGGGTTTATTTTACTGGCTCAAACAATGTACTTAAATTTTTTGAAGATCTTGAAGAGTATTTTGATATATGTAAAATTGACGAAGCAGATAAATTTAATTTATTAAAATACTCCTTAAAAGGAGATGCCAAAATCTGGTATGAAACCATTGCCTCTAGAGCTCTAGGCCAAAATCCTACGTATGAGGATTTGAAGCTCAAAATTAAAAATTCATTCTCTTCTATTGTGGATAAAACCAAACACCGTCAAGAACTTTATACGACAAAAATGTCGTTTTATGACAAACCTACAACATTTTTATTACGTAAATTCGACATTATAAAGCAGCTGGATTTAGTTTTATCTTTTGCCGCTGCAATGGAAATCATAACCCCTCTTTTGACTATTCCTATTCAAGATTACCTTGATCTGAAACCTGTCACCTCTTACGACAGTCTGTTTCAAACTTTAGCCAAATACCAAGAACGACATCCTCCAAGGGCGGAAAACACCTTTAATCGCCAGCGGGGTAAACGAACGCCTTTTATTTAAAATTTTAAATTAATTTTTTGCGTCCCCGAGTTTTCCGCTCAGGGACTTAACAAATTTTTAAGTTTTTCTCACCCAGTTAAAATTTAAGTGACGGCTGCACTCACACTTCAGAGATTTGAAATAGTTAGAGAGGGAATGAAGCTATTTAAATTTAATCGATCAAATCCGTTGGGGATTTTCACGACTAAATTTTTTTCTAGGAGGGGGACTGTGAGGTTGAGACGTTAGAACGTCACCACAGTTGTTTCAATTAAGCTGGATCCAGCAAAGTAGGAAGTGGGGACGGTTAAAATCACTCCGTCGCCAGTGGCTCGGTGACGGTTGAAGTCGAGATAGTTTTGTGTCGGCAGGGTGCTGCATTAAAAGACTTAGATTTTGAATATTAGTTAAATCAGAAGTGATTTTTAAAAGTACGGATTGAAATGTAGTGAAAGGAGGGTGTAGGAAGAAGTATAAAAATAGAGATGGTTTTAGTAGATAGTGTGGATGTTGGAGGATCGATAGAGGATGTTGGAGGATCGTATAGTGGTTGTTGGAGGATATTATAGCGAGTGTGCTGATTCTTATTTTGGTGAAGATCGAAAGTAGCGTAGAGGAGATTTAAGTGTGTGAAGCAAGTAGTGTTGAGTGTTGGCGAGTGTCTACTAGTCTTCGGAAGTTCAAGCTGGGATAGAAGGGAATCCTCTGTCCCATAGTGAAGCCGTAGTTGGAGTACGAGTGTGACCGTCTCTACACCTTTCGACTATCTGCTGGGGTGAGATATTTAAAGTTATCTACTTAATTTGTTGATTCATATATTTTGATTAAGTAAAACGCTGGCTGAGCTATATAAATTTACCAGGCCGCCCTCCAATTAATCTGCTCAAATAAACTTTAGTTATTGTTATTTAAAGTCTTGTGTTCTCTTAGTAATCTAAGTATCTAGTTAAGATGGAGTTTGCAGGAACGCAAACTCCACATGGCTTGATATTGATATATTTATTATTATTATTATTTATTATATCATGTTTCCTTTTGTAAATAATATACTTATTAGTACTATTTTTTGTACAAGAATTCTCTCTCTCTCACACATACACACACACACACACACACAAAAAAAAAAAAAAAAAGATATATTAGAGGCTACGACATGCATTTATTTAAAGCTATTTTAACCTCTTTGCATAACATGACTGCACAAAACATAACGAAATTAAGACATGTTATTTGAATGAGAAAAGCATGTTTCCCATAGAACATGACGTGATGGCAAAATTAGTTGATTTACAGAACCACACAGAAATACTCAGATACATTATGGGGCATATAAGCGGAAATTGCTGGAAGCTTGAGTTGTGTTAAAAAAAAAAAAATTCTATACTAAATTTCTACTGCCCTATATAGATCCAGTGCAGCTTTTAGAAAATATAAAAAGCTACGTAAACGCAACCTCCCTGTAGTGCAACCTTGCTGTAGATTATTTCAAACAGTGAAGTTTATTCTGCGGTCACCCTGCATTTTTGTATTTTTAACGTTATATCTCTTAGATAAAATACTTTAAAAGACATACCGGATAAATGCAACTGGAAAGTGTTAATTAATCTATGCTCACTGCATTTTTCGATGTTTCATTATTATTTTTAGCGAAAAATTATACAAGACAAGGTATAAATGGTTATTACAGAATTAAAAAACAACACTTTTTATGCAACAGATAATTAAAGTTTTTTAAATCAGTTCTATCTCGAGAAGTTCAATGGCTGTAGCAGAAAAAAAAAAAAAAAAAAAAAAAAAAAAGAAAAGAAAGAAGGAAAAAGAAAGAAAGAAAAAATGTGTTCGAAAGGTATTTGAAGAAACGCGTTTATGATTGCCATTGTGACAATGACAGTTAAAAAATGGCTGCTGAAAAAAAAAAAAAAAATGTGCCACAGACCTAACCAGGGTAGAATTGTACATGATACAGAGAGTTATACTTACAAGGAAACATTCAAAAGCTGTCGTCTTCAAAATATATTGAAAAAAATATATGTGATTCTACTCTTCATAAAACACCAGAAAGTAAAAAAAAATATCGGCTGAAATGAATTACAGCGACCACAAAAAATTATAAAAGTTAAGCATATTTGGCGATTTTACACTGTTAGGCGATTGATTTTGAGTACTTGGCGGAGAAGCAAAACACGTTTCTGTTCGTACACGGCAATCTCGGTGCTAGCAAACTTGCCAAAAATGCTTAATTTTGATAATTTTTTGTGGTCGCTGTAATTCATTTCAGCCGAAAATTTTTTCACTTTCTGGTGTTTTATGAAGAATAGAATCACATATATATTTTTTCAATATCTTTTGAAGACGACACCTTTTGAATGTTTCCTTGTTAGTAATATATAAGAAATACTCCATGAAATACAGCTTCATAAACGTTTAAAAAATAATAAAAACCTGTTTGGTAATTTATACTTCTATGCATACAACATTTATCGTATGCAAATGATAAATAGACAAATTCTCCAAACGTTGTTATAGAAACAAGCTAAAAAATATTTATATGAAATTTATTTTTAATTTTATAAGTATCCAGACGATGCATATAATAGTTTTTATTCACTCATACTTAACAGAAAAGTTTGCTGAAACCCATTTTGGGGAAGAAAAAAAAAAAAAAAAAAAAACATAAAACATACTTTTAACTACGCTAAATATTTCAATCAATACCTTAAATAGAAAGAAAAAAAAAAAAGATAGATTATTTCATAAATGCTAAACAGATCTTACAAGCGACATAAGTTCTCAAATGTTATGACATGAAGAAAACGCAAGGGAAAGATTATTTAATAGCATTAAAAAAAAGGGGGGGGGGGAGATCTTAGTTGTAACCTATCAAGTTATCAGACGATCTTAATGATATTACAACTAAAGAGAAAGAAAAATAAAACTGGTAGACTTTTCTTTCATTGCTTTTTTTAAGCCGTATTTCCGTCTCGGAATGTTTCCGGGTATTTAACTGGCACATCACTGATGAATTATATCCGCAGTAAATTCTGGTTCTATTTCAAAATTTAACACGTTGACTGACTAAAGCATATGTACTAAAATTTTTCCCCAGGCCTTTTTATAAATTTCAAAGTTTTTTATTTTATTTTATTATATATATATATATTATTTTTCACTTAATGTATATAAAAAAAAAAAAAAGAAAAAAAAAAAGTCTCAAAAAAGATTTTTATTTGAAACACTATTTCCATTCTTGTCATTCTTCTTCTTCTTCTTCTTTTTTTTTTTTCCTTACTTTTTTGTGGATTACTGCTAGCTTTATATGGCTTTACTTTTATTGAAATTTTTTTTTTCTCTAAATTATTTAGGTTATTATTATTTTATCACAACCTTGGAATAGGGTGTGCGATGCGCCCTCTAAAAATAACTAACTTCCTCTTTAATCTGAAAATGTTCCATTACACGTAATATAATGCCGTTCTAAATCTTGACGTCTTTCAGACATTTTCAGCGGGCCTACGACAACTTTGAAATTTCAGATTTTCTTTATAGAATCAACAAAAGTCAGTCTTTTTTTTTTTTTTTAATACTTAATTACTTTGAGAGTTTATAAAAAAAAAAAAAAACTGTTTATGGAATTCTAGTAATAAGAATTATATAAATATCGATAATAAAAATATTTAATGCGAATAAATAAAATTGTTTTCAGACCACTTCATTATTATAAATATATTTTTCCTTACTCAATTTACTTTATCCGTACTACATCATAAAATCTTTCACACCTGACCATAGCAGAGAAAACTGGAACATTACGATGTTAAACTGAAATATTAAAGTGTTAGTATTTATATATATGACATTATAACGTTTGTAAGTTTAAGAAATGCTCTTTTTTTCATTTAATTAATTAATTTGTTACAAAAAAAAAAAAAAAAAAAAAATCGGTATCTTTATTTAAAGTATTGCAGATCAATGATTCAACCATTCGTTTTGAATGTATTGACGAGCTCTTTTGTTTTTTGGATGGCTCTCATATTGAAAATTTGTCTCCCCCATGTGATGTTCCTACATACACATTTTTTTTTCTAGTTGACTATTACAGTCTATATAATATTTCTCTAACGTGGACCAGTTACAATTATTTTTTGTCGAAACGATATGATAGTGGTGACATTTATAAAATACGCGAGGATAAAAAATAATATTTAAAAATGAACAATATTTAAGCACGCGGGCTCATGAACTAATAAGAAAAATACGACATTTGTATGATGACATTATTTTATGGAAAAATGTATTTTTAGTTGCTTCTTCAGAATCTCTGCAAGCGTTATTTGAAACCTAGCAATATTTTAAAGATACATACAGAATATGAATTATTATCATAAACTGACTAAAAAGCGCAATCACAAAAAGTATAATCAAAATAGGATTCTTTTTTTTTTTTTAACAAAAATTTTTTCCAAAATAAATATAATGTCATCGCACTCTTGGCGATAAAAATTTAAAAGGCGTCATGGGGGTTCAACCAGGTTCAACTGTACTACTTGTACCTAGTATGAAAACTAGGTCATCAACCATGAATTTTATTTTGAAAGTTTTCTTTAAATGATTCTACTTTCACTATTGCACAATATTTATTTGCTTATAATAATAATTTGGCTTCTGGTAAATTAAAATTTTAATTAGGTGGTAAAATTTGAATAACATTTATGAGTTTTAAATTTTAAAGGTAAATAAGAAAAGAAATAACATGCGAAAATTTCGCACAGGTTTGATAGTTATGAATAATTCTTTTAATTTCATAATAATTTGTTAAAAATAACTCTCATTGCGTACATTTACATCAAATTTTGTCCTATAGGGTAAAAGGAAACGGTAAAAATGCTTAAAATTTACACGTTATTAAAAATTACTGCCATGTTAAAAAAGTAGAAAAATTAATATGACAGCACCAGTTCTTGAGCAATTGATTCCCAAACCTAATCAGTACCACTTAATGTCAAATTCCAACTAAATATCAAGTTTGGTTAAATTTCGTTCATTTGTGAAATACAACGTTTACAAAATTTGTTTTAGACACAGACGGACTTTTTCTAAAAATAACCAAATAGTGTTCAAGAAATCTGAAAGCGTGTAAATCCATCAAAAACCGAATTTCAAGAACTTTTATGAATCCTATACTTTCTTCTTATACATATAAAATAAAATAAAAAGCATAAGATATCAATTTAAGCATTTGATCAATTTTAACAAAAAATAGACAAATTTGAAAAGTAAATTTGCTCTCTAGAATAAACTTTCGAATAGTTCTAAGGTTATTATAATGCTTAATTTAAAACTAAAGGTAAACTTTTAATTTTCTCTTTTTCAGTTTTGTATACATGTTACTCTCTCAGATAAAAGTTTTATTGAATTTTCAAAAATTTGGTTGGCGTAATAAAAATTTCTGTTCAAATGTGTTCGAAAAGAAATTTTTTTTAGTTTAACAAAATAATTTTAACGGATTGTTTTACAATTCTAATAATAAAAAAAAAGTTTCTCTTATAAAAAATTGTTTTTATTTACAAATATATAAAAAATATTGTAAAGTTAAACAAAAGATTTTATTAATATATAAGTAAAAGAATTTTGTTAAAATTTTGTAAATTTGTTATTATTATTATTATTATTAATATTATTATTATTATTTTACCGTCATAACAACATAACAAAACTTTATTTAGGGTAAGCGCTCCAATGATTGGCATGCCCCAGTAATTGACATCTATCCCGAAATAATTAATAAATGAGAAAAATAATAAAATCATATATTTTACATATAAGAATTTTAACATTTTATGTCAAACACTGGAGCATAGGGTGCTAATAACTGGAAAATGAATAACTAGGAGTGTCAAACACTGGAACAGAGGGTGCCAATTACTAATAAAAGGAAAAATTGGCAGTGTCAATTACTGGAACATTCAGTGGGTGTCAAATAAAAATTCATAAAAAAATAATTGTTATCAAATGTATATATTTTAACATATATGTGGTTCTGAATGTCTTTCATGCCATATGTATTAACTTAAGATTTCTAAAAATATTTTCTGATGACTAGAACATTGAAAACATCTGAGATTGCTCTAAAAGTGTCAATCACTGGTGCACTTTCCCTACTTCTAATAAAAATGTAATCTAAAACTACAAAATAACCTTAATAAAACACGTTATATAATTATAGTCAAATTCTTTCTCTGAGTGCATGTAAACACCATGCCTACAAAATTTCAAATTCAATTCTTCCTTATAACGGCTTCATAGTAAATTATTAAATAAATTCCATGAGTTTTATTATAACCATCTCGTAGTTTAGCCTAAAATTTCATACGCAGCAAAATCTAAAAATAAATTATTGCTTCGAGCCACGTTAATAGTTAATAACTATTTACATGACGTCAAATTTCCAGAAAATATTTTATATATTACTACCTTTATCCTGGCTGCATCTGATTATATTCCGTCGGCTATTGCTTTTTTTTTTAAATTTTATATAAAAAAGAAATACAAGAGAATACTATGGATTTTACAAGAAAATGGATAAAAGAATGATCAGAAACCATTTTCGCTGGGTTTGCTTTTCTGAAGAGACAAAAGAATGGCACGTGATATCCCCCCACCACTCTTCTTATCACACTGTACCCCACAATTTAAGAAGTGGCTCTTCAATTTTACCTCTACATCTCAAGCAAATAAGGTAAGTTTAAAGAGTCATAAAAAATAGGTTATTGAAAAGCTTTTCTTAGTGTGAGTGCGATGGTTATTACGACAAAGTAACAAAACCTAAAAGCATTCATTGAAATTTGCGTGTATCATCCATTGAGTAATGATTCGATACAAAGAGACATTGTTTTGGAGATTAACACAGTTTTTCATTTAAAGTGCCGTAAAACAATAGGCGGTGTACTACAGGTTGACGCAAAAGTTAATTCATGAATCAAAATGCTAAAAGCATTTATCTCAAATTAGATTTTCTTTTTTATATTTGGTATCAGCGTATATTTGATATTCAACAAAAGAGATGTGATGTTAAACAGAAGGTTATTTTATAAGTCGCATTTTATTGCAGATATTTTAAAGAAAAATATCCTTGCAAAATAGCATTTAAAAACGATTTTTATAGCTGATTGGTACACGAAATTACAGAATTTTCTACATGAAGTTGCATGTGCAATTTCCACTGAATATGCTGTCGTGGATTGTTTAATATATATATATATGCACATATAAAGCTTGCAACATTGTCGTACTATATTAACAAAGGATTTGTTTAAAACCCGAGATGTCTATAATTTTTTAAATGTTATATAGTTTTAAGCATTGTCTGCGACGAATAAATCATTTAGTTAATTTAAAATATGTTAGCAATACTTAATAAAATCAGTGCTGAATGTTATTGAGAAAATATCTGAAATATTTACATTAAGTATTTATAATTATTTTTATTATTTTATTAAGTTACATTTTATCCCATACGTTGGACATTATGGGCATGTTAGATTACAATGATCTATAATATCCTTTATTTTTTCGGAAAACGATTATTTTAGAGAATATTTAAACAGACTAAAATATTTTCTAAAGTCTATGGAAAATGTCGAAAAATTTTTGCATATGTACTTCTCATTATTAGGTTTCCACTCTGAGTGCAAGAAAAAAGATTAACAAAAATAAAATTCTGTGACATATTTTCAGTTGAAATATTTCAAAAAGAACTTTTACGAAAACTGAGGCACTTTAACAGAGAGTGAAAAGAAACTAAGGAACACCCCCCGCCCCTCTCATAGAAATGAGAAATCTGTATTTTAAAACCATATATTTGTTCAAATAAACATAAAATATATAATTTGCCGAAGAGTTAAATAAAATACAAAGAATTAGTTTGTATAATTCTGTATATTGATAATTTAGTAGACGGTAAATTTTAAAAGGAAATTATTGCAGACGAATTCACTACAAGTGTTTTTTCTTGTAACTAACAGAAATACATACATTAAAATTTATATATCTGCGCAAGTTCACAGATATACAGATATATATGTACAGTCAAACTCGCTTAAGCGCGCTCTGATTTAGCGAGACTAAAATAATAATGAAGACTTTTTTAAATGTCTGGTGTGATGTTAAACTCAAAAGCCTGTTACAAAACCCCTTTATTACGAACATTACTCGGATTTAACGAAGAATTTCATATGAAACACTTTAAATTTTTCTCTTTCAAGAATTTTTTTCTCTGTTAATTTTACAAAAATGTCTACTTTTCAAGGGGTGTAAAAAGCCCTAACACTTTGCATTGTTCTAAAATAGGACAGTTAAGTAAGAAAAAGCAATATCCCCCCTTCCCCCCCCCCCCCCCCACACACATCCATCTTCTTCTATGCATAATTTTCTCTTCAGGAGATACGAAATATGTTAATGCTATACGGACTAGTGGTTTTTTCTAAAGTCCTTCGAAAAATCGGCCAAACATAAAAAGCATAAAGAAAAAATTTTAAGAAATCATATTTCTGATATTGTATCATTTTCAAAGCGCAATTCTCTTATTTATCAACCTCCAGCTATAAACGAAATAAAATTAAAATCCAAGCATGATCCAGTAGATATTTGTTTTACTCAAGAGATCTCAAAATGTTTAATTATTGCAAAAATTCAATTTTCAAAATTTAACTCTAAAAAGCGTATATATAGCGAGAGAGAGGGAGAGAGAAAAATCTGAATTAAAAAAAAAAATATATATATATATATATATATCTTGTTTAAAGACGTTACAAGTATTTCAGAAGGAAAACAGTTAAGAATGTGGGGGAAAAAATAATAATAAATAACCAAAATAAAGCTAAATCAAGGAGAAAACAAAACTTTTTCTATAAAATTTGATTTTTCGCCAAATACCTGTCACTTGATCCAATTCAACGGCTCTTTAACACAAAGCTATTTTCTTCAACCGTAAGAAAAAGAAAAGAATCGTTGCAACGCCTAAATAAGCTGTAGAGTAACTTCTAATATATTTGTAAAACAAGAGATTTTTTTCTTAAATTATAGGATATACTGTAATACTTTTTAAAATATAAATATAAGTAAAAATAATTTTTAAATAGATAAAATGTTTCTATTGGCACTCTAAAAAATAAATAACAAGAACTTCTTAAAATATATTTGTGGTTTAAAACTTTTTGGAATTTTCGCTGAAACTTTTCTCTAAGAAGCTCCCGCTCTCTTGTGTTCTCAATTTTTAGAATGTCAATAAAAGCATTATATATGGTAAAATAATAATAACAAAGGCCTACAAAATTTAGGTTGGCAAAATTTGATTTGATGATTTTAGCTGAACTTCATGTTTTTGATGTGCTGAAACCGAAAATGCAGCCCATTTTTCTCTATCACATACAGATATTTGTCAATACAGGGTGCTCACCGACCCAATTTCTTACATATACCATCATAACAATAAGTTGGTTGGTTAGTATGTTTTTTACGTCGCACTAGTGCTGCGCTATTACAACAATAGGTATCCATGATTAATTAATCATGAAAGCATACTATTAAACTTGCCATATAATTATATTGGTGGAAGAGTAATGGAAGAAATTATATTGGTAGGCACCCTGTATCGACAAAAATCTATACGTGATAGAGAAAAACTGACTTCATTTTCGTTTTTAGCACACCAAAAACCATAAAGATTAGCCAAATTATAAAATCAAAATTTTTACATGTCGACCTGTGTAATAACATTTTAATTAAATACTATATGTTTGTGTGTGGTTTCAGCAGCATGCATATTAAATCTGTTTCTCAAACAACTTCGAATGCTTTTAAATTTTTTAGAATGTATATTGAATTTTTTCTTCTAGAAGCTCTTTGTCCTCTTGCGAAATTTCTTTCGACTTTTAATTCTATAATTTCTCGTTGGTCCGAGTCTATGTATCCTCAATAATCCCAACCCTCTGAAGTCTTAACAAAATTATGCGTAATTATAGCGACAATTTTGTTAAAATTTTGTAAGTAGTCCTTTATAAAAAAAGTTTAGATAGATAAATCTATTATTATTATAAAATATAATTTAAAATAGGAAAAGTTCAACACTAGAAGGTCAAAACGGTCAAAACTGAAAGAGGACTATTTTTTGAAAATTGAAAACTGCTGCCAAAAATGTATAAGTAAATTCATATTTTAAGATGTATGTGCCACCTAATGCTTGGTTACATAATTAAATAATGAAGAACGATCTAATCAATTGGTAATAAGGAAATTATTTTACTATACTCTATATTCATGAAAAGCAATTAAAAGTTTATATTGAGCATTTTTTACTCCTGATTCTGAATTTATTTTTACACGTTTCGAATTGTTTTGATTATGATTTTACTGCTTTTAGAAAATTTCTATCAATGTTTGTGCTATATAGTATGCAACGACTAAATCTTGTAGTGTAGCTCAAGAAATGAGGCACTGAATGCTATGAGTATTTTTATTGGACTTTTATATAACATTGGTGCTCATTAAGTTTAATAGTATAAATGTTCAACAGGTATCGCTATTCGGCTTCATTAAATACAACTCTACTCAACTCAATAAATAAAATACTTTTTGCGAAAATCTCAGCAGATTCAATACTGTTACATGCTGGATGGAAAAACAGTTATATGTACCGCATTTTCCCCTACATCATGAGCTGTTGGCACATCAATGGATATTTGGTTCACGAAGGTAGATGAAATAATTTCGGTTGATCCAATGGAACGTTTTCTTTTTCTGTTGACATTTCATTTATTGGGTAGATTTTATTTATTGGTTAGGCCACCATAAAAGACAACGTTATGTGTCCAGCAGAGATTGATGTATTAAATTTACATATAATAATTTATTTCTAACCTTTTGCGTAATTTCAAAAAGAATACATAATTTTGTTATGCGCAGTATATAACGTCGAGGACTTTCCTTTTCGTGCGAAAGTATAAAGATATCAAACGATACATATCCACATGAGATTGCCAAAGTAAAATGCTGCGTATGGGCCAACGGTCGAGCCCTCCATCCAATCAAGGGTTATTTTTAAACGTTAGCCAACGAAAACCCTAAATAAAACAACAGTTGTCGGAACGTTGGCTAGTATAAATTTTGTTTGTGGCATGAAATCAGCAAACTTGATGTATAATATGATTTTTATGTAAAATTATATTAACTCCGTTTCGAATTTGGATCTTGCAGCAGAAGACGTTGTTATGCTTTGCTTTTACTGATGAACATAATAGCTATTTCTAAAATTCTGTTGAGATAACTGGATCCAATTTATAACCATGAATCAGAATACTGAGTATATGACTTATCCATTGAAATATGTTACTATCATACAAATGAAAATTTTTTATGACTATAACATTCAAATATTGTGCTTCTTTCGGCTATAATTATGCTACGCATTAAAGCTACAATGCAAACAAATGTAGATTCTTGAATTCTGACAGTCAAAGAGTTTGGTGAACCCTGAACTATACATTGTTATTTTTAACTGGTATAGCTAAAATAAAAAGAAAAATACTCAACTATTCATTTTCCCGTATTAAGCTGAATCCTAATCTGAATCATTTAAAAAGGTTTAATGAATGGTCATGATTTTCTCTGCATTTATACTTTCACAAATTAATAAAAAAGAAAAGGGAAAAAAATAAAGATAAATAGCATCTTCATTTTTTTCTTTCTTATTGTCATTCAAGCACATTAAGCAGATCACTTGAATTCTTGAATGACTTAGTTCTGGTATTAATCCGCAGGGTACTACTTAGACGATTTGGGAAACTGATTACTTTACAGACAGTTAATAAAAAGAATTAGTTTGAGATATCTTGAAACCTAACGGCATATTAACTGCGTTAAATTAAAACAATGAAATAAAAAATATTTTACTAAGGAAAAAAAATTAAACGTAGAAATCAGCATTATAGTTAAATTCATTAGTTATATTTTATTTTTAAAATATTAACTTGAAATTCTTCACTAATCAACTACATGTTATATTATTATATTTTTAAAGACGTAGTTTTATACATCGTTAATTACAAAATTTTTCATATAAAAACAAGTTTTGAATGCACAAATTGAATGCGTTTGCAAATGACGACATAGTTTTTAAATATATATATATATTTTAATATTCTAATTTTTCAGCTATGGAAATCAATAACTTTTAAATCATTATAATAAACATGTTTAAACTTAAAACGACTCTAAATTTACCTATATTTAAAATTTGAATAGAACAGAAGGAATTCCCACCTGTGTAGTAAAAATGTATGAAACAAATGAAGTTTCTAACAATAAAAAAACAAAATAAACAAATAAATAAATAAATAGAAAATAAAATAAAATGAGCAAAAAAAATAAAAAAAAAGTCAAAACCAACTTTTTTTTTTTTTTCAGGTGTTTAATTGAAACCTAGCAAGGGCCCTTACAAGGCACACATATATGTCACGGGACTTACATTGTGTAATTATATGACTGTTTTAAAAATAACCAGAGAAAGTTTTACAGCTGGTAAGAACAGAAGTAAAACAAAATTTTCTTTTCAGAATCAAAAATCAACCTAAACATCCGGGATACTTTTCTCCAAGCCAAACCAAACCAACCTTAATTTTTAAGTTTGCCAATAAAGAAAACAATGCAATGAGAAGTTTCAACAGATTTTGCTTTGATGATATTTTATGAAATTTGAAAAAAAAATAGAAAGATGTATATGCTTAGCCAACTACTCAAAGAATCTTGTATATGATATCGGAACATTTCGAAACATCAAATACGTAGTTTAGCGAAATATATATATAATTTTCAGTATCTATCTACAGAAAAAAAAAAATATATATATATATATGTGATTTAAAAATGCCACACTAAATCTGGTAACCTAGACGTATTAGTAATTCATAAAATATGTAAATTTTGCATCTATAAAGAAAGTTAATTGAGAATATATTACAAATATTGTACTCTAGAAAAGTATTTCAAATTTTATGAATATTTTTAAGTGTGAAATTTTTTTCTGAGCTGTCAAATTAAACTGCAGAATCTAAAATAAATTGCAGCACTTCATGCCTGCCATGCTGCTTTTTTTCTGCTACTGGAACTCACTGATTCATTACTTTTCATCATGTTTAATTTAAATTAAAAAAAATACTGTCAAAATCATCGTAACATATTGTTGGTTTGACTTGATTTCAATGCATACTGCACTTTAAATTGAATAAATCAGATATGACTGGGGTTTCCTGTACAAAAATATCTTCTTTGATGTACAGTACTAACTTTTGAATTTGGTACCATCTCATTTGAAAATTCTGTTTCTAACACACGAATAACGAGAATACCATATTTCTACAGATTATATAACATATTTGGATACTGAATGCTGCATGATATCCCGTCCTGTTAAAACGCTGGAAGAAAAAAAACTTCCGCCTCCCTCTAGAACAAATACGCAGTCATTTTCGGATTACCTAAACTAGAAATATAGATATACGAGCTATTAGTATAAGGTAAACAAATTACCTGGATACACGAAATGATCGAGAATTTCTAGTCTGTATTTTTCTAGATGGCGAAATAATTTCATGAGTATTAAGAATGCGATAAATTCTGTCTTCATTTCTTAGATTTGGGTAATTATAGTTACTAAAACACGCCTCTTGAGTTCGCATTTATTTGCAGAGATATTTAAATAAGTTTGAACACGATAATATAGGGGTTTTTAGAACTCGGTAGTAAAGTGAACTAGAATTTGTAAGAACGAGATGGAACTTTTTTTACTAGAGACACAATTTAGTTTCTAGATGTCAAACACAGATTTTTTTTTTTTTTTTTTTTCAGAGTAATGAGGCAAATAAATTTGCTTAGCGATAAAAGTAGGAAATGAAACAGAAGAAGCTATGTTCATGTTACGCGATATGACAGAGCAATTATTGCCCATGCTTGTAAAATGAAATCAGTCAGTCAATTACCAAACACTTAACTACTGAAGTGCAATTTTTGATGCGATTTAATCAGGTAAACCGACAGACGTAAGAATGCAGACACTTTAAGTCACACCCAAGTCTCTTCCCTTTTTTGTTACGCTTCTCAACATCAAGTCCAATTGCAGAAAAAAAAAAAAAAAAAAAAAAAAAAAAAACAGAAGTTGTTCTTCTGAGAGATCAACATTGGTATTTCATTACCGACTTAATGTCAGCTTCTTGATGATTAATCAAACTCTTAAAACAAATTATTTCATTATTAGAAAGATATATTAGATCTGAATATGAATATTGAAACAGCGTGCAAGAGTTTAAGTTATTTTCACTATTGATTACTGTTAAAGTAATAGTTTTATCTCTATCATTATATTGCCAGAATTCTGGAAATGATTCGTAAAGTTCATAGCAAAGAAATGAGTTTTTGAGGCAGTAGATGTAAGATATAATAGAAGAGGCTGGCAGCAAAAGAAATTAAGAAAATGCACGCTTCCTCTTGTTTATTAGAAAAATATGCAGCCTTGTTTGAATATCTCCGAAAAATCCTAAGTAACTTATAAACCGAAAGCATCAGAACTATATTAGTTTAGTTTCCTTTTAGTAAAAATAAATCACAAGCAATTTCATGTAACAAAATTAATTATATTTTAAAATTAAAATAGTAATGAAGGTATTGTACATCCGCAATCATAAATGTTATTAGTTTAGCTTAATTTTGAAAACTATTTATACAAACATAATTAAATGTGTTTTTGTTTTGTGTTTTAAAAGATTCGTATTTGCAACTAGGAATGAATTATACACTGATGGAAAAAAAAAATCCCAACACCAAGAAAAAATTATTATACAGTAATGAAATTTCAGCAATACATTTGTCTAGGTAACATATTTAATTGATTAAAGTTTCAAGATCACAGGTAGAGCCATTGGCGAGAAGAGCCATTTCAAATGTGAAATGTTGGTACATTGGTAACCGGTGTAACCGCCAGAATTTTGAATGCAAGCATGCAAACGTGCATGCATTGTGTCGTACAGGTGTCGGATATCAGTTTGTGGGATGGAGTTCCATGCCTGTTGCACTTGGGCGGTCAATGCAGGGACGGTTAATGCTGGTTGTCGATGACGCTGAAGTTGTCGACCAATGATGTCCCATACGTGCTCGATTGGAGAAAGATCTGGTGATCTAGCAGGCCAAGGCAACATGTCGACACTCTGTGGAGCATGTTGGGTTATAACAGCGGTATGAGGGCGAGCGTTATCCTGTTGGAAAACACCCCCTTGAATGCTGTTCATGAATGGCAGCACAACAGGTTGTATCACTAGACTGACGTACAAATTTGCAGTCAGGGTGCGTGGGATAACCACGAGAGTGCTCCTGCTGTCATACGAAATTACTCCCCAAACCATAACTCCAGGAGTAGGCCCTGTGTGTCTAGGTCGCAGACAGGTCGCTAGCAGGCGTTCACCTGGCCTCCTTCTAACCAACACACGGCTATCACTGCGACCAAGGCAGAACCGGCTTTCATCAGAAAACACAACAGATCTCCACTCCGTCCTCCAATGAGCTTTTTTTTTTTTTAACTATATGAACAATAAATGTGAATTTCCTTATAATTTGTGATGTACAAAGTTATTTAAATATGATTTAAAAAATGCCTCTCATAGAACACAATGCATTGATAGTCTTTTGGGCGTCCATGTACACAAACCGTTTTTGCTGTTTATGCCATTTTGAGTAGGGAACCATAGTGAATTGAGTAATGTATACCATTTTGAAGAAATTCTGTAAATATCTACGGACGCTAGAGGGCGAACAGACGGACATATAGAAATACGAAGAGTCAGACGGACAGAGAAGTAGACAGATAGATTAATTCAAATCATAATCATTCTTAAATGTTATTACAAAGTGTTAAAAACGCCTAATAAAAACTAATTGCAATTCCGCCTATTTCCAATTATACCCCAAAATGTATCTCGATATTTTCTGTATCCCTGTAATTCTTTATGATAATTATACTATGTTCTTTAAAACACATTTTTTGTACTTGTGAATAATAAATGTTAATTTAGCTATAATTTGTGCAAAATAAAGATATTAAAATGCGGTTTATAAAAATGCTTCTCATAGAACGCAATGCTTTGGAAATCTTTTATGTGTCCTTGCAAACACACCAGTAGTGGTATTTAACAAATTTCCAACATAACATGCCATAAGGAATTTGAATAACATATATCAGTTTCAAAGATTTTCTTGAATATTTACAGAATTTTGAGCACGGACAAACAAACTGAAGTCATAAAAACTTTTTAACTTTGTTGGAAAGTAATAAAAACAGTTTTGATATTCCATCCTAATGGGTTAGCGAAGTTTCGCACACCGATGACTTCCACTTTCATATAAAATACTGATACACAAGATGATATAAGTTATGGATATGGCAATTAATTATTATTGTTCGTCTTCAATTATCTTGTTCTCGGGATTGAAGCAAACTACATCATTGATCATCGCTATGACACTAATCCTACCTATAATGCAATCTTAAAGGTATTTTGAGTAGTGTGGTACATTATTATTATTATTATTATTATTATTATTATTATTATTATTAAAAATAAACCATTTTTAGAATGTATACTATCATAAGCTATACCGTTTCAATGTTATTGTGCAATGAAACAGATAAAAATTTAACACATATATTTTGCAAAAAAAATGTATATTTAAATAACCCCAAAGGTATAATTTGGATGGGAACATGGAGGACATTGCGGCCATGACTGATTTTACGTGCACCAGCCGCCATTAATGTACACGACGGTCTTTGGACGGCTCGAGTATTGAACCGGCAATCTTCCAATTACGAGCTCGGCTCTCTAATGACCGGCCCTCCGAAGTGAAAGAATTTTTGGGATATGATAAGAAAAGATACAAAGTTAAATACGAAGTTTGGTACTAAAAGTTAAATCTAGTGGATTTTTAAAACTTCCACAAAATAATAATAATAATAAATAAATAAATCGTAAAATATATGTAGTTTAACTAGTGATTTTTTTTTTTTTTTTTTTTTTTTTTTTTTTTAATAAGCAAGAGTAAAGAAGTAAAATAAATTAGGAAATACTTTTTCGTGATAAAAATAGCATGATGAAATGAATTAAAGTTTATGAAACCAATCAGAGAATTACTTGTTAAAATAGTTTTCTGTTAATAATATAATTTCGATACATGAAAGCATATTTAATGCTACATAAAATGCCTTCGAAATCGATATCTATGCTTACCAACATAATTGTTTTTACACAAGTTTTCAGATCACTTACAATGTACTTATATAATAATAATAAATAATAATAATAAATAATAATAAAAATATTCCATTTGAAATTATTCATATGAAATTTATTTAAAAAAAAAAAAACAGCAAAAAATTGGCAACTATTCCAAAATGGTTTACTGATACATCGTCTCTAAGTACATTTTAAGTCACTGTATGTATATTCGCATTACGTAAATTAACTTGCAAAAAATATTTTACTGATTTACCACAAGTGAATAATCTATATTTTATGTAAATCAATGTAAAATAAGTTTTTGATTTACAAATGAAATCGAAAAACCTTATTGCATTGGTATTATTTTCAACAAGTAAATGATATACTTTACAAAACTGCACTACAGAATGAAAAACGCACAAATGTTGAATAATTAATTGTATAAAAACTATTTTTAAAAAAATTCTGTTTCAAATTAATGATAATAAACTTTTTGGAAAAAAAAAAAAAAAAAAAAAAAAAAATTGGCAACTGTTCCAAAATGATTTATTGATACATCTTCTCCCAATACATTTTAAGTCACTGTGTGTACAATAGCACGGATCATTACACATTAGGCAAAATATTTTAGAATTTTTTTCCCTTATTTATCGAAAGCAAATAGCTTATAATTTAAGTAAATAAATGTGAAATAAGCTTTTTTTTTTTTATATATACAAATGATATCGAGAAGCATATTGTATTGGGAAAAAAATTCAACAAGAAAATAATATTCTTTACAAATTCACTATATAGAAATGAAAACGCATAAATATTGGATAAACGCATATTTATTTTGCACTTCATTAATACACATATCAATATTTAATTGCGAAATAATGAGTAAATCTTTTAACTAAACCAGTTCCATAACTTTTTTGGACACTGGCTAAGATTATTTTCTTCTTTTTCTGTATTGTTTTTCGCAAATGACATTGCTATAAAATGAGTTATAATTCAACGTTTACTATTAGAATTTTTCTTGCAAATCACGTAAACGCTGAATGACTTTCAACTTAATGACACATTTTCAATTATTGACTTCGATTATTGAGGCACAGTCTTACATTGATGGACTGGAAGTTATTAAAGTAGGCGTTGTCAAGACCAACCAAAATTTATCATGAAACATTCAGGGCCGTGCCGTAACAAAAAATTTTAATTTTCTGAAACATAAATCAAAACTTTCTTCTTATTGTTATAGAAGAGAAAATGGAATGTGGAGCATATATGGCAAATTACTTTGTTTTTAATGAATTTTGTATCATAAGATCATAGTGCATGCCTGTAGAAAGGTTATCTAATAGAACTTCAACTCGCTGTCAGCTTTTAAAAAAGAGGATTCAACAAGCTGTGGCTCTGCACTCGCTGCTGCTTTTATTTATGTTTCTAAAGTAGTGTAATTTATTCGGTGTACGATAAGCGGGCTAGAAGAATTTTATATAAAGAGTTTCCGAAAGAAAAAAAAGTTTAATTCGTGAAAGTAGTTTATAAAAAATGATGCCACAAAACTATTGAAAACTTGTATTCCAAATGAAAATTTTTAATTTTTAATTAACAGTTTTCAAATAATAACATGAGTAACGATTAACAGATAATAAAATAGTTGTACATAAATATAATAAAGGTGTAAAGTTGAAAATTTATATTAGCTTATATTCATCGTTATAGAATTGTTTTTACTTTACAATAAATTCCATCTGTTAAGAAATATTTAATGAAATAAAATAAATAAAAAAATATTATTTATTAATTAGACAACCTATTTATTATTTAAAAAAATAATAATAATAAAGTGACTTTAAAAAAAAATAAATTTTACTTTATTTGCTAAGTCAAGGCAATTTTGCCGACAATTACATAAATTAAAAATATTGAGAAATTTTAGCCATAATTTCTGGTTTTTAGAAAAATTATGTAAAATATAATTTGAATAAAAAATAAATGAGACTTTAACTTGCGAAATTTGCAACGATATAATTTTTCCTTTAATGAGTTTAAGAAAAAGAAATTGTTTCGAATATAGAGAAAAAATATCACGAAACAGTTAAAAATGTGTCATGATTATATTAATATATATATGTACGTACATGCAATTTTTTAAATCTATTATATAGATATAGATATAAGTCATAGGTATAAAATTCTATACAAGACAGAATTAATTTAGTATGACAGAATTTTTTTTAGACTGTTTTTCCATACAAAAATACAGAAGCTGCTGTCGTTGTGTTACGTTCCTTGAAAACGGTTACTATATTAATTTATTTATTTCACACTATTTATCTCAATTAATTTTATTTATTTATTTTTAATTTATTTATTTTTTAACTTGATGCAAGAAGCAAAAAGGAAAAAACTTTTTTTTTTAAATTAATATAAATTATAAAACCGTAATAAATAAATAAATAAATAAATAAATAAAGGATTTTTTTACGTTAAAATATGAAGTTGCGTTCCTTAGAAACGGTTACTATATTCATTTCAATTTTTTTTCCCCAGGTTTTTTCCAGGTTTTATCTTGATTTTAATTTGATATCTTTTACTTTCTTATATATACATAAGAAGAAAGAACTGGATTCGTGAGAATTTTCGACCTCAAATTATCGATAGATTTACACTTTTGAGATGTCCTGAAGACGATTTGACTATCTTTTTGGAAAATTTTTGTCTCTGTGTGTGAAAAATGTTGTGCACAATTTATCTAATAAACTAATAAATGAAACTTTAACAAACTTGTTGTTTATTTGGATTTTGACCTGAACTGGTTCTGATTAATTACATTTCGGGATCAGTCACCCAAAAAGAGGTGTCTCTTTCATCTCATTTTTTTCAGATTTTTTTAACATTGTAGTACAGAACGAAATTTCATATAAATGTACATAGTCAGGATTATTTTTAACGTATAATTGTGAAATGTATAAGAATTATTGATAATAGCAATAGTAAACTAGGAAAATAATTGTATGTATATAGAAGAATAGCATAAAATTATTTATAATAGTAATAGTCAATCAGAATAAAGTTTTTCTAGATGTAGGATCATCGCTGTCCTCTTTCGAAAGGGGTGTGTGTAAATTTTTAATATGAGGTTTTATTTATTTTTTTTTTTTTGAGAACACAACGATACTTTTGTGATAATTTGAAACAAAATTATCAATCTTTTTTTTTTTTTTTCTTTCATATTTAACCAAACAAAACAAAACAGCACGAACTGACAATTTTTCCTCGTTTTTATGAAATGCACTGGTGAAGGTTCTGGTCAAAAATCGAAGAAAGTTTTGTTCTTACCACAACATAGTAATTTATAAATGTAAACTATCATTTTTATTTAAAATTACATGAATAATCTTTATTTGAACGAAAAATTATTTTTTTAGAATAAAGCTTAAGAAAATTAAAAAGCAATAATAAAAATATATTCCTTAATAAATGTAAAGAAGAAAACTCTGATTTAACTAGTGAAATAAAATGACAATTTAATTCCTGAAATAAATAAATTTCAGATAAAAATGGTGGCGATAACATACTTTAATTTAACAAAACTATAATTTTTCAGTTAAGTCGAAATGATTTTATAACAAAACAGTATTTGTTTTAAATTAAAAATAACAATTAAATTTAAATTAAAATTACAAAACTATCTAAATGCACTATAAAAACAAAGGGCCAAATATTATGAATGAAAACAAACCAACTATAAAATGAATAGGATTTAGCTTTATTCTATTTAAGTATAGGAATACCTAAAGTTTTTTTTTTTTTTTTTTTTTTTTTTTTTTTAGAGTTCTCTTAATTTCGTAAATTTAGAATTGTGCTAAATGAATACTCAAAGTTATATTCTGTTTTAAATATTACGAATTAGAAATATAAAAATTGTACTGAGAGTTTTTATTATTATTATCAGATATCCTATTAATGTATTGAAAGCTTTTGTAATTACTATCATATATTTCTGTTCAACACCTTCACATATTCAGCATGTTACTTAAATATAGTTTTTAACAAAGGTAAACATTAAAAATAATGTGTACTTTCTTGTTTACTATTCAATTTATTATATATGAATCATGTGTTGTGAACAGTTCGACTTCGCGCAACTGTTGTCAGGCTACCAAAGGAAAGATTTCATTACCTACAAGAACAATCAAAATTGCCATGGTATGTCTCCCGACCATTCTTGAATCTCAAACCGTCGCCAAAAGCCAATCGATGAGTTGAGTGGATTTAAGGTCGCAATAAAGCTAAGCTCTTGGGGCTTATCCTTATGTTAACAGCATGGGATTCATCCTTTAGGCAGTAAGAACTCTTGAATAACTTGAAGGTACTTCTTCTAAACGTATAGAAAAAGTATATAGAATGGAATCTTTATTCATATTATCGGCTGATTCGCTTATTACGAGAAACAATTTAGAGATGTGACATTTTATCAACGGTCAGGCAAATAAAAGAGCTTTTCATTCTAAAGAACATCCCTCCGTGGAGGATCAAAATGGATTTTATGCATCACACGTCATTGTGGGTATATAAAAGTCTTTGTGCCAATTCCTGTATTCGAAATTTTTGTTTATTGCTGTATCAGCCAATACAAGCCGTTTGAATTGGCAAATACCCGCAGCCGTTGCCACTCGTGCATAAGGTCCATTGTGATGGCATGTTTTCGAACCATCCTTAGGGGTGGATCAAAGACCGTCCTCAATCATCCGTTGCGCAGTACGAATGCGACGTTAAACCTAATCAACCAACTAACCAACCATTTTAACGAACTCTTTTTTAGTTACTAGCATGTGTCTATGTCCAATGTCTTCATTCATGACACGAACCGCTATTGCTTCTAAGGGTTGGTCCGTAGACATGACATCACAATTCTGATACTTCATGGTGGATATGATTTCTCTGTTCCGTTAACTCTTAGAGGTTCTGTAACTCTAGTGGGACATTAAACCTATTGAGACCAACATATTTCATATCTTGTCACTAAAATTTTATTTATAAGTCTCCTGTTCTATTGATATCCTAAAATTAAATTACAATGAAGCCCAAACTTCAGAAATGAATTACTTTCGCATTTCAATTTTAAAGAATATTTTGAATCGTTATAAAAATTATCAACCGTTATCAATGGTTATTTTTAATGAAAAACACGACAGCTATTAGCTATTAAGATTCCTTCTTAAAAATATCTGAAATGTAAAACCTCCATCATTCTAGATTGAAAAAATGCTATTGAAATAATATGAGCCATTAAGATATGTATTTAACATTCAACACAATTCCTCGATTTGCAAACATGAAATACGATGTCCTGTATCAGTGTTTATTAAGTGCTGTTTAGTTTCCCAATCAATTACTAACAAGTTTCTCCTATTACACATAGCAAGTTTAAAGATGAACATCTTGTCCAATCAAGCAGGAACTCTGCGGGAATTCTTCACTTTTGACTCTTGAATGCTTATCTCATTTTACAACTGTTCAATAAGAAAAGTTATTTTCTTTCTGTGTTAAACATTTTGAACATCTAGCCAACTGTCATAGAAATACAATCTTTCTGGTAGACTTAATACGTCACCATTACAATGCCAATTATAGTAACTGATAAGCTTAGCTATTACCATTTTTCCAATTTATGTGTTTCAAATCCTGTTAGATTAATCAAAATTAAATGTTACCTTTTAATTGAGCTATAACAAGAATTTTGTGATACGAATCTGTAATAAATGATGGATCGAAAAAACAAGGTATAAAGTGCATTATATAAATGTAAAGCGATTTATCGTGTAACATAGAACTAAAATCCAAAAACAGATGGACTGACAATTTATATGGTTAATGCAATTTTTCTGTATATTAATAAAATTTTTGGATATTTATAACGAAAATGTCTGAAAGTGCAGAAATGATTTTTGTTTTTACAAAAATCATTTGTAGTCCTTTGAATCTTTCTGCTATTAATTTTAGTTTTTACTTTGAATTCCATGATATAAAACACCTATTTATTTTGCTGTCATTTAACTAGTCATACTTTATTCAATTAATATACGAATTTCTTAATATTCTTTTACAAAAAAGCTCTTTAATTTTTTTTTTAATATTGAGGAAAAAAAGAAATTGCTCAAATTGAAGCATTTATTCATCCATTCTATTAAAATGTAATTTCTCACGCTAAGCGAATTGCACTCAAATCATTGAGCCGAAGTGCCCAGCTAAGATTTAAATTATTTGAAACAATTCATTTTGTGTGAAATCGAACCGGATTTGAATAAAAATGTTTGTTACTGAAAAAGAAAGAAAGACAGGGAAAAAAATCGCGTATTGCAGCACAGTCAAATTTTGCTTCCGCTTTGTATCGAACTAGGGCCATACGAGGGGAAAGTGAGTGCGCTGCCACGGAGCAAGATTTAATACTCTAAAGAGTTAATTAGGCGTACTCAAACATTATGAAACGAAATGAATCGTATTTATTAGTGTTTTACTTTCTTTTTCTGAAATAAAAAAATAAAACGAACTACCTTAAACTATAAATGTTATGTCATGTTAAGAAAAATATTTGAAAACAAATCCCCTATGTCAATCAGAATTTTTAAAATCTTACATACGCTTCCTACTGAAGTTAACTACACTAAAAAAAATAATAATAAATAAATAAATAAAGTATAGGAGCACATGCCCAAGTAACACAGATTGTTGGCCCAACTGCGATTTATTGTTAGTTCGTTGGGGAATGGTTATCGTTGGGGAAAGGGCTCAAAATAACAGTGGGCCAACAGCAAATAGTATTGTTGGCCCAACAGTCCTAAAATGCTCTTTTTTCAACTGCAAAATATAACAGTTAGCCTACAATGTGTTCACCAACAATGGCCCAACAGTTTGCCAACCAGGACCCAACCGTTCCATAGTTGGGCCAACTGTCACCCAACGGTTGGCTCAACCGAAGGCCAACGGCCAAAAACAACCGTTGGCCAACGAAGAAGGAAACGTAGGGCCAACCGTTTCCCAACCATTCCGTGTTACTTGGGTGGTTTTAACGAAATTGCGCAAATACTTATACCGATAACTAATGTCAAATAAAACATCCATAATTTTGTTACCTCATGTCATACCCTTTGAATTACGAATGTTTTATTTGACATTAGTTATCGGTATAAGTATTTGCGCAATTTCGTTAAAACCATGTACTCCCCTAATTTTTTTTTTTTTTTTTTTTTTTTTTTGAGCATTGTATTCTAAACAAATAGTTAAATTCATATATGAAACTTCCAGATTTTTATTGAATAACTATGAGCTCAAAAACTGCATAAGGTTCTAACTGGATTTAGAGGTGAAATTCTCAATGTTCATTTTGATTATTAATAAAATATTATAACTGATTTTTAAATAATTTACATGGATTAAATTAATAAAAGTAAAACATACTTTTAGATTAAAATGAATGAACACAATAAATAGACGCATTCAGTTTTTTTTTTTTTTTTTATATATATATACTTCTTTAAAAAATAATGAAGAACAGTTTTCACCTTTGTATTTTTAGCTATTTGTTAGAAATGTTAATGCTGTAAAAAAATATTCAATTTTGTCAGTTGCATCTAAAACTTTTGTTTTATTTATCAAAATAATTTTTATTTTCTATTCATCAAAAGTTTTCAGTGTTTTAAAAAACAATTCATAAAGTCTGAATTGTAATAATTTGTTGGAATTCTTGTGTCACTGTAAACAGGACCAACAGTTGGCGCTTAAATTACACATAATTTGTTGCAACAATGTAGAAATAAACGATATTAATCTAAATGTGAGTTGATTGTATAGAAGCATTTTGATTGAAAATGAAAAATGCAGATTCAGAAAAATAAAGAAGAAATGAAATTCTATTAAAAGCTAAGTGGAGATATATCACTCAAATTAAGGCTTAAAAATATTGAATCTTTTTTTTTTTTTTTTTTTTTTTTTTAATAGTTTGTCGAGTTCACTCACGCATTTTAAAAGAGTAAACATGAGTTATAATGTATTTAAGTACAATTTCACGGTTAAAAAAAATGACCTTTAAAAACTGAGCGAAAGTTTCTTAAAACTATTAAAAAGGGACATAGTCATTATTTTTTATTAAATATAATGTTACGTAAATGCACGCAGTACACAATGCACGTAAATGCACTTTAACGCTTGAATATCGGCAGCGATGATGGTAAAATTATTGCTTAATCATAAATTTAGGAGCTAGGGTATGAAAAGAGCAAGATATAGCCTTAGCGTAAAGACACTTCGCATTCGGAATACTAAGAAGAAAATTAATAAACCTTCCAATTGTTTATTGACCCTTTCAAAAACTGTCACATTACGAAATCTCTTAGAAAATCAAAAGAGAAACTAGTTCTCAATAAATATATTTCAACTAAGAAATACACATAAGAAATCTGATTTCAATTTTGCATTATTTTTACATTTATAGTTTATACAGATATATAAGGCCCGTCAAAAAATATTGCAGGTCTTTTCATGCTAACATGTTGTTGTTAACGTACCACCTGATTGCTAAACATGCAACAAGAAATAAAAATAAAAGTAGATTGAGATTGAGAAAAAACATTGAACAGTAGTAATAATTATGTTGGGAAATAACAAATTCTACCACTTTTTCATAAACAAAAATTAGTAGTTTGTGCGTTTTGGTTTAAATAGCGTGTACGGAAAGATATCTTTACTTATTAAGAATTTGTGTAATGATAAGATGCTTAATTTAATGCTGCCCTACAAAATGTAATAAAATATATTTGCATAGCTTCTATAGTTTTCCGTTATCACACTATAATTGCTAATTATTTTCCCCCAAGGAGACGCTATAAGAATTCTTATAGAAATTTGCATGTCACTCTAGTATACAAATGGTCCAAGATACTATATCTATTGTTTCAGCTGTTTCGTTGTTCAAAAAATCAAAATTATGAGGCCTTTAGTGAACATCTTGCATAATTATTTGTTCATTGTTAGCACACTTGAAATATTAGAAAATTAATCTTCAATTTCTCAGATATGAACATTTAGTGTTTTTTTTTTTTTTTTTTTTTAAACATATTTATTGATAACGTAATAACGAATAATCAGAAGGAAAAAATGGATGGGATAGAACTTTGCAAAAAATATATACTTTTAATATTTACAAAAACTGACAAGATATATAAATTTATTTTACAAAGTTCTATTAACAATTGTAATAATTGTAATTAAAGTAAATCATTTCTTAAATTACAATTATTGTTACATTCATCAAACGACAATAAATACGTTTTAAATACTTCAGATAATTCTCATTAAAAGAAAACCAAATTAAAAATAGTAAAAAAGAATTCAGAAAACCTCAAAACATACAGATACACCAAAATCTTACAGTCATTTTTTTTTCCTAATTACAGCACTTTTACATAATGTATGTTTCGAAGTAAAATATTGATTTCGAGGATAAAAATGTACCATTTTAAAGTAGATGCATATAACCGAACAGGATCTTAACCCTTTATCTACTGACGGTACTTTAAAGTAACATTAGATTAAGAAGTTTATAAAATCGAATTGATGTAAGAATTGTCAAAGGTATTTCTAAGAATAGAATATATATACATCACTTTAATATCACTACTTGGCACTAGACGCTACATGTATCCATTCATGTCCAAGAAAGGTATTTATAGGGTAGGTACACTGTAAACGTAAATGTCTTAAATTCAGTTTAAAAAGTGTCTTAAATGGATGGTCATTTTTTAAGCAAAAAAAAAAAAAAAGTCTTACTTTTCAAGACACCTTTTTGCATCAGAAATTAAGATATTGCAAGTGTCTTAATACGCTGCCATATTTTAGGCTTAAAAACACCACCATGTTAGGCTTAAAAAAACTACCGTTTATATGGCTTTTTAATAAATATATAAATAAATAAATATGGCGTGCGATTATGTTTTTCTGTTAAAAATATATTTTAGAATTGTTTAGAGCATTAATGAAATATTTATATAAAAAAAAGAAGGGGAAAAAAAGTCCAATTTTCCGGCGTTGGGATTCGAACTCGCACTGTCCAAGGAAACCGAAACCTCGAGCCAAGCATCGTCGGAGTGAAGCATTTACCGATCACGCAACCGTCGAATACAGCAATACGAGTTTTTATGATATAATGTACAGCAGTATTCGTGAAACTAATCGCAGTGTTATGTTTTATTTCTAATTTTTTGCCATAAAACTATTGATAGTATGGTATCTTAAACTTAATAAATATTATTATCTTAAATTTCATATACAGAGGACCAGAATTTTTTTAATAATGCATAACAATTATGAGAAGGTTTCATCCCTCGATGATAACGATTTCTTTCCTTAAAGTGATATTTAAATAAAAACGAACTGTAACCATGAATACCGGAAAATTTGTAGTTTTACATTTAGATGTGGGTGAATTTGTGAAAGAAAAAAGTTTTTAAATGAATAAAAATAATAAGAAAAAAAAAAAAAAAAAATATGCACAAATTATTCATGATTGTTCACTTATAAATTCGCTTTCTTCTCTACAAATTACTTGCTACATCCGTCTTCACACTTTTTCTTTTAATATAAGAACGCTTTAAAGACAAAGATTTTTTTTTTTTTTTTTTTGAACAAAATAAGCTTTGTGTCTAAATATGTTGTTTATGAATTGTATTAAAGATAATAGCATGCAAATATCATTCACATCCCTAGAGTATTATTCCATAAAAATATAATTTCATAAAGCTACCATAATTTAAGTAGTTTAACTGCTTATTATATAAAATAATAATATATTTATTGAATGTGGAAAGAAGTAGGATAAGCATATTTTCTTAAAGTAGATTCCATATGAAAAAATTTCTAAATAATGCAAGTGTCTGAATTTCTAAAGTGTCTGAAAATTCAAACGCGTTTTGCTGTCTGAAAATTCGCGTATTTACGTGTTTCTATTTTTGTGTCTGAATTGATATTTCAGACATATTTCTGTCTTAAATTAAAATATCTATAACGTCTAAGGTACATTTTAAGACATTTACGTGTCTTAAATGCCGTTTCAGTTGTTTTTATGTCTTACTTTAAGACCCTTTTATTTGCAGAGTATTAAAGGTATTCTATACCTATTAAAGGCATTCTATTGCTGTTTTAATTGGCATTTTTCACGATCTTCACGTGTGTTATAATTAATTTTTATATCACTTCAAGAATCTACCAATCTAAAGGTTTCATGAGCTTTATAATTATAAAGATCATGAAAAACAATTTATTTTTGAAAATTAATTTTTTTCGTTTTTTAATTAAAATGTTTACAAAAAAGGATTATAATCGCAAAACAATAATAATAATGATTTTTACGTATACTGAATCCTCAATTCCAATTTAACAATAACTGAAATTATATATAATGCTTAATTTGCATATGAGGATATTGTAAAATTTCTGAATGCATTCCTGGTACCTTATGACTAAAAAAAAAAAAAAAAAAAAAAAAAAAAATCCCATTTCCTGTTACACTAAAAATAAAATGTTGCAGGAACGGCTCGGCTCACATTTCTGTTAAATTACTAAGAAAAATTCATCTCGGACAAACAATATCGCTTTCTTTGTTTAGAAATTTTCTATTAATACGTGAGAAGGTACACGGCGAATATTGATTAGATGAAAAGATAAAAGATTTAACCTGAATGCTTGAGGGTATCATGTGTAGTTTGTCGCTGAAGATTGATTACGCATGTTTTGAGAACGTAAGTTTCAATTTTCTACGAAGTCATCAACGAATAAAATCGTAGGAAAGCAAATGTTTACCACAGCCATTAATTATAGACAGAAAATAAAAAAATTACAACATTCTCATACAATATACTTGTATATATGCATGTAAAATGGAAACTAATCACTTCACTTATACATGATAAATTAAATGAACTGAGAAATATCTACTATAACAAATTTGTCCACAAAGAAAAAAATAATCTGTCACTTGCATTATTTGGTATAACATATACTAGTACAAATAGGAAAATAAATAAAAAACAACCCTCACTTATTGTGCAGTAAGTATATATTTATATAAAACGAACACCAACATGAATCGACCCAAAATGACATCTATTGTTTAAATAATTGATATTTTGTAACATTTTATTTTTTAAATTAAGATTTAAAGTCATTTAAAAGTTAAAATGTTAATAATATATAAATTATCATTATCAACACCTATTATTATTATTATTATTATTATTATTATTTAACTTATTCTACGTCCAAATTAATTCTCAGATTTAATATTTCAAACTGTTAAACCTTAAGCTTTGGTTTAAATAATTAAGATATCTGATTGTAAAATGTTATACTCTTTTACACAGTTTGATTTATTAATTAATTGAATAATGATCTTATACTAAATTTTGTATGAACAAATCCATGATGCAATTCCTGCAATTTTTGATAGTAAACATTTATATATATACATATATATATTACAACATATGAAAAAAAAATTAAATACACGAGATGAATTGCAAAACTGACAGCAACTGTTTCAAGTCAAAATAATATCCCAATCTTCATCAGACGATTAATGTACGCAAGAGTTCAGCAAACATACAAATTGAGAAATTAAAAAAAAAAAAAAAAAAAAAAAAAAAAAGCATATGTAATCCAGTTTTGTTTCATGATATTTACATAGTCTTCCGTTTTTAATATAATGTAGTATAAGTAAAAAAGGTATAAACAAAATTCCGTTGTAAAAAGATTTTGGCAGTTTCATTGGTAAATAAATAAAAATATATGTAAAGGAATTAAATGATTTATTTTTAGATTTAGAGGTGAATATGGAATTTCATATAGTATTACCAAAAAATTGGAAGCATTAAATTGAATTATTATGACAATAAATTTCTAAATGAACTCAAGCAAAGCAAAAAGAAGTATAATACACCTTTATAAAACATCAAATTCTTAAGATAAATGTAATAAATATTCTTCTGTTGCTGCCATGTGGAACTTAAGACTGAATGCAAAATATATCCGTTACTCTTTTCCACTTCCCTTTTCTACGGAAATACCCTTTGTATGGAAATATTGAATTATATCTTTCAGGTAATATAACTCTGTATTTTCACACAGAGTCTGCTGTAGAAACTACTGTCAATGGTATTCTTAAAACAGAAATTTTACCACTTCAACAACACAAAACTTGTTGATAGTATAACGACGTACTCATTTTTGCGTGTGAGAGAGAAAATTCACAATTTTTTCAAGAACTCATATTGAAATGATTAGAAATTTAATTGCTCTCATTTTTTTAATAAGTTAAGTTTCAAATTAAAATAAATAAAAATTAAATAGAAAAGTTTACGTGTTGAAAAAAAGTGGGGTTAAAGGTTTAAAAGTCTAAGTGTTGTCTATATATGAACCCCAATCATTTTTTTTAACCAAAAGATATATAACTTTTTCAAAATTACAACAAACTATGTATAAAAAAAAAAAAAAAAAAAAAAAAAAAAAAGAGAGAGAGAGAGAGAAGAAAAAAATGGACAACATTTAATATATTCCGTGCTTTAAACTGCTTATTAAATCACTAAAATTACAGAAAATTCCTTAAGCGAAAAAAAGTAAATAAGTAAAATGTATTATTCTAGCAACTAAGCAATTAATATACCATCAAATAGAAAAGGTGAAATACTAAATAAAAAATAAAATAGTCGTTAATATGCTCCCTTATATTTGTTAGTTAATGTATTTTTTTTTTCAAAGTTTTATTTGAATTGTATCGCGTTCGTACGAATCAATTAAATTATATATATATATATAGATAGATAGATAGATAGATAGATATAACTGCTTTTCTCAATTATAAGAGAATATTTCATTGTAAAATTAAAAGATTCTTTAAATTGAATTATAATTTACAAGCATAATGTTATTAATACAAAATTTTTCCTACATAAACTATAATACAGTATTACTTTACAGGAAAAAAATAAAAATAAATTAAAAACAAGATGCCAATGAACTATAAACATAATGCAAATTACAAAGTCGCAAAAATGCATTTCAACTTTTTATGAACATATTAATTTCAATGTAATAATCGAAATTACCTGCAAACGAACGTGACTATAAGTTTATATATATGTATGCATAAATTACAGTTTAAAATTTTATGTGAGCATTGTTAAGTTATATGTAAACTACATTAATAAAAAATAACATATAGTTTTCTGAATGGATTAGCAAATAAGTGAATAACTTTCATCCTAACAAAACTTGACATGTTATACAGAAAGATAGAAAACAGAAAGTTATATCTATTATATTTTTACAGTAAATATTAATTGTCAAAATACACTTTTCAAACATAATATGAGTATTCAACATTACCATAGGAAAAACATCAAGCGCAATGCATTCTTACACTACTATAACTAAAACGAATTCATTTAAATTCCCTGGGAACAAGCTTCGAGTATGCCTCGACCTTCTGCAAATACAATTTCATTTATGATATCGCCATCGCAGAGGGCCAATTTTAACTCCAAAATTACATGTTCTACCATAAAACAGCATATAATCAGAACTTTTAACAAGTAACATTAACTGAAAGGTAATTGTAGGGGTTGTACACAATTAAGGCCGAGAACACAATCCAAACTGGAAGACCCCCAAAGGGGCACTCTGACATCTTCTCTAGAACCTAAATAATTTAAGGGAGGGCTGTACGTCGGCACTCCCGATGAGTACGTGAATTAGTGAGCTATAGCGGAAAGAAAAATTTCCAGAAAAAAAAAAATCCATAGATAGAAACTTGCGCTTTCATTATTATTATTTTCGTTAATGCTTTCAGAATCGAATTACTCATTGAAGTCAATGATGAAGTAACTATACTTGTAAAAGATTAAAAAGTTACTGCGGTTAAATTCCCTAATGCGTTTTTTAATGAACTTCTGTAATAGTGAAAAGGAAAACCCAGCATTAATTGACATCTCATTTTTATTTATACCCCATTTATATTGCAGGATATTATATAAGGGTGGGAAGATTAGAATGGCATTTTTTCCAAGTACCTTTCATGGTGAAAATGTGCTAAGGCTAATTTTATATTTGATACAGATTTTTAAAAAAGTTATATAATCTTTATTATGTATATGATGAATCTGCATATGGAATTACTTTTTACGTTGCTATTTTTATTTTTTTTAATCTTTTTTAAAATTTGACTGACATGAGAGTCAAATAATAAATGTGTACCTTTTTACTTTCTCTTACCCATAAGGTAGAGAAAGTATTGTTTTTGGGTCAAGTTTTCTAACGTGAGTTTTTGTTATATTTACATGTTCTGAGGTCCCATGAAAACGAAAATCATGTGTTTAGCAAATGGTCTGTGTGTATGTCTTCGTGTCTGTGTGTGTGTCTGTTATCAGCATATTTCAAAAACAAATTATGACAGAAAGTTCAAACTTGGTGTTCTAAATGTGTATCATATAAGGATGCTACACTAAACTTTTCGTTAAGATCAAGCGAATGGTTCGTGTACAGGGACACTCAAAAGTATTCAAATACATTACGTCTATGGGGGAAATGGCAGTTAAGTAGAATTTAACATATATAGACTGCACTAAACCAAATGAAACGAATATATATTTTTTGTAATAGAGATAGTCAACAGGGGAAAAAAATGTGTATGTAGGAGCCTCGCCTTTCCCCCTCGAGGGGAGTAAATGTTCATGATGGGTATCTTTCAAATGAGCTCGCCAATACCTTTAAAACGAATGGTTGAACCATAGATCTGCAATAATTTAAAACAAAGTTATCGTTTTTTTTTTACTTTTAACGAAAAAAAATTTTTTTTCTTTTTTTTTTTTTTTTCTTTTTCTTTTTTTCTTTTCTTTTTTTTTTTTTTTTAAATATTGAGAATAAAATGGACTTTTTTTTGGATATTTGGTGTTATAATACTTCTCTAATATGGAAATCATCTGCATTATCATAAAAGATATTTTTTAAAAATAATAATTTTAATAAATTATTTTCTAAAAACAGAATTATTTTTTAATAACCGAATTAAATTATATTTAAATGTAGGTGCATTAATGAAACGGGGGGGGGGTTGAGGGGGACGGTAGCTTCCTCATACACAACTAATTATCATATAAAACTTTCCCAAAGCCTAATTTGAATTGTTTAACAGAGGTTTACATAACATAGTTATCTTACCTCTTAATCTCCAACCTGTATTTATAGTATTATATTTCAGGGTAAGAGAAAGTCGTGTGAGTAACACACCAAATTAATTTGTTCCTTAAAATGAAAAAAAAAATATATATATGTGTATAAAGATGCATTTATATAGGCACAGTAAGGTAAAAATGAATTAAAAATATAAAAACAGATTCCAAGCTCACAAATTGCACGTTATTCAAAGTGTAATCCTATAAAAGTGTAACACATAATTGTAAATAAAAATATATCTCAGTGTTCATAATTGGTAAAAAGGATTACATGATGTATTCGAAACATTAATCAACGCATGAAACAATATATTAAGAAAACTGAAAATAACGCAGTTGTTCATCACGTTACATATATCTAGAATAATTTTTAATAACAAGTGAAAGTGAGATAAATAATTAAAAATAAAATTTATCATGCAACAATAAGCTTTTTTCCTATTTAGAAAATTGAAATTTGAGCTCTAATTAAAGACGCATAAATAATAAATAAATAAAAATAACATGCACTAGATAAAATCTGTCTTATCACCCAACTACTGAGTAATGTCATCATACATGTGTAAGACATATGATTCGAATGGGAAATAATACGGTAATAAAAATATTCAGGTTATTATTTATTATTTATTATTTATTATCAGGTTATTCATATTAAATGTATTTTTCAGACGAATGAATGAATATATTCAATTAGATTGCATCAAAGAAAGCTGAAAACCCTGAAGGAAACCGTCTTACTTATACAGGAATGAACCCAAACTGGTCTTCATCCTTAAAGATAAAGACCCAAATATAATAAATTGTTTGCAATAGATAAGTATGAAATTTTCTATTCATCCGTAATGCTAAGACGTTAATTCTTCATCGATTAATCGTTGTTTGCAATGATTTTACTTTCAATTTCATTAATTAGTTGGCATCTTCCTATTCTCCAGTTTGTGTGAAAGTTTTACATGTGGCTACTCTCCTTTTTTCTAGTTTTCTCTCTGGATTCCTTGATGATTTGATTTAATAATTTATTTAATTTCTCATTCAAAATGGTTTTGCTGCCTCGATCGGGGCTGAAACAATATAAATTGGTATGATTAGCTATATTGTTTAGCGAAATCGATGCAGCTTTCACAGCTTTATGAAGTACATGCCCTTGAAGTGTTTATACTTCTAATTTTAAGCTTTTTTATCTAATTATTATTTCTGTGGTCCTTTATTTACTTTCTCTGTCATTAAGTTTAATGGTCCTTTTTTTTATTATTATTATTATTCATGTCGGCGTAAGTAATTTAAATTGTTTTTGTCTCTTATTGGTTCTTAATCTGTATCGCACCATTTTTGTGTCAGTCTTACCTATATGTTACCATCAGTTCTATTTTTGTTGTGTTTGCATTGTTTTGTATCTATTAATTGCTAAATTTTAAGGTTAAATTTTATTACGATATCTGTCATTTACATATATATATAATATATATATATATATATAAAGACATTCAAAATATATAGAGTAGAATAAAATGTGAACATATGTAATTAATGAAAGCTCTATTAATATTTAAATAAAATTCAACAGACGGAATTCAGAAATACAATAAAAATGAAAATTAACGTGACAACAGCTAAATTTATAAATCGTTGAAATGTTTTCATTTGTACTAGGAACTTTTGAAGAATTACTGTCATGATAGTTTTTTAAAAGGAAATAACGAGTTGTTTTCATTTATTTATTTTTATTATTAATATTATTTAATATAGATCTAATAATTAAAAATTGTGTTTAATAAATTTTCTAAAAATAATACAGAAAATAAACAAAAAGTAATAGTAAAATACTGTTTTTCCTCGTATTTTCTAAGTTTATTACAATTTAGGCATTAAAAGGTGAAATTAATCGCATAGCAATTTTTCAATTCAAAGCCTTCATTTGTAAGGAAATCAGTAAAACAAGCTGTTCTTTCTGCCGTTCCTTTTAAAATATTATTTTTCTTTTTATATAGAATTCTTTACAAAAAAAAATATTCTAAATATATCATGTCAGCTTAGCCATAAATGAAGATGATTCTTTCGGCATTATTATATTTGATCCTATTAAGCTGAGAAAAGTGTTTGTGAAACCGCAAACAGCGGGTCGCAACAATTTAAAAAGCCGAGAAAAACAAATTAACGAATTTGCAACAAGTAGTAAATTTTAGTAGATGGACAGTCCAATAGGTTAATAAAATCAGTCGAACGTCCGCACGTCATGTTATACAACAGTTTCATTTGCATAAAAATGCGTTTTACTGCAAGGTGATTTGTTAGTTCTTGCTTTTTATGGTCTTGTAAATGGTAAAAAGTAATCTCCGACAAATTACTGTTCTTACACTAAAAGGACAATACGAAAGTGCAATTTTAAACACAGACGATAATAAGTTGAAAGGCAAAACTGCAGTAAAAGATAATAAAACTACTTATTGAAGTAAAGAAGAAACGCAGTAATTGGTTTCAAAAGAAGGACAATAACAATGATTTTCAAGTTTTTTTTTTCTTTCCTTTGCAAAATTTCATTTAAGTTGATTCTTTATCGCTAATATTAATGGCACATTACTTTATCTGTTTATTTATTTTTGTGATTTTTACGTAAGACAGATTTCAGTGTTCGTGTAGCATAAATTTCTACAACAAAATAGTTTTAATTGTGAATAATAATAATAATAATAATAATAATAATAATAATAAAACGAGAATTGAATTGTAAAAAACATGTCTTTTGAAAATGAAATTTCGATTCATGCTGTTATTTCAAATGTTCATAAAAGACAAATTAATCTGGTGTGACACTCAACTACTTTGTCTTGCCATTCATTTGATAAAATACATTTTTATCAACAGACCTGCTATTTTATCTAAGAATTCCATACATAACACATAATGCACATTTAAATATAAAAACATTTACAACTTCAAATGCACTCTGAGCAGTTTTCAACTATACTTCCTACTATATCCAAATTCTTTTGTGTAGTCCAATAAGCGAACGATGAATGCTTTTTAAACATATTCTATAGAAATCTTCCTTTTAGGACTATAAAAATATATTTTAATTCCATTATATTTAGTGCTATCTAACGACGTTAAAATACAACTACAAGGAAATTCACCCATTGTCCGACTTATACAAAATAATGCATTGGAATTATATTGTACAGTCGATAACAAAAGTCTCCGAGCACTAGCGAAAATTGCTATATAAAAAAGTACACTTAATACAGTTTTGTTAAATAAATCCTTGTCGAATCTTGTTTTTAGACTGACTAAGAACAGGATTCGACAAGGATTTATTTTTCAAAACTGGATTATGTGTACTTTTTTTATATAGGAATTTTTGCTACTGTTCGGAGACTTTTGTTGCCGACTGTATGCTCCAATACCACAGATGATTCATTCGATATCATAAAAATGTTTTAAGTAACATCACCATACGATACATATTTGGATTTTCTGTGAATATCTATTCCTGAATTATGCTGATAACAATCACACACACAGACCAACCTTTGAAAACCTAGTTTTAGGATTCGGGAATATGCAAAACATACATCAGTAGTAAAAACTCAGTTTGAATATTCGACTACAAAACAATTTTTTTTCTGTCATTTATAGATACTAGAGAGAGAGAATGAGAGAAACAGTAATTATTTTCTGAAAAAATATATATAGAAAAAATCAATTGAAATTTTTATTTTTTATATCTCTTGGAATAATTAATTTTGAAAGGAGAACTTTTATTTAGTAAAATAAAACTTAGGTTAACCTTTACTGGGATTGGTACACTAATTGACAAAATTTAATACACTGAGCAGTCACTTTATTATGACAAATTGTTGTTTTTATGGAAATAAATTATTGCGTCACAGTGTTACCACTAGAGGACTATATAGTACCAAAAAGAAAGTTGAGTGCCTGAAACAGTAATGTAGGTGAATTACTTGTGAATATCTGGATAGAAAACAAGATCTGACAGACTTTGAACGTGTGGTGATAATAAGATCTCTGAATATACCAGTACTAGATAGGCCACAAGTACTAGTGGAACTGTCACTTTTGTGAAATGTTCCCATAAAATGTATCAAGAACTACAGTCGGTAACAAAAGTGTCCGAACACTAGCAAAAATTCCTATATAAAAAAAGTGCGCTTAATACAGTTTTTCTAAATAAATCCTTGTCGAACCCTGCTCTTAGACTGACTAAGAACGGGATTCGACAAGGATTTATTTAACAAAACAGTATAAAGTGTACTTTTTTTATATAGGAATTTTTGCTAGTGTTCGGACATTTTTGTTACCGACTGTACCAGGCAAAAGACTAAGTCTGAATGATCAAATTGTTGTAGCCTCCGAATTATGAATGTTCAGAGGGCGAAGTTTTTTTCAAATTGTAAAAGAAAATAGAACAATAACACTGCAACAAAGTGCGACAGATTTTAACAAAGAATCGTCTTAAATTATTCAGAGCACACAGACCGCCGTACCATTCTTTCGTATATCGCTATTGAAGCCAAATGCCAGAGCGAACATCGTTGCTGTCCGCAGCAAACAAGACAAGATAACACATCTCAAATTGGTTAAGGCACACAAGGGGTGGGATGGTGGGAAATTGGAAAAGAGTAATGTTCTTCGATGAATCCCGTTTTAAGTTAAATAAAGCAGTATGGTAAACGAATGTTTGGAGGAAACAACAGAAAGGGCTGGACACTAAATGCATTGCTATAACACTTCAAGCTGATGGAGGCAATGTGATGGTTATTGGAATGTTTTCTTGTCATGTTTTCGATTTTTTATTTTGTATGGGTAGATGTCTGAATACGAAATCATACCTAAATATTGTTGCTGGCAAAGAACATTCTGTATTGATGATGATTTATACCAACGGTGATTGATACTTTCAACAGAGTAATAAGTCTTCCACACTATTTTATTTGTAAAATATTGGTTGTATTGACTTTATGCACCGTGTGACATGGCGCGTATATAAAAGCCTCTACTCCAATCGCTAAGCTCGAAATTATTGTTTAACTGGTGTATCATGTCAATACTAGCTGCTTATATCGGTAGATATTCGTTGCCGTTGCTTCTCGTACATAAGGTCCATTGGAATGAAGAGCATAACGGATATTTCCCTATGATGTGTTGCGCCCCCCCTCCCTTTAATATCCATAACACTATTATGCATTTATGGCATGAAGCTGGAAAAAAAAAAAACATTCGACATCAAGATATTACAACTGTCCACTATTTTACAATGTGTTCTTCTTCAACCCTGGTTTTCGATATTACAAACGACTTATGAATATCTTGTAGAGTCCATGCCAAGAAGAATCAAGAGTGTATTAAAAGCAAAAGTTGCGCAACGCGACACTATCTGACTATAGTAAAGGGACCGCTCAGTGTAAAAAATGCACATCTAAAAAATAAAACTGATAAAGATGCCTTATTAGCATACTTTATTAGCTAGCAGGTCTGTTAATAAATAGTTTATCACTTTTAAAAGCACTTGAAAATAATTAGTGACATCAATACGACTATTAGTCTGTCCAAGCAATTTTTTTCTAGATATTCGTCAAAGGTAAACTGTATGTAGCATTTAATATTCATTCAGATATGTGCAAAATAATGTTGATTTATTATCGTCTATGGGGATAAACTGTTTACATTAATAAATAAAATTTTATGCCGTTTTAATAGTTAAAACATAATGAAAATAATACCACATATTTTCATGTACTAACAACGTGATTTCTACAGAAAATAGCGTGCTTTCTATCAGCGTCATAAACGTTTTTTTTTTTTTTCTTCTTCTTCTTTTGACAAAACAAATGTGGCTTATTATCTCTAAAATGCGCAATTTGAACATATGTATATATATATATATATTTAAATATTGTCATTTTAAAAGGTGATTGTATTTTAATTATTCTTCCTAAGCAATAAAATATAGTCAGCAAAAAAAGCCATAAATGAGGCATAGGGATGAGAAAAAGGAAATGATGAAAAAGTAGTATTAGCTTATTTGCTGGCATAATCATACGTACCAAAACCATTTATATATTTAAAAAAAAAAAAAAAAAAACCTTGAAATACTCAATTTAACAGAGATTAAATCAAAAGTTTATGATTTTATAAGAATATGAAGGCCAAAAGAAGATACTGGTAATTATATTAAGTAAACATACACCTTGATTCCACATCTTTACATATGCTTATTTCTGCAAACAAAACCATTTATGATGGCTTTTCTGGTGATAAAACTTACCACCAGATGACAAAGTGGACCAACATAAGTTATGCTTAATATAATTAAAATGCATGTTTCTTTATAACAGGGCAATGACAGTAAAACCAAACAGGGGGACAATAATACCAAATTTTAATCTCTTATATAAATATGTATGTATTATCGCTTCTTCTTCTTCTTCTTTTTTTTTTCTTTTAATGGATAAACGAATTGTAAATTTTCTTCAGTTGTTAATTTTTGACGTTCTCACGGTATTTTTAATAATTTAAACCCTATATAGCCCAAATATGTTATTCTAACTTTATCTTTAGAAAATACACGTAATTCAGTTAGAGATAGAGACACATAGGAGAATGATATTTCTACTAGAAATTTCGGCTGTACTCTGAGGGTATTTCAGGGAAATATATGTTCAGAAATAAAAATACAGTTACATTCTATTACTGATACAACGCACTTTTTTGAACACATATGCGTTAATTAGCAGTATTTTTCTTTCTTTCTTTCTTTTTTTCTTTCTTCCAAAAAGCAGTCATTTATTATTATTGTGCATATTAATTAAGATAAAAGTTGAGAAGTGAATATAATTTGAATATTGCGGATTTTTAAGTAAGCATTCCCCGCAAAATGGATAGATTTATCATAAAAAAGCGTGATATTAAATAATCCTATTTTGGAAGGGATAAAAAATTAAATGCCCATAAGAAATCAAAATCATAGACTAATTGAAAATATAATAAAACTTAATTCAACATCATAGTTGTGTAAATTGAGATTTTCTAACCCTCACTAGTATTCATTGTATAAAGAAAGAGAGTGAGAAAATTTTCTATATATTGACATATTGACGAGAAAAGAAGGAGTATTTTTCAAATTCTTAACTATGGCATATTTCACAGAAATATCTGTATAGTGCGTCTACACATATTTGTAGGATTTTAAATGCAACCCGAGTTAAAAAAGTATGAGAACCACTGCAATAGAACATATAAATTCATAAATTCTACATGTTGATCTAAGGGTCACAAAAATTTATCGGGCGGTCCGCGGGTCATCCCTCGAAACACGAAGAACAAATCCTCGTTTATATGCTCGACATGAAGTGCTTTCTATTACATCTCTCGGCCTGTTGGATACTTTAAACCGAGATAACGTAACCTTTCATTAATTATCTTAAACACTAGTGTATCTGCGCATCAGTGTCTTAATTCGGAAACACTTCCTCGAAATAACATTTACTCTGATGTCCCTTTTTTTATTATTTTTATGCGACAGAATACTCTTTTACAAGAGTGAGAGAAACAGTAAAAAAAAAAAAAAAAAAAAAGATGGGGAGAGAGTTAATAAAAAAAAAAAAAAGTAAGGTTGACGGAAGAAAAAGAAGAAATATCTTGAAAACAGCAGGATCTCGAGTTTCTGTCTGCGGTCAACAGCTCATAAATCGAAAAATGAGAAAAAAAAAGGTCACAACCCTTTTTGCGACTGCTTGACTTTTTCGAGTCCCTGGATATGTTTTGACTCGGGATTGCACAATAGCTATCTCAGATCGATACGGTTATTTTTCACCTGTGATAAGTTGGATTTTTGTTTCTCAGAAGAAAATATTTATTTATGGTTGCTGGACAGTAGGTAAATTGTAGGAATTGGACATTTTTAAATAATAATTATAATAATAAAACAGGCAGTGTAAATTAAGAAAATAGTTGTATTGATACATAAGTACAAAAATATTTTTTATTAATTATTTCTCAATATGATGACTAAAATTAATAACAAAGTCATAAACTTTTATAAAAAAAAAAAAAAAAAAAAAAAAAAAATACAGAATATAATTTTGGGAATAATAATAATTATTATTTATTTAGTCATTTATGCTAATCATCATGTTATTGTCAATGATATATTAGTTTGGTTGAAAATAGTTTAGAAAATTTTGTGTTATTAGTTTCAATTCCCCTACCCATATATTTTATATATATATATATTTATTTTATTAAAAATTCATTATTTCGTATATTTTACTACATTATATCATTGCCTTTCTTTTTGTTCAGATTTTGCACTCGTGAATTATTTATTTTAATCATTATTTATTTTTATATATTTTAAATCGCTCTTTCATTAGTTTTGTAATTTGAGTCACTTTACCTTTCATAAACAGGCTGTTCTTATTTTCCTTCTTCTTTTTAGTCTTTTTCTTTTAGTCTCGTAAGACACAATTTTTCACTTGAAGAAAATCTTTCGAAACAAATTATGTTTCTTTAAAATTTTTAGGGTGTTTTTTATAGAGTTGAATAGCTGATACATACATTGTATAGATGCATTGTATACATTGTATATTCTTTTGAAATATCGTCAAACTTAATAACTTTTTTTACTTAATAACCTTTTTACGCGTATTCTTATATGTACACAAATATCATACAAACGTCTTATTACATACATATTTTTAACTGTACATAGAATATACACGCATAATTGCATACTAAAATTATAATACGTTTAATTTGGAACACATATAAACAAGCTTAAACAAGGATTTAAGTGCTTTTTTAACCCTTTATCTGCTGCATTAGGAGACAAAAAAAAAAAAAAAAAAGTATTTAAAACACATTTCTTTAGTTGGTTAAAAATAATTTTTGAATACATATGCAATAAAAATTATGCATATTACCTCACCATAGTAATGAATGAGGACTTTGCGAGGTGGTGCTTTAGTGTACCACTGGTAAATAGACATCGAAAAATAAATTTGGTCCTTTAGAAAAGTGTAGGAAAGTATTTACTTTTTTATGTTCTTTATATTTTTTTAAAGATTGATGGGAGATTTTTGAAGTAATATAGGAATTAAATTCAATACACGGAAAGATCGTGAAAATGCTAAGCAAAAACGGCGAGAGCACTCTATAAAATGCATTCTGAAACAAACACGACTACAAGTAGTATCTAGTGTTTTCTACTGGGATTAAAGAGAGGTTCAGAAGGCATCACTTGAATTTGCAACTTTTGTTATAATTCGAACTTATTATTTTAGTGAAACTAAAAAATAAATACTCTAGTGAAATAACATAACAAAGTTTTAATAATAAGACGAAATAGTACATAACCATTCTATTTAACCTCTTGTTCATACAGGACAATCATAAAAACATGCATCACATATATATGTGATTCCTAACATGTGTAAAAATTACAGAGAAGTTCAGGAGAACGACGTCTCTCTACACTGTGCATAATCCAAGTCTCTAGAGTTTTTTCTCATTTTTCAGTCCTCCAAAATTTTGATGAGAGGCAAAGGGGGGGGGGGGGAACTATTTTCCCACAAGATGACAACAAATCAGAAAGTTTTTGGTCACGTGAGATACATAAGCTCACACCTAGTTTAAAAGTTCATTGGTGTTTGCTAGGCGTCAAAATGTCTAGGTACAACCTTCGCCTGGGAGCGCAAGACGGCATTATCAAAGTCGAGAGTAAAATTGCGGCGACTTTGCATCTGAGAGTGTGAAAGGATGCACGGAATGTCCGTTTTCATGATTTCGCAGACAGAGAGGCACCTCGGACCTCACACTGGCAGTCGAGTACAAAAGAAGAAAACCTTGACGATGTCACAGTATATACGTTCGATTGTTATAAATGTCTTTGACATTTATTCCATAAATTCGATTTTACACATTTTTTAATGTAGTGGTACTTTAAAGTACCGTAGGTAAATAAAGAGTTAAAAAATAAATATATTCTTATTAAAAAAAGCATGAATGAAAATTAATAATCTCTCTATATATAAAGAGAAAAAATGTTGTTTTATGAAATGATTTTTTTATGATTAAGGTAATTTTATCATACATGGCATAATTTATTATAATTAGAAAGCTATAGAAAGCTATTAGAAGCTATAGAAACAACTCCATTATTTAAAAGAGAAATCTTTGGTATAAGGAAATCTAAAAATTTAAAACAATATGTTATATTGATTCCAATTACTTTTTTTCTTTGTGCATTGACATAATTGTTGAATTTTAATAAATAAGTGCAGAAATTACATTCAAGATTTGTTAAACTTATTTGGAAGCGTTATGAGCATTACAAATTTCCTTATAAAACACTAAGTAGATTCCTTAATATGCGAAAAAAAAAAAAAAAAAAAAAAAAAAAAAAAACTGATAAATAATAGATATTTATTTTAACTTTGCGAATTGTATTTTGTGCATATCCCTCAGTATTTTTAAAATGTCTTTTTGTGATACTGTATTATTCCCTTTGAAATGCCGAAGCCTACAATTAATATCGAAATAAATTACAAGGAGTTGTCAGAAGGATAAAAAAAATTTCTCAAGTGATTGAACTCTTACCTCTTCAGCCTGTTATTCTATCCGTCAAAATTTGTCATATCAATCATGCAATGTAGGGCATTATACTACAGTTGAATTCTTCCGTTTCTTAATTATTAGAGACCAATGTTAAGAGACAAGTCTCAAGATATGCAGTTATCAAGGTGTCTCAAAAACCTTTCATTAAAGTCGCTTTACATTATCATTTACGAAAAACAAAAACCCTATGTTGTACTTAATTTATTTTATTTTTTAGCTTAGGATTAAAATAACACGTATGTGAAAAGGAAAGATTTAATTATCACCTTAGCTTTTATTTATTTATTTATTTATTTTATTTATTTATTTATTTTTTTTTCGTTTGCAAATGCAGCATCTTGAAAAGTATTTTCTCCTCGAGATTAATAAAATATATTTGAAGATTTAACATTGAGTTTTTATTTTATTTTATGTTAAATTATATGTTGTTTAAGACTACCAATGGTGTTTAAGTAATGGAAGTGTTGTATTCGGTCAAAAATTTAGTTATAGAGTTTTCACCTTATTTACACGTTTTAAGGTCCATTCAGTCTAAAAAAGTGTTTTTTGAAAATTGATTCATACTTGCGCGCATGTGTTGTGTGATTGGGAGGAAGGGGAACTCTGTTCATCAAATCTCCGAAACGAAATATGACAGAGCAACGGAATTTTATAATTAGTCTAGTCTTATATATAAATGATTTTGATTTTACCAAGTTTTGATGAAAAATGGAAAACCTGAAGTGACACATGAAAAGTCGGAAGTGAGATTGGAAGTTGGTGAAATTCGTGTGATTATTACGCACCAGATTTTTTAAATATGCAAATGGTAGAAAAACAATATCTATTCCGCTCTAAATTTTAGCACAAAATAAAGCCAACACCATTTATATAAAAATTACCTTTAATTTTCTTTGGAATTTCATTGTTTTTCTGATTAGCTATCTCTATATTAAAATAAATTCAAAATTTTCATTTTTTTTTTTTCTTTTTTTCTTTAAATATTTCTCCTACAATTTTATCTGATTCAATAATTTTACTTTCTACGTTTTAATTACCTAAAAATATATTTTCAGTGCGTTCCGATTGTAAGCATAATAATTAATGAATGTTCTATAAAAACGAAACATACAATCTAGAATATAAAAAAACTGCCTTTGTTACAACAGTACTAGAGTTTTTCTGCATAATTTTCTCTCCGTGGGAGGGGGGAAAAATACTATTTAAAAACATAATAAATCATAGTGAATTCAAATATTTATTTCTTTCCACTGTTTTTTCAACCCATATTATAGTTTATTATATATATATATATATATATACTAAGTGGTGGTCGTGTGTTGGTATTGGTTTAGGAGTTAAAGTCAATTGACAGTCCGAGGGTACAAGGCCTGGGTTATGTGCGATTTGTGTGTGTGGGGTGGGGGGTGGGGGGGGGTTTCTACGGTGTCATAACTTGTACTTAAACGGGTTTTGGAGAAAATCACGGCAAACTTCGAATGGTTAGATCGACACACGTGAAATGATTACTAACTGTCTACTTCCCGTTCACCAGTTTCGAGTTCAGAAATATTTTGATAAACTAAAATTCTTCTTCTTAAAAAAAGAAAATCAAATCAAATATTAGTTTTATTTTCATGTCATTTTTCTTTTAGAATGATTATACAAAAAACTTGGATTGTTAGAAGTATTATGTTTAATAAATAAGGAAGTATTAAATTAAAATTTTAGAGTAAACTATAAAATTTTAGAGTAAACTATAAAATTTTAAATAATTTATTATTATTATTTTTTTTTTTCAAATATTTAGACTGTATGATTTTAAATAATATTTCATTTCTTGGCATTAATTTGATTGTAAAGTAAAAATAGTTGTGAAAAATATGCTGCTATTTAAAATTTAAAAATTGACTCTCAGTTTTACATGCACATGACTCCAAAAGCTTAAATCGTAATTAAATTCCCTGTTAGAAAATAAATAGAGTTTATAATCAACTAAGTGATCTTTAACATTGTTTGCCGTGAAAATTTTTAAACTCCGCGAAATTTTAATTATCTAAGAGAATTTGACCTTAGCAGGCCTAACTGATCCCCTTGACCTTTTCTTTGGACATTTGGTTCTTTTTGAAGAAGCTTATTACCATAATCACTTGAGCACTTACGGAGTGAGATTCAGATATGCTTTTTAGCGTATTCAAGTGGATTTGAGGTGCGATTTAGAAATCCATTTACAAAAGCAGCATGATTTTTTTTTCTCCTCCTCTAAAATAGTGCTACTTTGAAGAGCGTGAGAAATCGGCGTTACAGATGAATAGTTTTTGAAGTATTTTACGTCAATGACACGCAAATAGTAAGATTGGAGTTTCCAACCTTTGTGTAAACTAGTCTTGTGAAATTCCTCTTTTATAAGACGAGACTTCATTTTGAAGGTATTTAACTGTAAATACTTCTCAAGCGTCTTTTATCCCTTTACACTTGAAATTGACCATTGTTAAAAAGGGAAAATACTCATTATATTTTCAATAAAAGGTTCAATTCTCTTTTGAAGTTCTAACTGTAAATAACAAATAGTAATATTTTAAATACTGGCGCGTATTTTTATTACTAAGATGTAACAAATAAGACCTGTTTATTTATTTACTCAAGTATTTTTAATTCTTTGGCATGCAGAGCCCCGTCAGTAGCCCAGCGGTTCTGAGCGCAAAGCTGGTAAACTAGAAGTGCTGGCTTCGATCCCAGATCGTGCTCGTCGACCTAGCTGTTCAGAGTTTTATACTTAGAAAGACACCCCCCACCCCTCAAGGAGGGCAATTCACCTGTAGGCCTAGGACCTTTGTGTAGACAATCCTTAATTACCACAACCCAACCTTGAGATGAACAGAATGGCCATGATATAACTTTTCCTATTTGGAGTTGTCTGCAGATAAAAACTGATGAACCGGATAAAATTAAATTTGATGCACAGATAGTGGAAGGCATGAAAAGATAATTTTTACAAAGAAAAAAATTGGTATGAAAAATTGACAATAGTGGATATTTTGGCACTGGTAAACTTGCACAATCGAAGTGATCTAGATATGCAATTTCCTTAAAACATATGTGATTTTGGAGTGATTGAAAACAAGAAAAAGTTAATACTTACAGTGAATGCACGAAAAATGAATCGTGCAAAAATTCATTAATGTTCCAATAAAAATAAACACGCAGAAATTTATAACATATTACGGTATTAAACTCACGGAAGATATTCTTTCATTAATAACTAGCAGGCTACGCCCGCTTCACTGGTCATTATATTTAATTGATTTTTCAAAAGAATCGAATCATTGTTTATTTTTTTATATGACATTATTAAAAAATAAAATAAAACTACATTGAAATCGCCTTAAACCTTGCTTTGGGTACCTGTTGCCTACGGCAGGTCTGTTTCGCCCGCACTTCATCTGGTCCGGGTTACCACTGCCTGTAGAAAGGTCTATTCCGGGTACTTCAATTTGGGTATTTATCGGCGAATAGATTTGTTATCATTTAGGAACTACGATTTCAAAGATGACTGTATCTCAAAATCTATTAAATATTTTAGTTTCATTATTCAATAGCAAAATTTCATTATTCGCGTGAAAATATATTTCTTTTTTTGTCGAAAACAATGAACTGAAAAACTTTTTTGGCAACAATTGAATTTAAAACTAATATTTAAATGGTTAATTTTCAAGCTATTACAAGGAAATTATTTTCATATTTTAATTAATAATAATAATAATAATAATAATAATCAAAAATCAAAATCTAACAAATATAAAAAAATCTCGAATATTGTTCTCGAATGCTTTTTAAAATATTTTAAGTAATTAAAATATTTCATCTCTTGCAAAAGTGAAAATCTATATTTTTCTTTAAAATTTACTTATTGATATAGCCATATCTCTTCAAAAATAAATATTTATTTTATAATTTTTAGGGCTCCAGGTTTTTTTTTTTTTTTATTTATTTATTTATTTAATTTTTTTTTTTTTCACTTAAATTTTTATTTTGTGCGTTTCAGTAACTAAAACAAAGCTTTTAAAAAATCTAATCAGAATTTCTTAGTATACTGTGTAGACAATGGAATGTTTTCTTTTACAATTAACATATTACCTATTAATTATCTGCAAAAAAAAAAGCAACACATCCGCCACTGAGTATCGAACCCACGACCATCGCATTAATAACTTGACGCTTTAACAAACTGAGCCATTGACCAACATAAGGAATACCACACATTTACTTTAATATGGAAACGCATTTTTCTTTAGCGTAGCACAAAAACACTATGGTAAACTTCAATTTCAATAATAATAATAATAAAAACTTCTAATTAAAAGAAAATTAATCAAAAATTCGAAAATCGGGCTTCGAGGTGATTGAGGAGAGGTCATTACGAACCTCCATGCAAATTTGTGTAGCTCTGCGATCAACCGTTTTCCTAAAATGCTCTGGACATACTTACACAATGACACACACACATACAAACATTTTATTTATTATATGTATACATATGTATTGGGATTCTCATTACCTCAAAAAATATGTGTAAATTTAAACAATCGAGCTAAATTATGCAAAATTTCATATTGCATACTAGAGACCCCATATTAGAAGAGAGTGTGCATAGACAGAAATTCGGCCATCTAAGTGCCAAATCGGAGTGATTCCCGTAGAACGTAGTGGTTTTTCTTCGCGATTGACACTTTACTGCACTACATATCTGCAAGAAAATTCTGTTGTATTTTTTCAGAAAGCGATGCAGAATATAAACATATTATTTTGTTTATTTACTTATTTATTTATTTTAATCTTACAAAAATCTGAAGAAGAACAATTTATTTTTCTTTTGGTACATTCGATAAAAATGGTGTTACTTTTTAACTTACATCAGAAAAGAGGAATTTTTGTTATATATTTCAATATTAAGAACAATCCGTTGATAGTAAAAATAACTCTGCCCTGTTTTTCTGACGACAAACTATGCTTTATTTAAAAAACATAAAAATTAAATAAATAAATAAATAACATATTTATGATGAATTTAGTTTTTGCCAAATAACTGGTATAGAAATGTAATACTGTGACAGTACAAGCAAAATTATATTTTATAATTCAAAAGAATATATAATATTTTTTTCAAACAAACAAAGTATACATTTCATTTATTTTAATTGTGCATTATTATTAATAATCACGTAATTAATTTTTATTTATTTATAAAATAGTTAATAATAATTTGTAAAAATGTTAACTAATATTTTAGTTCCCCATCATACTATAGGTATGGGGAACTTAGGTAATCGTGAAAAATTTCGACATCGGTTTTTTGACTTTTCTACACGTTTTCAGGTGTGAGGAATCCGAAAATGACAAAATTTCTATGGTGTCTGTCTGTAGGGTGTCTGTTAGTCTGTTAGTCTGTTAGTGTGTTAGTCTGTTAGTGGGTCAGTCCGTTAGTTTGTTAGTCTGTGTACACGATATCTCAAGAACAAATTGTCGCAGAGAGGTCAGATCAGTTTTAAAATATTACTTTCGACACTGGCAAGAACCCTATTCATTTGCAACATTCGATTTTAAAAACTTCCGTAAGTTATTCGAAATTTACGATTTTCTTAACATAGGACAATAGGACAAAAAATCACTTAAACGTGCATTAGATGAAAACTTTTTATTGTAAAAATGTCAGACCAGTTTTAAAATATCAGTTTTGATGCCGGAATGAACATCAGTAACTATAAATATGCTACTTTGAAAATTTCGCAAGTTACTGGAAATTTACGAATTTCTTAACATGGCAGTATAAGGGAAAATTTCACATAAACGTCAATTTTGAGAGATATTTTCATCGGAAAAATATCAGACTACTTTTGAAACATTATTTAGGACACTGGCATGAATATTAATGACTATGAATTTTCCAATATGAAGATTTCGTAAGTTATTGGAAATTTACGAATTTCTTAACATAGCTGAATAAGAGCAAAATTTCACATAAACGTCAATCTTGAGGGATATTTTCATCGTAAAGATGTCAAACCACTTTCGAAATAATATTTAGGATACTGGCATGGATATCATAGACTATGATTTTTCCAATTTAAAAAATTCGTAAGTTAGTTGGAATTTACGATTTATTTAACATGTCAGAATAAAGCAAAATTGAGCATAAACTTCCATTTTGAGGATCCTAAATACGTTAGACAACTTCAAAATTACGTTTATGATATTTGTTTGAACATGATTGAATACAAATATTCTAATAGGAAAATTTCGTAAATTATTCGTAATTTACGATTTTATCAACATAGCGAAATTGTAAATTTTTCATATAAATATGAATTTGAGGATTATTGCATTGGAAATAGTAGCATGAAAACTAAACAACGAAATTGATCCTGATAAAATAAATTAATAGATTAGAATAAGATAAATATATCGAAATGAACGGTGGATAGCCTATTAGGCGGGGATTTCATTCTGTCACTGTATGAAGCTTTGGTCAAATTGATTTATTTTACCATTATTGCCGAAACGTCAGTGGAGGCCCTCTGTTGAGACTCAAAACGGTTTTGGGCTGTGTCTGTCTGTCTGTCTGTCGCGCGATAGCGGCCGCCAAAAAAGCGCTATTTACTTGAAATTTGGTACACATGTTCATGAGCCCCACGAAATCAGCTGTATAGTTTTTGGTATGTATTCCATTTGTAGTTCGTATACAGGGACACGCCAAAGTTTTTCTTATCATTACGGTAAATGGGAGAAAATTATATGTATCACGATAGCGGCCACAAAAATCACGCTATTGACTTGCAATTTGGTACACGTGTTCATGTGCCCCGCGAAATCTGCTGTATAGTTTTGGGTGTGTATTCCATTTGTAATTTGTGTACAGGGACACGCCAAAGTTTTTCTTATCATTATGGCCTATGGGAGGAATTTGTATGTACCGCGATAGCGGCCACAAAAATCACGCTATTGACTTGCAATTTGGTACACGTGTTCATGAGCCCAACGGAATCAGCTGTATAGTTTTAGGTGTGTATTCCATTTGTAGTTCGTGTACAGGGACACGCCAAAGATTTTTTATGATTAGGGCCTATTGGAAGAATCTGTATGTACCGCGATAGCCACCGCAAAGATCAAGCTATTGACTTCCAATTTTTGCCGAAATGTGAATGGAGGCCCTCTGTTGAGACTCAAAAGGATTTTGGATTCCGTCTGTCTGTCTGTCTGTCATGCGATAGCGGCCGCAAAAAACACGCTATTGACTTGAAATTTTGTACACATGTTCATGATGCCCACGAAATTAGCTGTATAGTTTTCGGTGTGCATTCCATTTGTAAGTTCGTGTACAGGGACACCATTATGGCCTATGGGAAGAATTTGTATGTACCGCGATAGCGGCCCCCAAAATAACGCTATTGACTTGCAATTTGGTACACATATTCATGAGCCCATTGAGCAAGCATTTGAAGAAACTGATATAGATCTGAGACTGACCGCCTTGGCGAAAATAATGCTCCTTTTATACTTTTCTATCGAAAACAGACTGTTCTGGAAAATTCTCGTATCACATCAGCCAATGAGATTAGAGCTTCCATATTTGGTATATCCCTAATAAGGATTTTCTCGCCAAGATCGCCAAAAAAATCGCCAAGGAGGGAAATAGTCGCCAAATTTGGCGCCAAATTTATTTCTTCCCTTATAGGATCTTTTTAATGCGTTTTTAAAGGGAAATTTGGCTATTTTAACGCTAAAACGACTATAAAGGCACAAAATTAGCATTTTATCAACTTACTAAACCTCTTTGAAAGAATTTATACAAAAATAAATGCAATCATTTACAATTTCGTAACACTTTATATCATATACAAATAGGTATACAAAGAGAGATACAACGGGGGTTGAGGGGGGCTGCTGCCCCCCTCAGGAATGTATTTGATTTTGGTAATAAGTCGATCGAATCAATATATACTATTATATAATAAGGAATAAATAAAAATGACCTATTGAATAATGTCTGATGCAAATAGGACGTTGAGGCTCCTGATCTGCAGATCCACTAGTAATATGTCTCGCACTAGAAATTTCTGAGAACATAAATATGATGGGGAACTGAGCAGAGTCCACCTATGCCAACTAGTTTAAAAATGTATTTTATATATATATTATTTACGTCTGATTATTTAATTGATTTTGTTTATTTTTTAGTTTGTAATATATATATATATATATATATATATATATATGTATCACACTAATTTTTTTTAAATATTATTTATAAAATTTAATGTAGAAAATACGATTTTAACGCATTTCATATTTCGTATACTAGTAAATTGCGCACAATTTTTTATATTTTTATATTTATATTTTTAAAGAGCGGATATATTTTGTGTACTAACAATTAATTAAAACACATGTTTTAAATGTGATTACTATTTTAAATATGCATTTTAAACTATATTAGAAAAACAGAAACCAAATTTACACATTTAATATCAAGAACATTTATTTTTCTTTCTAAATACTCAATCAGATATTTTAAATACAAATTAGTAGTAAAATATAGCATATAACGCAGAAGAAGTATTTAATACATATTACAAAATAAGCAAACATTTTACATTTTAGAAAAGTTTCAAAAAAAAAGCAATTTAACTACTGATAATGTAATGTAATCCATAGTAAATTCTGGTGCAATTATCTGGTGCGAAGACAGAATAATAAGAAATCTGGTTCAGCGTAATGTCAAGCAACATGGTCACTAACAATTACATGGTAAATTTCGTAGAAAAGCCAGTGAGCCAGAGTCCAATCTCTCCTAATATAGGGTTTCTAGTGCATACGTGATAGCAGAGGAGCGCTAAAATTGGGGTATTAACTTTTTTCTTAGCGGTAATTGTCCTCCCATGTTTTCCAAATTCGGTATGAAATTTGATTTCAGTCTGTTCAATAATTTTAGCTGTGCGTGCCCAAAGAGGTTAGAAGATTAATCTTATAACATCTTTCGTAGGTGCCAGAAAACAGGAAAAATTATTGTATGGCCAACCTGCACTTTGGTCGAAAATTTATTTCATACGGCGTAGTAATAAAGGAAATCCTTTTGAGTGTACGATTGTAAGAAGACTGCATCATATGCAGCAAAGTACTGAAACAATCGGAGTCTATATTAAGACTAACAGTATGTTTTTGAAGTAATTTTCCATTTAACGTACTTAACATTTAAATTTATATTCATAAGAAGATATCTGTATACTTTAAGTCGAATGTGATTTACCTGACTCTCCGTGATATAGTTTTACCGTGATACAATTTATTTTAGTTGTCCTTAATTATATTGGGAGTACGAAATAATTTTAAAGGGATTTTTTGGTGAAAAAAAGGTTTTATTTCAATAAAATGATACAAAACAATTCCTTCAAAATATTGTCCATCGGTAGCTATGACTTTTTCCCATCTTTCTGCAATTTGTGAACTTCGGCCCAAAAAACACTCCTCACTTTTTGAGTCCAAGAACGAATCGAGCCAATTTCTGATACCTTCGACTGAAGTGAAGCGTATTCCAGAAAGAGCATTCTGCATGGATCGAAACAAGTGGTAATCGGATGGTACAAGATCAGGATTATATGGTGGGTGGACAAAACTTCCCATCCGGTATTCTGGAAGTAAGTTTTAACAGGTTGTGAAACATGTGGTCAGGCATTATCATAATGGAAAATTAATTTGTCGTGTCTAGTCTCCCATTCTGGCCGTATTTTCTTTATTGCTTGGTTCAAACGCATCAATTGTTTTCGGTAAAAAGGTCCATAGATTGTTTGATCATTTCTCAGCAGCTCATAATAGATCACTCCCTTCTGATCCCATCAAATACACAGCATTACCCTGACAGCATGGATATTTGGCTTTGCAGTCGATTTGGCTGGTTGGCTGAATGCAAAAAAGACTTTTTTTTTTTTTTTTTTTTTTAAATGGCGATTAAGCAGCATCTCGGACATGCAAAATCACCTTTCGACGTCTCTCGGCTTTAACTCGTATGGTACCCAATTTCCTTGCTTTTGAATCATTCCCAATGCCTTCAACCGTCTGGAAATTGTTGCTTGGTCAATATTTAATGATTCTGCAAGTTCTTTTTGCGTTTGACATGAATCTTCTTCGAGTATTCCTTCCAATTCTTCATATTCAAGCTTCTTTAGCTGTCCCGGACGTTTCTTGTCTCCCGTGTCAAAAACACCTCTTTCAAGGCGACAAAACCAGTACTCGCAGGTAGAAATCGATGGTGTGTGATTACAATAAGTTTCTAACAGCAACCGATGACTTTCAGCAGCACTTTTCTTCGAATTAAAGAAGTACAGTAAAAGTCCCCGCAAATCCTCTTTCGTTGGTACGTATTTCCACATATTCGCAATGTTGTTTGCACTTTGGCAGATAGATGTATATACTATAAGCTGAAGCCAGATGACTTAGGTTTAAAATGACGTAATTACAGTATGGTCGAGTACGTATAGTTATGCTAGTAGCGCCATCTCTTATAAATCCTTTAAAATTAATGCATACACCCAATAATTAATATTACTTTGAAACTTTTACCACTGACAGTTTGATTTCATATATGTACTTTTTCATGTTTTTACTACTCGGTGTAATTAAATTAAAGTATCATCGTGACAATAATTTTATTCGAAATACATCTCATTTAAAATTTCATGTTGGTATTTTCATCTATCTTTCATTTGCTGAGTGTTGTAAAGGAATTAAATTATTCAAATTATATATATATATATATATATATATATATATATTGCCAAATAAGTTTTATTATTTAAAAAATAAGTAATTTGATTAAAATTTCAAAAGCATAAGTGGACATGCAACCACTGCACGCAGGATTGTGGCAAAAATATTGTGTCTAGAAGAAAAAAAATAACTGATAGTTATGCAAAACAGGTTGTTTCTTGGACTTATACCTCAAATAAAAACATTTAAAAATTAAACATTAAAAAAAGATTAATTAAACTTGTATTTATAAAATGCAATTATTATTATTATTTAAATGTTAATATAGTATGTAATTATTATAAATATGTTAATTTTAATTATAAGTTGTTACACACATCAAATTTAATAATTTATGTAGGTTCATGAAAATAACTCGTAGTGTTAATGAAAAATAATGTGCATATGAGTAAAATTTAGGAAACTGAGAAAACAGCATTTAAAGATTAAAATGTTAATAAATGAGAACATGTAGTAGGTTACTTAAACAGTCATTTCTCGGTAAATAATGCGAACTTTCTGATATGTTTTTTGCATATCGTTCAGAAATGTTTAACGAATAATAATAAATAATATCAAGTTTTTGACTTATTTAAGATTCTTAGACCCCTTAACGCTCTACTACAAATCTAAAAACATATTTAAAAAGTTTTATGAATCGTAAAGTTTTATTTAAAAAAAAAAAAAAAAAAAAAAAAAAAAGAGGATGTTCGATTGTAATATAAGAAAAATACGAAAATATACCTGTGCTCATCGCTTTTTTCCTTATTTAAATGATTCAAAAAATAGATCCTAGTGATTCATTTGTCACATAAATTTCTGAAATTAAAGATTTTATTCTACTTACTCCTCTTGAAATTTTCTAAAACAGAATGCTGTAGTTAAATTTCTTTATCTGTGAAATTTTATCTTGTTTATCTTACTATTTCTCATTTCACAATAAAAAATAATAAAATTCTGATTGCACCTAATATATATTTTGAAATTTGGTGCGATGTGTTTAACCATTTTAGTGCCATTTTTGTAACGAGCTCCACAAAATGATGAAGCACAAAATATTGGTTGCAACCAAATTAGACTAACTGATATCGCTTTTTTTTTTTTGTTTTTTTTTTTTTTTTGGGGGGGGGGGGGCGCTGAATTAATATTTTTAACAGTGTCAAGAATAGTATTCTCCTACCAGCATACGGTTAAATTTTAGTTCTAGTAAAACAGAATCAATTAAATTTGAACTTTTACTTCCTCTTACCCATATGTGAATTTTTTTATAAAAAGCATAGTTTTGGGGCCAAAATTTTCTAAATTGAGCTTTTACTACATTTGTATATTTTGATGTCCCCTGAATACGATAACCAGGTTTTTAGTGATTGTTCTGTGTTAATAGCATGACTTAAAAGCAAATGTTAGCAAGATGTCTAAACACAGTATTTAAAACCATATAGAGATTCAAAACCATACAGATAATTTAAAAATAATATGTTTGCAAGGAATACAAACATAGTATTCAAAATCGTCATCATATAGGGATGCCACTTAAAACTTCTATTGATATCGAACAAATGGTTCATGCACAATAATATACACAATTAGTTTAACATAAGGTAAATGGTGCAAATATGGCCAATGCGGGTAATATGGCCAACCCTCAATAATGTTATTAATTTCAGTGAAATCCGAAAGATTGCGCTTAAATCTAGTCGGTCGAAGTCAGAAGATCATAGTTTAGTACTGCGTTGCCCATAAACCTTGATCAAGTGCACGGGGGGGGGGGGGGGGGTCAGTCATTGTGTATTTGTTGTTAGTCGCAATGGCATTTTATAAATTTGTCTCTTGTAAAATTGTTACTCTTTTGGTTGAAACAAAGTATCTGCATTTATTGTTATACATAATATTTTAGCTGGTTTAATGGTCTTTTCAATTGTATAAAAGAATTTCAATAGCTGAGTTTTTAGACAGAATTGAGTTTTTTTTTTTTTTTAATTGTTATTCGTTATTGTTGCCAATAATATGTCCATGGGCATATTACCTCCATGTATCAAAATTTAAACCACAAAGACGCTGTTTTCTAACCTTTGATGGGATCAATTTCCATTTTGATTACTTAATTCTGGATGAGACTGAAAAAAATGACATTCTTCTGCCTTGTTTACCTTCTAATACAACCCATGAGCCCCCATTTGGATAAATCCTATTTTAGGCCATTTGAGCAATTTTAAGATCAAGAAGTTCTTTTGTTTTTGAAACAAACTAACCAAGAAAACATTTAAAAAGCTCGATTTGGAAGAATATTTTCTCCAGTTTGGGACAAAGCTATGAGATTGACATTTTCAACGTTAAAGGTGGATTCAAAGGGACAGGTATCTAACGTGTCAGTTCTATCCTATCTATCTTGTCAATGAATAGCGCCAAAAGTTTAAAACAAATCTCTTCCCCAGATACATCTTCTAAAAAACAGGTTCGCCATACTCCTTGTCCCTCAAGTACTGCTATCATAAAACCTGCAATGAATCATCATGCTCTAATTTTGAAAAAATACCTCTTTAATACTGAATATACTCTAACATCACAACAGCGAATACAAGAATCAGTCTGTGAATAATAGCGAAAAAATGATAAAGAAAGTTGGTTAAGCGGTATTTACAACAAGGAAAAAATTGTGAATATGATATTATGTGTTGTGTGTCATAATTAAGTGCACGAGGAATGTGTAGGACTTACCAAAAAAAGATAAGGAAGTTTTTACTTCCCATACATGTGAAGTCAAAATAAATTAAAAACATTTTTGAACGTTAATGTTTAAAATTGCTTAAAAAATTGCTGAAAATTGTTTAAAATTGGTTAACATTATTTTCTAAATTTTCTTACATTTCTTTTCATTAATCTTTGTTAAGATTCAAAAATTGAATTTGGTTTTATAACAATTGATCTGTTTTCGTGCTTTAAATATGAATCTTTTAATTATATTTCACCTATGGGCATATTACCTGCATATGGGCATAGACCATATGCAGGTCTATATCCACATGACCCAGCCATATGCCCATATGCCCAGCCATGACTGCATATGGGCATAGTAGATGATGGGTTACCTTCATCATCTACTCTTTTTTTTTCTTTTTTAAATAATTCTTGCAGGTTTAAATCTTGATTATTGTAAATGAAAAAAAAAATTTTTTTCGAGTACTGAAAAGAGTTCTCTGTTTTAAAGAACTTTTATTTTATTTTTTTAAATAGATTACTATACTGTCGCGAAAAAATATCTATCCTTAAGGTGGTAATATTACTTGCAGTTGCCTTATAATATATGTGGGAGAAATTTTAGCAGTTAAAGTTAACATCTTTAGATGGCACTAAGTGTAATGAAATTGACATATATTCATATGGCACAAAAGCGTGTTTTACATAGAATATGGTATGAAAATTTAATATAAGGCCATCCAAATTTATTCGAATAAGTTTCAAAGAATGGTCTGGGCAAAAATTGATTCAATAAATTGAAGTAAATCTTTGAATGATGAATTCAGTGTTCAGAAATTTCTCAAGCATTCATTTAGAAAAGAAATAAATAAAATTAGCTACGCCTTTTAAAGTTGGTTTTGGGAGGAGATAATAGCACCCCTGACAAAGAAATGCATGTGAAAAACAATTGTTTCTAAAACTATTTTAAACTGTTGTTTAAAGCACACTGAAAATGCTCAAATATAGCGTCATTTAATTTCCACTTTAAACTGTAATAATATGCCAATAGTAATGTCGGAAAATAAAAAGTAGTATGGGTGCTACATCAGATTATGTATTGCGCACTTATTAATTCAGTTCTTCTATAAATACATTTATGTGATTATCAAATTTCACATTATCCTCTATCTTGTTATTCTTAAGTTTTTTGAATCCGCACTGGTTTCTAACTGTAATTTCGCTTTCAGGTTGACATATTTTGTTTTATTTGAATTAAACAGGGTACAAGGTCGTAGCCAAGGGTAGGATTGGGTAGATAAATGCAACCCTCTGAAAATGTTTCAAATTTATGGAAAATGTTTGAGTTATACATCATCCTTAACACTCAGTATCATCAACTAAACTTTGAACAGCCTCCGAATTTTTTTTTCTGGCTACGACTGGGTGCCACCTGACTATTAAAACCTCCAGGTAGAGAGATTAGATATTAACATTTTTCATAAAAAGAACTAAATCCTTTAATATTTCCAGAATTTTCTCGATTCGGTAAATATATATCATTGATTATTTCAGAATTTACTTCTTAATTGTATAATTAAACGTGGCATCTGAAAAATGTACTACTTCAACAAGTAGCTGAGTGCATTTGGAATTTTCACTTCAACTATTCCGGATGCACACAGAAGTCGACGCGTGGCTCATTGCGACTGAATAGGAGAAAATAAAAAGAAGGGTCAACAAGAGTCAATTCGTTAGAATTGTTCGCAAGCCAACTTTTGTTACAGGATCAAAAGGATCGCCATCCCTAATCTCTTTGGAATAAGTGGACTCTTTAACTCGAGCAGAACTTACAAATGTAGTAAACAGACGTAGAAAATGCCTATTTCAGTTAATTCATTCAACAAACAGGCAATGGCCTTATTTTGACTCGCCGAACCACACAACAGCCAGAGTGTAATGACTCTAAATGAACACTTAAAATTCAGTATGAATCTAAGCTACTAATTTTAGTTATCAAGAGTTATTTTTAGATATTCATAATTGCTCTTTATTTCTTGCAATTCTGAAAAATTTGTAATGCCTATCAATTTAATTTATGAGATCATTAACAATTCAGAGTGTTTATTTGAGATATATAGTCGAACTTCTATTTTGCGATTTTCTCCACTTTACGAATTTTGTTTTTGAAGTAAGATGATTCAAAGAATTCCCTTGCAAAAAAATCTTCAGACAGCAGTATCTATTGAACGTTTTATCAATCGCTTTATGAAATAGGCAAAAAATGTATTTGAAGTAAATTTGTTTAGTTACTTAAGAGTATATTTAAAAAATACCTGCATTAAAAATTATGCATATCAGCTCACCATAGTGAGGTGACATGCATAATGGAGTAGATAAAAATGATCTGATATGACCTGATCTGTTGGAGATAATGAGGATTTTGTGAGGTGTTTCTAGTTCACCACTGATAGATAGAGGTCGAAAAAGATACTTGGACCTTAAAAAAGGGTAAAATGTATTTACGTTTTGTGTTCCTTATATATTTTTTTAAAGATTGGTGGGGTATTCTTGAAATAATATAGAAACTAATTATAACACACGTGCAAATCGTGAAAAGTGCTAAGCAAAAACAGCAATAGCACTCCATAAGTTCTTTTCTGTAACAAAAACGGTTACAATAATGTCTAGTGCTGCGCAGTGAGATTAAACTTAGATACATACGTTCTATTCTTATAAATACTTTTCACATTTCTTTCATAAATTTAATTCTATACCCTTTTTAAACTAACGCTTTTTTAAAGTACCATGAGTACATAAAGGGTTACGCAATTTTTTTCATTGTAATCTAACATTTTTTTACTCTATTTCTCAATATATATATATATATATTTGATAACGTTCAATAAACTACAACTACACCCAAAGAAAAGTTTTTTTTTTTTTTTTTTTTTTAATTAAGAAAAATTTGTTTGGCACAATAAAAATTTCTATTTAAACGTGTTTCACTATAAATATTGTTCAGAACAACAAAATAGCTTTTATTGCAACTGTAACAAAAATATTTTCATTTCGGTACAAAAAAAAATTGCTTTTAACTGACAAATATACAAAAATTTTAGTAAAGATGTATAATATATATATATTATTAATATTAGCAAAAAAAAAAAAAAAAGAATTTGTTATGAACATATATTGTCATAACAAAACTGATTTTTTACTTTTGATAAATTTTGGTTTAAAAAAATAAAATAACATTAACAAAACTACTTTAATCATATCCTTTTCCTGGGTGTTTCTTCAAAGAACTATTCTAAAATTGAAATCTTGGAAGCCTTAACTGAATCGGTTATTTTGAACCGAGTGAAAAATAAAAACAATATAACAGAAGTTTGTGCGGATGATGAAAATTGAAAAGACCACGATGACGAAAAATTAAACATTCGCTACTGATACATTAAAATATTTTGAATTATCTCGACTTGGATTATAGTTTCATGAAAACAGCCCTTGAAAAAGTTGCTAAAGTTATTGAAATGCTGCGATACTTATTATATATATATGAAAACCTTTTTAGCATACTACAAGAAGATATTAATAAATAAGTATAAATATATATAATTTTTTATACGAAGGACACGGTAACTATTAGCGAACTTTTTTTGGTTGTTGGTTGTAGGGTTTAAGACCGATTAACTAGGCTATGGTCCTGGGCCTACATGTGGAATGCCCTCCCGTGGGAGTCTTTCTAAGGGGTCCAAGTTCATATTTACGCGAGTTTCGGAGAAAATCGCAGAAAACCCCGAACGGCTAAGTCTATTAGGGCGACCTGGGAGGGAACCTGACACTTCCCATCTACCAGCTTTGAACGCAGAAGCGCTCGGTCAATGGTGGGCCGTCGAACGTTTTCGGGAAATAAAACGAAGTACTCGCATGATATATGTATCTAAAATTACTTCATCTTAATCAATATTGTAATATCAAAAAACATGAGAAGAATATAATTTGATATACATTATAGTTTAAACAAAAAGTTATAATATTATATTTGAAAGTAATAAATTTTGAAAGTAATAAATTAATGCATATATGCATTGTAAAATTATTACTGTTATTATTATTAAACAGAATAATATAACAAATGTATATAATAAAAAAAAATGTATATAAATCAATACTCTTTTACGTGATATTTAGTGTTTATAAATTTAAGATTATTGTTTATATAGTTCAATTTAGTATTATAAAGTTAATCTCTATTTAACGCGCTTTCTATATAACGATCTTTTTTGGTTGTATTTAGGGACTTCGTTAAATAGAGATCCGAATGTATATTTTTCTTCTCACCTTTTGTTTGGCTTTACAAAAAATAATCGTGTTGATTTATTTAATTCAACTAAGCCAACTATAAGGAATATCTATTATAGATATTATTAGGAACTTAGTGTATTTTTCTAGATGGGGATAAAAGAAATCTACATTAAAAAAAATTATTTCTTTATAAATTATTAAAGATTACCAGATTACGGCAGTTTTTCATTCGGTCTTTTCAAGTAAAAATTAAGTCTTTTCATTTATATATATATATATATAATTGTCTAAACTGTGAATTGTGTAAATCGTTGTGCATGAAAATACCATAAATTTTTCGCATTCATATTATAAAAGTGATTCCTATAATAACAAGCAGTTCTTTATGTCTAGCATCCTCTTTTAGTCAGCATAATATATAACATTGAATTATAAGTTAGCTGAGTATTTTGCTAACTGTCTAAATTTTTGTGCATGAAAAGACTATACATTTTTCTTATTCATAACGTTTCTGCCATTTAAATTGACGAAATGTTACAAGGATTAGTAATCTACAGTATCACTCATACCTGAGATAAGTTGGCGTTGCCATTTAGTATTTTTATTTGTAAAAATATAATATGCAAGAGATTTAATGATGTGCATTTCTTTACTTTGAAAATTTAGGGAACCCTATGAAATATCGAGCATATGCCATACATTCCATTCATATTTCCATTAATAGATATTTCCATGTAATATTGTGTCATTTAAATCCTTTTAAATTTAATTAAACCTTTTTATACACAAAATATTCTGTATGTAGTTTTTATGTTATTTGTATAAATACTTTAATTTATCAAGAACGTCTTTTGTTTGTACACGAAGAAAATAATTTAAAATAACTAATCTACAATGAAAGTAATGATAATAAAATAAAAATAAGAATTTTGAACCATCTGGTAAAAAAAGTTAGAAATATACTGTCGTAGCAATCTGGTGAATTTAATAAAATATACCAAACGACATTCCATCTTGCTCTGCAATAATATATATATATATATATATATATATATATATGTATGTACCTCGTCATAATGTTCAGTAATGGGGAATGCAAACAAAAATGTCGCGTTTCACACTTTTGCCTTATCACTCTGTTTTTCCGATAGAGCTGGCATGACAGCTTAATGTGGGATGCAAACCTCGATTTACTCTGCGAATCCTTTCAGCTTATGATTCGGATCCAGACCTGTCATCCTCGTTTAAAAATGCCACTAACAGGCTTGACACGGCACAATTCCTGCACCTGTCCACCATGCATCACGCGTCAAACCGTGATCTGCATTTTTTATCGAAGCATCTTGGTGAGGAATGATTCGGCTTCCAGAGTCGCTGCAGGCTTTCCATTCTTTATTTTTTTATATTTTATTGCGGTTCAAACCGAAAGACACCGATATATACAACCTTACATTGTAATCTCATAAAATGCAACTGTTAAAAAAACAGCAACAACTGATTTCTGTCCGTCAGAATTCATCCATTAAATTGGAAAGGATTGCCCTTTTTTTTTTCAACAACAAGGACAAGTGATGAAATGACATGACAGCTTGTGATTGGCATGTTTTTTTTTTTATTTTTTTTTTTTAATATATATATATATATATATATATATTTTATTTAAACCGTATGCTTTTCTTTCTGTGAAATAGATAACAGTATCACTCTTTTTCAAATCAACATAGAATTGTTAAAACAATAAAAAGCGTTATCTCTCACCAAATCATCATATATTCTACGAAACCAGTTATTCCCAAATTTTGATGATGGGTAAAAACCCCAGCATAGATAATTACCTTTCTTCAAATCAACATATACGCAATTGTTTCAAATCGTTGAAAATACACGATGATGCGCTAAAAGCAAAGTTGATATTAGGTAAGAATAGAATGTTTCCAAAATAAATTACTACACAGGTCGCTAACCTTTTCAAATATACGGATCACTATAGTCAAACATTTAAAAACTTTCAGACCTTTATTCTTATTAACAAACAAAAATACATTTAACTAAATATAATAAAAACTTTTTACTATGACGCATAAAAATAATACACTACATTTAAAATCAAGTTAAAATAGCTGTTTCGAAATTTAACCTAATTTCCTCATCAGTATAAAAGCAACATTTTTCAAAACCGAAACATACGCTGAAAGACAACTATTATCAAAGGAGCACAGAACAAATATTCCGGTGCTATTAACAATGCTTTGTTAATTGCGTATGGAGAATGTCGAAGCAAGTAACCCCGTAGACGTCACAAAAATTTAAAAACATAATATGACAAATTAGTATAAATATAATACGAATAAATAATGAAAATTGAGAAAATATACACATTATCCTACAAATATAGATTTCTTATATTATTACTTTGCCTAATATTATCACAAGGTGATTTGTGTTAGTATGTATTCAAAATCAGCAATGGCCTTTTGTTCCGGTTAAATGAGCCTAAAAAGAAACCTCCAACCCAGATCCTAAACAACAATGCTACGACGAATGTTAAACAATTAAGAACATATTTATTTGAATGCGACAGTAAAACGATTATAAAATCGGCTAAGAAAAATAATTACATATCATTTTCCGGCAAAATATGTGACACAAGTCAATAATTTATCAAAATTATTTTGTGTGTCTCTTTACACGAGCCACAAACATTATATACACCAAAACTATAAAGCTGATTCCATATAAGTCATAACATTTGTAGCAAATTTTATGTCAGTCGGATAATTTTTGTGACTATTATTTCGCTGCATATAAACGTCAAAACTTTTTTAGTTCCCCATCATACTATAGGTATGGGGAACTTAGGTAATCGTGAAAATTTTAGTTCCCCATCATACTATAGGTATGGGGAACTTAGGTAATCGTGAAAATTGTCGACCTCGGTTTTTTGACTTTTCTACACGTTTTCAGGTGTGAGGAATCCGAAAATGACAAAATTTCTATGGTGTCTGTCTATAGGGTGTCTGTTAGTGTGTTAGTGTGTTAGTGGGTTGGTCCGTTAGTTTGTTAGTCTGTGTACACGATATCTCAAGAACAAATTATCGCAGAGAGGTCAGATCAGTTTTAAAATATTACTTTCGACACTGGCAAGAACCCTATTCATTTGCAACATTCGAATTTAAAAACTTTGTAAGTTATTAGAAATTTACGATTTTCTTAACAAGGGAGAATAGGACAAAAATTCACTTAAACTTGCATTAAATGGAAACATTTTACTGTAAAAATGTCGGACCAGTTTTAAAATATCCGTTTTCATGCCGGAATGAACATCAGTAACTATAAATATGCTACTTTGAAAATTTCGCAAGTTATTGGAAATTTACGAATTTCGTAACATGGCAGTATAGGGCAAAATTTCACATAAACGTCAATTTTTAGATATATTTTCATCGTAAAGGTGTCAGACTTCTTTTGAAATATTATTTAGGACACTGGCATGAATATTAATGACTATGAATTTTCCAATATAAAGATTTCGTAAGTTATTGGAAATTTACGAATTTCTTAACATGGCAGAATAGAGAAAATTTCACATAAACGTAAATCTTGAGGGATATTTTCATCGTAAAGATGTCAGACCACTTTCGAAATATTATTTAGGATACTGGCATGAATATCATAGACTATCATTTTTCCAATTTAAAAAATTCGTAAGTTATTTGGAATTTACGATTTACTTAATAAGTCAGAATAAGGCAAAATTGAGCATAAACTTCCATTTTGAGGATCCTAAATACATTAGACAACTTCAAAATTACGTTTATGATATTTGTTTGAACATGATTGAATACAAATATTCTACTGGGAAAATTTCGTAAATTATTCGTAATTTACGATTTTACCAACATAGCGAAATTGTGAATTTTTCATATAAATATGAATTTTGAGGATTATTGCATTGGAAATAGTAGCATGAAAACTAAACAACGGAATTGACCCCGATAAAATAAATTAATAGATTAGAATAAGATAAATATATCGAAGTGAACGGTGGATAGCCTATTGGGCGGGGATTTCATTTCGTCACTGTATCAAGCTTTGGTCAAATTCGTTTCTTTTAACAGGATTATAATATGTCTCGCACTAGAAATTTATGAGAATATAAATATGATGGGGAACTGAGCAGAGTCCACCTATGCCAACTAGTTTTTTTTTTTTTTTTTTTTTCCAACAGGGAGACCTCACTGGCGTTTCGAAAAATAATATATGATATCAAAAATAATTTAAGGGAAATGATAAAGAATGTATTCTGTAATTGAAAAGGAATTTTATAATTGATACTGTACAGTCCTGAAATACAGAAGAAAAGTCATAAAGTAAAACTGTAAACGATTTGTTCTTTAATCATTCAATGAATAAAAAATTAATTCCTATCAGAGATATATAAATAAAATGTAAAAAATATAATCGGTTATCATTATATATTACAACAAAGTCTTTAGCAAGATTTACGTTGAAATAGAATAACTTTTCAGTTTTATGTCATGATCTAGAATTATGGAGACTAATGAATATCTTTAAATTTTTAAATTACCCCCACAGTATATGTTTTTTTACACTCTACTTATATGCATTTATCGATAAATATATGTACATTTCTTCATCCCACACTCATCTAATACATAAAGTAAAAAGTCCCAAAAGAGTTTATAACAAAAAATAAAACCTGAGTATATAAAAACAAACTTTTAAAGTATCTGAAAAAAAATCATACCCGCCCAAAATTATACTGTCACGAAAAGAAAATAACGGCGGAATATATTACTTGTATTCTCAAGCCATTGTCGGCACTTTGTTACACCCAACAGAGTGATGTTTTGTTCAAGCTAATCCTGTCATATTGTCGCCTGTCTCAACACAAATGTGCTATCTAAGAAATGAGCAGCAAATAAAGTGCATGCATAATTAAATTAATAAATAAATGAAAGATTAAACACCTGGAAATAGCTGTAACCAGTTTTGCACATTCTATTTAACCCACTCATATAATTTACGTTATGCTGTAGGAAGGGCACATCATGGCGATTTAATCATAGCGTCATGTGTTTTGTCCTCTAAATTAACGATTTATGCCTTTGGGCATGCGCAAAACAAAGAAAAATCCCAGGATAAAAATTGGCATAATATTTTTAATAAAGTGATGTTTTATGTGTTCCAAATTAGAAATGTATAACAAATAATTTTATAAATAGTTTTATGCTCCTAGCTATTTTATTTCAGCTCATTTTTACATAATTCTGAAACTATTTGCTTAGTTTGGCTGATTAGAAACATTATTGCAGTTACACTAGTAATGAACCATGATTACGGTTGAATAACAAATATTAAAAATTGGAAATTAAATTGAACAAACATTTTGGCATTATTTAATTATTCATACAGTAAATACATGAAATATTTTATGAAATATTGAGGCAGTTAAATGTTAAAATAAAATTATACTTGGAATTCAAAATTTCAAAAATTATTTAAAAAAATCATGAACAAATTGCATTCAGTATATTATAAAAAATTAGCCAATGCTGTTTTGGATAAATGCATGTTATTATTTAATTCCGTTTTATTTATTTGTTGATTAAATTTTTTCACTGATGTCTGTTTTGAAAGACCTATGTGTTTCACTCTTAACGGTCCTCTTCACTTACCGTCGCCGGAAGCCCGAGCCAATGTTATTCTATGGGGAAATTTTCTTTACAAATAACTTATTAACTAATACATATTTTTAAATTTTGTTTTCACCTTCAGAAAATTCCCAGCTGTTAAATTGACGGACCTTTTTAAAAAATGTATTTTTATTTTATTTTATTTTATTTTATTTTATTTTATTTTATTTTTGAAATTGCAAAATGCAAAAATTTCACATATTGAAAATTCGTATTTTGCAGCTTCAAAATTAAATATAAAAAAATTAAAAAATAATTAAAAAAAAAAGTCCGTCAATTTAACAGTTGAGAATTTATTAGTTCTGATTAGTCAATTTAACAGTTCTGAATGTGAAAACAGCATTTAAAAATATGTATTAGTTAATAAGTTATTTGTAAAGAAAATTTCCCCACATTGGCTCGGGCTTCCGGCGACGGTAAGTGAAGAGGGCCGTTAATGGAATGTCCTCCGTGAGGTTTTTTTTTATGTGGTTCTAGCGCCTATTTACACACGTTTCGAAGAAAATTACGGAAAACTCTTACTTGTTAAATTGACGAGCGTGACCTGGAATCGAATACAGCATTTTCCGTAAACCAGCTGCGAGAAAAGAACTATTAAAAGAAAAAAAAAATAGAAAAGAAAAAGCGGATTAAAAAGATAGTTCTTATTCGTATATGTTATGAAATATGTAAGAAAATAAATTAAGTGTATAAAATATGGGTATTGTTCAAATTTGCTGTTATGTTGATAGTCTTCTAACCCTTCTTGAGCTGTTCGTGTTTTTTAGAATTTTACCCAGAAGAATTTAAAGACAATTCGAACGGAATCTTACACAAAACTTAAAAAGACTCAACTCTACTTCTATACTCTACTTTTATACTTCCATACTAAAACAGAAACAAAAAGATAAGTCTTCCCTTTGAAGTTATATTATTAATGTTTTTATTACGACAAGTTCGATTAAAAAATAAATAAATAAATAAGCCATTAGAAATTTAGCACGCCGATTTGCGCATATGACAAACGATAAGTCCATGTTAAATCTTCAACTTCTGTTAAACTTTAAATCTTGAATGTGCAGTTTTATACAAATGAAAAGCAGAACTTTCGAATATATTACGTAATTTTTGCAATAGATAGCGCCGCTGTAAAATTATGGAATTTTTGTTAGCACACAGTGTTAGATACGACGTAGGCGGGTTTGTGCTGATTGGTTTTGATTTAAAATTAAGAAAGCTGTACATAATCGCACATATATGTATAATAATTTGAACATTTTGTTTGTGCTATGTGTTCATCTGAATTTCATTATCTGTGATCGAATAAAGTAAATACGCAGGTTTATGGATGTGCAATCACTAAATATTTACCAATAAAGCGCACATATTTCAAGAACAATTTTTGAAATATTTTTGCTTGTCTTAAGTTCGTAAGTAATTAATTAAAAAATACTGACATGTCAAGAAAGAGTTTCGCATTTAAAAGTTCACATCAAGATTTAAAAAAATCTATAACAGATTTAATAGACTGTTTACAACTCTATAAATAGATAAATAGTTATAACGACATCTTTTCTGTTATTAACTAATGGCTATCTTTTTCAGATCAATCAATTTCTGCTTTATTAATTTCTGCCATATACAAGGGAAAATATATAAAAAGAAAATATTGGATAACTGAAATTTTTCGACTTACAGTTTCAATGACTTTACCTGCTATATAATTTGTTGCATAATAATTTTAATCTCAATACTTATATGAAAAATAAATATATATATATGTATATATATATATATATATATATATATATATATATATATATACATTAATCAGACGTACAAATTTACTCAAAACGTGTAAATCCATTAAAAACACGAGGTTGAAAATTTTTACTAATCCAATACTTTCTTCTATTGAATATAGAAGAAAGTAAAAATTATTTCACTAATTTATGTAAATAAGATGTTAATCTTACGATATTTTTTTTATTATTAATAGTTGCAAGATTATCTTGCGGATGAATTTGCCTGTGACCCACATTTTGTATAGCAGCTTGCGAAAGTTAGGTAAAAAAAATATACTAAAAAATAACATCATACCTTTTTTTATGCATTAATTATGCAGATATCACTGAATGACGTCATCTAAACGCGTGTATAGAAAAGATATAATCATAAATAGTGACGAGAAGATTAAGTTTCACATTTTTTTCTAACTACACAGCTTAAAAAGGATTCTTTTCAGAGCATTTAGTTCCTACACAAACATTGAGTTAATGTCTCATGTGGCTTGTGTTAACATTAAATAAAAGATTTGAATGTGACCCTGTGTGTAGATTTAGAATAGAAAACCTCTTTGGATTAAAAGGTGAAAGAGTCCTTTGCTTGCATGCTTTTGAGAAAAGATTTATTCTTTGTATATGAGTATTTAAACGTTATTGTTAGCAACAATGCTTAGTTCCGGATATTCTTCTATATAGAATGGGTTTGTATTACTAGTGTTCCTTTGTCATCCAGCTATATTTTCAGTATCACACCTTAAAGACGAAATAACACATTCTTCAAAAAATAAGGGCATCAACCACATTAAAAAAATAAACTAGAAATCATAACTGTGAAGTTCGCATAGGTTATGAAATATTTTCTAACCGTATTAACCCTTTAACGTCCACTACATGAATTCTTTTATAAATATCAAAATTTATTTTAAAATGGCTATTACACTAAGAAAAAAATATATACCGCATTCAACTTGAATGAATAAGTAGTCATTTTCTGAATCCTCAAACAAGAAATCTGAACTAATAAGTATAAGGGATTTAAGTCCATATTCTTGATTTTTCAGGAGTCGAAAAATAAAGTTAAACTAATTAAAAACTAATCAGAATAATCGATTAGGAAAAAGGGATTAGGTTGATTTATACCCTTTATACCATTCAGTGATTGTCAATCTTCATTTAATAAAGGGAAAAAATGAATTAAATATTTTATACTAAAGATTAATGCCAAATTTCTGACTTGAATCTTTTTTTACCAATGGATTTTCTCAAAGACTAAATGACATGGATTTAAATCCTTTATACCAATCGATAGCGATTTTTTTTCTGAGTTTGACTATATACTTAACTCAAAATCGACATTTTTGGACTTAAATCCTTTATACTTATCAGTACAGAAATATAGATTTCCGAGTTATGCGTATAAGGTAAAGAAATAACCTGAATAGACGAAATGATCGAGAATTTCTAGTCTCTACTTTTGTAGATGGTGAAACAATATTATGAATATTATGAAACCTTTGTATTACGAGAAATTCTCGCTTGATTTTCTAGAATTGGGTCATAAACCAAGATTATAGTTACTAAAACTCGCCTCTTGTTTTTTGCATTTATTTGCAGAGATTTTTAAGTAAGTTTGATTACGATAACATAGGAAAATGCTCTAGAATTCTAATAGAGGTTCGTAGAACTCGCTACCAAAGGAAACTAGAATTTATAAGGATGACATGGGGCTATATTTACTAAAGCCACAATTTAGTTTCTGGATGTTAGCCACAGAATTTTTTTTTCTTAGTGTAGACACATAGCTGATTATTATTAATAATAATAATAATAAAAAATGCATTTTTAATATTTGAGAAATGTTTGGTTTGAAACATCTGCATGCTCACTTGATTAAATTCAAATAATAAATAACTTATCTAATAAAGAATTTTGTAAGTAAACATTGTTAATAGCGAAATCTCGCAATAGTTATCTTAATTTATCAACGGAAAAGACTAGGCATAACTGCATCATCAAAACAACGAGGCGCACTTACGTCTACTAAGAAATTTAAAGTGACTTTAGCATATTGCCTCCTCTGAAATATCACTTGTTAAATTTCGAAGTAGTGCTGCTATCGAACGAACAGAGAAGAAACAAACATTTAAAAAATAGTAAAACAGCAGAAAATATTAAAAATGATTGTACATTTATTTATTTATTTATTTTAATCGATTACTTTAGCTATAAACGTTTTTCAATAGCACTGGAGAAGGTTAAAAATGTATAAAAAATTCTAGAATACGCTTTAAACAATTTCCTCATATAAGCCATATTGTACCTGAATGATGTTGTGTGTCCTTGCGAACCAAATCACACCATATTCCATAGGAAATATATTATTGTACAGATGAATAATGCATGATAATTATGCTGTGTTTTGTGCAGTATAAGATTATCAGAAAATACTTTTAAGAAATACTACTCATATGCATCCGAATTGTTTTGAGAGACCCTGTACATTAATAAGTAATGCTCTTTACACCATTTTCAGTAGGAATCATTCTCAGGCGAAAATCATCATGATATAACAATTTCAAATCAGTCTAAAAATATTTATGAAAATTATGAATGATTAACTGTGGTTTTTAATAGGTCATTATTTCATTCAAGTTGAATAGCAAATAACTTTAAGATTTATATTTGTAAAATTATCTTTAAACAGATGCATCATTTATAAATTTTAAGATCCTACATTTGAAATCTGCATTTCAACACATTATAAAACTTACAAATATTTGAATACAATTTATTTTAAAGTGAAAGCAAAAGCAACGTTAAAAAATCAAGAAATGTACGAAAAATGTGTGTTATCTTTTAACGTTGTTTTTGCTTTTTTTTTTTTTTTTTTTTTTTTTGTATGTTCTAGCATAAAATACTGTCTTCATTTATACTTAATGTAATTTATATGCCATAAATTACATTTTATTCGCTTATAGAAAGAAAAATTATACAAATTAAACATTCTGTTTTTGTATATATTTTATTACGAAAGGATGTTTTTTAAAATAACTTACAGAAAGAAGATTTTTCATTTTGTTGTATTTTGTTTTATAATAGCTAAAACGTTAATCTTTTCTTATTTTATTTAAATGATGAACATCTGTAAAACACGCAAAAGTAAAAAAAAAAAAAAAAAAAAAAAAAAAATGAAGAAAAATCTAACAGTGTAAAGAAGCATATACCAATATGATCATAATTGATAGTGACAAAAGATAAATGTACATAAATATGATAGAAAAAAGAAGAAAAGATGTTTTAGAATCAATAAATTTAAAATTCACGTTCAATCTAAGTTACAGGGAGTGGAGATATTTGAAAAATAAATAACTTTAAACATTATATACACAGCAAAAGTAACTTTAAAGAATAATTTATCTTCGAAAGTTATTTATTTTGAATGAAACTTGCAATGAATACATTTTCATAAAGGAGAAAAATAATATAAATTTCAATGCTATTAAAGCAAAGCTTCAAAATCTTGAGTTATAAGTATAATAAATCATGATTTATAGTAAGCTGTAGTCAAAGATCGCTCTGATAATTTTTAATATCGCAGACGATTTGTAATTTTTAAATTTATCATAGTTTTGTATATTTTAATAATAAATTTTTAATTTGAAATATTATATTCCATAATCATTCGTGTAAAGTTATTTGAGAAATCTACATTATTATATCAAACACTTTTTTATTTTTTAATATATTCCAGTTTTTTTTTCCAAAGATAATTTGTAACAAAATTGGAGGGGGCCAGTTCTATCATATTTAATTTTCTTTTTTGGTGATAGCTAAAATTAAAATCTTCCTAATCTACTAAGTTATAGGATTATGTTAATCTTATTCTCTTTCTCCCTAAATACACTCATATAGCAAATAGCACACAAGTGAAAATACAGGACATTTTACTCATGTTTCCCCCTCCTCTTCTTTTTTCTCCTTTTGTTTTCTTGCAATTTTTTCTGTTTTAAAAAGCTGAGGGAAATTATGTTTTTTGCTGGATAAATTGGATGGGGGGAAAAGGAAATTCAGTATTATATCTTATTGTGATACAGTAAACTACTCCCCCCCCCCCCAGTATAAATAAACAAGAGCTAATGATTTTTGTCCATGATAAAGAGAGTGTTTTATAATAGAAAGTTTTAAGCCTAAAGTTTTACATGACGATATAAAATATAAATTTTGTACACATACATAGAAATACGAATGACAGATTTTTTCTAGAGCCCTTACATACTACTTCATTAAAATTAATAACTTATGAAATGCAATATGCGAAAATAAATTTAAAACTAATACATACTTATAATCTATATCGTCATAATTTAGGAATTTTTTATGAATTAGTTTCTCTTTCAGTAAATTGGCTTTTCTGAGTTAATTAAACTTTGAAAACTAAAACTTGCCTATCTTAATCAATATGAGTAGAAAGCGATGTCCGTTACAAAAATGAGTGTTATCTTTTAACGTTGTTTTTGCTTTGGAAGAAAAATTATACAAACTAAAATGTATGTTTTTGTATATATTTTATTACGAATGGATGTTTTTAAAAATAACATGCAAAAAGAAGATTTTTTTTTTTTTTTTTTTTGCTGCATTTTATTTTATAATTGTTAAAAGGTTGGGCTTCTCTGATTTTATCTAAAGGACGAACATCTGTAAAACATACAAAAGTTAAGGAAAAAAGTGAAAAAAATCTAACAGTGTAAGGAAACCATAGTGCCGTATGATCATAACTGATTGTAACAAAGATGATAGATATGATAGAAAAAAAAAGATAATGATGTTTTAGAATCTAAAAATTTTAAATTCATGTCCAATCAAGTTACAGAAAGTGAAGATATTTGAGAAATCAATAATTGTAAAAATTATATACTCAGCAAAAGTAACTTTAAATGAAAGTTATTTATTTTGAATGAAATTCGCAAAAAATACGTTTTCCTATAGGAGAAAAATAACATAAATTTCAATGCTATTAAAGCAAAGCTTTACAATTTTGTCTTGTAGTATGATAAATCACGTTTATAGTAAGCTGTAGTCACAAATTACTTTGATAATTTTTAATTTTTAATATCGCAGACGATTTGTAATTTTTAAATTTACCACAGTTGTGTGTATTTTAATAATAAATCTTTAATTTAAAATATTATATTCCATAATCATTCGCGTGAAATTATTTGAAAAATCTACATTATTATATTTTCTGAGATTAGAGAATAATGAGAGATTAGTATCAATCTTAATCATGAAGGCCGTTGTACATAATAAAGAAAAATCCATCTTAAACAATGCCGTTTTAACGAGCGCTCACTGCACATGGAGTTCTAAAAAGAACTTTTTTACTTTGAAAAGATCGTAAAGTTTGCATTTCCTCTGTTTCTATCCCCTCCCCCCTTCCTCCCTAAAGAAAAAAAAATTAAAAATTAAAGGCATAATTGTAACTATATTTTAAAAGATTTAAACAAGAAAAATTTGAATGTAATCGAGATTGACTTATGTAATATTATTTTTAAATAATGAAAATTTTACACTGTTGGTAGAAAAATCACACAATTTTCTTTAATCGGAATTTATGTATTTAAAAAAATATATCATGACAATGCAGTATTCTCAACTCAGATACAAAATAATAATAATAATAATAATAATTAAATGCGGAAGAGAAATTTTTATTTCTTTTCTTTTTCTTTTTGTATATATGTGTGTTCCTCTATAGCTAGAGGCATAATTAGAACAGTAAACATTTCCGTATACAATCATTACGTATACGTGAAAATGAAAAGTGAAAAGCGATTGTATATCTCGGCTATCTTGTTACACACGAAAATAAATCATAACTGTTTATAACGAGATGCAAATCTAGAAGGTCAAGACAAACGCCTATTACTTTCGATGTAAGAATAGCTCGCTGGATAACTCATTATTCATTATGACTTATAAACAGATGTTAAGACTCTAAGGGTTCGTTGTGTAGACTCGTTTTAAAAATGCAGAACTACGCGCAGAACAGCCAATAGTTTAAACCCTCTTAAGGAAAAATTCAAAACCGCATAATAATAATAATAATATATGGAAAAAGAGGAGAAAAAAGGTGTTTAAAATAAAAATGTAAGAACAAAAAGAAAAAAGCTATAGATATTTGCAATCTCAAATTTACTATTTATTGTATATATGTCTTTATGCATGCACCGCAATCATGGTCACAAAAGTCATCCGACTGACTTAACAGTCGGAACAAATAATCAAAAATTACATTGATTTCTTTGTACATACTTTGGTGGATATAATGTTTGTGATTCATGTGCAGGAAAGTGACAAAAATTTAGATACATTATGGATGGATTGTTTCAAAGGAATTTTAACATATATATTGTTACATAAATCTGGTCGACTTTCTTCTGTGAGAAAATAGTTCGTGAAGAAACAAACAGGATTTAGTCGGTGAATGTAAATTACGTAACTTCTCGAATCTGTACAACAAAACTGTTATTACAACGAATATTCTCGAAAACAGTTCAAGAGTGTCGTTAATTCTTCGAATATACTAGTAGCAGTCCGATGAAGCTGTCATTCGTACTGCAAAAGTCACTATAATCTAAAACAGACCCCTCTTCCCCACCAAAAAAAAAAAAAAAGAAAGAAAGACACTTGTTCCACAGGAGTAAAACAAATAACATAAAGTATTCCAGAGCAGAAATCTTCGCTATATCAAGAACAAAGTTCAGTCACTTAGAGAAAAATCTCCAAAGTACAATCACCAGAATAGGTCTCTGAACAACACTGAATCGTGTAGTGACTAGACACACTATCGCAGAAGTCAACTCACTCCTATTTATACTCTTTAGTGACGGGGTTTGACGGTAATTCTATCCAGAATGACATAGAAATTTCTAGAACATGGCTCCTATGCATTGGAGAGCTTCGAAACTTTGGGAACCGCAAATACTATTTTTCGACAAATTTGGTCACCAAGTCACCAAATTCTTCGCCAAGTCCCCAAGGCTAACCTCACTCCCTCTTTATTTTAACTTTGCCTGTAAAACTACTTTCACTGCTATAGAACAATTTATGCAGGGGAAAAAACTTAATCCATTGTAATAATCTGATATCTGATATAAGAAATGAAACTGATTTGTCGGGTGCCCAACTTTCCCCTTAAATAAACACTAACTGTAATACAAATAGGATGATGAGACTCTTGATATGTATATAGAATAGTTTATTTTATTTTATAAATTAAAGAAATAATTTTCTTATTTTACATTTTGCATACGTGTATAAAGTCATAAGGCTCAGAAATGATTTTCTTTTACAGTATTTGTAGATTTTGTCATACATCTTTCAAATATAATTTTCTGTAATTTAAATTTTGTACATTTACATAAGAAGCGAAAAAAAAAATCATAAAAATTAAATGCTTTTTGTATAGAATTTTAGTATTAACATAATTGAAAAAGAAAAAAAAAATGATCGTATCCTTTTAAGAAATGTGAATGGGTGCTCGGTGTTATAAAAAAATTTTTTATTTAGTTTTCTTTTAAAATAAAGCCAACCCCGTAAGATTATTTGAGTATTTAAAAAAAAAAGTAATAAATCACAGACCATTTTCTCCACAGAATGGTATTCCTTCTTATGCCTCAGCAACAAAATAAAGCGTAAATATTGTGATGTGCTCCCTTTTTTATGTAAATTCATAAAATATTTAAACTATAACTCATACACTTATAAATGGTGATCGAATAGTATTTTTCGTTTTCCAATTAAAAAAAAAAAAGAGCTATTTATAACAAAACAAGATGACTTTTTACACAACGGGATAAAATCCCCCCCCCCCCCCCCCCCAAAAAAAAAAAAAAAAAAAAACTTGACATATAACAAATTCAAGGAGGAAAAATTAAAAATACCATTCAATTCCTAACACTTAAGTAATCACTCCCGTAAATTTTGTACATTTCTATATAAAAAGAACTCTGCTTCAAAAAAAAAAAAAAAAAAAAAAAAAGGGGGGGGGGGGGTTACAACATTCTTGTTGTGAACCCCCCCCCCCTTTATTTTTTTTTTTTTTTTTTTTATCACAAACATATTACTTTTCTTTTTGCAGTTTCGCATTGAGAATTTAACGTACCATGTCAATTCGGTAAATTTGGCTGAACACAAATTTGGTTCTACAACATTCGACATATTGATTTCAAATAAGATACTTATTTTGATTTTGGAAATTTTCTGAAGCATTTTTTTTCGAGTGCTGACAAATAACCACAAATCTTTTAATTCTTGAGAACGTCCAATGCAACTCATATTTTTTACAAATTTAATTTTTCCAGTTTAAAATTTCTTTTTCTGCCTTTTCTTTAACTTGTTTAGCATTTTCCCCTTTTGCTAACATGATAATTAAATTTCAATAAACTCGTCAGATTTCTTTGACATGCCAAAATTTATTTCCAGGTCACTAAAAACTTTAACCATATTTGATGTAAACCGAGGATGAAGGGTTTTGGAAGATCAAAAATCGATCTGGCATATTTTATATTTTTAATTACGAAATCAGTTTGGATTGGTATTCTTATTTTTGCTGGTAAGGAAAACATTGCAGAAAGTAAACAGCTATAACCATTTCGATCACATTATTATATTATTAAGAATTAAATTATATTGTCAATTACATTTTTAAATTAAAATGTAAATAAGACATACCAGCAGTGGCGTATCCAGGATTTTTCCAAGGGGGGGGGTTCGTCTTCCGAATTTTTAATTAAGTTTAATTAGGTTTAATTAAGTTTATTTAAGTTTAATTTGGTTTAATTAAGTTTAATTAAGTTTATTTTTAATTAGGTTTAACAATCTTTTAAAATATCATAATTACTTGCCGAAAATAAGAGTAAGAAAATGAAAAATAGTAAAACAAACTCACCAATTAGAAGATCAAACTAAAAAATCTTTAATTAGCGACGAATAACTTAGGGCCTGTACAAACTGCTACACAAAACATAAAATTCAATACATAGTTACGCAAAATATTTCATTGAATTTTCTTATTTACAGAGCGAAGTCTAATCAACGAGAAGTTTTCGCTAGTTCATTTAAAATGTCTTTTACTATTGGGGTATTGTTTGGGTCACTCCTTCAAGGTCGCTACTTCAATGGTCACCCTTTCCCCATATGGTCGACCCCTCTTGTCCTTGAGTATGAACTCGTAAAGGCCGGTTTCCACTAGAGTTGGAGCTTCCAGGTCCAAAAAAACCATTAATCACGCTCCGCACACAAAGAGCCAAATGTCTTGTCATCAGTTGTAACCTTTTTTTATCAGATTGCGCAGTTACTTCAAAGGAAAGCATGCAAAATTGACAAAGATATCTGCCTCTGGCCCATCAATTATCTCAGCTGGGGGTTAGAACCAGGGTCTTCCAACGCCATTCGAGGGTTTTGAGCCCGGCTGACCACATCAAAGGATTCTGAATAGAAGCCGTCGAAAAAGCCGTAGTGGAAACCGGACTTAAAGGTGAAATCCTTTTAGAGAATTGTTTTCAGGGGAAACATGTTTCGCGCCGCGCAAATGAAGTGGTTTAGTTATTTTCAGGAGTGTTTATCGCAGAGTAATGAAAAAAAAAGTTAGTCATAATTTTAAACCACTTCGTAGAAAAAAACATTCTACGCTTGCCATACATTTTTTCCGCCTAAAATGTGAAAAAAAATGTAAGGAACAGCCTAATTTTCCTTATCATACATTTTGTCAAGGGGGGGGTTTAAACCCCCAAACCCCCCCCTTGCATACGCCACTGCATACCAGTAAAAATCTTTTGATTTAAAAGGATAAAAAAGGAAATAATATATATATATATATATATATATATATATATATATATACAGGGTGTGGTAGATAAGTAATGAGACTCAGTCTAGAAAAACAAATTTATTGATCCGATTTGTACAAAACGTTAATATTCTTCAAAGTACTCGCCTTGGGCGTCGACACAACGTTGCCAGCGCGTTTTCCAAGCTTCATAGGCCCCACTGTAGTCCGTTGGAGTTATTCCAGTTAGTGCCTTCGTGACAGCACGTTGGATGTTCAGAATATCGTCGAAACGATGACCCTTCAGGCATCTTTTGACCTTCGGAAATAGGAAGAAATCAGGAGGACTCAAGTCAGGGCTGTATGGTGGCTGTGGCAGAACTTCAACTCCAATTCGGGTCAAGTAGGAGGTCACGAGGAACGCTGTGTGCGCCGGAGCGTTGTCGTGGTGGAGACGCCAGCGTTGAGCAAGGTCCTGTCGCTTCCGTTTGACGGCTCTGTGCAATCGCTGAAGGACTTCTTTGTAGAATTCGGCATTCACAGTTTTCCCCTGAGGGACAAACTCTTTGTGAATTAACCCCCGCTTGTCGAAAAACACAATCAGCATTGTCTTGACGCGGGACTTTGACATTCTTGCTTTCTTCGGCCGCGGGGATGCCGGTGTGTGCCACTCCAAGCTCTGGGCTTTCGTCTCCGGGTCGTATTGGAATGTCCAAAAGTTTCCGAAGCAGTTTTTCCCAAGCGAAAGCAAAATTTGATTGCATACCGCTGTTCTATCGAGCGATCCATTTTCACAAGTGTCACGTGCACACAAACAACTAATACGCGAAGCTCGACCCTCACTGCGCCACAGCTCCGACGCGACTGCGAACCGGTTCTATTGTTAGCTCAGATCCCCCACCACGTGACCTGCAGGTGCAGACCGCACTGCGAGCGACTGGGTCGCCGCGCGGCGGCCAGTCTCATTACTTATCTACCACACCCTGTATATATATGCTCTACAAAATAAGTACAGGGCTCTGAAATAAAAAGGTTTTCAAATTTTTTTTATTTATTTATTTATTTATTTTTTTTTTTTATTAACAGCATTTAAAAAATAACACTAGCTCTCCTCTTTTTCAAATAGTGAAAAAAAAATGTATTAAACTATTGGGAAATTTGCAAATATTTATTAGACATCACCTAACAAAGCAGTACCAATTTTTTTTTTTTTTTTTTTTTTTTTTGTCAATGATCAAAATTCTGATATAACCATTAAAAAGTTGGCACTTGATTTCAACGTACAGTCTGTAACAAAAGTCTCCGAACACTAGCGAAAATTCCTATATAAAAAAGATACACTTAACACAGTTTTGTTAAATAAATCCTTGTCGAATCTTGTTCTTAGTCAGTCTAAAAACAGGATTCGACAAGGATTTATTTAACAAAACTGAATTAAATGTACTTTTTTTATATAGAAATTTTTGCTAGTGTTCGGAGACTTCTGTTACCGACTGTACAGCGGTTTCAAAAATCATTTTTACTATTTTAAGTAAAATTACAATATACATATATATATATATATTACAAATTTTGCTCATATTAATCAAGAATTTTAGAAGATAAAAACGAAATGAATATTGAAATTCAGGTGAGGATATGTCATATCCTAGATTATATGTGCATAACCTGTAGCCCGCAAGCCAAATGTGGCTCTCAAACGATTAATTTGTGGCCTGTGAAAAGTCTTATGAAGGTTAACTGTTAAATTCCCACCGTTAATGTTCAATAACTTTTATTTAATAATCTTCGATAAATGTAATTTTATAAAAATTGTTGATCAATTTTCTCACTATAAATTGTAATTTAAACAAAATCTATACAGATATATTTAAATAGACATTAAACTTGGTAGCGACCTTCCCCATCTCCCATCATCTATACTGAATAACTTCTGATATTCCAATCAGCTGTATTAAGGAGAGTGTGGATTTTCAAAATAAAAAATTATAAATATTTTACGGAAAAGAAGTTACATTTTCAGTTAGTCTTATTTAGAGATAGGAAATGCAATACTGAAATCAACATTAATTAAACTATTAATTAAAATTATTAATTAATTGTTGAATTTCTAAATGCTATTTGCACTGAAAAAAATAGATACCGCCTTTATCTACAATGAATAAGTAGTTATTTTCTGAATCCCTAAACTAGAAGTATAGATTTCCGAGCTATACATATAAGGTAAACAAATAACCTGGACAAACGAAATGATCGAGAATTTCTTGTCTATACTTTTCCAGATAGGGAAACAATATTGTGAAGATTATGAATCCTTTGTACTGCGAGCGGTTTTAGATTGGTTTCCTAGAATTGGATCATAAACAAAATTATAGTTACAGAAACTCGCCTCTTGTGTTCGCATTTATTTTCAAAGATTTTTAAATGAGATTAAGCACGAAAATATAGGAAAACGCTCTAGAATTCTAATAGTGGTTTCTAGAAGTCGCGAAAAAAGTGAACTAGAATTTAAAAAGATGACATAGAATTATTTTTACTAGAGCCCCAATTTAGTTTCTAGATATCAGTCACAGGTTGTTTTCAGTGTACGCACTATTTTTTGACACAGACTTCGATTTAATTAATTAATTAATAAATTATTTCATGTATGTTTAGATGATTTTAACAAATATTACTAAAATTTTTATTTGCAGTCATAATTATGAGGGGGAAAAACTGCTTCTTTTGATTTTTTTTTTTTTTTTTTTTTCAAAATTTTAAAATCCTAAAAAGCAAAGTACGGAAAACTGTAAGTTTTGTGCTAAGATATATGAAAAACCATTAAATGAAGTTTCCTAAAGATTCAACGAAAAATAAGACGAATGAAACACATTAAACTTGAATCAACTACATAAAAATTATTATTTATAAAATGGTGTATAAATTTTCTATTTTACAATTATTCGATATTTGTTTACGAATATAAACGCTTATAACTCAGCATAGAATGATGAGAATTATCTATATAATATTTCTCTAACGTGGTCCAGTTACGATTATATTTTGTCGAAACGATACGATAATGATCTAATTAATAAAATACGCGAGGGAAAAAAGTAATATGGATAATATTTAAGCACGCGGACTAAGCTCAATGATCTAATGAGAAAATAATCGTAAGATAAAAAAAAAAAAAAAAAAAAACTTTTTATATACCATGTTTTAAATTTTCTGATTAATCATAGAGCTCTTATCAATGTGCATGAAATTTTTAAAGTGATAATGACGTCAATTTTTGTGAGATGCATACTTTAACTTTTTAAATTTTTTTAACGTTCACATTTAATTAAATGTATTTATTTTTATGTAGAGAGAAAATGAAGTCGTATTTATTTTTATTTTTATTTTTTTTTTTTTTGGCAACAATTAAATTATAGCTAATATTTTAATGGTGGTGTGCCGATTCCGCCGTGCCAATTCCGGACATAGTCAAAGTCCCTCTTTGTAAGGGATTAAAGTGTTGAAAGAATTTATCTTAAAAGGATTATTTTATACTTGGCCTACTCCCTAAAGTCTATTTACCGGAAATGTAGTCAAGTTGAATTTTGGCGATAAATTTACTAGTTTTAAGTAATTTGAAAAATTCCCATTTGCGCGAATAAAGTAAAAACACTAGAATAGTACGAGTTACATGCGTTCTCAGATTCATACACAGCGTGGTAGAGGAGTCCAGTGATTTATTTATTTATTTATTTTTTTTTTTAATGTGCGTGAAACGTATATACGTGCGTGATACTGATTGCTGCGAAAACGAGTTACCAGCGTTTTCAGATTCATGCACAGCAAGGGAGGGGTGTCCAGTGATTTTTTTTTTTTTTTTTTTTTTTTTTTTGTTGTTGTTTTTACATACGTGGTAGTGATTGCCGCGAAACCGAGTTACGTGCATTCTCAGATTCATGCACAGCGGGGTAGGGGTATCCAGTGATGTTTTTTTTTTTTTTTTTTTTTTTTTACGTCTGTCGTAGGGATTGCCTTTGCCACGTAACAGAGTTACAGGCGTTCTCAGATTATCAAGTCAAAAAGGACGAAATCACCTGCATGCCCAGTCCTGCAATTTCTGGTCGCGCAAATGGGAATTTTTCAATACTTTAATCCCTTACAAAGAGGGACTTTGACTATGTCCGGAATTGACACGTTTGAATCGGCACGTAACCATTTTAATAGCTATTTTAACGCTATTAGGATGTTATTATTTTCATATTTTAATTAATTATAAGAAAACTAATCGAAAACTCGAAAATCGGACTTCGAACTATTGTGTTGTCACCGGGTTCTGAGCTTCTGTGAAAGTTTCAAATGTCTAGCTAGTAGGGAAGTTAGTTAAAATTCGATTGCAAGATTTGTACCGGACAAACAAACAATAATAAAAGTTAATAAAAACATGACATTTGTTTAATAAGATTATTTTATGGAAAAATGTATTTTGAAATGAGTCGTATTTTCATAATATTTGCAAGCGTAATTTTAAACCTAGCGATAATTTAAAATTATGTACACAATATGAATTATTATCATAAATTGACTAAAAAATGCTCAAAATAGCAACAAATTTAATAAAGAAGCATCACAAAACTGGCGTTGTAAAAATTATTACTTACAAACTTTGAATAAACACCATAAAATGCAATAAATTCGCAACAATTGTTTCGGGTCGAAAAAACAAGGGTCGTGTGTTTTTTCGACCCGAAACAATTGTTGCGAATTTATTGCATTTTATGGTGTTTATTCAAAGTTTGTAAGTAATAAAAAATGCTATCATAAAAAGTATAATCAAAATAGGAATTAGTTAAAAAAAGAAAAAATAAAGACAAAATAAATGAATAAAAAGTCATTGCCAATATGGCGACAAAAATTTAAAAGTCGTCATGGGTGTCCTATATTCAAACTGTACTGCCTACGGAAGTATAAAAACTGGGTCGTCAACCATGAATTTTATTTTTTAACCCTTTTTTGAATGAGTTTGGTTTCATTATTGCACAATATTAATTTGGTTCGAATAATAATTTTAATTAGGTGGCGAAATTGGTATGGCATTTAGAGTTTCAAATTTTAAAGGTAAATAAGAAAAAAAGTAAAATGCGAAAATTTCGCACAGATTTACTAGTTCTTCTTCTTCTTATTATTTTGGCACACATTGATACATTTATGTAGTTTTCTATTTTACGAAAATTGTATTATTGAATATTTAGTCCAATTTTGAAATTTTGAAAGCCCACTGTCGCCTGAAGTGGCCCTCCCTCTGCATACCCCAATAACTGAACAAGTGGCCTTCCCCCCTTAAAAGTTGTGCATTTCTATTCTAAAATCCTGCGTAACTTTTTAAAAGTGAAAATCCAACTTTACAATTACAACTTTTCCTGTTACACATTAAAAGATGACTATACTTCCTTTTTTATTCTTTCCAGCGCCATAAAAGGCATAATAAACGGATAAGGGATATTTATGTGTGTATATGAAATATAAAAGAAAGCGAAACAACTCGTAGTTTATAATGCATGCAATACAAGGACTTTTTATGACGTCACATTTAGAAAAGCGTCCACTCCTCAAGTGGTGGTACTTATCTACTAGTCTTGAAATGGCTGATTCTTCACAGAACTTCGCGGAAATATATAGCTGGGACGCAACCGTCCGACATTACATCATTCAGGGAACTGTTCGGCAGTTTTTCAGTATGAATTTACGAGTTTCACAGACAGCAAACATTAACTTAAATGATGCATTAAAGCTATTTAGTAACTCCCCAGGGGTAGTTAATATTGCATTTTGTTATTTTTAGAATGCATGTGTGACAGAGCATTGGATATGGTTGTAATTCATTCGGCGTTTGCTGTTCGTGGATATTATATCTCATAAGTTACTTTAGTTATTTAGAAAATCCTATTGTTTAAATGGACAAAAAAAAATCATATCCAACTATGTGATTTATTATCCCTTGGAATGTAAATGCTAGAATGAAAAAAAAAAAAGAAAGAAAGAAATCGTACATTTATACTACAAAAGTACAAATCTACTCTGGTTTCCAAAACAACAACCTGTTTCTTTCAACCTATTTCTTTTACGTATAACTCTTGAACAAATGAATATTTGAACAAGAAATTTTCATGATATGTTTTTGTCAAATCATTATTTCGATACTATATTTCTCTGATATCTAGATTGATTTGTGAATCATTTAAATAGGGGTTTGTAGAAAGGAAAAGTTTAAACAATTTTAGGGGAAAAAAACTAAAGCAGAAATGATGTCAAAGATACATCATAGATAAGTGGAGTTTCATATATATTAAAAATTAAATCTTTTTTTTTTCTTTATTAATACGACAGCACTATCGTTTTCAGACATCGAATTTAGCGTTATAGAAATTTGCAGTAGGCCACCTTGAATCAAACATGCATATAATATTGTCAGGTTTTATTTCGCTATACAAACTCCACCGTTCAACCGATCGTAACGAAAATGAGTACAATTATTAATCAGAACAAAATATTTATAACGTCGTATTTTTTAGTTCAATCGGACAAATGGTTCAAAACGTATTAAAGGAAAATACCATTTTAACTTTAAAATTATTTAAAAGGAAAAAGAAAGAGTTGATACCAATAAAATAAATAAAATAAAATAAGTAACATTCTTTATATATATATATTTATTTATTTATTTTACTAATTAAAAAAATGTTTTTCTTTTTTTCTTCTCTCTCGTATCAAGTTAAAGAATGTTAAAAATAAAATTGAGAAAAATCGTGCTAAAGAAATGGAATAGTTATAGTACAGGACTCCTTGGCGAAATTTTAAATTTAGCACCGAAGTAGCTCCGATGTTTCTCGCTAAGATCTTTATTTACGCAATTGTGATACTACTTTAATTCATCACCAAAATGACAACAAAAGTTTAAAAGCCGCCAACGGGGCTAAAAAGGTAAAGGACTATTGGTTTTAGACAGCGGTTTTAGCGTTGTGGAAATTTGCAGTAGCCCAACATGGAATGAAGCTTTTTTTTTTTTTTTTTTTTTTTTTTAATTTTTAATTAAAAAAATAATAATCAGCAAATTTTAAAATTATATACAATAGCATAGGAATTTGTAAGAATTTCGGATCGTTTGGATTTCAAAGAGGGCTACCGCTACAGGTAACAATGATCAACCTGCAGGATGATATTGATATCTAATATATAAAATTCTCGTGTCACAGTGTTTGTTACCATACTCCTCCAAAACGGCTTAACCTATTTTAATGAAATTTTGTATGTACATTCGGTTGGTCTGCGAATAGGTTTTTATCTATTAATGAAAGTTGTAACTTAATTAGTTCTTTCTTAATTAATTTTTAACCAACTCTTTCAACAACTTTTCCACCTAGATGGCGTGAGTTGTCCGTTGGATGTATGGATGTTTGTTACTCAATCACGTCACAACGGTTAAACGGATCTGGATAAAATTTGGTACCGAGATAGATAATAATCTGGAAAAGGACATATGCTACTATTTATACCAGAAATTTGATCAGATTTTTTAAAATTAATTAAAATATGAAAATAATAATCTGGTAATTGCCTTAATATAAGCCATTTAAATTTTTAATTGTTGCCAAAAAAAGTTTACGAGGTATTTTTATTTATTTTATTTTATTTTATTTTCAACATAAAATGAAATATACTTTCACGCGAAAAATAAAAATTTACTAAATGTTAAATTGGTGAATGAGAAATGACGTCTTTATAAATTTAAAATAAATTAGTAATAATACAAATCTAGCATGTTTCTTCTGAATTTTATTTCATAGCATTTTTTTTTTTATATACTTCAACTTTATATGTATATATATTGCACGGATGAATCACGCTAGGAATAAAAGATAATTCAGCATTATATTAAAGGTATTTACTTATTGATAATACTGGACAAATTTTTTAATTTGATGCTGAAGTAGATCGGACATATTTCGCCAAGGACAGCCACTTAAAGTCAAGTAGCTCATCAAAAATATAACTAAATTATAAAGTATTGAAAAAGAGAAAGAGATAGAGATAGAAAGAAATAGGAACAATAATCGCATAAATTATATTTTGGTCTAAAACGGCGACAAAAATTCAAATGTCGTCAAGGGGAGCTTTATTAAGTTTGTACCATGATGAGGTTTACATATTAATTAATTTATTTATTTTTGTATGTACCAACTACTATTAACTAAGAATGAAGTATATATAACCCCAAAATAATAATAATAATTGTCTCATGCAATAGACGTAGCCGATCATAGCATATTGTAATATTATATGTGGCTTGAAATTGCTGTCATTCAATGGTTGATCGATTAAATCAAATAAATATAGGAAATAACTTGAGAGCAAATATTATGTACATCACGTATAATGTTTTTCATATGTAACTGGGATTCAGATATAAAAGAGCTACTTCAAATTTTTCGATACTGTCCGTATCGAAACTGTCATATATGATAAGCCAGCGAAGCGGGCAAAGCCTGCTACTATATATATATATATATATCAATCATATATTCAGCATGATTAAAATATATCAGTCAGGGTGATTGTTGTTACGTTCGTGAGATAATTTCGTGCTCAAGGCATCAAAAATGATAAAATAGAGCAACTATAAAATGTAAATAAAATAAAGATTAAAAACATAAAAATCGTATATGAAATTTTAAAGTAGCACCATGGTTTATAAAATTTAAATAACATTGAATTTAAGAAAGGAAAAGTGCGCGTGGAAAATGAAATAAAACGGAACAGGATAATTTAATTTAATTTATAGATATGTCATTGATATGAGAAAACCTACTTATTTACGTATTTCTTAAAAACACATTTCAACATTTTATATTGCGTTAAGCATGTGCAGTCAACATTCTTAAGACGCATTACAGAAATATTTTTTACCATGTTTTTATTAACTCGCTTTCTTGTTTGTTACAGTACAAATCTTGCAATCGATTTTTAACTAACTTCCCGACTAGCTAGACATTTTGAACTTTTAGAATAGCTCAGAACACGATGACAACGCAATACCTAGAAACCCGATTTTCGAAGTTTTTCATTAGTTTTCTTTTAATTAATTAAAATATGAAATAATAACCTCCTAATACCTTTAAAATTTCCCATTTAAATATTAGCTATAATTTAATTGTTGCCCCCTCCCCCCCCCCCAAAAAAAAAAAAAATAAATAAATAAAATAAAAAAAAATTACGAGTTCATTTTCTTTCGACATAAAAATGAGTACATTTAATTAAACGCGAACATTAAGAAATTATAAAAAATTAAATTAGGCATTTAAGTTTTATTTATAATTTAATTGTTGCCAAAAAAGTTTACGAGTTCGTTTTTTTTTTTCGACAGGAAAATAAATACATCTACTTAAACGTGAACAATAAAAAATTGTAAAGAATTAAATTATGCATCTCTCAAAAAATTGACGTCATTATCACTTTAAAAATTTTACACGCACTGATAAGGTGCTAATATAGTTTTATAGCTATGATTCAACAGAAAATTTAAAAACATGGTATATAAAAAGGTTTTTTATCTTATTGTTATTTACTTTAAAAAGTAATATGAAAAACATTATCATTGTTTTACAGGTACACACAAAAATATTCGGCTTCATTATGGGAAATTGATGCAAATGCACTTTCAGCTTTGTTACCTTCCAACGATACAAAAAATATTTTTGACTTAATGTTTATAAGATGACGGGTAAATACTTTTAAAAAGGGTTTTATGGAATTCTAAAATTTTATAAAAAAATGAGAACGGGGAAGGACAATGGGTGAACTGAAGTCATAAACACTTTTAAAATTTGTTGGAAAAAGTTAAAAATACACTTTAAACTAATCGTGAAAAAAAAAATGAGAGAGATAAAATTATATTAATAAATGATATATATATATATATATAAGTATTGCATGCACTAAGCAAAAGTAAAGTAACAAAATTCATAATTATTCTAATAATATTCCCACGCGTGTAGTTTGCACTACAGCTTGACTTAGCCAAAATGTTTTGATACATTTTGATCTTCTGATAATACTTCATTCATTCATAAGAATATATTTTTCATAGTTAAATTCAGTTTTTTTTTTCTTATCTGGATTTGTCAAGCTTATTAATTTAATTCCCCTTTTCCATCTGTCTCTTGTTTTTTTTTTTTTTTTTTTTTTAAGTGTACCTTCTTCCAACTTATCTTTCGTAAAGTTTCACGCTTATTAAATGCATAAATTAGAGAACGAAGAAAATCCGAAAGAAAAACTGAATTCTCAAGGACAGAGAAGCATTTTGTTTTAAGTAAACTTTCTACAAGTGATGTACGGTGTCAGCTTAAGAAACAAAAATAACAAAATTGGACACGCTTAGAGTCACTTAAAGTCTGAATGGAGAGGTAAAAAGAACTATGTTTTCTAATAAGTATATACAGAAAACACAAAAACAAACGGTTTAAAATAAACACATTCTTGAAATTTAATTGAAAAAGAATTATCACCGAAAGTTATAAATTATTCTGATAATGAAAGCCTTTTTTTTTTTTTTTTTTTTCGCATGTTCCATTCAATGAGGACAGTTACTTAAGAAGCAGTTAAAGAATGTTTTTTTTTTCTTATATATTATACATGTGCTTTGTATGAATGTGTGTATGAATTGGGAGTAAACGTCACATAATTTAAACATGTTTTACATTAAATGCATTAAAAATTCCATTTCTGAATGATACCTCTAATATAGAAAGGATGTAACATGAATGGTTCATATTAGTTTGTCACAGATATTTGTTTGATATGTAATATGTCATATTTGTTTATTTCAGAGTCTCTGTATCCATCCTTCCAGACGTTCGGTTTCTTTTTCTTGTCCAGGGATGGAACATAGGCGTATAACGAATACCACTATTACTGAAACAAAATTTTCTTGTTCTTGAGCCATTGATTTTATACACAAAGAAATTTTTTAAACAAATAACTGGTAGGAGTTCTGTGCTAATGTTCCCTATCCTTCCTAATTTTATGTAAACTTCGAAACAAAATACGTTTTTCCCCTTGATTTTCCTTATAATTGTCCATATATATTTTTTTTAATTTCTTTATTTTCCTCTTATTCTTTGGGCCGCGGTAGCTCAGTCGGTAGAGCGCCGGCTTCGTAATTGGAAGATTGCGGGTTCGGTACTCGAGCCGGCCAAAGACCGTCGTTTACACTAATGGTGGCTGGTGCATGTAAAATTTGTCGTGGCCGCAATGTCCTCCAGGTTCCCATCAAAAATTATATCTCTGGGGGTCACCGAAGCGGGAGAGCCATCCCTTCCGTGGAGGATCAAAATTGTGATGGCATGTCTCCGGACCACCTCTAGGGGGTGTGTCCCAGACCGTCGCCAATTGCCCATCTCCACAGCACTAGTGCCACGTAAAACCCAACCAACCTCTTATTCTTTTTCTTTCTTTACATACAAATTCGCCCCACAGAGGTCTAAAATATTCAACCCATGCTTTATATAATTGTATTCTATAATGATTAACAACAATACCATTTGAGATAAAAAAGAAAACAAAAACCTCGGTATTTAATTTTGTCAAATAAAAATAGTTTTTTAACAAAGTACAGGGAAGAATCCTCTTGTTGTCCGGCATTTCTCTTAAGTTTTTCTTGAAGAACAAAGTGGACATTAATTCCTTAGTACATTCTTAGACACATATTTTGTGTTGCCAACTCTTCAAATGTAATCATGAAAGTTCATCAGCATAATTACAAATAAACAATCAAAAAATAAAATAAATAATTTTCCAAGAAAAGTTGAGAGTCTGCAGCTTGGCATTCGATCAGGAACGAAAAAATGTTGACAAATGATTATCTGCAACCGTCGACATGATTTATGATACATGTAAGGAGTCGTTTAGAAAAAATCCATCTCTTTGACGCTCCCAATGGATGAGATATTCTCGGCTAATGGAAAGAGAAAATGAACGCGCAAAAAATCACAATTCCAAGTCGTCGAGATGCTTAGGCATCATAACAAGAGAGGATAGATGACAATGTCTTACAAAACAAAACGTTTCAGATTTTAGCTTGTCACTTACATGATACTGATTTGGAAACACTTGTTGTATAGTGTATTCAGTGACGCGACAGTTTTCTAATTTTCAAAAATCTCTGCTTGTTGAAACGAACAATTCGAATGCTACATGCCATTGAATTTAAAATTAATTTTAATAACATAATTCAATTTTAATTAATAGAAATTAAAATAATAACAATAGCCAAATAATAATAATAATAATAATATATAAATACCGATTTAAATTATTAATAAAATTAGATATAAGTAATGAATCAATTAATCAAAATAAAACATAACTTAATAATTTATAAAGGAACAATAATTTATCCATAAAATTGATTGATTCACCAAAAATTAAGTGATAATTAAACATTGTAATTTGCGTTTGTTTCTAAATAATAATTACTAATTAATATTTCAAGCAGACTTGGTGCTGGATTATTAAAACCAAGTAAAACCTACAACATCTAGAATGCCAAACAGAAAAAAAAATGGGAAGCAGGCATCGTCTTCAGTGCATGAAAGAAGACGGTACGCTAAATGCTACCGAAACAGCTGTCTGCTTCCCACTTTTTTACTGTTTGGCGTTCTAGACGTTGCAGTTTGTACTTTATGTTAATAATTAATATTATTTTAAAAGAAAATATGATACTGGCCTGATATTTTTCTTGCTAGTTTCTCGTGCTAAAAATTTGCAGTAACAGGTATTCTAGCATGCTTTCAAGAAAGAAGATATGACAATGTCTTAGAAAACAAAACTTTTCAGATTTTTAGCTTGTCACTAAGATGATACTGATTTGGAAACACTTGTTGCATAGCGTATTCAAGTGACGGGACAGTTTTATAATTCTCAAAAATCCCTGCTCGTTGAAACAGTTTATTCGAATACACATATTTTTGAATTTAAACTTAATTTTAATAACATAAATCAATTTTCATTAAGAGAAATAAGAAATAATCAAATAATAATAATAGTATAAAAAACAACAAAACCGATTTAATTTATTAATAAAATTAGAAAGAAAGAATGAATAAAATAACTAAGAGAAAAAATTAATATATATAATGACCCTCATCTTCATCTGTCATTCACGATTCCGGTTTGCACCGCTTCAAAACAGAGACTTTTGGCAGCCATTTTTTTTTTTTTTTCCCATTTGTTCAATTCAACTTACGAAAACATACATATCATTTTCATACATGTTTTGTATCGCACATATTGTTATTTATTCCGTCTAAAACCTTGAAAAACTATTCAATTGTGATGTTTAAATGTTTAATTAAATATAACGGATCACTGGCTATTATAAACATGAACCTATAAATAGAATTATGTAACTTCATGATTATAAACAACGCAATGCCAAATAAAAACAAACATAATTTGTTGCCATTCAGAAAATACAAATTCCAAATGGACAACTCTTTAATTGCAAATGAACGACTCTTTGACTGTTTCATTAAAAAAAAAAAAAAAAAAAAAAAAAAAAAAAAAACGCTTAAAATATTTCTAAAACATATTAAAGCCTTAAAAATCTTAAAATATATTTGTAAAAACATATTAAAGTCTTTAAATATTTTTATCAAGCTTCATTATTTGTTTACATTGTATGGTATGATTGGCGTCGAGTTCAGTACGTAAATGTCGCCAGTTGATTATAGTTTTGAAATTAATGTAAAGTTATAGTTGGGATAGAATGTTTGATTGGGCAAGTAAAGGTCACCAGTTGAAATGAGTATTGAAATTAGGGTAGTCTAAGGTGATAATATCGAGTCAAGATAAAATGTTCGGTTGAGAATGAGAAAGTCCCTATCTGGATCCTGTATATTTTGGCGATGTTGTGGGTGAGATAGCTGGTTGGGAGTATAGAGTAGAGGTGAGTTTGGGTTAGCATGGAGTGTCTGTAATTATTAGATAGTTAGTTAGAAAATACGCAAGCAAAGTGATGACGTCACTGGGCGTCAGTGGATGCAAGAAAAAGATTTCCTGTGTTAATCGCCCATTGGATTTTTTGTAAAAAATTATTAAAAATTGAGGAAAATTATTTCCCGATTTTAATTCCCATATTTCGGTATAGATATGTATTAGTTATCGTGTGCATGCGTTAGATTAAGTTGTTTTTGCTGTAAAATTGATAAAATTTAAATTTTAAATTTCAAAACTTTAGAAAAATAAAATAGCAAACTTCCATATTTGATTGAAAACATAAACATTTCATTTCAAAGGATGATATTTACACAATAAATATCCAACTAATATACTAATTAAAAGGAAAATGATAAATATTCTATCATAATTTGAAGTCAAATTTCTTTTCAAATGTTTAAATAAAGTGTCTGATATAAGATACTCATATGTTGCAGTGGAATAGATTTAATATATCTGTCATCCTTGGCGGAAAAAATATATCGCCAAATTATTTGGCGAACATATTTCATTCCTTTCAAAAATCATGGTTATTTTAACTGAATTATATGAAACAATATATCGTACAATACGTATTACGAAAATAAACATATGGCATGTATATTTTCGTAGTATGTTTTTAATCGCCAAATACAAAAAACGCCAAAGATGACACAGTTTTGAAATTTAAAATTTTGTCAATTTGACAGCAAAATAACTCAGTCTAACACATGGATACGATATCATACCTATACCCAAATACGGGTATTAAAATCGGAAAATAATTTTCTTCGATTTTTAATAATTTTTTACAAAATATACAATGGACGATTAAAATAGGGAATCATTTCTTGCATCCACGGACGGTCAGTGACGTCACATTTCGCTTACGTATTTGGAAACAGGATCTTCGATAGTCTTAAAAAAAGTATTTTGGTAAAATGAAGTGAATCGTTATTTACTTCCTCTTACCCATAGGGTCGAGAAAGTATTGTTTTAGGGTCAAATTTTCGAACGTGAGTTTTTGTTATACTTACATGTTCTGAGGTCCCCTGAATACGAAAATCACGTTTTTAGCGAATGGTCTCCTGTGTCTATCTGTGTGTCTGTGTGTCTGTTATCAGCATATCTCAAGAACAAATAGTAGCAGAAATTCCAAACTCAGTATTCTAAATGTGTATCATATAGGGATGCTACAGTAAGCTTTTCCTTAAGATGAAGCAAATGGTTCGTGTACAGGGACATTCAAAAGTATTCAAATACATTACGGCGGTCTATGGGGGAAATTGCAGGTAAGTAGAATTTAACATCTATAGACTGCACTAAACCAAATGAAACGAATACATATTTTTTGTAATAGAGATAGTCAACTGGGAAAATTTTTTTTGTGTATGTAGGAGCCTCGCCCCCCCCTCCTCCTGGGGTAGATGTCCTCCCTCGAGTGGAGTAAATTTTCATGATGGGTATCTTTTAAAAGATCTCGCCAATACCTTTAAAACGAATGGTTGAACCATCGATCTACGATAATTTAAAATAAAGTTATTGATTTCTTTCATTTTTAAATTTTTTTTTTTTTTTTTACTTTAATATTGAGAATAAATTCAACTTTTTTTTTAGATATTTAGTGTTATACTATTTCTCTAATATGGAAATCGTATGTATTATCATACAAGATAACTTTTTAAAATAATAATTTTAACAAATTATTTTTTTTAAACTGAATTATTTTTTAATAACCGAATTAAGTTCTATATAAATGTAGGTGCATTAATGAAACGGAGGGTTGAGGGGGGCCAGAACTAATTATCATATAAAACTCTTCCGAACCCTAATTTGAATTGTTTAACATAGGTTTACATAACAGTACACGTTATCTTACCTCTTAATCTCCAACCTGTACTTATAGCATTAAATTTCAGGGTAAGAGAAAGTCGTGTGAGTGACACACTAGATTATTCTTATTATGAAGACTTTAAATAGAGCACTTAACGGAACACTGGGATGTGTTATTGCTGTTGTGTTTTCGGGCCTATATTTTTTGTCAACCAGCAGTTTTTTTATTGTCATTCATATTTATTGATCGGGTAGAATTTTTTTAATTTCAGAACGAAAATTAGAAAATATCGAAACACATTTGATTTATAAACAAAAACTGAAAATACATTTGAATGATCACGTGGTAATCTTCATGATCTAAACATTGTTTTCAAGATTTATCGTTCACATTCCGTCATTTTTGACGGGGCTATATACTAGTAACTTAATATTTTAAAAAGGGAAAAGTAGTTTATCCATAAAATTCATTGATTGACCAAAAATTGAGTAAAGATTTAATATTGCAATTTGATTTATTTTAACAATAACTAATAATTAATTTTATTTCTAAAGAAAATATGATAATGGCTTGACATTTTTATTTCTAGTTTCCAGTGTTAAAAATTTGCAATAACAGATATTCTGGCAACCTTACAAGAAAAGAGTATATTACAATATCTTAAAAAATAATCTGGTGCGTCACTCACACTACTTTCTCTTACCCTGAAATTTAATACTATGAATACAGGTTGGAGATTAAGAGGTGAAATAACGAGTACTGTTATGTAAACCTATGTTAAACAATTCAAATTAGGCTTAGGAAGAGTTTTATATGATAATTAGTTCTGTGTGAGGGGGGTCTACCGCCCCCTTCAACCCCCCCTCCCCCCCGTTTCATTAATGTACAAAAAACAAGCGATGAATATTTAGCTTAAAACATACATTATTTACCATATCTCTATGAGGAATTTATTTCAATTCCCGAACAGCTTTCCTGGAAATGTTAAAATATTATTAGTAAAACACATCCACTAACAACAAATAACTAGTGTGTTGTGGATACCACACGACTTTCTTCTATATTTTCCTATACAAATTCACTCAGTAAAATTAATTTATTAAAATTATTATTTAAAAAAATTATCTTCCATGATAATGCACACGGTTCCATATTAGAGAAGTAGTATAACACTAAATATCCAAAAAAAAAAAAAAAAAGTTGATTTTATTCTTAATATTAAATTTTTTTTTTTTTTTTTTTTTTTTTTTTTTTTTGTTAAAAATGAAAAAATTCGATAATTTTACTTTAAATTATTGCAGATCGATGGTTCAACCATTCGTTTTAAAGGTATTGACGAACTCTTTTGAAAGCTACCCATCATGAAAATTTACTCCCCTCGAGGGGGGAGGCGAGGCTTCTACATACACAAAACTTTTTTCCCAGCTGCCTATCTCTATTACACAAAATATATATTCGTTTCATTTGGTTTAGTGCAGTCTATAGATGTTAAACTCTACTTACCTGTAATCCCCCCCCCCATAGACGTAATGTATTTGAATACTTTGAGTGTCCCTGTACACGAACCATTTGCTTTATCTCAACGAAAAGCTTAGTGTAGCATCCCTATATGATACACATTTAGAATACCGAGTTTGGAATTTCTGCTACTATTTGTTCTTGAGATATGCTGATAATAGACAGACACACAGACCATTCGCTAAACACATGATTTTCGTATTCAGGGGACCTCAGAATATGTAAATATAACAAAAACTCACATTCGAAAATTTGACCCTAAAACAATACTTTCTCGAACCTATGAGTAAGGGAAAGTAAAAAAACTAAACTCTTTAGATTTTCGGCTACTCATTTACATGATACAAATATTAGAACATCGTCACGTAGTAGTGCATTCAGTAACGTGAAAACTTTAAAATTCTCCAAATTTATTACTTTTTGAGATGAAATGTTTAAAAATCAACATCTCTGGAATTCAATACTAAATGAATTTTTACGAACAAAAGTTCAAAAAAAGTGTTTTATATCACACAAAAAAATAATCGAAATGAATTAATCATAAAAGAAAATATAACTAGTCCATGAAAAATTAAAATTAGTTTAGCAGGGTAGGAATCGATTAACAGTTCTAACTCGGTTCGTCGTAGTTCATTAATCGGTTAATCGGATTTTTAATCCATTTTCATTTTTCTCTGTATAATTTTAAATGAACAATAAATAAAACTCTCCTATATGTTTTTTTTTTTTTCCCCTGATAGTACACAATAGACCATAAAAATGATGTAGACGTTAATTTAACTATTTCTTTTTACAATGAATAATAATAACAATAAACATACAAATAAATAATGAGAAAATGAAATTATTTTTTTTTATAATAAATGATTTTTTTTTTTTTTGTTTAATACGAATATAGCACTTCAAAAAGTAGCTGCAAATATTCGTACATGACTGAGCATTTACAGATCATTTTTTTTTTTTTTTTTTTTTTTTTTTTTTAATGAAATACATGAAATACATTTTCTGTTATATTTAATTGTGATGATATTTAATTAGGATATTTAGTGCTATTGCCTCTTAATTATTGATATCATAATAAAAAACCATAATTAAAAATACTTTATACATATTAAATAAAAAGGTACTATTTTAACCAATCCCTTAAACACACAAGCACATTGACATTTTCGGGATCTAAGCTCGATCTTATGTGAAACAGGGTGCATAGGAAAGTCCCTTTAACCTGAAAATACTTGCGAACGGAGAGTGCTACAGCCACGCAAGTGAGGTAACGGTATAGTAAAGTGACTATGCCCGACCTAATGCAAAAGACAGCAGCGTCCCTAGTGGCAAAATTTGGAAGTTAGCCATTGCAAATCGAAAACGAAAAGAGATAGAGCAAAATTTCCAATTAGAAAGTTTTAGAGCATCAATTAATTAGTACGAAAAGATATTTGGTTCACACGGATAAGATAAATTGGCGCCTGTATACCCAAAAATGTCCGTGATCTATGCGTGACTGTTCTACTCTACATATTCACATTTCGGAAATGTAGCAGTGTGAAAATGCAGTTTGTGACTTTGTACTGTACTGTAATGTCTGAAAACTTTAATTTCCAATACATTTAAAATTTTAGTTTAAAAGATGTTGGCGCTCGCTTGATACAAACAACATAATCTCATAGCATAAAATTATTGATGGCAGACGATAATTTTATTCCTAATGTGCGAGCGCTTTCATTAATGTGTGGGGTATCTGGAAGGATCGCTTACTGGGACCCGTGTTCTACGAAGGCACATTAAACGGACAGAGGTACCTCCAACTATTACAGGATATCATACCCGACTTTTTGGATGATATTCCCCTGTCCACATTACGGGACATGTAGTTCCAACATGACGGTGCTCCTGCACACCAGCCAGCTGGAATGCGAAGCTTTCTAAAAGATTGCTTTCGACAACAAATTATTGGGTATGGTAGTAGTATTGAATGGCCTCCACGATCGCCGGACCTGACTCCGATGGATTTCTTCCTGTGGGGTTACATAAAAGATCAGGTTTATGCAACTCCACATACAAGTGTGCTGGATCTACGTCATCGTATTACAGATGCTTTCAATAGTGTAACACCTTCCATGCTGAGAAATGTGCATGCAGAATTACTCACACGAATACAAACGTGTATTGTGAGCAATGGCGAACTTTTCGAACATTCTCAACATTAACTTTTTATCACTATGAGACTTAGAGTTTAGTTTACCTATTTTGTTTTTGTGTGTGATGTTATCAAAATGTATTGATATAAGTATATAGTATTTATTCATTAAATTGTGCATATTTCTTCTTTCCTCTGGCTATTACTTTCAAATATTTACACAAAATGGAGTGCATCGATTTTGGATATTTTTTGGGTATACAGGCGCCAATTTATCTTATCCGTGTAAACCAAATATCGTTTCGTACTAATTAATTGATGCTCTAAAACTTCCTAATTGGAAATTTTGCTCGTATCTCTTTTCGTTTTCGATTTGCAATGGCTAACTTCCAAATTTCGCCACTAGGGGCGCTGCTGTCGTTTGCATTAGGTCGGGCATAGTCACTTTACTATACCGTTACCTCACTTGCGTGGCTGTAGCACTCTTCGTTCGCAAGTATTTTCAGGTTAAAGGGACTTTCCTCTATATATAGACCGGGTGATCTAAAAGTCGCAATATATATATATATATATATATATATATATATATTATTCAAGAGTACTGGGAGTAGCTCTATGCGGTTTTCACTGAAATGTACAGAAAAGCATGGGATTTATATATATATATATATATATATATATATATACAAGAAAAAATATTAGTTATACATTTTTCACGAACATACCGCGCTGTATTTGCAGTATACTCTTACATTTAAAACAAATTCGCCTGATCAAATGACGCCCTATTTCGAATTCTGAAACTTTTTTTAGAAGAATTTCCAATGCGAAGCATCTAACGGTCATGCTAATGAATGATAGCCATTACACTGAGCATTTATAGCCCTAGTTACGTTTTTGTATGTATTGTGCCACTGTAAAAAAGTAATTTTACAATTAAAATGTCACATGATGAAGAAAATTTAAACTAGTTTGTTAATAAATGCTTTTTTGCCAAAAAAATCCCACGTTTTTCTAAGCATTTCAGTGAAGACCGCATAGTGCTGTGGTCAATACTTTTTGAATAATTCATATTTATTTTTTCTCTGACTTTTGGATCACTCTGTATATACATGCGAATATGTGAAAAAATATTATATATGGGTGTGTGTGTCTGGATTAAGGCCGATTGACATATCTAAGGTCCTAGGCATTAGAAGTGGAGTGCCCTCCGGGAGGCCTTCTTTAGAAGTCCTAGCACGTGTTTACGCGAGTTTCGGAGAAAACTACGGAAAACATCGAACAGCTAGGTAGATGAGTCCAACCCGTGATCGAACCTAGCACTTCTCGTCTACCAGCTTTGAGCCCAGAACAGCTCAGCCACTGGTTAGACAATATTTTGTAGGCAGAACAGCATTTTAAATTTTTACTTTAATTCGTAGTTTGGAAATTTTAATCGGATTTTGAAAAATTTTAATCGAATCAATTGGGCCGATTAACTCGATTAAAAAATTTGATCGAGACTAAATTGATTAATTGACACAGCCCTAATAAAATTACACTATTTAATTTGTGAATTGCTTGATGATTTAACATTGTCATTTTCGATTGATTTTAACAATAATTGCTAATTATGTATTAATACTGAAATTTTACACTCATGAGAGGTGAAAGTGACCCAAACGCCAGCCGACCTGGGATAAAAGCGATTTTCCTTAAAACACAAAAATTTTATCCTGTTAACAATTACTATTATGATACAAATACATTTTCTCAATTTCACAATAATTGGTTAAATATAATTCAAATTATGTACGCATATGCAAAATTTTCTCTTGTACTGCCATATGAAAAATTATGAAAAAAACAGAAGGGTAGCACCCCACCTTTTGAACGATATGCACCAAAAGTTGATAGCTCCCAACTTGCGTCGCAAGGTGCAACTAAATATAACTTTTCTTGAAATTCTATGCATTAGTTCTTGATCTAAAGCTGACTCTTGAGCTAGAGAAAGTTTTTGTCACACACAGACAAAAGAACATTTTCTAAAAATTGTCAAATTATGTTTTTAAATCCATCGAAACCGGAAATCTAAAGTTTTTACAAACTTAATACTTTTTATTAAGTAAAAATTAACAGTAGTCATTGGCAAAGAATGTAATTGTTTATTTTTAAATTGTCTACAGTCAACTGCTTTGTTTTTTTAGAAATTATGTTGTTACAGTGCGTTGCATGAATATAAACGCACCTTTTTCCAATAACCAGAAATAGAATTTTTAAAATTCTAAAAGAAGGAATGTGACTTACAGTTATTGCATAAGACTAATAACTGAATAAGGTGCTTTGAGCACGTATATTTAGGCTCATGCAAACTTATGTAAATGAGTTTTAAGCATTTTCTTATTTTTCACTGGTTTTCGTTTGTTGCGCGAAATTAAACGCACTCAGTATTTTGCGTTTAAAATTTAACAGAGCCACCGGAATTAAATTAAAACGCATGTAGCTGTGTTGCTAAAGTTCTCTAAAATCAGTTTTAATGCTTGAGTGCACAATTTACGGAGTTTGTTCAGGGTGGCAAGAAGTAAACTTTGACAGTAGACGAGAAGATAAAAATCGACTTTATGCGTTTTTAAGGCTTTAGCAATCGTGCAACTGGGCACCGAATCGGAAGAAGTGAGGGTGTTATGCGAAATTCAAATTATACAAAGAAAGTAGCAAATTATGGGGGGAAAAACGTTAAGAAGCGAACAGGAAAGCTCGCCACTTACGACAAACGTCGAATATGCAACGCTGCAAAGAATAAGAATATTTCCTGTGCGAAGTTAAAGGCTCAATACAAGCTGGGTGTTCATCGAACAACCATATGGAGAGCCATCAAAGCTGCAACATTCATTAAATTTAAGAAAATGAAGGCCAAAGCACCCCTCACTCAGAAGCACAAAAATATGCGATTGGAATGGGGAAGAAAATGGATTCTAGATCGACTAAATTGGGAAAAAGTCATCTTCTCAGATGAAAAAAAGTTTAATCTCGATGACCCGAACGGATTTCATAGCTACTGGCATGATTTGAGAACCGAAGAAATGTACTGTTCAAAACGTCAATCTGGAGATGGGTCTGTCATAGTGTGGGCAGTCATAGGTTTTAAAGGGACTTTCGAATTAGAGTTTGTGGAGAACACTATGATTTCTGTAGATTATGTCCATATGTTCACAAGGAACCTCCGCCGTCAAGCAGTCAAGAAAGCTGGAAGAAATTATATTTTTCAGCAAGATTGTGCATCTGTACATACATCACATATCGTGAGAAAATGGTTCCGTGACAATAAAATTAAAGTTATGGATTGGCCCTTAAAAAGCCCCGATTTAAACATAATGGAGAACGTATGGGGTATTCTGGTTCGCCGTGTTTACGTAAACGGAAGGCAGTTTAACACAAAAGATGAACAAAAATCGGTAATTCTATTAGCTTAGAAGACAATCAGCTTGGATGGCCTCATGCCATTATATATCAGTCAATGCCAAGGCGTTTACTGGCTCTTCTAGAAGCCCATGGTGGCTTTACAAAGTATTAGATACAGTATTTGTTACTCAGTTATTTATTTTTTATATGTGCGCTTAAATTCACGCAACATGTATTTTTCTCATAAATTCAATAAAGTTATTTTCTGTAAAATAATATTGGTCTTTCGTTGTTTTGACTCGTATTTTCATTTCTTGAATCATGCACATACAGTTTGCATCAAGTGTCACCTATTCATATTTTTTTATTACTCTTCTATACCATTCTAATTCTTAAAGCTAAGGTGCGTTTATATTCATGCAACGCACTGTAATTTTAATTTCGGGATTTTCTGAATCTATCAAAACACTGCACACAAAATAATGAATCTACTCAGAAAAATTTTCTGAACAAGAGAGGGGATAAATAGGAATAATATTTTATTACAAAAATTTGAATTATTAATATCAGGCATAGATATCGCTTTAAATTTCTGATCTGGATTTGATATTTAGTTATAGGAATTTATCAGAATTCGAATTCTGGAAAGGTCTAAAGTATACGTCAAAAATATAATTTCTCATTAGATTTCAATAACTAACAATATAACCTATATATTACTAGATTTAGTATATACAATTTTATATATCAAATTAGCAATTTACCTCTGCAGTATAGTAAAAAAAGGTAAATAAATCGTTTTTATGATTACATAATTATTTATGTTTTTCTTGTAATACAATTTGTAATGTTTATATAAAATAGGTTTATTTCCTATTTATAAAATTGGTATTTTCTGATTATTATTCTTAAAAGATATATTTACATTATTAAACAATACTTTTAACGGTGCGTGAGAATTTAAATTACCAATTTAATTGTTGTTGAGATTTTTAAATTATGATTTTAGTGGTTCGTGAAGTCCAAAAAATTGACGACTATTGATCTACAACATCAAAATTTTATAAAATACAAAAAATAGTTGTATAATAGACAATTTAAGAAAAACTAATTTTTTATACAATTGTAAATTGACCCCCCCCCCCCCAAAAAAAAAAAAAAAAAAAAAAAAAATCAGATTGTGTTTATAAATTTTGGAAGTTTTTATATTGTATATTACATAATGTATATAATAAACGTACATACATAATGACTATACATAAATGTATTCCATGTCCAGATAGCAATTCACCAGGAAAGTAATGTCTGTCATTTACGATAAAACAACAACTCAAAAAAAAAAAAAAAATTACAGTAGCAAGTTCTTTCACTCTTCTAATCCTTGTAAATAATACAAATAAGCCGCACCTATTAGAATAAAAGAACATTATCTTTTTTTTTAAAAAATGGACATTTACGAGACTATGACAAATTATAGGTACGCGGCCGGACTTGATTGCCGGTTGTGTTCCAAGTTATGGACCTAGCGAAGGTATATAATTAAGGTCAGTGTTTAATATCCTTTTTTTGTTTCAGAGACTAACTTATCATAGGTGTTCATCAAATTGCAGTTAACTATATGAGCTAATGAGAAATAGCTCGCAGCTTAGGTGCCGTTGATTCGATTACAACTCGTTGAAATTACAAGATGCTTATCTTGATTAAAAATATTTATACGTTCTTTGTTTTATTGTCTAAGAGCACGTGTGGTTTTGTTTTCTTATTTTTCTGTTTAGAAAAAAAATAATAATAATAGTCGTAATAACACGTGTTTTTGTAGCAAATTGTTAGCGGAAAGTAATTCATAATTGGAATGTAGTACTTAATGTTAATATATTATTTTTATTTGTAGTTATTATGAAGAATTCTAAATTCAATAGATATCTTTTAGGAGAATTTTCTTTATCAGAAAGCTAAGTGCCAAATATGTAAAATTAATATTAATGTTCACGGAGAGAAGTAATTTGATATTTAACCAAATCTAATGATAACCAGGATTATTTACTTAAATAAAAATGAATTATTATCAGTTTAGTTAAAGTTATAAAAAATTTAATTATTTTATTACGAACATGCCATATAAATTTTATGTTCACGTGTTCATTCGTTTAAAAATTGGGCGTAAAAGAAAGAAAAGGGGAAATCAGGTTTTGTTTTAATTTTACACACCAGAGTACAACCAACATGATTTTTACTTAATCTTGCTATTTGAACTCTCTTTCTGTTCATACTTTTAAAATGTAATTCAGCCTTTATCCAGATAACTCGAAGAGAATATTTAGCTTTTCGTCTCATAGCTATATTGTGATTTTTGTTCATTTTCAGTGATCAAATGTGTTATATTTCTGTTAATAATAATACAAATAAATTTTATACTGATCATTTCCATGGTTATTTTCAATACTTTTCAGTTTTTATATATTTTATAATTCTTTATACTATTTTCCACTGCTTTTATTTTGTTTCTTTAAGTGTATCAAGATTTTAATTTCGATGAATATTAGTGTAAACATTAAAATTTTTCTCTTCTTAAATTCAAATAGGATGTAATATTTACTAATAGCTGCTTATGCATTCATTTCGTAGGGAATGTATTTCTGCAGTACGGAGTTATAGAACACCATGTCCATTTTGTTAGCAAAAGAGTTACCAACATGTTTTTGATATGCTACAATGAAATATACATTTGATATAAATAAAGAAAACAGACATGGTTTTATTTTCCACTACATTATTAGTACGGGGACTATTAGTCTCAATAGAGAGAATAAAATGTTGTCGCAAGTTTTACGATGGTTGGATAATCATCGAAATCGAAAATTTGTCGAAAATATAATTGAATAATTTGAAAGCAATGTTGTAATTTGAAAAAAAAAAAATAGTCCTCCATGCTAAACTAAATTCTGTTTTTGGCAGAATTTCATCAAAAACTTTTTTTTTTTTTTTTAAGAAAAATAAAATAAAATAAAATTAATAATAATCAGTATCAAAACGGACAGTATCGAAAAAGTTAAAGAAGCCCTTTTTTAGACAAAAATACCTAATTTATTTTAATTTTTAATTTTTGCCAAAAACGTTTACGAGTTGATTTTAGTTTTTTTTTTTTTTTTTTTTTAATGAAAAGAAATTCTCGGGTAAATATTAAAATTGATATAAAACTTTGTAAAAAATTAAACTTGCAGGTTAAAATTGACGTCATTATAGCTCTAAACGTATTTTCTTCTTTAAGGACGGGACCTTTCTTCATTAGGTTAAAAAAAAAAAAAAAAACAAAACACGTGCTACTACTGGAGGCTAAAGCAAGACCTCCAAGGTAATGGCACGTGTTGCTTTGCATCTGATGAAGAAAGGCCTGTCCTTAAGAAATCGGTAGAGCTTTCTTTTATTTTATGGTGTGTAATGAAGTTGTTGTGTCTAAAGATTTATTGTACACCAGTTCTTTAATTTATAATAAAAATTATTACATATAATTAACAAATTCTCTGTTTGCATTCATTTATCCAAGATGCGGTTACATATTTTCTTAAATTAACTTTATAAATAACAACACAGTAAATACATGTTAAAATAATATTCTTTTGAAAATGCTTGCGATTTTGTATCGATATAACAGTAAGATGAACTTTTTTTTTCTTTTCCTTTGTAAATTCGTGTTTTATTTTGTTATCTTTTTTATGAATTAATGCAGAGATTAAGAAAAATATTAAGAAGTGGTAACAACCTAAAAAAAATCCCTTTTCGGCAAGCTAAAAAGTAAAGGTAGATTCCTTTAGGTTGTGTGGAATTATAGTTTCAACTTGCAATTTTAACATTAACATTAGTTAACATTGGATCATTTGGGCACCACTAAATTTGAATGTTAATTGTTACGAATTTATTAAATTGTATGATTTGGCGAGATTTTGGTGACAAAATTTACGACTTTGCAATGAAATTTGTGATTTGGCAGCAAAATTTGGCGAGTTTGGCGATAGAGAATGCCAGCTTTGGCATCATTATATTTTCTTCCCACGCGAAAACCTCTTATCTCTTCACAGACCAATATACCTTGTTACCACAAGATAAAAAGTTAAAGGAAGCTGTAACGCATTATTCTCAATTTCAATCGTAAATTTAAATTCTTGCCTAAACCGGCATTCTAAACTATTCACCACAAACGATATTTTTATTAAGACTGACGTAATATTTTAATTTTATATTTTTAAATGATTAGTTAAAGCAGTTACCATGTTTTTTTTATTTTTTCAGTGATCTTTTTACTTTCTCTTACCCATAGGGTCGAGAAAGTATTGTTTTAGGGTCAAACTTTCGAACGTGAGTTTTTGTTATATTTACGTGTTCTGAGGTCTCCTGAATACGAAAATCATGTTTTTAGCGAATGGTCTGTGTGTCTGTCTGTGTGTGTGTCTGTTATCAGCATACACACACACAGACAGACAAATTCTCAAAACACCGTGCTCCTGTAAAAAAGCTGCATTTATTTGTTGTGCAAGTTGTCGACAAAATTTGTGTTTTTCTTATTTTTATGATAAATATCATCCAGGTTTGTGTATTCGTAAAGATGAATGATTGAAAGAATTGCTAATGCTATAAACGTATAATCATAAATATTCATTGTATTTAATACTATGTTATTTTATAAAAAATAAATGGTAATTCGTTAAAAAGTTAGAAATCATTAAATTCGCGATTTAACAATGTATAAAAGTTGAAAAGAAATTGTTTATAACGATTCATTAAATTTTAATACAAATTATTTTTTTTTTTTTTTTCAAACTTTCTCGGCGATGGTTAAGTAGTGCGCTTTAGGGTTTGAATATATGCATACACTCACTGAGTGCTAATTACACGCGGAACCTCCGTTCGATTTGAGGACCCCACACCCTTGCCGTCTCCTTGTGAGTGAAATATTATAAAGACTAGGAAACCCGTGCGAAATTTCCGCGCTTTATTTATTGTTAGTTACCTTTAAAATTCGAAACTCATAAATATTATACCAATTTCATCACCTAATTCAAATTAAATTTACCAGAAGCTAAATTATTATTAGAATGAAATTAATACTGTGCAATGGTGAAACCAAAATCATTCGAAGAAAGTTTTCAAAATAAAATTCATGGTTGACGACCCAGTTTCATACTTCCGCAGGTAGTACAATTTTATTGTAGGACCCCCATGATGCCTTTTAAATTTTTCTCGCTATGTTGGCGATGACTTTTTATTTAATTATCTTGGTATATATATATATATATATATATATATAAATAAAATTAATTACTATTTTGATTATACTTTTTACCATTGCTTTTTTTAGTCAATTTTTGATAATAATTCACAATCAGCATATTTCTTTAAAGTATTGCTATGTTTAAAATGATTCATCAACGATACTGAAGAACTTTTAAAAATACGTTTTTGCATAAAATAATCTCATCAGACAAATGACGTCATTTTCTCTTATTAGATCACTGAGCTGAGTGCGCGTGCTTAAATACTGCTCATTTATAAATATTATTTTTTTTCCCTTGCGTATTTTATTATTTGATCATTATCGTATCGTTTTAACAAAATATAATCGTAACTGGACCACGTTAGAGAAATATTATATAGATAATTCATATTCAGTTTATATATTTAAAGTATTGCTGCCTTTAACACGACTCGTGCAAAGATTGTAAAGATGCAACTTTTAAAATACATTTTCCTATAAAAAGATCTTATCAGAAAAATGTCGTCATTTTCCTGATTAAATCATTGAACTAAGTCCGCGCGCTTAAATATTGCCTATAAATATTATTTTCTGTCCTCGTGTATATTATTAAATATGGCACTACCATATCGCTTCAACAAAATATAATCGTAACTGGACCACGTTAGAGAAATATTATATAGATAGAAATAGTCAGCTTCATCAATATTGACAAAATCACTTTTTAACCTCTAACTTTTAAACAATTACTGAAGCTATCGAAAAGTGTAAATAGAAAATTTGTTCTTTAGGGTAAGTTGGTAATTCGCCTGATTTGAAATATTTTCCTATTTTGAATATTAAAGTAATTATGGGGAAATGAAAATTTCCACACCCCACCATTTCCACCCCCTTTGTGCTGGATACCCCATCTACGAACTCGACCGAGATTTTTACTGTCCTGACAACATATCCCGAGCTGGTTAAATTTAAATAAAAATTACTCGAGTTATCGTGTTCACAACTTAACATGGGAAAAAACGTTATACATATACCTATATATATATATAAACTTTTGAACGGAGGGTGGTTTTGGGTTCTAGGGGGTCATGATCGGTGAAGATATGAAGAAATTTTCCAGAAGCCGTTTCATGAGAACCATTGCAATAGGTAGATGCCCTATAAGGAATCTACCTAAATCTAGAATTGCTATTTAATTTTGTGTAATTAAGTTGTGGCAGAAAGGCAAACGTTTCAGGTGAAAAGATAATTTCATAATTTCTTTTTTCATAATTTCTAAGCTAATTAACTCACTTTCATTTTAAGAAATCATTATAGAAAATAAACAATAATTTTAATGTCACATTAGTAAATTTTAAAATTCCGCCATTTAGCAAGGAAAAATTATATGTAAATATCCTAATGTTATAAATTACAGCAGGTTTAGTACTTGTAATGATAATATACACTTTGAAGATAATTGACTTATTTCCGATATTGAATGCGCGTTTCATCCACAAAAAATTACTCTTAATACAGTATTTAACTTATTTAATTTCATAAAGTAAAGTCGTTTACTTATGCACCATTTTAAGACAAATTGGTTTCCTTAATAATAATAATATGACATAGTATATGTGAGAACATGTTGTTCTTTGGCTATTGGTGCATACATTTTATAATAAATTGTTCTCCGATGGATAAAAGCAAAACGAAAAAGAGGAAAATTTGAATTACTATAACTAAGATAATCAACTTCAGCGCGTAAATAAGTTTTATTTCGCAAATAGTGAATGGGTTCATTTTCCTTGAAATTAATTTAATATAAATAATCTGGTGTGTCACTCACACGACTTTCTCTTACCCTGAAATTTAATACTCTAAATACAGGTTGGAGATTAAGAGGTACGATAACGATGTTAAGTAAACCTATGTTAAACAATTCAAATTAGGCTTCGGAATAGTTTTATATGATAATTAGTTCTGTGTGAGGGGGCTATTATTCCCTCAAGCCCCCGTTTCATCAATGCACCTACATTTATATTGAGTTTAATTCAGTTATTAAAAAATAATTCTGTTTTTAAAAAATAATTTATTAAAATTATTATTTAAACAAATTTTTTTATGATAATGCGAGGATTTCCATATTAGAGAAGTAGTATAACACTAAATATCCAAAAAAAAAAATGTTGAATTAATTCTCAATATTACATTTTAAAAAGAATTTTTTTTTTTTTTTTTGTTAAAAATGAAAAACATTGATAGCTTTATTTTAAATTATCGCAGATCGATGGTTCAACCATTCGTTTTAAAGATATTGGCGAGTTCTTTTGAAAGATACCCATCATAAAAATGTACTCCCCTCGAGGGGGTAGGTGAGGCTCCTACATACACAAAATATTTTTCCCAGTTGACTATCTCTGTTACAAAAAATATATATTCGTTTCATTCGGTTTAGTGCAGTCAATAGATGTTAAACTCATCTTACCTGCAATTTCCCCCATAGATGTAATGTATTTGAATACTTTTGAGTGTCCCTGTACACGAACCATTTGCTTCATCTCAACGGAAAGCTTAGTGTAACATTCCTATATGATACACATTTATAATACCGAGTTTGGAATTTCTGTTACTATTTGTTCTTGAGATTTACTGATAACAGACACACAGACAGATAGATACACAGACCATTCGCTAAAAACATGATTTTCGTATTCAGAGTTCGAAAATTTGACACTAAAACAATAGTTTCTCGAAAGTAAAAATGTAACTATAAAGTCAAGTTCATTTATTAAGAAATCCTTTCATTAAAATTTATTATCTAAAAAACGGTATAATATAAAATTAACTTTCATTAGTTTGAACATCATCTCTAAATATACACATTCAGAAATATGAACTGTTATTGCTTACTTCTTTGTTATGCATGCAAATTATTATGTCATGTATTGAAGTTTGTACCATTTATATGGTGGTCGATAGTCAGTTCTAGTCAAAGAAAAATAGAAACATCTACTCTCATAAAAAATGACTCCTAAGAGAAGTATACAATTGCACCTTTCTTTGGTTGTCTTTAATGGGTGTAAATGTGTATTTAATTCAACGAAAACATTTCGGACCAGGTGTGACTAACTCTAAAGGAATGTGACGCTAAAATAGAGGTGGATTTTTAGAGAGGTTTCAGTGTTTTTACCATGTTTTTATTAACTCGCTTTCTTGTTTGTTTCTCCAGTACAAATCTTGCAATCGATTTTTAGCTAACTTCCCGACTAGCTAGACTTTGAAACTTTTAGAATAGCTCAGAACACGATGACAATTCATTCTTTTAATACTTTTAAACAATTAATAAATGTTTGGAAATTTCTTATACTTGCTCTCTTTATTACGCATTTGATCATTTTCTTTCAAGTTGGTAGGATAATTTATAGAAAAAAAAAATAATAAATAAGTATGTTTATTAATACATAGAATTGTCAAGCTCATATGATTCAACAGAAAATTTAAAAACATGTATGTGAAAAGTATCTTGTAATTATTTAATTTTGCATAAACCTAACATATTCACCACTTTTTTTTTTTTCCGATAGGGAATGTAATAATAATTTTGAGAACAGTGCCAAAATCTTCACAACTCTACCTGGAAAATCTATGAAGTAATGCATGAAAATGTGTAGTCCACATTCTTAAATAAAATATGAAAATTACTATTAGGAACGTAATATATTTAATATACTTTATAAAAAATATGTTAGTACTGAACATGTTATTAAACGCCGTTTGTTATTGTTTTAAAAATTTAAAAGTCATGAACTTTAGGTTTTAATGGAAATTTTAAAAGATGAATTGATGTGGCAGATCTCTAAACAAGAAATTGCACAATTAAATTTTCTGCATTTTTAGAGATAGCTTTGGACAATAGCTTTAACTAAAGACTCAAGGTTCATTTGTTAAAAACATGATTTTTTTTTTTTTTTTTTTTTTTTTTTTTGTGTGTGTGTGTGGTGTTTTTGGAGAATGTTCTCTATTGCGAAATCCTCTTTTGTAATAAAATTGTACTTATCAGCTGTAAAATAAAACTTTGATTAAAGAACGCTTATTAATCAGTGTAATTTCAATTATAATCAAAAGATTTTTTTTTTCTTTCGTGAAAATCCTTGACCGATATTTATTGAAACAAAAAATTTCCATCCAATAAGAGGTTCAAAGTTATATGGATTCTTTAACTATCAAAAATTCGTTAACGTTTACTGAATCAGCATTAATTTTTTTCCCCTTTTTCTCAAAATTGTCTTTAAACTTTTTATTTCTTCTTAGGAAGTAATGTTCGCGACTTTAGGGGATTAAAAAAAAATTACAGAGAAAGTTCAAATTCATCTGTTTTATTAAATTAGATTAAGAAAAGTTTTCTGCGAACTCGATAATTGAAATCAGCTTAATTTCTGTGAAAGTCTATTTTTATGCAGATGTAATATTAAATTATCGATAAAATTTTAAAGCCCTATTTCATTTTCTGACAACTATAAATTTTTGTCTTAGAATAAATATTGTACTATAATCAATTTTGAATCGGATAATAAACATTAGATATGAAAAATATTAAATCATGCGCAATCTTTATAATATTATTTATTTCTGCATACATTATAAGAAAGTGTTGGATTCGTTCAATTTTTCGACTTCCGGTTTTTGGTGGATTTATACTTTTTGTGATGCTCTGAAAAACATTTTATCGTTTTTAAAAAATATCTGTCTGTGTGTGACTAAAATTTTCTCGATGCGAAAAAATTAAATTGAACTGAACGAAACGTTACATTTGATTAAACCACGATAGAATTTGTTGTTGATTCAATTTCGATATGTATCGGCCTGGCAACCGCACTATTAAATTGTAATTTTCTCCATTATGAGTAAGCTATATCTCATTTTCTATGCAGTATAAGCGCACAGAACTTTATATGTGAAATGGAAATTATTAAAAAGTATACGAATTCAATTAGGGTGAATATCGATCGAGAGGTGGTATTGTTTAGTTGTGCTTTTCATCATGTGCTTTGTTATCTATAGTTAAGCACCTATGGCATGGAATCACAGCAAAAGTAAAATGTAAGATACTGTTTCTAAACACACTGATTAAATCTGGACAAAAGTGCTGCTTAGTGCATACGAGAACTTGCTTGCTCATGTTGTGCAGCATTTTTTCACGCTTTCTCAACTATTGCTTCACATGACTGTTATACAATGAATGTAATTGAGTGAAACGTATAAAATATAATAATGCTTAAAATTTAGTTCAAACTTGAACCACTATATGGAGTAAAGTTATAAGGAATACAAATGGTTCAACCTCACTTTTAAATTTTCTACTTCTTTCGATTGAATTTAAGTTGCACCAAAACTTGGGGCTACCGTGCGTCCACTCACAAGGAAAGTATAAATCAATAAATTCTTATTGAAACCAAACCCAGCTTAAATTAAAGAGCGTGGTTGAAAACATACGGTAAAGTGCAGATTTTGTGCAACAACTCACCCATGGGACAAGATATGGCAATAGAAAATTTAGCCTTTTTTTATCAAAATTAACGAAAGAGAGAGAGAATTAGCGGGCAAGAAAGCATGGCACAGTGCCAGAGTGTTTGATTTGAGACAACAAGGTCTTCAGTTCAATCACCCTCTCAGTTGAATTTTGATTTTTTTTATTTATTTATTTAAAACATAATACCAATATTTGATTCAACATAAAATTACCAAATCATAATTTTCCGCTTAAGCAAAAATTTAAAAGTATACAGAGAAAAATGTAACTAATATCAGTTGTATGGTTTTCTATTTTTCAATTTTAACCTTCACTGAGAAAAAATTCTATAACTGACATCTAGAATCTAAATTGTGGCTCTAGAAAAAATAGTTACATGTCATCCTTTTAAATTCTAGTCCACTTTCAAATCGAGTAGTAGAAACTCCTGTTAGAATTCTAGAGCGTTTGCCTATATTCTCGAGGGCAAAGTTATTTAAAAATCTCTGCAAATAAATGCGAACAGAAGAGGCGGGATTCAGCAACTATAATCTTGCTTTATTACCCATTTCTAGAAAATCAAGCGAAAATTTCTCGCAATACAAAAGATTCAGAATATTGTTTCACCATCTAGAAATGTTTAAACTAGAAGTTCTCGATCGGTTTTATATTCAGTTTATTGGCGTGCCTTATGCGCATAGCTCGGAAATCTATATTTCTAGTTAAGAGATTTAGAAAATGACCACTTATTCATTCTAGATGAATATGGTATATTTTTTTTTCTCAGTGTTCCCTAGCAATCGTTAATGATTTATCAATATTTCTTTAATCATATATTAATTTGAAATAAAATTTATCTCATGTTATATGCTAAATAAATCTGTCATACATCTCCTACACACGCACAAACTTATGCGTTAATTTAACACGTATGATTTAAAGAAACTCGAATTAAATCCATATACAGTCGGTAACAAAAGTGTCCGAACACTAGCAAAAATTCCTATGTAAAAAAAGTACACTTCATACGGTTTTATTAAATAAATCCTTATCGAATCATGTTCTTACACTGACTAAGAAGATGATTCGACAAGGATTTATTTAACAAAAACATATGAAGTGTACTTTTTTTACAGAGGAATTTTTGCTAGTGTTCGGACACTTTTGTTACCGACTGTACATACATAATTACAAAAATGAAAAACACCAGAAATTTTTAAAATCTATCTTATAGTAACTAATGTTAATTTTAGCTAGTTTTAAATCTACAAAATTAATGAAATACTCGATAAAAAACATTAATTGAATTTTCGCATGTTAGTGGTTAAGTTCTTTAATCAAATATAAAATGAGAACAGTTCATCGGTGTGAAAAAGCGAAGCAAATTTAATTTCAAAAGAATTAATGAGTAGAATGTGTGCGGTCTAGACATCGTCTGGAATATATTATTAAAATTTCTCTTAACTGATAGTAGAAGGTATTGAATTGGTTTCTTTCAATTACATACTTAAGGGAACTAAATTCACTTAATTAGGATGTTTGAACCGATCTAATCATTAGGTTTTGTTTCATTACATATTTCCTTGTCAGTATTCTTTTAAGCTTATTGATACATAATTTATATTAAAAAAAATTGACGAAAGTAAAAGGTATATTGATTGCAACGAGTTAATAATAGCAAAACATATTTAATTAAACTATGTAGAAGAATAATACAAAAATGATCTTCGATAATTACTTGTTGAAACTAAATTGTAATGTGATAAACATAAAGAAGGCATTTTGATGGAGAGATTACGTGACATTCAAAAGAAATTAACCGAACAAAATAGAAATTAATCTTGATATAAAAGGGTTGTCGATAAGTATTTTTTATAATCATGTTTCAGAATATATACACTGTACCGGCAAAAATATTTGGATTCTTTCGAATTTTAACGTTTTGCCGAATATTTAAAGAACTGCCTAATGGATTTTCTTTGAACTCCAAGTAGCGGTAATAGTTTCATATATTACATATATTGCGAAGTTTTTGTTCCTAAGATAAAGAATACAAACTAAAGTAAAAAATGAAGCTTAAAATACGGTCTAGCTTTAGCCTATGGTTATGAAGGTTTTTAGTTACCCATATTCGTTTGTAGTTAAATAGAACGCATATTTATGGAGATATAAATGTTTTTTTTTTTTTTTTTTTTTAATTCTTTAAAAAAAATGTTCTTTTGTTTATAATTTACAACATTTTTAATCCAATACAAAACTATTTTTAGAAAAATTAATATACTGCGTTAGACACAGTATACAGGAATCAGAATATAGAAATATTAAATTCATACAATATGAGTATTTTTATGAAATGCTTCTCAACCAGGCATATCCAAACATTAACAAAATTCCATTTTCATAATTTGTTAGCTAAATACATTGAGCTACCTATATGAAAACCCCAAACAAATATTCAAAAAAGTAAGAGCAAAAAGTTAAAAAAGTTAACGTTAAAAAATGTCAGTTTTAAGTTTATATCTTTAAAAACCGTGCATAAAGTACTTCAACGTATACAAAAAGCCACTTCCGTCTCAAAAAATATTCATCTGAGAGGTAGTTATGTCAGTTTTTCTATATTATGCTAGTCAATGCTTTATTATTATGTTTAAGTTAATTTTTCTCAATTACTGCATCTTTGAGTTGTGTCACATTTCTTGCCAGCGTGCGAAATTTTATCAGATATTTTATATATATATGTACAAATGTTGCGATAGTAATACGTTTTGTCTAAGTAGTATGTTAAGATTTCTAAAAATAACATTTTATTATTATTTTATTAAGTTGAATAAACTACATATAATAATCAAAAAAAGTTTTTTTTTTTTTTTTATATATATATAAAAGAAATCTTTATGTTTCAATGAATATTGCGTGCTATTCAGATACAGCTTTAATGAATCTTAAGTTGTTCTGTTTTTTTTTTTTTTTTTTTTTTTTCTCCAGAGGGATTTGAAAAAAAAAAAAAATAATAATAATAATAATATGTAACTGTTCCCCTTTTCAACCTACTCGGAACAAAATCTTCGCTAAAAAAATAAGCGACATAACATGCTCTTTATATTCCTGAAGTTCCAAGTGAATCCATCAAGTATTTCTTTGGATATTTCATGAAACGTCAAAATTCGAAGGTGTCCGCATATTTTTGTTCATGCAGTATATTGGAATTGTATGTTAGAACAGGATATATGCTACAGTAAGGAATATAAAATTTAAACATTATATATTTATGCTATAAAGAAAAAAAGGATATTAAGATTTACTTTTTTAACACTTTCCAACAAGGTTGAAAAGTGCTTATGACTTCGGTTTGTCTGCCTGTCTGTCTGTCTGTCTGTCTGTCCGTCCGCGCTCTAATTCCCGTAAATATTTATGGAATTTCTTGAAACTGATATATGTTATTTTAGTCGGACGGTCCCTATTGAAAATGGAGTTTATAGCTCTACTGGTTTGTGTACAGGGACACCCGAAAGTATTTCAAAGCATTGTGTTCTATGAGAGGTATTTCTATAAACCATATTTTCATACCTTTACTCTAGACATATCTTAATGAAATAGAAATATGTTATTCAAGTTCACTGTCAGACGTTCCCTATTGAAAATGGAGATTATAACTCTACTGGTTTGTGTACAGGGACACCCGAAAGTATTTCAAAGCATTGTGTTCTATGAGAGGTATTTCTATAAACCATAATTTTATACCTTTACTGTAGACATACCTTCATGAAATTAAAATATGTTATTCAAGTTCACTATTAGACGTTCCCTATTGAAAATGGAGATTATAACTCTACTGGTTTGTGTACAGGGACACCCGAAAGTATTTCAAAGCATTGTGTTCTATGAGAGGTATTTCTATAAACCATATTTTCATACCTTTACTCTAGACATATCTTAATGAAATAGAAATATGTTATTCAAGTTCACTATCGGACGTTTCCTATTGAAAATGGAGTTTATACCTCTGCTAGTTTGTGTACAGGGACACCCGAAAATATTTCAAAGCATAGTGTTCTATGAGAGGTCTTTCTATAAACCATATTTTCATATCTTTACTGTAGGCATATCTTAATGAAATTGAAATATGTTATTCAAGCTCACTATTGGATGTTTCCTGTATCAAATGGAGGATCTGCTCTAGCTCCTCTACTGTGCTCGGCGATCTAGCAACGACGTTCCGCCTTATGTCAGGATGTATGTTCTTAATTAACATGGAAAGCAACCACGCTGACTCAGTTTCTGGCCACAAATTTGGTGGAGTATTTCGGATTTTTACTACCTTTCTAACATTCTGACGCGCTCTAGCAATAAAGTCAGAGACCGGCTCATTTTTGCTCTGAACGTCGTTCCAAAAATTGGTGACGATGGCCTGAAGGTCTGCCTTTTCGGCAAAACGGTCTGTGAGAAGAGTTTTTAATTCCTCATACGTGTCCATCGGTTTATGTACAGGGACACTCAAAAGTATTCCAAAGCATTGCGTTCTAGGAGAGATATTTCTATAAATCAAATTTTAATAACTTCACTATCCACGAAGTTTTAGGAAATTGAAATATGTTATTTATATGCACAAAAGAATGCTTTGCATAGAATATAGCATAATTAGCATTAGATTTACAGGGGGCACAAAAATATCCAGTTATATTAATAGGTATTAATAAAAAATTGCTAGAATTGTACTTTCGTTTACGTTAAGCGTTTTTAACACTTTCTAGCATTTTGTAAGTGTGAATATGATTTCAGTTTTGTGTATCTGCCTGTCCGTCTGTCTGTCTGTCTGCCTGTCTGTCTGTCCGATCTCTAACTCCCGTAAATATTTATGTAATTTCTTGAAACTGATATATGTTATTCAAGTTCACTATCGGATGTTCCGTATTGAAAATGGAGTTTATACCTCTACAGGTTTGTGCACAGGGACACCCGAAAGTATTTAAAAAGCATTGTGTTCTATGAGATTTATTTCTATAAACCATATATTCATACCTTTTCTATAGACATATCTTAATGATATTGAAATACGTTATTCAAATTCCCTATTGGATGTGCCCTGTATAAAATGGAGGAAATACCACCACCTATTTATATACAGGGACACTCAAAAGTATTCCAAAGCACTGATTTTTTTGAGAGATATTTATAAAAATCAAATTTTAATAACTTTACTTTCCACGAAATTTTAGGAAACTGAAATAAGTTTACTATCGGATGTTCCATATTGAAAATGGAGTGAATATCTCTTCTAGTTTGTGTACAGGGACACCCAAAAGCATTCGAAAGCATTGTGTTCTACGAGTGTTATTTTTATAAGCATTATCCCTATAGAATTTTCCCATTTAAAATGACATTAATAGGTCCTGTACAACTAGTTTGTTTACAGGGACAGCAACAACAACAACAAAAATAAAAGCTAGTGCATTACGTTTTAGGACAAAAATTTTTGAAAGGTATATTTAAAAGTCTTTCTACTGTAAAAATCATAAAAATATTGAAATTTATTGTTAATACTCTAAAATAATGTTTTGTATAGAACATGATATGATTAACTTTTTGATTTACAGGGCTACACTAAAATATTCAGAGAGATCAAAAACTGTAATTATAATCTAATGGCTACATTTTATTTTGCGTTAAGCCTTTTTAACACTTTCCAAAATGCCTAAGAGTAATTGTAAAATCAATTAATCTATCTGTATATTTTTCAGTCCTTCTGTCTGTTGTGTGATAACTTAGGCAAAGAATATTGAAAGTTATTGGATACAACAATTACGTACAGTTGGAAAGTGTTACTAATCAATGCGTACTGCATGATTTTTCATTCTTGTTTTTTTTTTTTTTTTTTTTTTCTTTACTGTTTTTAGATGCTTTATAAGTTACATCGAATTAGATAAACAGTTTTTGGTGTATGTAGAATTTTTGGATCATGTACAGGGACGTGCAATAATATTTTGTTCTATTACGATCTTAGTTACTTTAAAAACATTTTAGCATGGTTACACGGCATTCATAATTACGAAATCACCATATTTTAAGAAAATGCTTAAAATTATTTGTTTATAGAAAAAGGTATGCATATGGAATAAATAATTGATTTACACGACTTCCAAAAATATTCCAGGTCATTAAGTATTATGCATGATATCTACTGAATATGTATTTTTACTAAAACTATACTTATATTAAGTAAATAAAGCAAATATTCATGAAACATTCATGTTGCAATTTAAAATTTTTCATGTTTGTACATTTGTTTCTACGCACTGTGATAGCGATCCTTAAAATCGTCCCACTGACCTGAAATTTAGAGCAAATACTTGAGAATTATAGAATTCTTTTCCCGTCAGACCATCTGGTGGCTAAATAGTTAGTGTTTTGACTTTCAGCTGACAGATGCAGCGTTCGCTTCCAGGTTTAACATGAATGTCTGTTGTGGTTAGAAATTCATATTAAGATTATTTTAGATGTAATTAGGCATAGTGTGAAAAACATCATTGTAGAGCATACATCCGACACACCGCAGAAAATTTTGGTGTCCCAACAAGCACGGACTGAGGCTACAAAAAAATATAATTAACTCTTCAGGAACGAATAAGTACACCCAATGACCTGCTGTTTTACTTACAAAAAGCAATACCTAAATGTACATACATAATTATGCATTTTCAGCACAATTTTTAAAAGTGAAAGATTCAATATTGCAATAGTTTATTAGTTTATTTATATATTTTTAATGGAAATTAAGTGTCTAGTGTTTTATTAATGCACTCTTACTTTTTTAGCCGAAAAAAAAAAAAAAAAAAAAAAAAAACACTGCATAATTGCTAATTTTGGAAAATGTTGCACTATCTACAATATTACTCAGAAAGAATTAAAGCTAGGTAGAACAAAACAAAAAATGAATTTAGAATCACTTCATGTATGGGTGTGCAAAACTTTTGTTACTACATTTTTCTCTTAGTAATTTTTAGTTATTGTTAAGTTAGCATGCTACTGTCGTCATAAAACTTCTTTCTATAGCATTCTAATGCAATCATTTGAATAGCGTAGTCGTGCTTTCCTGCCACGAGTCTGTCATTATCATGTCATGTGTCTATTCTCGAATTTTTTTAATCTGATGAACTATTATTAAAACCTAAGCTCATGTTCATGTCCACCCACAAGGACGACTACAGATGGGACATTTTTACTTTTTCTATCTTCGTAAAAAGATTTTTTTTTTTTTTAATAAAAAGAGTTTCTTTGAAAAACCTAATCTGCTTATATAGCATTGTTGATTTTGTAAACGCTTTTTCCCACAGAAATACGTCCAGAAAATATTCATCTATGCCTATGATATTTTTCTTTATATTTAAAAATTAAAAAGTTGTAAGATGTCGCATTAAATTCATCTTCTAATTTAAATTAAATTACAATGATTACAACTTATGGAATATAAAAACTAAGCATAACTCAATACCATGTCAATTATTCAAAGTCGAAATTGAACAAACAGCCATCTCGGTGTAAATGTTTTGGGGATTTTGAGGAAAGCTAACTGTTAACTATTTTCATGTATTTAGAAATATAAAATTTCTTAGTGGAATATTATATATTACGTTATTTTCTACCATTTAAGCATCATTAAATGACATTTTCATAAATCAAATGACTCTACTATGAATACTGTTAATTGTTTTAGTTTTAAGTTGAATTATTCAAATATGCAAAATAATTCGCTTCGGTTTCGTCTACATTGTGTCCTAGACCTGGGTGGAATGGCTGTATTTATGCTGTAGTGAGGAGAAAAAATAAAAAATTCCGAACGATCAAACCAACGAGTGCTATTTTGATGGAACGCGGCACCTCCCTTATAACAACTTTAAGAACTTCTCAATTATTATAGTGGGGCTCATCCAAAGCACGTCTTTAGTTAAAAAAAGAAAAAAGAAAAGTAAACTTAAGATATATATATAGTTAGAAATATTATGGAAAGTTGTGTTATGTAAAAAATGTATGAATAAGATTATGTTATATTAATAAAAAGGATTTCAAAAGATGACATATATATAGTTGGAAATATTATGGAAGGTTGTGTTGTGTAAAAAATGTATAAATAAGATTATGTTATATTAATAAAAAGGATTTCAAAAGATGACATATATATAGTTGGAAATATTATGGAAAGTTGTGTTATGTAAAAAATGTATAAATAAGATTATGTTATATTAATAAAAAGGATTTCAAAAGATGACATATATATAGTTGGAAATATTATGGAAAGTTGTGTTATGTAAAAAATGTATGAATAAGACTATGTTATATTAATAAAAATGATTTCAAAAGATGACATATATATAGTTGGAAATATCATGGAAAAATGTGTTATGTAAAAAATGTATGAGATTATGTTAATAAGATTATGTTATATTAATAAAAAGGATTTCAAAAGACGACAAATAATTAGATGGTCATTTGTAATATTCTTTGTGTGTATTTGGCTTGAGAACATGAAATATGTCTTATAAATTTAAGTTCATTTCATGAAAAATGTCAAAGTTTAAACTTGACTTCAAAGTTAAAAAAAAAAAAATGAATAAGAAAAACTAAATTTGACAAAAAAATATATCTTTAAACCGAAAAAGTAAGGATCCCATATTTATTTAAGCTGTTTTTTTTTTTTTTTTTTTTTTTTTTACTTATCTTCTTTTATGACATCTCTTTCAATTTTTTTTTTTCCAAATACACTATTACATGACTCTTTTTTTCTTTTGTCTCCAAAAGACAGCGTGACTAAAATGTGTCAGAATTGTGAATACACCGTGTCTAAAATAAGGCTTCTGTAGCTATTATTGTCATCACATGTCGTGAAAAAATTAACCTTATAAACGTTACTGCAAGAATAATACGTTCCATTTTGCTAAAAGCTACAAATCAAAGTATTATTATTATTATTATTATTATTATTATTATATATTTAACAAAATTATTTAACAAGAGTGTTTGACATTATCTTAACTGTTTAATGAAATTCCAATAAAACGTCCAAAATGACGAATCTATCATGGGAAACGTTGACGCTTTTTCAAGGCAATGATTAAATAACAGTTACTCGAGAGTCAGCATTGTGATCTACTAAATGAGTTCCGTACTGCTGCTGATTTGCGTATCTCTAGCATGACGTTTTAACCCATTCAAGCTCACTCTCAACCTTAACCTCAATCTCTCAGTGAAACGTCTCAGTAATTATGCGGTAAAAAATATTCAAAGTATTCTGTATTTTATCAGATAATGATATGAAACACTTACTCGATCTACTTTGCAATTAGATAATATTTTTATTAAATAACAGGTTGTCAAAAGTCAATTTATTTTAATTTTTCTACTCACAGAGGGAATTTTTATAGTGATCTGACTCCTGTACAGTTTTTACATGTTTTCTAGGCTGATAAAAATATAATTCTTAAACCAAGTGTCAGCACATACACTGACATTTTTAACTGTCTAAATATGCAATAAATGCATCACAGGCAGCCACAATTTCTCTGTAGTTCAATAACTTCTGCTTAAATATTTTCTCATCGATACACTTCATTGAAATCCAAAGTAGTGATAAAAAATAAATACAAAATTATATGTCAGAGGAAAAGTAATTTCGCTTATTCAAATGGGATTTTATCATGAAGAGATACATTAATTCACTTTAGCCTCTTATCTACGAAAGAATGTAATTTCTTTTCATAAAAAAAATGCAATCGATGATACAAAGTTTCTTTTTTCTATCTATATAAGTCTAGTAAAAAAAGAGTATGTATTTCAGTTCTTATGTCATTTATATTCTGGAACCAGTTTTTTTTTTTCTATGGTTTTAATATAACAATACACAATAACATTCGTGTTTTCCCGAGTTTCCTGAGATAAAATTGACTTCATGCCTAGCCGGGGAGTAGAGTTTTGTAATTTTATTTCAACGTTGTAATTTTTATTAATTTGCAGGATCTTTGATGGAAATATTGGAACTATCTTCTTGTCTCTATGCTATCCTTTTGTCCGTTTTAAGGCTTTTGAGTCAGCAACTGTGCTTTAAGATTCTGTCTCAACCTTACAGTATCCACAAAGATGATTCAGGTCAACGTATTGTGCTATCTAGAGAATTTTAGGATATATTCAACGCAATAATATCTTTCAAGTGTTGAATTTTATTTTTGAGAGTAATAAAAGAAACATTTTCTTAACCACGAGTACTGGAGAAACCTAAAGAAAACCTTAGTATCCTCTCATACGTAGGACTAATTTGACTTACTGACGGTCTTTTAAAACAAAAGTTCCTCGAACTTGTCTGAATAAATCTTGCATTTTCTTTGTAGAAACTTTCCTGCCCCCTTGCTATTAAATTATTGGTGGGAAATAACTAACTTTAAAATCCTTTTTATAAATTTCGACTGTTTGATACTAGAACCTGAGATTTATGTTTCATTAGATGCCTTCTCATATCTGGTCACTTGGATACTTTAATATTTAGTGAATAAGCAAGACGTATTAAACCCTCGATAATAGCTTCAGGGCCTCAACCTGAGTCGCTTCTCGCTCTTCGACGTTTTTTTTTTTCCCAGTTAATTTTGTTCTTTTGTTTTTTACAGTGTCAGCCTTTCTTTTCTTTTCTTTTTTTCTTTTTTCTCCTTTTTCTTTTTTTTTTTTTTTTACACAATTAACATTGTGAGGTTTTTTTTTGGTTTTCATCCCATGATTGGTCACTAAAATCGTTTTAATTGTATTGAACACAAATATTAAAAATATCTTTGTCTAATATCTAAAAAGTTTATAGACTAAATTTTTTAAATAAATAAAGATAAGAATACTTATTTAAAAAAATAAATAAATAAATAAAAATAAGAAGAAGAAGAATGAACGTCACTGAATAATAAAATTAACATTCTGTGTAAAAGCCTCATATTATTCTGTTGTGAAATATAAATTTCATATAATTTATCATTTCAAAAAACCTACACAATAATTATTTTACGTTAAAAGAGAGAATGGAAAATAGAAAAGGAGGGAAGAAACTTAGAAAAATCAAATTTAACTACAAAAATTGCTATGAGTTAATTAAATAAAAAAAATACTGAATGGATATCCATTAAAATTCATATGTTCCCTTATTAGAATAAAGTACGGAAAAAAAAGCAAGAAAGAAAGAAAGAGAAAAAGAAAAAGAAAAAGAAATGGAAAGAAAAGACTGGGAAAAATTGGTATCGTTGGGTAAAAATCTTTTTCTAGTTTATTTTATTTCAAAGTATAACATTTAACAGAAATATTTCAGAACAAAATCAAACATTACTTTAGCATATTTAGGAGTACGTTTTCGGTAGTACCTGCGTATATAATTCTATAACGAACACAGGATTAATCATGAATAATCTTTGTTTAAAACATTGATTATTTCCATTTATTATTATTATTATTATTATTATTATTGCTGTTATTATTTTCTTAATTAATTCGTAATTTAAGATATTGTTTTAATGAAGGTATTTTACATTTAATAAATATAAATATCGAAACAATATTAGACATAAGTATTTACTCCGATATGGAGAAATTGCAAACAGCAATAAATTTTAATATTTTATGTCGAAAAAAATCCTAAAATGTACCTTTAAATTGTTAAAAACAGAAAATCCAAAATAAAGCTAAAAATAAAATAAAAAATTAGCAGAATGGTGGTATCACAAAATATTTCTAATACTATTCTACTATATTTTAATAACAGTTTTGTCGATATTCCGCCTATATTCAGTGAATGGAATCTGATTATCAAGCGTATTTCTCCATTACAGATACTGAGATGTAACTTCCACGAAAAGTGTAGGAAAAAATGCCTACAGTTTCACCTATCTGATGATATTCAGCAAAATTAAATTAGCGTTAATTTATGCCAAATACTCTCTAAATATAAAGTTTCATGGACTTTTAACTATTTGTTCTTGACTTATTCCGTTCTAAATATTTGTAATATTTGTAAATAGACAGACATTTAGAATAACATTAAGTCAAAGCGGTGCACCGCTTTGACTGCAGCACTCGTGTTTACTTTATTCGCCTGATGTAGGGTCGTGTGTTTTTTTGACCCGAAACAATTGTTGCGAGTTTATTGCATTTTATGGTGTTTATTCAAAGTTTGTAAGTAATAATTTTTACAACGCCAGTTTTGTGGTGCTTTATATTAAATTTAGAATAACAGTTAAACTGTATTCACAATACCGCATTTATGAAGTGTATTCCAACTACTCCTAGGGCTTCGTGTAGTAAATCAGTCTTAAACTCGGTACCAATCACTACTATTCTTTTCAGGAATCAAAATTTTTCTTCTTTGTAAAAGAAAAAAATACATAAAAGAAGAATTCTGTTATTAATTTTATTTGTATTAAATATTTCTTATTTTGTATTTTTGTTTCTTATGCTTGATTTGAGATAATGACTAAAAAATAATTGATAATAAAATTTTCGACATTTAAGCTTTCGGTGTATAGATGAAAGAATTAAATTTCTTCTTTTCGTAATTTTATAAGTAAACTGAAAAGTTTTCATCTTTTATAAATTACTATTCTTTTCCGTTCATTTCTCACTTAGAACAATAAACTTCTGAATTCCTGTTGTAAGTCTAAACAATCCATTTCGATTAATAATTTATTTATTTATTTAAGCGGGAAAAAAAAGAGAAAAGAAAAGAAATTTCATATAAAAAATATTTTTGGAATGTAGTACTTTAAATGTACAGACAAAATATATTAGGGTTCGTCGAATTCGGTTATTCAATTTTAAATGTAGAGTCGACATACTGTCTAGAAAACGTAGAGATGGTTGAATACTTTTAAGAATTTTTCAAAATTAATATCTGGCGGTTAAATAAAAAATAAAATAAACAAAATATAAATTATCGTAACATATTAATAAAATTTATTCTAATAAAGTTTTTTTTTTCTTCTTTAATCTGCGTGGCAATATTAAAATTGTATTTATTATCTTATTAAAAATTATAATAAAATTAACATGACAGACTTTGGTAGTATATATATATATATATAAAAAAAAAAAAAAGGAGTGTCTCTTCTTGACATTCCCTACATTTAGAAGTTACAAGTACAAGACGATTAAACAAATTTGAACTGTGAATAATTCAGCAGATAGACAAAAATAAAAATTGCAAAAATATATTTGAGTATTTTTCCAAAAGTTCGAACATTTATACAATGGACCATGATGTATCCGAATTCTTTTATGTGTCCTTTAAAAACAACTCTGGACGGTGAAGGTGAACCCACAGTTTCCAGTAACGGTCACAGTGTAAAGAAATTATTTTATTTTATATTTTCATTACTTATTTAAATAATTTAATGGCCTTTAAAGAAATAAGTTTTATAGAATGTACAGTCGGTAACAAAAGTGTCCGAACACTAGCAAAAGATCCTATGTAAAAAAAGTACACTTCTTACGGTTTTGTTAAATAAATCCTTGTCGAATCCTGTTCTTAGTCAGTGTAAGAACATGATTCGATAAGGATTTATTTAACAAAACCGTATGAAGTGTACTTTTTTTACATAGGAATTTTTGCTAGTGTTCGGACACTTTTGTTACCGACTGTAGCTTGTGTAAATTATTTCTAGTTACCCCCTAAAGTACTAAATACCACAATCACAATTTCCCATAATGATGAAACCTTTCTAAAGCAATATATAATATGCATCAGTTTTGAACTTTTTAAAATAATCTAAAAATATTGATGCACATCTGAGATAGTTTGCATCCATTTCGTACGATGATGTACTAGTTTTGAACTCAATTGAATTTAAATACAGTATTTTTATATGTACACATAAATACAGGTATAAATAATAAAAATCATTTCGACTGCCTCAAAATATATAGATATATCAAATTCTCATAATTGAATTTTTCATGGTTACAATTCCTTCCTTTCATAGTACATGTTCGGAACAGAGAGAAAAGAAACACTTGACATAAACAAACATACTTAGGATTAAATTCTTGGGATTCAAAGATAAATGATTTTAAGGTTTTCAATTTCATTTAATCACTTTTGTGTTTACAGTAGGTTCACCAACCGGAACGAAAACAGAATAGATAAAATTCTTACCTGGAATGCCGCATCACAGTAGACTTTGGCGACGGCCGGCTTGTTGTATATTTTCAGCTCTTGAAGTCCACCCTGCAGGAAAAACACAAAGAATAAGCTCCTGACGAAATAAAAACAACAAGTGATGAACATGGGGCCCATTGCCAGCTGCAAGAAAGCGAGAACTTAGGATTCGCGAAGCTTAACACAATTGTTGTCACTGTCTTAAATGTGTTTCTTTGGCATCAATTGAATTTTTTCATTGTACTCATTGCACCATATCTACACTATATTTCTTCCAAGAAAAAGATACTCTTACATTAAAACACACTTCATATAATAGAAAAGGGAAACATAACTCCATCCCTAAATTTTTTTTTTCGAAATGATCTCAATATAATTAATATTTTTGCTAAATAATGAGATGTTTCACTTTTCATCTAGCATTAGAAACGCAAGACGTTGATTTTTTGAACTGAATGTAATTAAAAGCAAAAATATAGATATTAGCAGAATGACAACAAGTTAAACTGGTTTTTCAGTTTATGTGCGATCTTCTAAATGAATGAAGGTAAATTTCCATCAATGAAGGTAAATTTACACTCTGAAATGAATGACCGATGAGGATAAAATGCTCGAGAGCTGTTAACGGTAACAAAAAAGAGCTTTCACAATGATTGATGAATGAAACTTTTATTTTTCTTATTTTCTTATATAAACTTTTGTAACTAGAGAGCCTTGGAATTAAAGAATTGCTCTTTTAAGAAACGGAAGAGAAGGAAACTTTTTTGTGAACACTTTATTCAAGCTTTAAATATATTCTTCAAAATTTTTGTGGTATCGTTTGTAAAAAAAAAATTAACCATAAAAACCTTAATGTATGATAATGACAATTTTTGTTCCCATATAATAAATTCTGGAAATTATAATACAACAAACACAAAACGAACAAAAAATCACATTAAAAAAAATCCTGAATTTAAAAAATAAAACAGGATGCCAGATCACAGATTTAAAAAATTTTTTAACCCCGTAAAATAAATTATCATGTGCAACTCGATGATGCGGTAAAAGCAATCCTTGAATCAAAATACACAATTAAGGACTAGTATTATTGTTTGCGACAGCTGTCCCGCAGAACACGTGCTCAGTGCCAAGATCGACATGCGAACGGTGTTCCAACCTCGCGCCATTAGATAGGATGCGAAACTGAGGGATGGAGAGAAAGTGTTTTCGGAGCTTGCATTTCGGGTTGCCGATTCGGAACTAAGTTCTCAGCGCCAAACGCTTCCGCCAAATGGCGATTGTTTGAACAACCACTTAATTATATACATTGTAATTACAGTTAAAATGATGAATGGAAATGGTTAATGGTAGGTTAGAAAGATAGCTTCAAGATTTATTGTGAAATTCTTCAGGTTACGTTATACAAGTTCAATTTGTTTTTCATTACCACATGTCGATAAAATGATAATGTATGAAGGAATAATTAAGTATCAATTTCGCTTAATCATTTAAGAATAAAAATGCATTTCACGTTAAAAATCTTAAATCATAAAAGCTAGGAGACTTTTTTTTAGCTTAAAATTTGGGGGAGGGGATGCATTGTTATGATTTTATTTTAAAGATCTGAAGTCAACAGAAGGATAACAAAAGAGGTATATCTGATTTATTAAATGTAATTATTCGGATATGAATAGCTTTTTATCAATTATATCGAAGTTATATTTTTACAAAATATGATTTATCAAATTCACAAAATGGTATAGCCCAGACAATTCAAACAGAAAATGTTTATTTCTGATGTGGGATAATCATTCATAAAATTAAAAATAAAACATGACATCCATAATATATTAAGTTATGCAATGAACGCTTAAAATGTTTTATTAAATTAGAAGACGATAAAAGAATATTTGGAAAAATTAATTCGAATGATGATAGGGAAAGTATTTAAATTTATAGCACATTAAAGTACCAAGAATCAAACAATATCTTTTATCAGAAATTTTTATAAAATTCAACTTTCAACCATTAATTTCATCTTTCATTACAATTCCATATAATACCACATTGTAGGTATCAAATAACATCATCTTCTCATAGACCTTTAACAAAATGTGTACATTTATTGAAAAAATACGAAATAAGATACATACTGAAAGTAAACAAAGTTTTCTTTGATATCAAAAGTAACAAAAGATGTTACTTTTTTTGTGAATCTATGCGGGTTATATTTTCATCTCAACAAAGAAAAGAAACCAGAATGATCATGATAAAAATTTAAAATACAACCATAACAACTAAATATTACATATATTGAAAAATGCATAATTTAAAATTGGGAAAAAATGAAAAGTCATAAAATAATTGACTGAATTAATTGTAAATTTATAATCATTAACTGAACACACACAACATGTAGAACAAAGCTCATTTACGATTAAAATGTAAGAAGTATTGTTATAAATTAAAAAGAATTAAATAGAGATTCTCTGAAAGTTTTTGAAGAATTACTTGAATGATATACAGTAACCGCCGCTTAACAAATTCACTGATTAATAAAATCAGCCGCTTAATCTGATCAGATTGCCAGGATCGGAATCAAATCAATACAAACTACTTTCAAAGCCGCCGCTTAATAAAATCAGCATCGCAGGTTAATAAACTCAAAAATCTCTCCTCATCAGCTAAAAATATCATTTATTCACACATTTTTTTTTTTTTTTTTTTACATTGTGGATATATATATATATATATATATATATATATATTTGTGTGTGTGTGTGTGTGTGTGTTATATAGAAAAAGAAATTAAAGAACAACAAAACCCCCGTTAACACTCATTGTTGAAGATTTTACATTTGCATCACAGTTACAAATTAACTTATCTCCGCAACAATTTCAAGGAACGTATTTTTCAAAACGCGGTAATAAGTTATAAATCTGATTTGAAAGATATATATATATTTAATTTCTAATTATTAAAAGACAATTTCTTACAATTGAAATTACTATAATTCATGAAGTTTAAACGGAAAGACTTTAAATTTATAAGAACAGCGTAAACTTTTGGTAAAGTAATGATGATTTTCCTTAAAGGAAAGCGCATGGGAACTTGGAATGCGTTTAATTTACTTATATCTAAGGAACAATTTTTTAATTATCTATCAAAAATTAATTAATATTATTTACTAATTCCATTATTCGTTACCTTTTTGAAGTTTATTTCCAAATCCAGGTAAGTAATAACTTTTCCTTAAGTGCAGGAACGTTCGCCGGATATAAAAATCAGCCGCTTAATAAAATCACTTTGGCTCAGAACGAATGTGATTTTAATAAGCGGCAGGAACTGTATATAATTTCTTTTTTTTCCTCGCTTTAACGGCATGTAGATTTATATGTGATATTTATATATAATTTACAAAGAAACTTTAGAAACTTTTAGACTTGTAGAAAAGGATCTACACATATTAATAAAATTATTTTTAGATTTCTATGAATACAAATATTTCTTTTTAGCATGAAAAGATGTTCATTGAATATTTTTATGTTAAATAAAAATGAATCTAATTATAGGCACCTAATTATTTCATATTTAAAAAGATTATAAATGTATTTCAATTGTCATTATACTTAAATAATAAAAATTTATTCCAGCCAATTTAATCGTGCATAATAAATAAATAGGCGCCATTTCCTTTAAATATTTAAGGATATAGTGTGCATTAAAATTCTTTTTTACAAATTACTGTCGTAGAATTATAAAATTTTGAATATATAAGAATAAGACTATAACAATATTCAGCATATTAAAATTTCTATAAAATAATAATCAAAATAATGAAAGTTTTAAATTTTTGGAAAAAAAAAATTAATTAAAATGGTCCCTACAAACTAATTTTTATTTTTTCCTTCGATTTTACACAATTATTTTTTTTTTTGCTTTGCACGAAAAAACAGCATTCAAACATCAATTTTTTTTTTTTTTTATATATATATATCTAATTTATTAATCAGTAATACACAAATATATTTTGAACATACTATTAATATATTCAATATTAGACACTAACTTACAAAAGCGATATATAATAATGTAAAACAGAGAGAAAATAAATTAATCAATAGGAAACATTTAAATAAAAATAAATATTTAGTTGAAAAATAATATTAATTGAAATACTGTATATAAAGTTGAAAAAAAAAATAATATTTAAGAAGCTTACGGAAATAAATATTCTATAACAACGCATATCATTAATAGCATTCTTAATGAAAATGTCGTCAGAATTAGTGCATAAATATGAATTTTTTTAAAAAAATTGCCAAGGAAATTATAAAACGTTTTAAAACCTAATCACAGACTGATAATCTAGATAAACTTCCCATGGTCCTAGGTAGACTTACCGATAAAATAAAAATAATAAATTTATATCAATTTCACTTAAACGTTTCAAAATAAAAGATATTTTACATTTCTACATAAGAGTTATCTTAATGGAAAAGTGTTCAACCAATTTCTCTTCATTTAAAAATTTCAAGAAAATTTAAATTGCTTTTCTTTCTGAGTTTGTTTTCGCATGGCTGCAGTCCAAATTAATACAAATATATTTAAAACTTTAAAAAGTCTTCGTGGTAACGAGTTTAGTAAAATTTTGTCAATTTAAAGAACTTAAAAAAATTAACGTTTTTGAAAATATAATAAATAATAAATTATATTAATATTAATATTTGTTTTCAAATTTAGAGCTTTCTTTTGAATAGTTTTTATTTTGTTTTATTTTATCCATTTATTTATCTCATTAAGTGCACATTTTTATCTTAACAGTAGTCAAATATAAAATTTAGCCTACGGCATTATAACCTCGGGCTCTGCAATTGTGTTTAGCGGAATCTTTTTTCTTATGAACATTTTAATCTTCGGAAGATGCCGCGACGGAGAACGATATACTGGATGAATCAGAGGAGGAAGAGATGCCAAGGATGATAGCGCCGGGAGCAAAGTTTTGAAGAGGTTGTGCGATATTTAGACTTTTACTTGAGATAATTTTAATGTGTTTCTTAAAAGACTAAAGGAACCGACATGGCTGTGATTCAATACCTGTAAGTAATATAGAATGCTTGGGATGTTAAATTCTTGAATTCATATATATACATACATTTTTAAAATGATGTAGAATACAATAAAACATATTATTATATATGTATACAGGTATATACATAATAATTCATCATTATAAATACCAAAGAACTGGAAGGAAGATTAGAATTAATCAATAAGTAGTTTCATATGGAAGTGAAGCCTTATACAAGACAAAACGTATTGAAAAAGTTAATATGAGTCGTTTATAATATACTATACTTATTTTGTTTATCTATAAACGTATAGAGGAATTCATATATATGTTTGCCTATTTTACGTTTGGCTCTTATTTATAAACACACACACACACACATAAATATATATATGTATATATAATACTTCATAAATATTGCTCAGTAAATACTTTTACTTTGATAGAATCTATTTCTGTTAACTCGAATTGCAGTTATCGAAATAATTGCATTTTAATTACTTTTCCGTTGTGGTAAAGTATTTCTTATTAAACTTTACGTCAGATTAAACTACATGTACTTATATGTGTAGATTAATCTGAGTATTGAAGTTTAATATATAATTTCATGTCTTTCAAATAATATTGTTCAGTAACCAATATAACTCATAAACAGAAATGTTAAGAAGTTAAATAAATAAAACTGTCTTGAACTTTTATTCACAAAAAAGAAATAGAAATGTAAAAATTGAAAACTGTTTCACTTTTCAATTGAAGTTAATTATTATTAAAAATATTTATTAATAAAAACTATCTAAACATTAAAAGCTTTAAATATCGCCTAACAATCATCAATTACTTTCGTTTTTAATGTTCATCGTTCAAAATTTAAAGTATTGTTTTTGTGATTAAATTTACATTGGAAACAAAGAACAAAGAAAACTATATGTCAACAAAGAAAGTTATATGTCATTTGTATGACGTTAGAATTCTGCATCGGGTCCAGATGTGAAATTATTTTCACTTTCAGATCAGATTGATTAAATTTTTTAGCTTGTGGGTCGGGTTCGGGTTAAGTTTAGTTTTCAACGAGTCGAGTGCACTTGAGAACATCTTTCCGAAACGTTTTACCATAATAAAAAGAAATGTGCTTGATATTATTATAACTGTATAACTGATATAAACATACTATATATACACAGGATTACGAGTGCTTAAATTATTATAATAAAGTCGACCATATCGGGCAAAAGCAATGAACAAAGAAACATCAAATTATTTATTTACTTATTTGTTTATTTATTTTTATATATGAACAATAAACAATAAACTACAAATACTAAACTTGAAGCACATTTTTGCACATTTGGAAATACACAACAGACTTAAATGATTAAATATTATCAATAGCGATAGTTACATTGTTTCTACTTTTCTTAAATTTACTTTAGTGAAATCAGACAGATTTATGATATGTGTGACACTAAAAATTTCCTGTATTTTAATAATAATAATAATAATAATAATACATGAATTGTAGAGGACTTATAAATTTTCATTCAGTTTTCGAGTTTCAGGTCGGTGTCGGGTTTGAGTAAAAAGAAATCAGGTTTCGAGTCGGGTTCAGGTATAAAGAAATAGGGTTTGGGTCGACAAAATTCTCTATCATGGGTTCGGGATGGTTTTTGGTCGTGCAGGAATCTAACAGACACCACCAACCCGTTCCTGTCTGGTGGAAAATTGAAACGTGCAACTGTAATTTCATTAATGCCTTTAACCTGATATGTTGCATTAAACACCGAAATCAATTTCTAAATTGTTTTCTTTCTGATTTTAAAACATTAGTAGAAGAAAAAATTATCGTTTAAGTTTCAGTTTAATGTATCCTTTAAAAATAAATAAACGTTGTTTTCATTTATATTTTATTTTTTCTAAATTTGCGCTAGCTTCAGAAAATATTTTCTTGTGTTCATAATTCAAATATTTACATATATTGTCTTTTAATCATGACACCATTTCCCATATATATGACAAAATTCTGTCAAATTGGAAAACATAAAATAACTTAAAAACAAAATCGAAAATAGAACTTCGCACACAACGAAATCTTGTAAAGATATACAACTGTGTACAAATTTTGAAGAATCCAGGTCACCTCCTTCTATGCGAAAAGGTGATGACAAACAGATTTGCATAAAACCAGGCGTTTTTATTATTAGTAGAGATCAATGTATAATAAATTATTAAACACTAAATATTTTATACTACTATACCCAATATTGTTTGACACACATTCTATAAATTATATATATTATGTTTAATCAATACATTAATGTCAAATTATTCGATATTCTAATCGATATTTTGAACACAAATCACCAACCGAAATATCTATAAAAGAAATAAAAAATAAAAAAAGCTTTTTCCGATTTTAGTCTAAACAAGTTAGTACTAGAACGATTAACGATTTTTCATACCTGAAATATTCTTTTTTTTTTTTTTAGTTCTGATTGTTTTTTAAGAGTATTTAAATTCGTAGAGAGTTAATGATACTAAAACATAAAGGAATTTGGCATACTATAACTAAAATGTGTAATAAAAATAAGATATTTTATGAAATTTTTAACGAAACATTTGCTATAACATTTTCATGATTGGAAACGGGAAAAAACTGTTTTAAGACTGCTAATGCTAATAAGACTTTGATTTATTTAGATTTTAACAAAATCAGGCTTTTTTACTTTATTTATCTTGTTTAAGTTCTAACAGCGGAATTGTTGTCTTAGCAAACAAGCAAATAAAAAAAAATAATAATAATAATTCTTAAAATTTAAATTCTACATTTAAGCCTTTGTGGCTTTCTGTTTTGTATTCACATGAAATGTGTAATATTTTTAAAATATTTTAGTATTACTTAAAAGAACGAAAAAATTAAAACAGAATAAATATATTAGATTTCTTTGTGTCTTTAAGATTGGGATAACAATAAATTATTGGGTTGTTCCATAAATATTTTTTAAAACCTTCGCTTCTAAAAACCAAGGCTTCTTCGAACGTGGAATTTTTCAACTTACCGAAAGATGGCAAAAGGTCCTCCAACAAAATGGTCAATATATCATTGATTAACCCTCTGTAACTCATGACCTTTAATATTTTTGTGTTTATTTGTTTCGTAATAATTGGAAAAAAATAAAATACACGTGTTTCAGATTTTTTTTTATTTCTCATAAATTTCGAAAAAACAAACAAAAACACCTACAGGCAACAAACACTTTTTAGCATAAAATCCTATAAAATACGTGAAATTGGGTCAAAATCAATATTATACAATGAATTTGAAACACTTACCTCTTCACTGTTTCAATATAAAACACAAAACACACGAAAAACTATTTTTTATTATTTTTTGAATCAGAGCCGGTCCGCACTTGTCGTTAGTTACCCACTGTCGAGTAATGAACTTCAACTTACGACATACGGCGCCATCCAGTTGTGTTTCTAGATACTAGATTCTCTAACTGTGAGTGTATACGACAGGCTACAGTGCGTGATTACGTTGTAGAACCGATTCTTTGAATTTGAACCACGATCGAACGGTATGTTGCCTACAGTCTACAGTATGGTACAGAGGGTTAATGTTTGTTGTTAATATAAATAAATTCACTTTGAAAATCATGAAAAAAAAAAAAAAAAAAACGACATTATTTATCGAACAACCCAATATTAAGAGTTCAATAAAAAGTCTATTTATTCTTCTTCTTCTCATAAAAGTTTACATCCGTTTATTTTATTTTTATTTATTATTATTTTTTTTTATATATACATTAAGGCTCTTTCTTCAATGTCTTTTATATCTGATGTCTAGAAATGTCTAGAAATTATCTAGAAATTACTGACATAACGTCTCTTTCTCTCTTTTAATATATTTCATTACTTATATATATATACTCTACTTTATTTTATTTTCAGTGTCTCGTCTTTTTTTTTTTTTTTTTTTTTTTTTTTTACTCATTTTCATTTAATATTTTATAAGAACTTTTTTCCTTTAAAAAAAAAAAAAAAAAAAATCTAAAAATATTTGCAGATTTTGCGCATTGCTGCTTTACAGCTGCGCTGGTTCTTATTATTTACTGTCTAATTTTTGATCGTGCTTATTTATTTCGACCCGAAAATTTATTTCAATCTTTTGAAACTTTTCAATCGCGTTTGCCAAAAAGGTTTTTCTTTTAAACAAAATAGTCCCTAATTTTTCAAATTCTTTTAAAAAAATTCTACAATGCTTGTTTGATTTTGTTAGAATTTTCAAATGTATGTATTTGAGGATGTAGTAATGTAAAGATTAATTACACACACACACAAAAAAAAAAAAAGAGAGAGAGAGAGAGAGAGAGAGAGAGAATAAATATTTAAAATAATATTAGCCACTTCTGCAGGTTAATAAAATTTATAACAGGTGACCATAAAATCCATATAAAGTAGTAACAAATTCAAGAAATAAAAAAGGAACGTATGCAAAATTTAGAAAAGCAGAAACAATTTATTTTATATATTACGAGAATGGTCAATGATAGTTGTGGGAAAGAGCATTTTATTTAACTCTTACAATACATTGAAAATACTGGTAGGTTTTAGTGCAATTAATTACTCATTATTTTATAAAATGGTAATTCGCCCATAAAAATATTAAAAGAATGCAATGAAAGTATCAATAAACCTTAAGTAGATCACCTTATTTGGAAATAACCATGGCAGTGTTTCCGGTCATTTTGTTCCAGAACCCCGCTTCATTCACATGAATAATATTTCTCTTCATAATCGGCGTGAAATAGAAATAACACAAATAAAAGACAGAATGGAATTTCCGAGTGACTGCGTCCGTCAAAATACTTCAGCAGAGCATTCTTACATTGCCGTTTTATTTGAAGTACAACCACTTTAACAGCTTGATAAGTGGGATGTATTAATTTAATGAATGTGGTGGGATAGCGAGATTATAATTTAGTAAGCTAATATGTCACCTAAGCCAGACGTACCCATCACGGTGCCCCCTGTTGGACAGATAATTGATCTTGTTCATAAAAAGTTGAATAAGTTTTTTTCCCTCCTGAAGTGCAACTGAGAATAATTGAAAAATATGAAAGCATCTGAGTTATCTTTATTCCTCGTCGAATGTACTGCAGTCAGCAACAATTTCGATTTGAGCTTAGTTTATCTTTAATCAAGAATTATTCCTTTATATATATATATATATATATATGTATGTATGTGTATATATATATATATATATATATATATATATATATATATATATATAATTTCTTAAACGAAAATTTCTCGATGAGAAAAAATTAAAGTGGAAAATCATAGACTTGTGTTAACCCTTTTCCCTCGAGTAAAGTTAATATCTATAGAAGCTTCTTTCTTTTAATTAAAATTTCTTAAATAAAAATTTCTTGATAAAAAGTAAAAACATACTTCAAAATTGCCTTTTTTAACAAAGTTAGCTCCCTTCTAAAATAAATAAATACAATAAAATAAAATAAAATAAAATAAATGCCATTCTCGTTTAGTTTAAACCCAAGATCCAATAACTCAAAACTTACTTGTACTTGAATAAATTTTTATTTATATAATGAGAAATTTATCTATTTTAAATGCAAACATAACATATAGGCTTAAGTTAGCTCCCCGAGAATTTGTGTAAATCAAGTTTCTATTAAACAACACTGTTTTGTAAGGTTTTTTTTTTTTTTTTTTTTTTTTGTAAGCAGTAGTCTTTTCCAAAAAAGATTCGACTCTACTTTAGTCAAAAATTAAATATGATTCTGAATTTACATACATTTAAAAAAGATATAATTTTAATTTATTTAATGATTTTATCGAATTCTGATTGCACGTATTTGTTACTCCGTAATTGTACTAACATAGAGGTGTTGTAAAGTGTCAATTATTATTAATAAATTTCAGAGATAAGTGACTAAAATTTATCATATTAATTGATCTTTGTACACATAATATTGTATAGGAATATTTTTCTTCCGAGTATTTTTCAACCCCAATTTTCTAAAACGAATATTTTTGAGATTTTTAGCAATTTTCGATGATTAAGTATATTAAAAATTGCCAATTAATCGGGGGGAAAAAAACGTAAATTTTAGCAATGAACTTTGATTTGCTTGATTTAGAGAGTCGTAGATTGGAGTAATTGTTATCCTCCTTATTTCCACACACTAAGCACTAGGAGAAATGTGTACTTATTGAAACACTGGGAGAAATGTATACTTATTGAAACACTGTGAGAAATGTATACATATTGAAACACTAGGATAAATAGGTATAAATATAAAAATTAAATTTTTCTTTTTTATTATTTTTTAGTAATAAGTAACACTTTACGATACCTCCTCATATTAAAAAAGAAATCTAAAAACAACAAATGAATAGTAGAAATAATGCAGTATTAGCCTTCGAAGATTGTCACAAAATTAATGTTAAAAAAATGTCACTGAATAAAATAATTCTCAGAGTAATAAAGAAAAAATTAATGCAACAACAGGACAAAAAATCTGAACACTAAAAGTTGTTTATACATTTAGTTTTAAAAATAGAAAATAAAACGCTGTGTACACCAATAATACTTATTTTGGATAAAATACATTTCTAACTGAAAACTGTTGTTCTCAAAATTCTCAATATTTAATTTTATTTTTTATTTTAATTTCTCAATTAAAAAAAAAAAAAAAAAAAAAAAAAAAAAAAAAAAAAAAACTGATTTATGTTTCTGTTTGATTTGCAATGCAAAATTTACTATAAGTTTTAATTCTGTACCTTGAAAATCACAGTACTGCAATGTTTTTGCTCAAATTTATTTTTAATAAAATCTTTTTGTAAAAAAATAGAACCGACTCCAAAAAGGAACTACTATTGAAACAACTAAAAATGAAAGAAAATTGGCAGAAAATGGAACTGTAAATTGCGCCTAAAAGTATAAAATAATTTCCTTCGCCAAACAACCTATAACACTACAAATAATCATACCTTTAAAACTGTCTTTTCGTAGAAATCGATGATGCTCTACAACTTCGTAATTAACTTTTCTCCCATCTTGAACCGTTTTTGAGATAGGAGCGCTAATTCCACTCTTTTTCACCAGATGGCGCTTTATTTTCTTTAGATTGTAAAGATGTTATAATGGGACCTACTTCAGGCCAAGATTTCTACAACAAAACAAAAAGTATCAAGTTACCGTATTTTGAACTATATAGCGTATGTCTCACCAGCTACGCTACAACGTGAGCAATGTAGCTCAAGTGTGTATAGTGTAAGAAATTGCGAACAAAAAAATGCACGTTTTTAGCCTTGTATTTATAGCATCAATGTCAAAACTATCTTTTCGTACAAAACCGATGATGCTCTGCAATTTTATAATTCACTTTTTTCCCCTGTCTTGAACCGTTTCCGAGATAGGAACGTTAGCGTGAGTGTTTAAACTATCTTTTTGTACTAAATCGGTGATACTCTTCAGCTCTGTAATTCATTTTTTTCTTTAGAACCGATTTCGAGATAGGAACACTATCTCCGCTATTTTCCACCAGGTGGCGCTGCAAGCGGTTTAACCTTGTACTGCATGGCCGCTTTGCTATACTTACATTTTTATTACTACAGTTGCAGCCGTTTAGCAGTTAAAAGAGTTGGGACTGATTTTTCTGGGCACCCTGTATTTTGTTTAGATCGTAACGATATTAAAATGGGACCTATTTTAGACCAAGACCTTTTCAACAAAACAAAAAGTATCAAAATCGGAGCATCCGTTCAGAAGTTATGAGCTAACAAACATAAAAAAAACATACGGTTTGAATTGAGAACGTTCCTTCTTTTTTGAAGTCGGTTAAAAAATAGCTTTGCAATATATTCAAGAAAACATTGCTTGTATTATTAGAACAAGGCATTATAATCTTTTATCAAAAGTAAAATTAATTATCAAGACGTTCATAAATTTTCAACTGTTTTATCGATAGTGAATGAATCTAAAATGGTAAGGAATAACTACTAACTTTATGGTTGAAATTTTATAATGTATGATATATTTAAAAAATATAATGAAACATACAAATTATTTTTAAAGTGATGACTAAATAATTGATGATTCTCTTTCGTATTAATTAATTCATATGTTAATCTTAGTTATTATTCAAACTATTATTATTATTACTATTATTTGAACACACACTGAGAAAACAATATATATATATATATATATATATATATATATATATATATATATATATATATACATATATATATATATATATACCGCATTCATCTAGAATGAATAAGTAATCATTTTCTGTATCCCCAACCTAGAAATATAGATTTACAAGTTATGTGTATAAGGTAGACAAATAAACTGAATAGACGAAATGATCGAGAATTTCTAGTCTATACTTTTTTAGATGGTGAAACAATATTGTGAATACTATGCGAAGACATTTTTAAATAAGTTTGACTACACTAATATAGAAAAACGCTCTAGATTTTTAAAAGAGGTTCTTAGAATTCGCAAGCAAAGGTAACTAGAATTTATATGGATGACATGGAACTATTTTTATTAGAGCCAAAATTTAGTTTCTAGATGTCAATCACAGAATTTTTTCTCAGTGCACAATTTCTAAAATTTCTTTAGCAGAGTAAGAGAGTTATGAGTAAACCTCAGCAAATAAAAATCAAATTTCAAAGCTCATCAGAGTTGTAAAAATGTTCAATTGGCATGTACTATGAAAGACGGCATAATAAATGGACAAAAGGTTTAACTTTGTATTAGTTTAATATATTCCTTGCTGATTGACGAAAAGTTCATGTTATGAGTAAAAAGAGACTCCCAAAACAATCGCATAATGAACGACATGGTTCTCTGACGGCAATCGACGTCATGATGACGATTTTCTGTCATTTAATTTCTAAGAATCTTAATTTAACCCACAAACAGTTGGGATATGCAATTATAGCAAAGATTTTCCCCACAAACATTGAAAGCTCTGCCTAGTTCCAGCCGTCCATTTAAATGATTTATGAATTTTTGCCATTACTAAGAATTCTTTAACATCATAGAGAACAAATGAAGAATGAATAAAACAAATAAATCTTAGAAATTTCTATCAAATTTAAAGTTTTCCAAAATTTATTCACATCATGAAAACGTTCAATCAATTCGAGCGTAATTTGTAAAGGTAGGTGATAAATAGAAAATAAAGTTACTACGTATTTCCTTGCAGCCTTTTTTTTTTTTTTTTTTTTTCAATTAAGATAAAGACCGGGGGGGGGGGGAGAGAGAAGAAGAAGAAGATATAAATTAACAGAAGTGCATAGTGACAATGTATTGCCAATAACTTTCTTTTCAAAAGAAGATTCAAATAATGTATTAAACATCCTTTGAAATTGATCCTATTTAAAAAAAATACTGTCTGTGCAAAAAAAAATTTTTATACGATGTCGAATATACAATTGCAACAAGTTTCAAACAGGATCATCTCTAAGACCCCCAATTTCTGCCAACACCTATTTATCATGGAACCTCTCTCGAAATGACCCAAGCAGTTGCGGGGCTTCCATTTCCAATTGCGTCATTAACATGTCTGACCTTAGAACAAAAGGAATCGGTAGGTTCACACATTTTTAGCAATCAATTTGTCGAACCTCATTTCACGGTCTTAACCCAAAATCACTTCCACCTTGAGAAGAAAGGTTAAAAAAATTAGATTAAGAACATCTGGTCCTTATTTCTAGGGAGAGAATGCTTTCAGATGTTCCGACGAACAGTTTATAGAGAAAAGGTGGTTTGAATAAGCATAAAAAAATCGTGAATCCCTCCATTTTTTTTTCTCCTAAAGCATTGAAAATTACAATTAAAAACTAATTGAAATGAATTTGTGATTGTGAAATTCCAAATTCATGCTTCTCTATTGAAAGATAAAATGTATTATGATTGGTATCATGCAAGATTTTTCATGCACTCTAATAAGCTTTAAAAATTTCTGCTAACATTTTTTATGATACAATAATATACGAGTAGTTAAGAAGTTTTAATTCTTGGCATATATATTTTCGAGATGATATAACATAACCGAATTATGATATTGCTTTATAGTGCGGTGTAGCAGCTTACATTGTTAGACGTTACTCAGAAATAATTATCCGATTCCACTTGAGTTTAATTTTAGATTTTATTCGGCGTTAACCTCTATCTTATAAAAAAACATATTTTCTCTACCATATGCTTAAAATGCATATCAAATAATAATAAAAAAAATACCTTGTTCAAATTAATAATTTGGTATTCTATGCTAAAATTATAAAAGTCACGAATACCGTCTTGTTTGTAAAGATACTGCCATGAACTGCCTAAGGTGAATTTTGTGGCAATCTATCGGTTTACAAAAGTAACGCATCGGCAGACAAACAGCACCATAAAATAAACGAAAGTTACTGGAAAATTAAAAACAATCGGAATCGGAATTTTATATATATATAGTAAATTGTAAGGGAAAAATCTGGCGTAAAACAGCCACTTGCTTTCCATTACCTGATTCCACACATATTATATAGACGCTTTTTTGGAAATTGTGTGATAATCAGACATCAAATTGACCTAAACCGACAGTCACCTAACAATTTTCCTGTAGTATAACAAACTAATATATACGTCGTAAATACACATAAACGAGAGTTTATGTAGCGAGTTCAAAGAAAATCGATAGATCCGCTTTTGAAACACCTATTTTCGAGGTCTAAAATTGACCTTTTTAATCAGTATACCTCTGAAATTTCTTATAGCAACTAAGTTAAACATATGTGAGTGAATATTTGAAAATGTGTTTTTGTGGCACCGACTTTTAGCCACCCTTCCGATTTTTTTCAAGCTTCGCAAACTTATCTGTTCACCGGAAAACGACAATTCCATATAAAAGGGCATCTAAAAGGGAGTTTATACAGGGAAATTGAAAATAATCCATAGAGCGTTTTTTAAGAAACTCACTTGCGAGACCTAAAATATATTTACATACACAGGATGCCTATGACTTTTCCTGAAGCAATTAACTAATACACACACTCAAAAAAAAAAAAAAAAAAAAAAGATTCGCCTGCATATAAAACGAATAGGTAGTACTTTTCTGAATCTCTAAACTAAAAAATTTCAGAGTTATGCGAAAAAGGTAACAAATAAACTGAACAGACGAAATGAACGAGAATTTTTAATCGACACTTTTCTAGATGGTGAGACGATACCTATATCATATTAAGAATCCTCTGAATTTCTAGAAATTCTACCTTGACTTCTAGATTTGATTCATAACTGGAATATTTGCAACTAAAACTTGTATCTAATGTTCGTATTTATTTTCAGAAATTTTTAAATAGGTTTGGGCACGATATATATATATATATATTAATTAATAAAACGCTCTTGAATACTAATAGAGGATTCTAGAACTCGCAAGGAAAAAGAACTAGAATTTGTTCTAGCTATTTGTTCTAAACCGCGCTTTATTTTCTAGATAGCAATGACAGATTATTTTTTCAGTGTATATACGAAAAAACATCTAAAAAAGATTTATATAGAAACTTTGAAAGAAAGTCTTTAGAGCCGTTTTTGAGATACGGACTTGGGAATCATTTCTGGTGTACCAATTTTCATTAAAGGTTCAAAAAATCACCTGTCCATCAAATAACTGGCAAAAGGTTTGAAGCACATGCAATAATTCATGGATAATAATTCATTTAAGTCTGAATCTTGTATATATATTATACAATGAGCCACGGAATATGCCAAAAAATGGCATTTTTAAACACTGAGTAGTCTTTGGAAAATGACCGAAAGAGACTTTTATCCTACTTCCTTTCTAGTTTATTTTAGTAATTTCATTTGATTATTTGACATGTATTAAGAAAAATTTTATTGTTGTGGAAAATTCAAACTTGAGCTTATATATATCATAATAACAGCTATTATACAGAAACAAATTATCATTAAAAAAAAAAAAATCGTTAATATAATGAATTTTTTAAATCTTTTCGTAAAATGAGAAGAACTCTCTGTAACTTATCTGTCAAATGTCAAATTATTCAGACTCAGACAAATAACTGGCAATGAATTTTAAGCATACATGCAACCAATCATTCGCGGTATAATTGGCGTACTTTTTCAATTATGTATTACTGATCAGAGTTTGAAAATGGTTTTAAATATTAGAAAATATAAAACTTTAAAATACTCTAAAATGCTCCTTAAAATGCGCGCAGGATAAGTTTAACCGGCAACGTTTCTTCGTGGGGAAAAAAAAAAAAAAAAAACGTCCTTGAAATAGCAAAATATACCAAGAGAAAGAAAAAAGTCCTTAATACGAATCTAGGATATTATGGATATAATGTTACAGATTTAGTATAACGGACCTGTAACTTGTCGAACATCATACAAATCAGGCCGTTCATTAGAGAGCGACAGTTTGTAGATAACATTGGTTGTTTTATCATATAATATCTGAAATAAACAAAAAAAACGCAAGTTTCAGGTTTTATTACGGTACTACATATTCATTATTCGAGCGTTCACATTTTCAGTACCATTATGAAGGCTTGTAATTAAATTTTGTGCTCATTTATTATACAATATTACGTGAACATTCATCAAATTAAGATACAATTTACTGTAAATCAACTGTCAATTACGGCATATATAAATAATTTTCAAGGCCTTGATTGTATTCTTCCACTAATGTAACTCTAATTAAAAAAAAAAAAATCCAATAAATAAATAAATAAAAATCATCATATATTAATACCCTAGAGCGTTATGAAAATGAATGCATAGAGCTTGAAATAAATGAAAATATTCACTTTCAGTTAATTAATTCAGACCGGGTAATGGGTCTTTTGATTTATTATGAAAATAATAGATTTAACATTGTTCTCTTATTCATCCTATTCAAGTGATTCAAATTATTTGAGATTCGAACTATATATTTGTATACATTTAATGCAAAAATATGGCAACTCTTTTTAAAATTTAGAAAATGTACTTTTATTTTTCGAAATTCCAAATTACTCACATGATTTTAATAACCATTTTATTCTGAATTATCTTGATTGTTAAAGGGTGTAAAGGAAAAAATTTTTATAAGTAGTAGTAATAACAACAATAACAACAATAATAATAATAATAGAACAGCGGATTCTTCAACAAAAGTCGTCGATTCATATACAGCATTATTTAGGGTAACTGTGCCAGTAGTGAACACGTTAAGGAACATTTTGTCTATTTTTGTGAACTGTTCTTAATTTTAGAAGTTGTGTTATACTATAAGCGGTGTTCGATACTTCAATTAGTTTTTTCTAGAACATGAATGTACTACAAAAATGCTAAATATAACATTTTTAAGATCGAAAGATTAATTTTTTAGAGAACTTCAAATGTGTGACTTATGGACAATTCAAAGACCATTAATGGGCATCTTTAATAAATATATATTTTATTATTAATATTTAGAAAAGGCAAAATAAAAAACAAACTGATTGAAAATACATAGAATTTAATAACAAAAGATATTTCCTCTTTCATTAATAGGTTAAAAGAATGAAAAGTATATAGAAACTTGTATCATAAATTGGATATAAATTATTCCTGAAATATTAAACGGTTTCAATAACATGCTGCTTCATTTGAAATGAGTTCTAACTTGTAAATAACCCCCTTGCTTGATAATCTTATAAATAACAAGGCTTCTCTGTCTTTCATAAATTTGTATCATATAGGGAAGCTATACTAAACTCTTCTTTGAGATCAAGCAAATATTTCGTGTACAGGGACATCTAAGAGAATTCAAATACTACACTACGTCTATGGGCGAAATTTTCGGTAGGTGGTAAACATCTATACGCTGAACTAAACAAAATTAAATAGAGATTTATTTTTTATATGCACAAAAGCATGTCTTTTGTAGAATATGGTAAGTGGAAATTATTGATCATTCATTTACAGGGTTACCCTAAAGAATTCAGATATATTGGGCTATACTTGTAAATTGCACGAAATGTGTTTTAGATTGTGTTAGGGGTTTTCGTACAAGACTAAATTTAAGTACCTAATATGGTGTTTATATAAATTATACACAATATACAAGGATAATCAAAATTTAATGAAAAGCATTCTTTTCTATTGAATGTAATTTATGGAAGCACTTTACTACATTTTACAATATCAACGAAACCTGCTCATGAATAAAAATTAATTTGCCATACCCACAAGGTAGAGAAAGCAGTTTTTTTTTTTTTTTTTTTTAAGTACAATTTTCAGCTCTGTTTTTTTGTATAATATTACGTTTTAAGCTAAATATGAAAGTCAAGTTTTTAGAGATTGATTTGTATCATGCACGTGTGTCAGCATAACTTAAAACAAATATCTGCAAGGTTTCCACTTGATCAGTTTGATCAAGAGTGGCGAGTTTCAGAGAGTGTGAGTGAAAATTGTTTAGATAATTTGTAATAGACTTTAAAATTTAACAACAGCCTTGAGTTCTTTATAAATGTAGGTGCTGTATTTAAACAGTAGCTCTCTTTAAGTAGTATTAAATGTCAAATAAAACTCTTTCTAAATTTATTTTAAATTAATTTTAATTAGGTTCATATAGAGTACTTGCTATTTCACCCATAAATCTGAAAATTTTCTATATAGTATTTAAATGCAGGGTAAGAGAAAATCGTGTGAGTGACACACAAGATTTTTTTTTTCCATGGAACAGTTTAATAATTATATTTTTATTATTATTGAAACAAATATGTGTTGAAAATCAACTGCGATGTAATATACATAAATGTAGTACTGCATGTATCTGTATGTGTATGTACTGGGGATCGCATAGTCGCATAGATCTGTGTAAAATTTAAAAATTCATAAAAGTTCAAGAAATTAGTAGAATGTATTTTTTTTTTTTTTTTTTTTTTTTTTAAGTAAAAAATTTCGTCGATAAAGGGCTTTACACAGTTCTATAACGAGAAATATGCAAAACAGAGCCCTTGTTTGGTTTCACAATTAACACATCATTTCTTATTTTCCTTTAATGCTTGTCCATGCATGAAGTTTTAATTGCGATGCTGACTTGGTAGATAAAGTGTTATTCGTGAAAAATTTTACCTCGGACCGCTGGGCTCATGGTCATTGTTTTGATTTTTCTAAAACTAACATAATTTCTTCTATTATGTCCTCTTCCCATTTGCACATCCATGAGGCTTTTTACATACTAAAAAATTCGAAATATCTTGTTAAAGATACTATCTAAAGCTTGAGAATTAATCATTTAACTTCCTTTTGATTTTTTCTCTTTTTTATTTTATTTTATTTATTTATTTCTCTTTTTTTTTTTTTTTTTTTTACTTTTTAGATTTTATTTTAATTTTTAATTTCATTTATTTATTTTCTTTGTTCCCTTTCATAACGCCAGTCACACCAGTATTTATATTTACACTCTATTTTATTTGTTCTTGCTCTTTACTTAAACTAGTTTTGTGCGTTGCCGATTTGTTTGTAGCATTCGCGCTTACTTTGTTCGCCTGACGAAGGGTTGAAATCAAACAATTATTGCAAGTTCTTGCATTTCATGGTGTTTATTCAAAGTTTTTTACTTATTACGGTAAGAACTTGTTATCTTATCTCTTAATCTGCAATCTGCAATCTGCCTTTATAATATTGAAATGCATATATATATATTACTAATATATATATATATTACTTAATTGCTATAAATAAAATACTGCATTTAAAATTTTCACATTATTTTATTAGTATATATGAAAGCAAATTTAAAAGTATAAATTTAGTTTAAGTTTTTAAGTTTAAATTAAATTAAATTTAAAAAAGTAAGTTTTTATTTTAAAGAGGATTTTCTTGCAGATACACATTTTTAAAAGGTCATTCACATGAAAGGTAAAAAAAATAATCTTGTTTACTTCTTTAACGTCTTTGGAAAAAAGTGTAAAAATATATTCAATAGAGTTATAAAAATAAAGAAATGTTCCCTGTCACGATTTCTCCATCCTTCATTATCATTAAAGTTTACTTATAGCTATCAATTACCTAAAATCGCTTGTCTTCAGTAATTACTAAGTTAAAGAAAATAGGTTCAAAGACATTGTAAGGTACCATACAAATCCTTTTGGAGTAAAACTAAAATAAACGGTTCATAAAATAAATGATTGTCACTTTATTTTTTGAAAAAAAAAAATATATGCAAAATTTATTACAAATCTTCCATGTATATCATTCTGTATAACAGCACCGACTGCCGGTTAACATGCACTAAAATTTAACCAACATAGCTGAGCAGTTGCAGAAAGTGAATAATAGTAGCGCCACCTAAAATCCGATATGTACCAAAGCTGAATAAGCATAATATTTCATCATATGTATCTGGCATACGAAGTTTAGTGCATTTTTATCATAGAAGCTGAGCTATAACCTTCTGCTAAAGGAACTATATTCTAGCATAGCAGCGCTGCCTATTGTCCAATATGCTCCCAAACTCAAACAGCACAAGTTTATATATATAAATATATATATGTATCGCATACAACATTCGGTACAATCATACAGAGTAAAAGTTGATATATATCTTTCGCATAGACGGGTAAGGCTATCAGCATAGGAAATAAATTACAGCATAGTAAGACCACTTATCCGCCGATATGCGATTAAATTGAATCAGCATAATGTTTCATAAATGTCCTCTCCCATACTAAATTTTGTTCAATTATACTCTTTAGAAGTTGGAATAGTCATCTATAAAGGAGGGAAATTGAAGCATAGCAAAGCCGTGAGTAGGACGATATACCTAAAAATCTAATCAGCACCACTTTAAGCCAAAGTCCAACCAAATTAAATTTCATGAGATAAAAAGTTTTACTAACATACACAGACAGAGACACACAGACGGACAGATATTTTCTAAAAAAGTGGAATTGTGTGCTCAGAATATCTGAAAACATGTAAATCATTGGAGAACCGCGAGTCAAAAATTTTCAATAATCCAATAATTTATTCTTATGTATAAATATAGTGAAAATAATTTACATATTAATAAATACATCACTTTTTTAAAACTTATTCATTATAACAGTAATTTAACTCCGTTTGTTTAGCTAAATTATAATACTAAAAATGGATCAAATTATGCTGAATCAACGGAGATTATTTGTTCCCTTTATCCTGATTTTATCACGAATAAAAATTTTGATTTTTGATTCGTGCATAATAAAGCTAGATTCGTGCATATTGTCGGCTCATACGCTTTTTCTGTTCAATGGTTCTAAAATTTCATCGTGATTAAGAACATCCTGATATTTATCAGTAAATTTATTTCGGAATCACGATCTCGTTGTTCTGCGTTATCCTTAGATAAAATGTGTAATTACGAAAATGTTCTCTGGACATCAAGGAAAAATATTTTATTATTAAAATCCACACTCTTTGACATTAATATATTAGAAAACGTACAAAACTGATGGGAAGGAGGGGGGAGGGGGAGAAAATTGGTACAAGTAAATATTGGACTACTATTTAAAATCGTAATTCTAAAAAATAGAAAATTAAACAAAAATGCTTAGATCTTTATTTACCTGCCAGCGTGATTCAGAATAATAAATTTTCTATTTATCCCTTAATCAACCAATCAGTCAATCAGTTCAAAAATATATCAGCTGAGGCACCAATTTATCCACCCATACTTATGACCACATATTTACTTATTATAAGAAAGAGTATAAACCTGAAACAATATATTCATACAATATATACAATAATATACATTTGACACTAGGCAAAGTAAATATTCAATTAGAATTAAAAAATCTTAATCGCATGTCGAAACTTCCATAAATAAATTGTTTTATTGCTGCTTCTCTTTTTTACTTTCCGAACATACATATGTAAAGAAAGTATTGTAATCATGTCGAAAAATCTGAATTCGAGATTTTGGTGTTTCTATACGTTTTGAGGTCCCCTGATTCCGTTTTCACTACTTTTACGATGATATATGTGTGTGCATGTATGTCAGTGAACACGCTAGCGTCTAAGCGCTTTGCTCTAATGAGCTGTAAGTTGGTACGCATGTTGCAAGTCACCGTAGCATGAACCCTATTCAATTTGGTGAATCTGGCACTTATAATTTTTTTACAGGGACACAAAGAGAAAAATTCTTTATCGTCATGGCCTATAGGACCAAAATCTTAAAAGTGCGATAGCGTCTAAACGCCTTATTCAATTGAGCAAAAAACTTATACACATATTATAGATCACAGTTACTCAAACTGTATAGATTTTAGTGAATCTAGCACTTATAGGTTTTGTACAGGGACACAAAAAATAATTCCTTATCATTAGGGCTTATAGGGAAAATTATTAAAAGTGCGATAGCATCTAAATGATTTATCCGTTTGAGTTCAAAATTTATATACTAGTTATAGGTCACCATCACACAAACTGTATAGATTTTGGAGACCTTAGCACTTAACAAGTTTACAGGGACACAAAGAAAAATTGTTTATCGTTAGGGCCTGAAAATTTATGTACATGGTATTGGTCACCGTCACACGAACTTTATGAATTTTAGCGAATCTAACACTTATGGTGCTTTTTACAGGGACACAATGCAAATTTGTTTATCATTGTGGCATATGGGCTCAAACTTGAAAGTACGATAGCGCCTAAATGCCTTATCCGATAGAGCTGAAAATTTATATAAATATTATAAATCACAGTTGCACTAGCTATAAGCATTTTGGTGAATCTAGCATTTATAGGTTTTTACAGGGACACAGTGAAATATTTTCTTATCATTATGATCTATGGGTTCAAAGTTCAATAGCGTTAAATTAAACATCGTGTACTATATGAAAAAAATACTCAAATACCCTATTATAATTTTCTCTTTTATTTATTTAACAACTACTCTTATTTTACTTTATCTACAAAATCGTTAATTACTCAATGTTCAGAAAGTCGAGTGGAGTCACTCCAGATTTTTATTTTTTTCAAGAAGTGAAAACAATAACTAAATATTGACAAAAAAGAAAACCATTTTTTAATGAATTATCATGCATGCATCATAATTATCTTTTTAATATATTTGTATAAAATGACGTTTTCATGCCACTCCTTTCACAACTTTTTTAATTTTGCATTAGAAGCTTTTTACTTTATTATGTTTAAATCTGTTATAATTTAGTTATCCAGTTATTAATACACACACACACACACACACACACACACACACACATATATATATATATATATATATACATATACGTATACTGATGTTATCATAAGGATACTTCATATTCTCCAATAAAAACATGAAAAAGGTGTCAAAAAAAAAAAAAAAAAAAAAAACTTTAGTTTCGAATATAAATTAAAATTATATTATTGCTTGAAAAATAAGTAATAACAGGAATTCAAAATATAAGATAAAATCCCAGGTTGTGTAAATATACAACATAATGACACTTTTAATGAGATATATATCATTACTTACTTTCATTTTAATATATCACAAACCATCTCATAAAGCCAACTTGTTTAATTTCCACTAAATATGACCTGTTTCTTCTCACTAAAAATTTACATATGCTTGAGTATTTTTATGTAAATTTGTGTGTATATATGTGCATGCATAAATGTTGCTTTTTAGAATTACATTTCGGAAGTTTTTTTTTTTTTTTGTTCCCTATAAAAATATAACTCTCTAAGCCAAGCAACATTAGTATTATATAATTGTATTAATACACCGAGAAAAATTTCTGTGACTGACATTTAGAAACTAAATTGTATCTATAGTAAATATAGTTCCATGTCATGCATATAAATTCTAGTTCCCTTTGCTGGCGAGTTCTAAAAACCCTTATTTGAATTCTAGATCGTTTTTCTATATTATCGTGGGGTCAAACTTATTTAAAAATCTCTGTAAATAAATTCGAACTGAAGAGGCAAGTTTTAGTAATTCTAGACTAGGTATATGACCTTATTCCAAGAAATCAAGTGAGAATTTATCGCAATATAAAGGATTCATAATCTCCATAATATTCATAATATTGTTTCATAATATTGAAAAGTATAGATTAGAAATTCTCGATCATTCTTTATATCCAGGTTATTTGTTTACCTTATCCGCATAGCTCGTAAATCTACATTTCTAAATTAGGATTTTAGAAAATGACTAAGTATTCGTTCTAGATGGAGGTGGTATATATATATATATATATAATTTTTTTTTCAGTGTGTATGTATAATATTCGCAAATCTGAATGACAATAATTTTGTTAAAAAAATTTTGTCACTGTATAATGTTTTCAAAAGGTATACATAAGCCTAGATTTTTCAGTTATACCTGACTATATACAGTTAGATGTCATATTGTTGCTAGCAGAAACAACCACAGGAGAGCTTAGTAATAAACATTTTAGTGCCTTGAATCTTGGAGAGACAACAATATGCAATGTATCTATTTCAAAGAAAAAAAGAAATAGTAAATGCCAAATTTCACTTTTTCCTATATTAATATTAAATACCTTAAAAACGAGTAAAATCTTTACAAAGATCATAAATTTACTCTCGCATGAATTAGAGTATGTTTCTATACGAGACAAAAAATCACAGAATTGCATAATAATATGAATTTAACATTTGATTATCGGAAAGAGCAACACCTGCAATTATCATCTAAATTATAAAAATGAAATCATTATTTATCAAGTTCGGAGTAACCAAAGTTTATTTTAACGTTAAAAGTTTAATTTTGAATCATCTCACAAGCTTTTTAGAGCAATAATTGCCAGCTTTATATCTTTATATGCCGTTTGCGAGGAAAAAGAATAATAAAAATGATGGTTTGGTTTGTAGCCAAGGACGGAGCATGTTTTTAATTTTCACAATTTTACGATTAAAAACCAAGCCGATGATTATAAAAAGCAGACTTTTTTGCTGGGATTAAACTTTTTTATATACATATTTACACAGAAAGGCTGTGAAATAATGTATTTCAAGTATAAAATAAATAGCAATTATTTATTAATTATTCTTAAATTACCTTCCGAGAAACTAACTCACATTAAAGCGAATTTTATTTCAGTGACAAAATTAAGGACAATCAACAGCAAATACTTCTAAAGCTATGTCGTTGCCAGTAATTGTCATACATACTATATTATGCAACTAGCAGGCTTTGCCCGCTTCGCTGGACACTATATTTAAATGATTTCTTTGTAACTGAATATATTTCGATTGGCGACTATTTTCGTCACAGCTTTAGTATGGGACCTCCTTGGCAATATCAAACATTTTTTGAACTTCTCGAATCTGTACAACAAAACTATTATTAAAATAAATATTTTCGAAAATAGTCCAATAGCTGGTGTTAATTCTTCGAATATTCTGGAAACAGTTGAAGCTGTTACTCGTACAGTATAAGTCATTATTCGATGAATGTTCTGGGACAGTCTAAAAAATAGTCACTTGTTCCACAGGAGTAAAGCAAATAACATCAACTACACCACAGCAAAAATTTTCGCCCACTCACGAAAAATGTCCAGTTGCTTAGAGCTCAATCCCTAAAGTGCAATAACTCAGAATAGGTCTCTGAATAACTCTGGATCGCAGTGACTACATACTCTTTCGCAAAAATCCACTCACACCTACTTATAACTTTTGGCGATGGGGCTTGGAGATGACTCCATCGAGAATCCCTTGGTAAGCTCAAGGTCTACGTTCCCGTGTGTCGGAGAGCTTCGAAACATCGGGGACCCTAAACTATCATTTTTCACCAAATTTGGTCACCCACTCGCCAAGTTTGTCTCCAAGACTATGCTTTCTGTTAAACATATCTTTATTTAGTTATTTAAATTAATTTGAATTAATCAAATATTTCTGCCCGACAGCGTGTAAGTGCAGTCACACACAGCAGCTCATTTATTTGTATGTTAAATTAGCGTAGTGATTGGTATATATATATATAAAAAAAAAAAAAAAAAAAAAAAAAACTAAACATTATCGTGCTACACAACTTTATTGAATCTCTCCCTTGGCGGCTTTTGAATTTTTGTCGCCATATTAGCGTTTTTTTTTTTTTTTTTTTTTTTTTTTGGTATAATTTCTTGCATAAAAATAGAAAGCGTTTTATCGGACACCTTTTCGTTAACATATAAGAACCCTTCATATTCTGTTCATTTTATTAGTGGTTTTTAGGTTTAAAATAGTGCTTGATGAAATAAATTTTCTATTTTTAAAACTGCACTTTTTTTTCTATAAAATTATCTACTCTGATAAAAATAGATCATTTATGTGACTACTATTTCAGTTTATTTTTTTCGTTTTGTAATATTTTATAAATTTTACATTTTTTAAATTTTACATTATTTTATAAATTTTACATACTACCTAGATTAAAATCGCTGTTGCTAAATTAAACCTCTTTTATATTTTTCTTGAACTACCTAGATTAAAATGGCTGTTGCTAAATTAAACCTCTTGGCGAAAAATGTTCGGTGTACTTCAACGCAACAATTTAAAAATTACCCAGGAGGATCTATAAATAAAATTGATTTTAGTACAACATATATTAGCATCATAAACTATATTAGCACTTTATCAATGTGTAAAAGAAATTTTAAATTAAAAATGACGTCAATTTTTGACAGATGCATAATTTATTTATTTATTTTTATTTTTTATTGTTCACGTTTAGATAAATGTATTTATTTTCCTATTGGAAAAAAAATAAACTCGTATTTTTTTTTTTTTTTTTTTTTTGGCAAAAATTAAATTATCGATAAAATTTAAATGGCTAATTTTTTGCTATTATTAGCTTACAAAATTGCTATTTTATGCATAAAAATAACAAAAAAAAGTTTTTTTTTTTTTTCGGAATAAAAGGCAGCCAACTTTCTAAGTTAGGGTATAAGCTATCTCCATAACAAATTTTATCGAAATCCGTCGAGCAGTTTAGCGTGAAACTCAGTCAAATAAATTCACGGACATTCACATTTATAATATATATAAGATTAAAATTAGTTATCACCATGGCTAAGATAGCTTAGGCATTTTCACATCCATTTACATTTTATTTTTGTATTAATTAAAGCTGGTGTCTTAACATCAAGAAGTTTATGTCTGCTTGCAGCATCTTTAATCATTTTCACACTTTCAAAGGTGTTACCAGCTTAATGATTAAGCAATCTACTATTCCTCTACAGTGTTTTCTTTGAAAAAATTATCCTAATGTTATATAACGTTTAGTCATTTTACTGTTTACTAGCAAACATATGAGAAACTTCTGCACTTTATTTCTTTTCTTATTTACCTTTAAAATTTGAAAGTCATAAATATTATACCAATTTTACCACCTAATTAAAATTTTAATTTACAAAAAGCCACATTATTATTAGAACCAAATCAACACTGTGTAAGAGTGAAACCCATATCATTCAGTGTGTTTGTCTGTTTGTCCGGTACAAATCTTGCAATCTATTTTTAACTAACTTCCCTACTAGCTAGACATTTAAAACTTTCACAGTAGCTCAAAACCCAGTGATAACACTATACTTTGATGTCAGATTTTCAAATTTTCAAATAGTTTTCTTTTAATTAATTAAAATATGGAAATACTAAGCTCTTAATAGCAATAAAAATAGTCATTAAAATATTGCCTAATTTAATTGTTGCCAAAAAAATTTACGAGTTCATTTTCTTTCGACATAAAAATAAAAACATTTAATTAAACGTGAGCGTTAAAAAATTGTAAAAAGTTAAATTATGCATCTGGCAAAAATTGACGTCATTATCACTTTAAAGATTTTCTACACATTGATAAAGTGCTAATGTTGTTCATGATGCAAATGTATGTTGTTCTGAAAGGATTAATATTTTATTTTTAAAACCAACTTTTTTTTTTTTTTTTTTTTTTCAAATTTATTGTTACTCTTTAACCAATCACGATAGAACGTCCATCTTTTGAATATCGATAATAAGGATTTTCTCGCCAAAAGTCACCAGAAAAGTCGCCAAATCCATTGCCTGCCTATTGGAGCTTTTTAATGCGTTTTAAAGTAAAATTAAGCTGTTTTAACTCGAAAAAGAGCTGGAAATGCAGAAAATTGACATTTTATCAACTTACTAAGCTTCTTTGAAAGAATTTATACAAAAATAGGTACAATTATTTAAATTTCGTAACAATACGCATTGATAAAATGCTAATGTAGTTAGTTCTATATCTATGATTCAACAGAGAATTTAAAAACATGGTTTATATAAAGTTTTTTATCTTATAATTATTTTTATTATTTATTTATTTTAGCACAATTTTTTGTAAAAAAAAAAAAAAAAAAAAAAAAAAAAAACTAATTCCTTTTTTGATTATACTTTTTATGATTGTGTTTTTTAGTCAATTTATGATAATAATTCATATTCTGTATATATCTTTAAAGTATTGGTAGGTTTTAAATGGCGTTTACAAAGATTCTGAAGAAACAAATTTTAAAAATACATTTTTCCGTAAAATAATCTCATCAGACAAATGTCGCCATTTTTAAAACCTTTTTCTTATACCTGCTCTGTCTGTCACCGGCGTTTGTCAGAATGTGTCAAATCACTTTGCTTATATCTCAGCAATCAGACAATCTAAAGACTTCGGGTTTTCACTAAAATATCAGTCGTGCCTGACACTACAATTTAACACACAAAAAAAATTAATATAGTTGATAAGTTTTCTTTTAATTAATAAAATAGGAAAATAATAAGCTAATAGCAAAAAATTAGCCATTTAAATTTTATCCATAATTTAATTGTTGCCCCCCCCCCCCCCCCTCCAACAACAACAAAAAAAAAAAAAAAAAAAAAAAAAAAAAACGAGTTCTTTTTTTTTTCCCGCCTGGAAAATAAATACATTTATCTGAACGTGAACAATAAAAAATTACAAAAATATAAATTATGCATCTCACAAAAATTGACGTCATTATCACTTAATTTTTTTTTACACATTGATAAAGGCCTAATATATTTTACGGTGCAAATATATGTTGTACTAAAATCAGTTTTATTTAAAGACTCTTCTGGCCGATTTTTTAAATTTTTGCGTTGAAGTACACCGAATATTTTTCCCCAAGAAGTTTAATTTAGCAACAGCGATTTTAATGTAGGTAGCGCATCAAAAATATAAAAATAAAAATATATTACAAAAATAAAAAAAAATAACATTTATTTAAAATAAATAAAATGCTCTTTTCTTAATGCACTAAAAAGAACAAAATAAAGTTTTCAGCTCAGAACTGCCGATCTCAATACTTGCATTTTACTACTATTCCAATAAAATTGCACCTCAAACGAAGAAAAGGGCGGCTCAAACCATTTTATACCAAAATTTCCAATCTGGTTAATTTCAGCTCATATTTTCATAAATCCATAATAATTTAAAATTTAAAATTAGTTTTAAATTATTATGGATTTATGAAAATATGAACTGAAATTTTATTTCAAAGAAAAAAAAATCGTAAATGACAGATTTCCTTTTTCCTATATTATTATTAAATAACTTAGAAACGAGTAAAATCTTTAAGAAGATCGCAAATTTACTCTCACGTGAATTAGAGTGGTTTTCAATGCGAGACAAAAAATCAAAGAATTCCATAATAATATGAATTTAACATTTGATTAACGGAAAGAGCAACACCTGTAATTATCATTCAGGCCTGTCCAACCCAAATCACTTGGTGGGCCGCATTGGAAATCTATTTTATTCGTTTTGGGCCGCACCGTATTTACAGTCATAAAAAAGCCCCCCCCCTCCCTTCCCCTCCTTTCCCGACAAATTTCGCCGCAAATTAGCTGAAAATTTACGGTGAAATTAGTCGGGAAAGAAAATGATTATCATTTTTTTTTTTTTTTTTACTGTACATATGCATATGTGTACATATATGTTTGTGAGTATATAATTCATGTATGTATATATTTTTTCGGGGAAGAGTAGGGGAGAAATTCGGAGCAGAATACATTAAATTAAATTATTTTCATTCATAAATTAACAATGTTATCAGGAAAAATTTCACTGTATATTAAAACTATAATAAAAAGAATGAATAATGGATCTAATAATATTTCATTACAACAGTTCTTTAGCTATCATAATCGTTGAGAGGTATTTTCACTTCGAACAGTTAGACCGTATTTATTAATTTTTGATCCGTTAACCAAAGCTGTCAAACTGTAAATATCGTTAGTCTCCTCGCGGGCCGCAAGAAACTACTCGGTGGGCCGCGGGTTGGCCACCCCTGATCTAAATTATAAAATTGAAATCATTATTTCTGAAGTTTGGGGTAACTATAGTCTTTTAGCATTAAAAGTTTAATTTTGAATCATCTCACAAGTTTTTTAGAGAAATAATTGTCAGATTTTGATTTTCATATGCCGTTTGCAAGGAAAAAAATTATAAAAAGGATGGTTTGGTTTGTAGCCAAGGACGGAGCATGTTTCTAATTTTCACAATTTTACGATTAAAAAAAACAAGCCGATGATTATAAAAACAGACGTTTTTGCTTGGATTAAACATTTTTATATACATACTTACACAGAAAGGCTGTGAAATAATGTATTTCAAGTATAAAATAAATAGCAAATATTTATTAATTATTCTTGAACTATCTTCCGAGAAACTAACACACATTAAAGCGAATTTTATTTCAGTGACAAAATTAAGGACAATCAACAGCAAACACTTCTAAAGCTATGTCATTGCCAGTAATTATCATACATACTATATTATGCAATTAAAATTAGTTATCACCATGGATAAAATAGCTTACGCAGTTTCATATCCATTTACATCTGATATTTTTATTTATTAAAGCTGGTGTCTTAACATCAAGAAGTTTATGTCTGCTTCTTGTATCTTTAATCATTTTTACACTTTCAAAGAAGTTACCTGCTTAATGAATAGGTAATCTTCTATTCCTCTACAATGTTTAGTTTGAAAAATTTATCCTAATGTTATACAATATATGTATATATATATATATATATATATATATATATATATATATATATATATATATATATATATAAAATTTTAAGTCATTTTATTGTTTAATATTTTCTAACTAATTTAAATTATGTGACGCTTTCTTATTCTTTAAATTAACTTCAACTATAACTGTGTATTTTAAAATCTGCGAGCTAAAACGCACTTGTTATTTTTAGCTGTAGTTATTTTTCTGTAAGTTTCACCATCAAATTTATTATTTTAAGGTTTATTTCATCTTCCTAAAATTTTAATTTTGCTTCCACTTTTATTTGTCAAGTAGTTTTTGGTGTAAATTAGACGTTGTAAATGTTCGCTTCAGGCCTACAAATTAACAGAAATTTACATCTTTTTTGCATATAATCATCAACCATGGCCTCGATGAAATATTGATGATTGTATGCTTTTCTTATTTATATTCTAACTCTTAGAATTTTTTTTTATACGATATTCATATTTTTTGAAAGGGTATTCATATATATAGCAACATATTAAAATTAAAATAATGCAAATAAAAATATTTCAAATGAATCTCTCAGTAAATAATTTAACACATATTAATATTTAAAAAATGTTATATTAAAAAAATCTAAAAGACATGTTCTTTGAAAAATAGTACATATCATCTTAATATATTAAAGAACAAAATTATTTTTGTAAATGTATCAAGATTTAAATTGCCATTTTACTGTCATATTTTACTTATTAATTTTTCCTGAAACTAGAATCTACAAGTTAAAATTAATTTCAAATAACTACGTAAATCCATGAACTGGGATTCGAACCCGGCACCTGGCAGCAAATAAAGGCTACATCAATAATAATTCGGTTACCAGTGAGCCTTGAATATGACAGAAACCAAGTTCAGTTGTATCGACAAATCCATAGTACAAGGAAAAAAATTAATTTCTGTTAAGGACATATAATGTATATATATATATATATATATATATATATATTTGGGGGGGGGATTAATTAGTTTGTTATCCCCCCCCCCCACACACACACACAAACCTTCACCTAACTCATCTGATAAGAGCTTTTTAGAACTCTGTAAGACAAATTCAAATTGGTAATTCTCAAAATGTGAGATCATTAAAGTTCAACTAAGCGCAATTTTTGAAATTTTAAAATTTAAAGCCATTTTTTTTTTTTTTTTTTTTTTTTTAATAAGCCTAGGAAATAATATACAGTACAATCCTTTAAAAGCAGCATAGCCTTCGGAAAGTTAATAATTAAATCATTTAATTATTTATAGGACTCGAATTTCGAATATTACTGATAAAAAAGTTATATATTACAGACAATAAGTTTCTACATAAATATATAAAAATTTTTGCAAATTTTTATCTTAGAATTATATATGAAAAAAAAAAAAAAAAAAAAAAAAAAAAAAAAAGAAAGAAAGAAAGAAAGAAATTGTATACATATCCATTAAAACATAATTATATTAATATTCATTTTCGAAAAGAATTATTTTTATTTTTATTTTTATTTATTTTATTTATTTATTTATTTTATTTCTTTTTTATTTCTATTTTTTTTTTATTTTTATTTTTTTTTTTATTTTTTTTTGTCGAAATTTTAATTTTTTGGAAAAAAAAAAATGATATGCTTCCTGCTAACTATTTTTTTTTTTATTTTTTCCTCTTGATTTTGTATCACTGATGTTGAAAAATGTATTCTAAACATGTATGAATATCACTTTGTAAGTTTATTTTATTTTTGCGTTTTTACTTTATTGACGTTTTTATTTTATCGATAAATTGTATTTTAAAAATATTTGTATGTTTTTGAAAGTTTAAAATTTTGCATTAAATTTCAGCATCCACAAAATACACTCCTTCTCATAATTATAAGGACACCCGCTTTTCTATATTAACTAAACACTGAACACTATTATTTAAAAAAAAATATTTTTAATTAATTTGAATTTCATTAATAGAGTATATTTAAAAAGTTTTTTCGTTTTCTATCTTAAAAAACTTCAAATATGGTAAAAAGATGATTTTTCAGGTGTTCACAATTATAAGGACAGCTCGAATTTTAGTAATTTTTTTCAGTTATTCTTTAAATTAATATTTTATGGGGTCTCTTTTTAGGGTTAAACAGTCAGACATTCTCTCTAGTATATATATATATACATTTTTTTTTTTTTTATATTCAGTTTCAATACCATTTCATATACATATATGATATTCTGAATACATTTAAACTATTTAAATTTGCTTTCCACTTGCATGCACTTTTCTAATATCATAAGTTAAGGTTTTTTCATCTTTTAGGCCATGGGAAAGGCAATAATACAGAAGTTTCTTTCTTCAAACTGTTTCCTATTGCTCTAAAAGTAGAGCAAAAATGTAAGTCTTGTTGAAAAAAACATTATTACCTCCCAAAATCTAACAAAAATCTGATAATTCCACATTTTAAATTTGCGGATTTTCTCTTGATGTTCATAATAATAGAAAAAATTACTGAATTCATTCTGCCTTCAGTAGAAGCAGCTCTCCAGAGCACCATAGATCCACCTTTAAAATGCCCGATTCATATCAACCTTTAAAAAATCTGCTTTGTCTTTCGCTATCTTCAGATCGTGCCAGTAACTGTTAAAACCATTTGGTTAGGCAAGAATAAAATGTTTTTCATCCGAAAATGCAACATTTTACTATTTAATATTGTCTTTATACAACTTTAACACAGACGTTCTTTCCCTCATTAAATGCTGATTGATTATTACAGGTTTTTCATTCATTTTAACATATTATTAATTATTTTAAACATGTATAAATATGGACCCTAACCTTTCGTTAAAAATTACGAGCAAATTCGGCAGCAGTCATTATGAGTAGAACAGTAAGAGGAATCATGAGTCTTCGATCTCTGTAAAACAACTTTGATTTTGCATCAGATCTCTCTCCTATCGAACCAGCAATTCAACGTTTGATCACATTTCCTTCACAAATTTTAGATCTTCGAATTTCATTAGAAATTCGGCGGATTGAAATTATCCTTCCACTTCAGAAATACATTTATTATACTTCACTACTTGATCGTTCTTTTTTTTCGAGGAATTATCAGTAATGTCCGTCCAAGAAAAATTGAAGGCTTATATATGAATTAATCTAGCCCAGTAGTTAACAAATTCGCATGTCAACTGTAATTTATCCTCTAGTAAGTTAAATAAAAGGAAAAAATCTGGATTGTCCCAATAATTATGAACATCTAAAAACGTGGAGAAAAACACATTTTGCATTATTTTTTATTAATTTTGTTTTATATTAAAAAATTTATAAGTTTTGGTTTTTAGAATACTATATATATTAAGTGCACTTAGTATAATCTTGTTTACAATCATTTTTACATTAGTTATTTCAAAATATAAAGTGTCCTTATAAATATGAGAAGGAGTGTAATACCCAAAAATGTTTATAATATGTTTTTAAGCGGTTATGATGTAAAATCAAGGGAAAGAATAGAAATTGATTACCAATATTTTTAAACTTTTAAGTTTTATTCTACAATAAATAAATAAATAAATAAATTTAAAAAAATAATATACTTAGTATTTTACATATCTGTACAATTTATTATAATTCTATGACAGTTATTTGTTATTTGCACCAAATAATTATAATGTCCACCATCCCTTTAAAAGGGAATATTATTAAAAATTATATTTTACACATTTTAGGACATAAGATCATCTTTAAAAATTTATTTTACGGAAACATTATTGGTGTTTCAACCGAACATTCCTTTTTTTTACTAAAGAAAAATGCATTTATTAAAAAACTTTTAGAAAAAATACAAAAAGCACTTATAAATACTTTAAAAACGTTTAAAAAATGATTTTTAAGATAGATAAAAGTGTTTAAATTATTTACTTAATATATTTTGCGTTCAAATAACGGCGTTTTTTCTATCGTTACTTTTACCTATAATAAAATACAAAATATTTCTTTCTAGAAAAATCTTTTCATTTCCAAAATACAATAAAACGCCACTGCTTTCTAATGAGCAAATTATTAAAAAATCTTCTTATATTCATTCGTTATATTTTCTGTCGAATATATCTGGGAAGATATTATAACTCAATTTTTATGGCAATTTAAAACCTCCAACTTTTTCATATTCGAAACTGATATTTTTAGCCTAAAGAAAAGTATAATAAGTAAAATAAAATGATAATAATAGTAATAAATAAATAAAATGTTTAGGTATTTTTAC